>OY720634.1:41428397-42173296 GCA_963169105.1 Ceriagrion tenellum
TATCGTTTAAAAGTATATATGAGTGAGTGAGTCATAAAACCTGTAAAAAACGCACACATGTAGGTACTTGTAATAACAAAAATGTTCGTTGGTCGTATTACAGCAGGCTCATTCACTCCACTGCAACCGGAAGTAAGGCCTCCGAAGTTCCTTAAGTAGTAATATTATTCCTCACAGCCTAGGTCTCTTCTTGCAACAGGCCGAAAGAGAGAACAGTAAAAGCTCTAGTATTTAGATGAGGTAAATATAATGTATTAAAGTGCTTTACGACTGATTCAAAGCTTACATATATTCTTCACAGCAATTTCCCTTAAGTTTTTGCTACGTACGTTAGGATGTTCTCCATAATGCTTCTGGAAAAGCTTCCTACTCTCAGAAATACAAAACTGTGGGACAATTAAGTGGGACCTATTGTAATACCTCTTTTATGCCTCTTACCAACTATAAACCCAACAATGAGCTCGCATTGTTCATAAGAAGATATTAATCCCTTGTGATTTATTGTCGGCTTGCAAGAATGGAGGGAGCGGAAGATGAAAAAGTACAATACCTTTAACACGAGAAAAGCCTACAAGCCCCCAAGAAAATTCAAACAAGGAACGATTTAAGGTAGTATGAGAATAATATCATTTTACCTAGAAATCAATGAATTTTGTCTAATTTTAAAGAAAAACATCTCACCCTTCTACTGACACCAAAAATTCTACCGCTTACCACATTACTTTCGGAGATATTTGCCAAAAAATACCAGCCCCTTTACATTATACGTATATGCACTCCAGAGAGACATTATTTACAAAATGAGGAATTTCTACCAATCTCTATTTCTACCTAGATGTCGCAAAAGAACTAACAGTAGTAGAGGAATGCGGGTCCGGGCACAGCACATTTCTGCCTAACCTCAAGGGGCAGGGCATCCATCTTGAAAACTATCGATATATCGCAAAAGTCGCACTCTGATTGGTGCACGTGACCACAAAAGTGGCGCCGCGAAGTGGTAAAAAGGGTGAATTGAGGTAAGATTGGGTCATCCATGTTGAAAATATCGATATATACCTCCGGGGGTCGAGTCGTCCATCTTGAAAATATCGATATATCGCAATAATCGCACTCTGATTGGTGCACGTGACCACGAAAGTGTCGCCGCGTGGCGGTCAAAGAAAGAGGTGAAGCCGGGTCGACCGTCTCGCGAAAAAATATCGATATATATCGCGAGCGTCGCATTCCGGCGTGGGGGGAGGGGTCGGATCCGACCGGAATCACCAACGCGGCGCGTATTTTTAAATTAAAGTAAACCTTGTCCTGGGAATGTAATAAGAAATGAGAGCAAGGGTAAGAACTTTTTTTTATACTCTTTTTTTATTTCCGAACAAGTGTATACAGGCAATTTAGTACACTAACATTTCATCTTCAATTTTAAGCACAAACTTTATCACTCGTAGACGGGTGCCCTTGATACAGTCCGTAATACCGTATCTCACTTGGGATTCTTTGTGATCCGTGTAACACACTGGTTTTCCTCCATCAACCTGCACAATCTCACCACCTCCACCTTTTGATACTACGTAATCACCTAAGCATTTAGATACACCTTTGACAACACGCCTTCCATCGACTTCGGTTCTCTCTGGAACACGTCCTCCGATGGGTTGTGGATCTGGCTTGTAGGCCTCGTGTACATCCAGCCAGATGATGGGAAGCTGCTCCTCGGCTTTGCTTTGTTTCTCCGGATCGGTGATATCAGACGCGAGGGTAATGTTGAATCTCTCGACCGTCCCGTTTCCATTTTGGAAGCCGGAGAATGTTACCTCCTGCCCAACCACATCAAACTCTCGTTGCTGATGTCTAAACACGCAGTAATAGTAGTACGCTTTAAAGCTGACAGTCAATGAGAAATCGGTGTTGCAGATCTTCAAAAGATCTCTGGGGATAAAAACGTCATAGGTGTCCCCGTTGGGCTTTCTCTCCACCCGCAAGTATTCATTTCCCAGGCGAGCTGTGGGGATCTTCTGTAATGCTGCGACTTTAGAATTCATTTCGCTGCGTGCTCACTTCTCTCTTAGGACGTATAATGAGCACGCAGTCATCTGCAGGCTCTTATATATCGTTGGGAAGGGAATGATGGCTGTAAGGAAGGGGAAGGAGGGAACACTGTGAGAACAGCTGCGCAGTTGCCGTCTCGTGGGAATCTTATCTTAACCGCAGGTGGCCGGAAATGGGTGTGGTTGAGACTCAAGCGAGGCAAGAGTATCTGGTGACAGAGGAAGGGGAAGGAGGGAACACTGTGAGAACAGCTGCGCAGTTACCGTCTCGTGGGAATCTTATCTTGACCAGATGTTGGTATCTTAACCGCAGGTGGCCGGAAATGTGTGTGGTTGAGACTCAAGCGAGGCAAGAGTATCTGGTGACAGGTCGGGACTTGTTCTCAAGGTTAAAAATGTTACTAAATGAAAGGCATGGATGAAATAACAAATTTTTAATTTATTCACATATGAGATATACAGAAATAGAAAAAAACACTCTTCTTTTTGACAATATTGAGATTTCATTAAACATTTTTAAATAGTTAAAAATCTTCCTTTTCTTCAGCTTTCAATTTTAGCATCAATTTGTCCTGAGAAACATTACTGCAAATCCATTTTTTCAATCTAGAACAGTTTTTCACAGCGCACGCGAACTTATCCGTTTCGTGACATGCTAATGAGCAATTACCCCCCAATGGTTTAAGACACTTCAAAGAGGGTACATTTAAAAATTTTTCAACTTCGAATACATCGCGATTTAAAACTTTCGAAAGGAATTTACATTTTTCGATACCCTTTGCAAATAGATAATCGTAAGTCCAGGTTACTTTTTTAAGGATATTACGCAATTCTCTATACGGTGTGTCTCCCACATCAGCGGGTATTCCGTGGTGATGTTCTTGCACCCAAGTATTTTCATAGTGCACCCAAGTATTTCCATAGTTCTCAACCATGCCAGAAGGTAGCTGGAACACCCACGACTTGCGTAGGTCATGTCCGAGACTCTCAATGGCCAGTTCTCTGACTATGAATTCATTCGCACCGCTATTCTTCCTCACTAGAGCTTGAAAGTCTAATATTAACGCGTTGACGTTAACGCGGCCCAGCGGGTAAACTCTAGGATGGCGGTGCATTATATCCTGGGAATCTCACTCTCAAGACGTTGAATTGTTCGTCACCGAAAGTGATGCACACCTTTTCGATGCCCGAATCTTTCAACGCCTGAGTAATCTTGTTCAGATGACCGACTACCAAATCACCCGATTGGGTGACTGCATCAAGAGCCGAATCAATCTGATCGAAAGAGTTTACCAATGCCTTCCAATCGCTAGCTTTTAATGATACGCGAGTATTCTTACTCCCCAAATTTACGTGAGGTTTACCAAAATATTTCACAAATTGAACGGATGAGTCCACGTACGAAGGAATCACTGATGTTTCAAAATAGGCAGTAACGGAGGAAGTGAAGTTTTCTAGGCTAGTCCACTGTTCCGGGCTGAGTCTCGCTGTTTTGCTCGAAGAGGAAATCTCCACGCACGGGGTAGCCGACTCCGTCAACCAACCGATGTGCACGCTCTTGGTCTTACTCAGCTCCAGGGATGTCCGGAGTAAAGGGATGATAGATGATGAAGATGTTGTCGGGCTGGAGGATGGAGATCGTCTCCTCTTCTTCACTTGAGACTGCTGCATTCTTACTGATGTTCGTGAGACTTTCACTGTGCTTATATAGTGGTGGGCAGTGAAAGGGAGGGGGGAATAGATTATATTGTACCACGTTTTACTAGAGCACGATCTACTAGAGCACAGCACTTTTGCGATGCTGGATGACATCTTCTCTTGCGTCCAAGTCTGAACTCTCGTTGGAAGAGTTTTGCAGCGATGCAGTCGTTAAGTACAGGTCGGTGAAATAGGGATGGGAATTTTGAAATAGGTTTGCGAGTGACGGACTTGAAGAGTGCATACAGACAACAATATTCCCCACAAAGATCTGATTTATAATTTTGCAGTCGAACTGAATTTGAAATTACGGTGAAGGGTTTCAGAAAGGTGATAATGTCCTTGACTGATGGAGGAAAAGCATAAGAGTCGAAATACTCTGCACGTTTTTTAAATATACATACTGCAACCCAGTGGGTTCCTGACTCGTGTGAAGGGTCGAAGTTAATTATATAAATTCCGCGTTTAGGACGACTTGGAAGTTGATCCGATGGGAATACCCCTCTAAATTTGTGTTTAGTGCGAGGATCCTGTGATAAAACGTCATCGATATCATCCGTTTGCATGTTGAATGACTACTTAACTTTATCCACGACTGCAATCCTATTAAAATCGATCGTGAGTTTTGAATTATACTCGGCATAGGTGATGACGGTCACGGCACTTTGTAGAGGAGATTTAAATTTAGCTTCAAATCTCACGTTTCCTGAAACCGGTTTAGACACGTGAGTATCCTCACCAGTTCGATCTGGAGTGAGATCCCACGCTAACACAGTGTATCCATGCTTGAACATATCCAATGAGACTTGATTACCCCAATCACTATGGTGAGCACCCAAAGCAGAAAAAAGCTGACGGTAGACGCGAGTGGCAAAACTATTTTTATCGCTACTGAAATCCATTTCCAATCCTCCCACAGGGTTAGGGGAGCCGTTCACGTAGATACAGCAATGATGCATCGAGTAATGCTTAAAACTGTAGGGATTTTTATTATGTTTACCCTGAAATGCTTCATCATCAACCATAACCACTAATAAAGTCTTAGGAATTGGACCGACTATTAAGTTCTCATTGTTGATCATAGTGACGTTAGATGGTACGGTAAAAGTTTTAACTTCGGCTCGCGTATACGGGTATATGGCATCCTTCGTTCTCAACATTCGTTCAACAGCTAACAAAGCTGAGGGATTGATTTCATAATGTGGAACAAAGAGTGTAGCTTGCATAATTTTTAGCATGGACATACCAGCCGTCGTTTCCTTGATGTAAAACGCTGGGTTGGCCAACTTCAGAACGATATCTATGTCAACACCATTTAAAAGATAGCGTGATTGATGGAATAAATCAACGTGAAGTTTCCCTTCCAATTCCACAACATTACTATTCGCGAACCATCTCTTCCTCTCCTCGTATCCTTTGTTTTCAGACGTCTGTTTGTCTAAATCGTTACCGGTATCCAAGCTCCATCCATCACACACAAGGTGTGTGCGCGAAGCATCATAGCCGTAATTAAGCAATTTTTCCAAATAGGATCGGTAATGGTAATTATCCGAGGAACACATCCGATTTCCATTGAAATATACATGAACCTGCTCGAACATTGAGTGTAGCAAGTTATTAACTACTCCAGGCTGTTCCGTATCTGATCCTTGGTAATCCACACCATTGCTCTTGCACAACTTAACTCTAATGTTCAAAATTATTCCGTTCAAATCTCTATACCGATCACCACTATCTTTGATAGAGAATCGTAATTCGGTAGCGTTATCGATGGATGCAATCGGTTGATAGTTCGCGATGTTACATCCGTACACGCTCAATTGAATACTTGGATCTTTAAACAGATCTAAACATTCTGGGACGTACTCCACGACTTCCATGATGATGTTATCACTTCGGTGACAATCTTTTCAATAAATCTTACGCTTCCTTTCACGAGGTATTTATGCAAATACATCCTTAGGACGTTTTCGAGACTTCTTTCGAGACTGCTTTCGTTTTTTTCGTCTACCTCCTATCTGCTTCCGTTTTATTTTTTTCCTGACGTAACGACCTGCCCTAGCCCGCTTTGGAGCTCGTAAACCTGCTCCAGCCATCCTAGCCATCTTATCCTCAGCTTTTCTTTTTAAATTATCGACGGCCTCCAGCGAGCGTGTTTTCAAAATTTCCTTGATTGGTTTCCCGGTACCGATATCTGATAGGACTCGTATACCAGAATCTCTCACCTCTTTGCCTACTGTCTTTATTCCTTTTGTAGCTAGAGGTTTCACGAATTTCCAAAGTCCTCTGAAAAAATTACCCAATCCTCTACCACGCTGTCTATAATGACTCGATCGGTACACCGGTCCGATATCTCCACCGATCTGTGAAAAGTATCGACGATAACGATCTACATCTTCCGACATCCCGTCGATGAATGAAATGTACGTACTCCACCTGCGTATTTATTGCTTAACAAAATGTAAAACAACAGTCGATGGGTTTATGCTATCAGGGAATGGATATAGCTCACCCATCTTATTCAACAATTTAATTTCTACTATATCAAATTCGTGTTTATCGAGTTGCATATAATAGGGTTGGGTAAAAATTTGATGATTACCCCTATCACCCATTACCACCCTCAAACATTTTGACATGACATCACCAATTATTTGAGGTGCTAAAACGTCTAGGTAAACAAACACTTGACTCGATAAAGGTTCTGGTTCTGAGATTTCCAATTCAGTTATTTTTGTTTTTTTTCTTCTTAATACAAGCGGGTTGTGAATATCAGTGAGTCCCCCATATGCATTTAAGAATTCCCCATCAAACCAAGTCTTCGCTTCGTTATCCGGCATACTCTCTCTTAGCGAACTTAATAGATTCCTCATGGTATACTTGATAAAATTTAACCGGACAGGAGGATAACGATTTGTTATTATGCCTACGTACGTATAAGAGCACTCGTCGGATATTGAATATTTCTCAGGTGCTATAGCTGTACTAGCTAAGGACATTTTCTGCTGATACCAATCAAACAAAATTCCGTGGAATTCCCATTTCTTATCTACCGGTAGGGTATTGTGTAATGCATATAATAAGCTTTGCAGAGTATACGTTTTACTTTCTAACTTAATTGTAACATCTGGTATAATCTCGACTTCGACGGTGGGACATTCCTCCTTTGGAGCAGACCTCTCTGCGGGAGGTAATGGAATATCAAGCTGAGGAAAATAAATTTCTGCGAGACCTACCCTCCATGATTCCCCTGCAGTTATGCGCTGAGGTAATTTCGCTCTAAAGTGTGCGATCGTGTTACCGGGAAAATATAATCCCGAGCTATCACTTAAAAGAGTTACGAATAAATCTTCAGTCATTGCAATCTTTTCACAGTGGAGGCTCGGATCCAAGTGTTAAAATCATCACCGTACCCCTTCCATTTAACCAAATATTCCAGGTTTTTGCCCTTTCCCCTACGGCTTAAAATATTTTCAATTTGAAATTCTGTATTTCTACTAACGGATGTCTTAGAAAGTTCCTCACCGTAAAACGATCCCTGTATACGTTCACCATTTAGATCCTCTAGTTGATAGGTGGGAATTGACGTCCTATCAATTTTCCAAACTTTAAAAATTTCAGTGGAAAAATTTTGCTTGTATCCCTTGGCGAATGGTAGTCTCTCCTTCGATATGCGAACGAAATCACCAATGGAGTATTTTGGCCTTTTTCGTTTACTTGGTGTAAAAAGACGTGCAATCTGGAACGCGTTCTTTTCGCTAACATCAGCCGGAGGCACGCCCGTGGTAGAATGCACGCGATCGTTATATCCTTTTATTAGTTTCGGTAGCACGCTTACATAATTCAAGGTGTTGAATTTAGTGAAATATTTATACATACGTCCCTTGAGCGTGCGATTAAAGCGTTCCACCACGGCTGCCTTCACATCGGGATTGTTCGTAGTGTAAAAGTTTATCCCATGATTGGTGAGGAAACGTTTAAACTTTACGTTTGCGAATTCAGTCCCCTTGTCGCTCTGAACTTTTACAGGTTTTCTATCGGTTAATATTATGCGAAATGCATCGATCACGCTCTCGGCAGTCTTACTTTTTAGAGGGACAGCCCATGCATATTTGGAAAACACATCAATCACAGTGAGAAGATAAGCATAACCATTATTGTATGTTTTCAACTTTCGCATATCGTTAAGGTCACACTGCCATGTGTCATCTATATACGTAGGAGTGTATCTATTCCTGGGGAACTTCTTCCGCGTAGGCTTATGCAGTGTGTAAGTATTCTGATTTTCTAACCATTCTCTCACACGTTTCTTGCTAACCTTCTTTCCGACACCTTCCCAAAGTCTATCGATGGTAGAAAAGCTGTAGGGGTTAAGTGGATCATAATACACTGAATTCAGCTTAGCGTCTTCCAACGCATGTATGGAGTTGGTTTTACTTTTCGCAGGCGCTGTTTGAGAGGTGGTGTGTGCGCGTCGTATCCTATTGGCTCTTCCTCCTCCTCCTCCTCCTGCTCGCTCGCCTTTATTTCTTCCGCGAAATCGTCCAGAACTTTCTCCATGTTTCCCGCTCGTCGTTTTAGAGCTTTCGTCCATGACTTATCGATCTTACGACTTGTCTTTAATAGCTTTCGACCCTCTGTATTATTCTTCTTCTTCTTATTATTTTTGCTACTCTCGTCCACGAAAGATACGGGAATGGGATCATTCATGCTGTTAACAGCTCCTAAATACGAATCCAAAACTTGACGGTAAAGATGCCATTTTTTAGAATCATCCATTTCAGTTTTAAGCACATTTTGCATTTGCTTATCTAATTTTGAAGCATCCCGCATCAATCGTTCCCTCTTCAACGTCTCCGGATCGATGAGCAGCATCCGTTTGAGACTCATCCTATCAGGTTACCTACCAAACTGCTCAGAAGAGATCCCAAGAGTACTGGTAGAAAACCTCCCTTTTGCTTCAGTATTTGACGTTTTTTATTTATTGATACTTTGGGGCAACTCAACTTCCTAAGCGTATTTTTGTATCGGTGTAACCTCTTCTTCACGGAGGGGCTAATTTTATGGTTCCCGTTCAACGTATTTAGACAGCATTCGCAAATGGTTTTTATTCCGTCGGCGTTTACGGATCCTATGATCGATTTTCGCAACTTTGGATCGGCAGTCTTTAACAACCCGATGAGATGCTTGTTGCGTTTCAATTTCTTCATAGTTTTCAGTATCCGATGGGGCAAACACTGAGGTTATTTCCCCAGGAAATATATCAGTCCGAAATCTTACTCTATCGTCCGTCTCTTGCGATAGGTCGAGGAGGAAATAAGTGAACGCTTTGGATGTAACCTCTTTATAAACCCTCACGAGCTCTCTACAATCATCGTAGACCTGTGAGGCAAGATACCGAAACTGCGACCTATCTCGAGGATTTTTGAAAACTGTTATATATTTAGTGTTGAGAGAGATATTTCGAGACTCAGGGCTCTGGTAGAAAATGTTTTGTGTGATGAGAATGACTGAAATGTTAGAATGATGTGATCCTCGCGTAAAGAGCTCGCTCACGCCTTTGTTATAGCAGTCGTGCATTAAATCGTCTATGACATAAAGGGTAGGTATGTTGCGGGGATTTTCGAAAGTCGGCACCTTGTTTTTAAACTGAACACCTTTTAGTTTTTTGTTTGGTCTACTATTAGGATTGCAACACCAAATAACTCTACTGATTCTTCCATTAACTAATTTTTTTCTGTTCTCCAGGAATTTTACTACGAAAGTTGTTTTCCCACAACAGGATGGTCCGGCGCAAATGCAGGTAAATGGATGTTTCCACATCAATGTTGCAGACATCATTAACTATTTACGTAACGTTCACCAGAGTTTATATGTTACATATCTTCTAGCCTAGAAACTATACTCTTCAATTCATCAACTACATTGGATAGAGTAGAGACATTCGAACATTGAATACCGAAGAGTGACAGACTCCTCGGACCGGCACTTAATAAAGTGTTATTGAATTCGCTATATTCGTAGTAATTATCCCCTTTGAAAAAGTAAATTAATCCATTTGTATACCTGAAAGCTGAATTAATTTTTCCGGGAATTGGGGGAAAATATGTGCTCAAATATTTATGATCTTTAGGTTCAAACCTGCATTCATCCATCTCAACTACGAAAATATCGCTGTAAAATATAAAAGTTCTGCCAGAATACGTGTTTACTGCTGCCTGAATGTTAGCATTACGAGGAAGACGCACGTCCTCGAGCCTCTTAGGGAATCCTGGAAGGGGTGCCAAGCTCGGGTAATCAACCATGAAAATACGATTATCTATGAAAATTACGATTTCTCCTGAAGGTCTGCGGTAAACGGCATCTACTCTTTTCATGTCTGACGGGAGAAATGAGAGCCAGTCAGTGATAACTTGTGCCTTCAACGAAGTCTCATTACTTTTCTTTAAATCCATCATCCAAAATAATCTACCGCTGAATATAAATGTTATATGATCAATGATGAGAAGGTTATCAAAATCTTTAACGTCGCATAAGGAGAGTATGTGCGGTTTTTCAGGTAGGATTTCTTCGGAGTCTCCCTCCGCTTTCCTCTCTCTTTTTTCACCCCGCGTAGGTTTTTCAGGTTTTCCATACAAGTTCTGTATCGCGAGTACATCATCTTCTTGCAACGTTAATGGACCATCGTGCGTGTATAGCGAAAACATGATAGCACGAGGATCTCTGGAATGAGAGATGCCCAGAGTATGTCCGATCTCGTGAAGAAGAACCTTATATAAATTCGCCAATACATTCGAGTGATTATTATCTTTTTTCAAATACCAATCTTCGTCATGATCAATGTGTATCTCTAATGGAGAATTTTCGAAGGTTGGTGATTGGGCATGTGCAAGGACATTTCCCCGTCCGTCTAAAGGAGATGGACATATGCCAGATTTACCATAATATCTATGCTTTGACCTAGTATTAACGATTGTTATATCAGGTTTATTGAAATCTTGTTTGAATACTAAATTAGCGATTTCACTCCAGGCAGTAAAGGCTGCTTCGGCCAACTTTACGTGCGCTTCACTAGCCATAGGGTAATTCCAGGTGATTTCATATTTTTCCCACTTGCGATTTGAAACGGTGAAAGTGATATCATCTTCCACACCGCATCTTGGAATTTTCGTCAAATTTAAAGTTTCCTCATTCAAAATCCCATCCGCTTTCAAATTATAATATTCCTGGAATAGTTTGAGCGATTTCGTAAAACTATCTTCCGATATATTCCTGATTTCATTTTCATTTATATTGAGGTATCCATATCGCCATAAATAATCAGCGACACACTGGTTTACTTCGCCTCTGATCGGAAGAATTAATATTGCAGCAAAAAATATAGCCAACATGATTCACGCCTGTGCTCACCACGCGAAGAGTGGATGATAACTGTCCAAAATTTGTAAATGTCATGTACTTTATCCCTCCTCATGGTGGAAACGCTTCATCATACGTCCTTTTCTTAGAAATTTTAAAATGACCCCACGCTAAGGTGTTAATTCCGTTTTCGCATACGTATCGTTTGTCATCGTTGGAGCTCAAAGCAATTTTATTCATCTCCACAGTGTACAGCTGATGTTTCTGCGATCGAATCAAAGACATTCTCCTAAAGGCGGATGCTTTTTCACGCAAACAGGTGACGTAGTCATCGAATGAGATGGATTTATCAATCGTGACCTTTTTCACACCCTTAGCGCGTTTAGCCTCACCTTCGCCTTGCACACGGTAGGAATAAAGTTTGCTTCGCAATCCAACGAAGTGAGTCATGATCTTCCCCCCACATTCATCTTTCATCTTCCCTATCACTTTGGCATTGGTCTTGGAATAACAAGGGTGGTTAGGTGGATAGTTAGATGTATCATATAAAGAGCTGTTCTTTTTTACATCCTCATAGAAATCTTCTCGCATTTCGATGATGAAACTGTCTGTGTCCATGTACAGCAATGACACATCCTTCTTCTTCAGATGACCATAGAAGAAATCATACATTATCGTTTTTGAAATGTCCAAAACAGCTTGACCTATGTATAAAGGCTTGCTCATTTTGATAAAACTCTGTCTTTTGTGAACGGCTACGAGATTCTCTGCGAAAATCGTCCGATCGATAAATAAAGAACTGCTGATCAATTTATTCAATCTTTTTTCATTATTGATGAGTTCTATATTGCAACGATTTCGCACGTTCTCCATTGTCTTGCCAAATACGGCATTATTCATTAATTTAAACATTTCCCGGGAAAGATCTGACTTTGCTAATTTTCGTTTTTTCGAATTGATGTCAATGTAGGACTTCATCCATGGAGATTGATCAAACTCGATTATTCTATGGATATTTTTCAATCTTAAGCCTGCTGCTAATGCCTGTTTAAGTGCACTGTAATGGATGACGTAACACTCCTTATCATCCAGGGTAGTCAATAATTTTGAATGTTTTCCACCTGGTGGTGTCTTCTGCTCAGGGCAAAAAGGTAAGTCCGAGTGCGAATTGTGTAGTTCAGTAGGATATTCTAGATCTACTTCCAGCACGTAACCTTTAGGAGAATCGTCGGGAATTGTCATCACATCAACGTCTTCTACCCATCTAAAACCTCCCGTTGGAAGGGACGCGGACAATGCACAAGCATATAAGTTATTCGCGTCAACATACGCTAAATATGCAGACTCCTGTTCCGGGTCGAAGCCTTCCACATACTTGTTGTTAGCCTCTGCATATCGCTTCATACACTGACTGATTCCCCCACGAATACCCTTTTCAAACATTAGGATCATGTCATACTCCGTCAAGAGCTCGAGCGTAATCCCTGTATGTTTTAGCATAGCGTCGAAAGAAAGGCCTGGTATGGTGAAGTACCATGCGGGATCTAATCCATATGTATCCATGCATAAATTTCTAAAATTTTCAAAAACGTCAGCTAAAAGAAGAACGTCCGTTTTCAAATAAAGATCCGAATATTCACCTAAAGTTTTACAATTGAATTTGGTCCACACATTTTGAGCAAATTCGTAATCTTCGCTCGTAATGGTATCCTCTGTCAGAGTGCTAAAGAAATGTTCCATGGAAGGAAGGCTTGCATCATTCAACTTTTCCCACGCGTCTACATATTCATAGGGAAAAACACCCTTACGCTTAACTAGATCGAGTTTATCCTTGAAGATGAGGGCTGTTTGTTTGAATGAGTCCTTAGGGAGAGCGTCGACCAATTTTGAAAGAGAAGTTGGGAGAAATCGAAAGCTGTCGATGAAGCGGTAGGAGAAGTAGGAATCTACATATTTAGAAAAGGAGATATATTTCTCCTCGTTGTTCGGGATGCACGTAATTTTCATATCATCACATCCCAAGTGAGGGACAATGAGGTGTGCGTCATAGTTGGATAGATTATGGATGAAAACTGGAAGGAAGTTGGGGACTTTGTAATTAACATTGCAAGCTGGGTGAGCAGCACCTCTGAATTTACCTGAAAGATGATTATGATCCTTCACACGATCCTCACCTAACTCATAGCCGCAGATGTGGCAAAGAGAAGCCTCATTAAAAGCGAGAATTTCCTCCTCACTCAATGCCTGCATAGAAATAGTGTTCTTATAGACCCTCCGCACGAAAAGTGACATTTCCTTAAGTTTTTCGAGAAAGACTTGCACTGCATTTCTACCTCTGTATAGAACAGGCTCAAAAACCTCACCGGTGTTTGAAACCAAAAGAAGACAGAAAGACATCACCTCATGCCGTTGTCGCGCTTCAGTATATGAATGCTCGCTCTGAGGAGAACAACCTTTGATATTAGATAGGATGCACTCAAAGTCTGCATATGCGACGTATGGAAGGTAGGCTGTGTGAGAAAAGTTTTTGAATTTTAAATAAGCATCATCACCTTCGGGGAGAATAATTTTGCTAGGTGAATTTCGCGCGCAGTCCTCGTTATGCTGAACAAGGGATTCCGCTGAAAAGCAATGCTTTAAACAGCGTTTGCAAATATATAATTTCGATTTATGTTTACTCATCTGACTCCCCATCAGTTTATTAAAGTCTTTTATATAACAAAAGTGTGAATTCTTTCCCTCAACTAGGTAAAGAAGATCGCGGTGGTCCTCAAGCTCCTTATCCACAATTTTGATGGGATAAACGTTATTCCTTTCATCTAAGCCGAAAACATTGATGGAAATATTATTTCTTCGCTCAAATATTGCAATTTGGGAAATATCCACAGGATAACTGATGCAATTCCAATCGTACCCTCTGAGAAATTCATCCGTTGTGTAATTTGTAACTCTATGAGCATTGCGGTGGACATTCTTAGCCCAAATTGCATATTTAAAACAGAAATCATCCTTATTTTGAATATTTATAACGCTGAATGTTCGTAAAATTCTAGTCGGTAGGTCTATGAAGGAGGATCCTCTAAGTGGTTGGTAACGATTCACCCTCAGTTCTAATCCCAAAATTTCACTAAGGGACCATCCGGAGCCTTTAGCGGAGCTATCGGATTTTTCCTTTAATATTTTTGCAAACAACCTATCCAAAATTTCACCTACATTGTCTGCTTGCAAAACCCGAACATTTTTTGTTTTAAAACACCGATCCTGTCCCTCTTCATCTTTTCGAAATTTAGCCTTCACCAAGATGTTAATTTTCAGAGCTGTATTTTCCAAACAATCGCGAAGTTTCCCAATTAAGAGATTTTTGATTCCATCCAAAAAATTGACCATGTCCGTATGCACTCTTCCACCACTCACCCAGTAAGTTTTTAGGCGGTTGCGTACTGCAGACTCCAACTCTAGAATCGTGGGCTCTCCTCCTCCACCGGCCTGAACCCCGCAAATAGCATGACGGTGATGTACCTCCGACATCTCGTGGGATGCCAAGTATCTAGGCTGGTAGTATACGTAGCACGTTTGACAAAGAACCAACTCCTCCATGGCTTTCGAGTTCGGGAATGAAGATTTTTCGGTTGAAATTCTGCATTTATTCCAAAAGGGGCAGGGCTAAAGCGTCAGCTCAGTTTTTATCTTTCTTTCTTCCTCCAGTTCATATTTGACTCTTTTTCTTCATTACTCATCTAAGAGGTAACTCAATTCTTTTTTTCAAACATTTTATAGCCTGTTTCACCGTGTTATACGTATTCTTATTCTTTTTACCATCTTTATTTTACCACCTTGTTCAATTTTAGTGATGATACAGAAATTAAAAACCTTTCAGAATAAAGCATTTATTTTATAGTTATATAATCGTTATTTTTAATAACATTTACATCGTGCTTCCAGGGCTCTTTGTTAAATGTTACAATTTCATCTTCCGATAATTTTAAGTACTTAGGTAAATATATTTTCCTCGATTTTCCTTTGAAATGTATGTACCCTATCAGCACCTCTCCGTATCGGGTAGTAGTTTTTTCCAGCTTCTCTATTGGGTACATTAAATCTTGCTCCAAATCTTCTTTGCGCACTACTGTCACTTCTTCCTGCTGATTCATTAATTTTCCTTTCATGGCGGTCATCTGAAAGGAAAAAATATATCAAACATCAGATACACATGTTTTGTTAAACATAAAAATAGAAATTATTAAAAAATATCGAAGAATCATACTCACTTCTCGAGATTGTTCTTGATGTCCTTCTGGTTTGTCTCTCCGTCACTCTCTGTCCACCAAGAGTCTGCAAGTGCTATGGATTCTTCCCTCTCATGGCTATATATATTCTCTTCTCCTTCCCCAACTTCCCGAAGACGTGCAAAGCCTATCCCTTCCCACAGCGAGCGTATTGCGTCATCATACTAACCGCACGTGTGGTAGGGAAATTGCGCATTTTTATCTTTGAAGGCTATGGGAAACTCTAAAACTGGCGTTCCCAAGGCGTAGTCGAAACACGTTCAAAGATTTCACTTCCCACAGCGAGGGTATTGAGTCATCATACTAACCGCACGTGTGGTAAGGAAATTGCGCATTTTTATCTTTGAAGGCTATGGGAAATTTCTGAAAGTGGCCCTTTCAAGGCGTGGTCGAAACACGTTCAAAGATTTCACTTCCCACAGTGAGCGTATTGCATCACCATACTAACCGCACGTGTGGTAGGGAAATTGCGCATATTTTTATCTTTGAAGGCTATGGGAAACTCTAAAACTTACGTTCCCAAGGCGTGGTCGAAACACGTTCAAAGATTTCACTTCCCACAGTGAGCGTATTGCATCATCATACTAACCACATGTTGGTGTTGAAATTGCGCATTTTTATCTTTGAAGGCTATGGGAAATTTCTGAAAGTGGCCCTCTCAAGGCGTGGTCGAAACACGTTCAAAGATTTCACTTCCCACAGCGAGTGTATTGCATCACCATACTAACCGCACGTGTGATAGGGAAATTGCGCATTTTTATCTTTGAAGGCTATGGGAAATTTCTGAAAGTGGCCCTCTCAAGGCGTGGTCGAAACACGTTCAAAGATTTCACTTCCCACAGCGAGTGTATTGCATCACCATACTAACCGCACGTGTGATAGGGAAATTGCGCATATTTTTATCTTTGAAGGCTATGGGAAACTCTAAAACTGACGTTCCCAAGGCGTGGTCGAAACACGTTCAAAGATTTCACTTCCCACAGCGAGTGTATTGCATCACCATACTAACCGCACGTGTGATAGGGAAATTGCGCATATTTTTATCTTTGAAGGCTATGGGAAACTCTAAAACTGACGTTCCCAAGGCGTGGTCGAAACACGTTCAAAGATTTCACTTCCCACAGCGAGGGTATTGAGTCATCATACTAACCGCACGTGTGGTAAGGAAATTGCGCATTTTTATCTTTGAAGGCTATGGGAAATTTCTGAAAGTGACCCTCTCAAGGTGTGGTCGAAACACGTTCAAAGATTTCACTTCCCACAGCGAGGGTATTGAGTCATCATACTAACCGCACGTGTGGTAAGGAAATTGCGCATTTTTATCTTTGAAGGCTATGGGAAATTTCTGAAAGTGGCGCTCTCAAGGTGTGGTCGAAACACGTTCAAAGATTTCACTTCCCACAGCGAGGGTATTGAGTCATCATACTAACCGCACGTGTGGTAAGGAAATTGCGCATTTTTATCTTTGAAGGCTATGGGAAGTTTCTGAAAGTGGCCCTCTCAAGGCGTGGTCGAAACACGTTCAAAGATTTCACTTCCCACAGCGAGGGTATTGCGTCATCATACTAACCGCATTTCGTATCTTTGAAGGCTATCCCACGCTGCGTTGAGGGACCTCGCTAAGACCAGCTTTCTCAACGATGGCTTGTGTATCATTTACGCATTTCGTATCTTTCAAGGCTCGGGAAGAAACTAAAACAGGCTTTCCCAGCATCTTATTTCTGACCCGAGAAAGCCGCAGAACGACCTCACACTCCACGATATGACGCTCAAGTCACGTGATGGTTCTGACTTATAAAGCTTCGCATGCAGGGGAAGAGCTCACATTGGACATCATGGAGCCCACTTGTACAACCATTCAACTGTGCTACACTTGGGAGAACAAGCTTCTCTGTTTCGAGTGTGCGACGCGGGAGTCCTTCGTAGTTAAGGAGTGGCGTCACATCTCCGCCATAGCCCCCCTTTTACTGAGCACCTGCTCTGTTTGTGCTGGGGGCATAACGACTTTGGTGAGGCCAACCTCCCAATGTTTAGTTTGTGGGGAGGGTCGAGATATTGCTGACGGGTTTGCCGCATTGAATTTCGCGGCACATGCTCCGCCACAAAGTGAACCATTGAACCTTTCCTCCTCCGCCTCCGCTCACCTGCCTAACCCTTCCCCATCCCCCTCCCGAGATTGGCACACGCCGCACGTCCTCGAGCCTTCCACGTCGCAACCATCGGCAGAGTGGCTAGTCCCTTCACCCACGATTGAAGACAGGTGGGAGCGGAGGGTTGAGTGGGTGGTTCCCACCCCGTCTCCCGAACCGGTCGGGCGGGCCGCCGCCGCAGAGCCCCACCCCCCATCGCAGCCACCGACTGGCGATGAGGAATATATTATCCCCTCTCCCCTGCCTGGGCCTTCGGTGGAGGATGGATGGGAGAGGAGGGTTGAGTGGGTGGTCCTCCCCCAGTCTCCCGAACCGGTCGGCGAAAGGCGCCGCTGGGAGACTTCGGACGACCTAACAACTCCCGAGTTTTTACCACCATCACCTCCACGGGGGAATTCATCGCGAAGAAAACGGCCGACCCGACCGCGTTCTAGAAAACCTCTGCAGGAGTTAGGGTTAAGCTATTTCTAGAGCGCGGTGCGGATATGTTAATAGCTGTGTTGTTTGTGACTCTTGTGTGGTGGCTGTGGTGTGTGAATTTATATGTATAATTTTAATTAATAAAATTTTACATTCAAAATATGAATTGGCTTATCATTTAAATTGATCCTCACCTCAACTGGCACTCAGATCAGATTAAGATAGAAGCAGTCTTTTAAGATTTCTTTTAATAAAAATTATGATAAAATTTTACATTCAAATATGAATTGGCGTTTCATTTAAATTGATCCTCACCTCAACTAGCACTCAGATCAGATTATTACAATCAAATATGAATTGGTGTTTCATTTAAATTGATCCTCACCTCAACTAGCACTCAGATCAGATTAAGATAGAAGCAGTCTTTTAAGATTTCTTTTAATAAAAATTATGATAAAATTTTACATTCAAATATGAATTGGCGTTTCATTTAAATTGATCCTCACCTCAACTAGCACTCAGATCAGATTATTACAATCAAATATGAATTGGCATTTCATTTAAATTGATCCTCACCTCAACTAGCACTCAGATCAGATTAAGATGGAAGCAATTTAATTTATTTATTTGCCTGGTTGTTTGACTTGCCTTCCACTGTCTTTTCTTTCTTGAGAACTGATAAAACTTTCGTTCTCACGATGATAAATTCCCACCCCTCCTTCACTCCTACCGCTCGCTCTAAATATGTTTGACTAGTTGTCTCCACAACTCGTTCTCACGATGATAAATTTCCATCCCCCTCCACAGGGATAGCACTTTTCCGCTTTTTTTCTGTGGAGGGGATGAGAAACGTGCATATAAGAAGGAACGCTAATGCTATGGGATTCATTCTACCAATACCATGAATTCAAGTAGCCCGTTGTACTCATGCGTGAGATTCGTCATGTTCCGTGTGCATGGCAGGTTTCTCAGGAAGAAGTGCAGGCAGCTCTTCCCCAGAGTCGTCTCCGTCTGCGTTAATTGTTTTGAAGATCTGAACATGCCCTTCATTTCAGTAATGCAGGGGCATGAGATGGTGAGAAATGGTGCAGATAACCCGCACATTTCTCCCTGCCAGCTCTGCCGGAAATTTCCACCTTTACAGTCGAAGCCTGCCACTGCTTGCAGGAGGTGTACAAGGTTGCTCCCCTTTAATGAAGAGTATGCAGTGGTAACGGTGCTGCCTAATTGCGGAATGTTACCATCCGAATTACCATCCGAAGAGGAAGAAGAAAACGAAGACGACCTCTCGGACGGCTCCGTGGACCGCTGGGACGAGGACGAGGACTCAGACAGCACTTACATCAGCAATTTAAGTGATTTTTAATATTTAAAAAACTTGTGAAGGGTTACAAACTTTTATTTTAATTTTTAATAAAATATTTCATTCAAAATTACTATTTTTTGACTCTTTTTCTTCACCTCGATCTCACTCCTCCTCTTTAGACTAATTTAATCCAATGGCTCCCACCATCATGCTTCCCCTCCAACCTGAGACGGCGACGTCTGGGCATGCGAACGATGGCTTCTTTTTTTCTCGATCCATTTATCAAAAATTCTTCCTAATCTTTCACAGTCTTCTTCTCGTCTCCCATTTTTGCACTCGTTCACTCTTCAACGCATGAACTGTAACTGATAGTTAACCTCTCGAGGTAGTGATTAAGTTACGACTTGTTCCTCAGATGTCGGAAATCGAATATTTTGAGAATGTTGAAAGTTTTTTTTAACCACCATGCGAAAGAATGGTAATGCAGAGTATATTCATCACATTTTTTTATTTGAAAACATAATATTGGAAACAGTTTAATATCAAGTGATTCGAAAACAGCCAAATTCTTTTCGCTATTGTCCAATACCGATGAGGAGAGGAGCACTTCCTACACACACACTTCACTTTAACATTCGCCTTGCGGACGTCTTGCGGCCACTCGCTGCACAATTCGGCAGTAACTTACTCTCGCACGCTGCAGATTCACGATGATGAATATCGTCGGGAGGAATGAGAACGAGCTTAAAATCGTAGAATGCAATTAGCTCACCTGGCCCACATGACGTATTCCTGTAGTTATATCTCGAGTTAAAACCTCGCCATTCTTCTTCTTCGTCTGAAGTCGACTCATACACCACACCACCCAATGGTGCATCTCCATCGCTTTTCAATTCATAGCAGAGGCCTGTTCGAAAGCGCGGTGAGCTTACCACATCATCGCCTATTTCGTACACTTTGATTTCGATATCGGAAAAAAATCCATCTGGCCAAATTTTTCTTCCTTGTTGGTCCACGTTCGGCCCCATGAACTCCTTCAATGATGGTAAAAAGCAACGGCTAATTGCCGTCTCATTGAACTTCCGCTGAAATCCCGAGAATACAATTTTCTCTCCAGCGAGGCGGACACTAGAATATTGATATGTCACCGTGATGAAGCATTTCCTATCGAAGTTCAGATGCAGGGTGAGGTCCCACAAGCTCTCCACGCATCCACCCTCATCCTTTATATCCGTCTCGTTCTTTTCGTTGAGCATGAACTCGCGAAGCTGCACTGCATAGCGGTTATAACTGGTCTGGAAGACTGGAACGGGATGGACGACCAGAGGAACCCCTCCGCCGACTTCGGCTCTGACTGCTAGTAGAGACATCTCAACACTGCGGATGGCGTTCAATCATGCGCTTATATACCTTCAGAGGGTGGAGGAGATCTCCTGCGATTCGTTGAGAAATAAATATTAAATAAACTTTCACCGCTTAATTTAAAAATACGCGCCGCGTTGGTGATTCCGGTCGGATCCGACCCCTCCCCCCACGCCGGAATGCGACGCTCGCGATATATATCGATATTTTTTCGCGAGACGGTCGACCCGGCTTCACCTCTTTCTTTGACCGCCACGCGGCGACACTTTCGTGGTCACGTGCACCAATCAGAGTGCGATTATTGCGATATATCGATATTTTCAAGATGGACGACTCGACCCCCGGAGGTATATATCGATATTTTCAACATGGATGACCCAATCTTACCTCAATTCACCCTTTTTACCACTTCGCGGCGCCACTTTTGTGGTCACGTGCACCAATCAGAGTGCGACTTTTGCGATATATCGATAGTTTTCAAGATGGATGCCCTGCCCCTTGAGGTTAGGCAGAAATGTGCTGTGCCCGGACCCGCATTCCTCTACTACTCAAATCTCGTCAATTGATACTAGTCATTGAAATTCGGTGTTTTCATTGTGCCTACAGAATACTCGTGAAAAAATGTTTGTGTTGCCATATCTCGGTAACTAAGGAGTGCGACTCCATTTTGATAGGACAAAAAATGCTTAAATTCACCTCCCCTATACCTCCTCCAGGAGTTTCAAACTTTTCCCATCTCATCTGTTGCAAGGGGTCGATAGAACAAACGAGACTATCATAACGGATTTTTACGTACCTCGCTGATCTTCTCGGCACGCGTTCTAATTCTGTTTTCAAGCCTACATCATGTGGACCTCAAACCCTGGCAGCATATTCCAGGTTGGATCAAACAACGGAAAAGAATCTGATTTCTCTGACTTTGTCGTCGCAATTTCCACGTAGGTACTCCTTTAACGATTCCCAATTTACGATTACCTTGACCAGATATTTCCCGAATATGTTTGCCCCACGAGAGATCATTAGTTCGACTCCAAGGTATTTAACAATTTCTACAGTCTCTAATTGGATATCCTGTACATAATAGCAGCATTGAGGAGTTTTTTTTCAGAAGTTCATTGAGACACATTTTTTCCAATTCAATTCTAGCTGTCAGGCATCGCAACACGTTTGAATTCCCCTGAGGTCCTTCGTTGGAGCTTCGTAATCAATATTACTACGGATTTCTCTGAGCACTACAGAGTCGTCTGCAAACAGCCAAAGCTTACTGTCTACTACTTCACCAATACCGTTAACATACAACATGAATAAAAGTGGACCTATGAAACTCCCCTGAGAGACACCCGAGGTCCTTAGGTCACCCCTTAACACAACAATACTAGATATCACCTCCATTCCTCAGTTGATTGGTTTGCTCCTTCCCAAGGGCAATACACAGTGAACTGATTCAAGATAAGAGAGGAAGCCCGGGAAACTGGAGATCCGTCTCAGTGCCTTGACTGAACCCATCCATTACGCAGGTCATGTGTCATTAACCGGGAGTCGGGGCGTATCGTGGGCTCGAAGGGAAGGGTCTTGCACTTTACGCAATCGCTTCTAGCAATTAACACAGTACTGAAACAAGTAATTTCGGTAGCCACATGAAGTGTTTGTCAAAGAGCAGAGTTTTTATAGTACAGATAACTTGTGTCAAAAATATTTTATGATATCCCTTGAGAGGCTCCTTGTATTTTTCTTCTTTTACCAGCCCCCACGAACACTGGGTGCAGTAACAAAGAATCCCTTCAAATATTTTCGCTATCTTTACGTTCTAAGGGGCTATTGAAGAATATTTTCATGTTAAATTAGTTTTCTTTCACTATCTTTCTTGGCTTCTATAGGTCAATTCAGTCGGCAGAGGATTGACAAAAATTCTGGGGCACTCCACTTAAAACGTTTGACCGAAAGAGTTAGAATTACTAATTCCGTCACAAAATATTAACAAGGCACTCACGAAGTTCAGCTAGTTTGATGCGCTCTTAAGGGAAATCCCCAAAAAAGCTCCGAATATTAATTCTGCTTTCCGAAGAATAGAATGGATTTTCGATTTTCACAGGAGAGGTTATTCTCCTCAACAAAATTATATAAGGAAATGCTTCAATGGTATGACAAAATCGAGCCAATTTAAAAAAATAATAAAATAACGTACACTAATACCTTTAAATTAGGCCAATAATAAATATATGAAGCGTCCTCGACGCGGTAGCTATGATTTTAAAGTATTTTTTTATTCCAAAAAGAACACGACAAAACACAACCCAGAAAAGGCATAATGGAATGAATGTTACTACATATTTCCAGTCCTGTTATTTCATTACCATGAAAATCTTGCTTCTTTTCATAAACCATCAAGCTTAACATATTTGAATTTCACCTCTTCGCAGCAAACCTTAAATGGCTCTTCAAACCCACCTTAAAATATTTCTAAGCAATTTATTTCATAGGTTTCGTCGTACTATTACTATTTTCAAAGACACCGCACATGGAAATTTGTCGTGAAATAAACCTACAATTTATGGAAAACTACAAACTCAGCATTTACTTCCGATATGAAACTGTTACAACAATTTACTTTAAATTGTTACTTCGTATTCTTTCAAAGCAAGCACATCAGAATCACTCAACGTCACACTAAATTAAAATACTGCCTAATATCGTGGTTAAGTCACTGTTTGTTATTCTCCTTAAGACACTACTGTTCATTTAGCGTTTCGCGGTTTTTTCCATTTGTTTCTTTATATCTGAGTTTTGTTAAGAAAAAGTAACTTTGCTTCACTTCAAAGTACGTATGCACGGCCTAAGAATATCGACGAGTCACTATCTGCCCAATGCCACGGTCGTTTGACCGTGAGGCGACGTAGTATGACTGATCAGGTACTTTCCTAATTAAGGCCCATTGTAAACTCCTCACAAGCTCTCCAGCTCGTCGGACTCTTCATAGCTATCGAAGTCCCAACGGAAAATTCATTCATCGTCTTCAAGGCTAAATGATCAGCAAAACCTCCATCAAAACGTAGGGAGTGATGCACAGTTCGACTGGATGGAGAGTTCATAAAAAGAGTTCACCATAAAATTACTCTAATTGAGTTACATACAAATTTAGAAGATTCCAGCGATATTCTGTGGAAGGGAAACATAACTAACAAATCACAAAACGAGTAAATTCCACACGTACAAATTTATTTGCGACCTAGGTATTGCTTATTACAGCATCATCAGGCGTATGAGGATGCTGTATTAAGTGAAACCTAGGTCGTAAATAAATTTGTACTTGTGGAATTTACTCGTTTTATGATTTATCAGTTACATTGTAACATACTCATAATATATTCTTACGCAAAGTTCAACATTTAAGTAGTTTCTTCATGACATGTAGAGGGATTACGTTAGCTACGTGTCTAGATTATAGGGTTCCAGTCCTGATAGCCTAGATCTGAGTCGTGAAACAAGACTGTAATGCTCACAAGACTTATGCGAAACAACAAGACTGTTATGCGAATAGCACTTCCAGCGAAGGGCTCCGCTCGTTAAACGGGACGTTAAATTGTCTACCGCGTGGCACTTTTCGTAGGCAGAAGGCTGATACTGATGATACTACATATGTCTTTCTTTCAAACCTTCTTCCTTTCCACTAATAATCCTTTCCTACCTACTCACCTTTCTTAAATGACATCCGTTTTCAGTCGTCTTCCCATGCAATCAGCCTTCGGATCGAATCGCTGACAATTACTGAAAAGCCATGGACGAGGAATTTTTCATCATGGCTCCTAAGAATATTATATACATTTGTGGAATATTACATACACAGGATAAAACACAATGAACAAGAATAACAAACCTCTCACTTCCTCCAACATCAGTTTGAAGCTGAGAAAAAAACCTTCTCAAGATGTTTGCGTGGAGAGTGCTGCTCTATAGCTGGGGAACGTGGACGTTCGGGGAACCGGAGAGGAAAAGGTTGGATGCATTATAAATGTGGTGCTACCGTAGAATTCTGAAGATTCCCTGGGTAGACAGACTTATCAACAGTGAAGTGATAAGAATGATAGGGGATGCGCCACGTTCGCTTGATACAATTACAAGAAGGAAAGCAACATTGATCAGTCATATTCTCCGACATTCAGGTTATATCTCTAACATACTGGAGGGCACAGTGGAAGGGAGGAAATATAGGGGCAGGCCTAGACTGGAATATACTGGACACATTTTGGAAGAGCTGGAATGTACCTCATGCCACCTAATGAAGGAATCGGTCTAGGATAGAGAAGAATGGAGGGAAATTGCTGCTGCAAACCAATCCTAGGATTGTAACCAGAATAAGAAGGAGAAAAACATTTCACATTTCGCCTGTGTTCCCGGAATGTTGAAGTAACAATATTTACTGTCCAATAAAGAGGGCTTCCAAGTCTTACTTAAAATGGCTGGTGCGTCAAAAAGCACTATGCATATGTAACGATTGCGGAGACTAGAAATAGAACCCATTGTCTCTCTCTCCTCCGGTTCGTATCCTTCCTATTAAAAATCATACGATGCGATCAATTGCTGCTGTGTAGACCATGAATTCTCAATTTCTTCTCGGAAGAATTTAACAGTGCAATGAGCCGGTATCTGGGTGAAACGCTTAAACTTCATAAATTATCGCTAGGCCGTGGTCGTTCGTCCGAGTTAATCCTGCAGTTGAGTGAAAAATGTTCGGACTGGGTCAATTTTGACTCTTGTCAGAGGTTTTTGTTCCCGAGAGTTTTAGAGGAACCTTGAATAATAAATCCCTCTCAAGCTCATTAAACAGCAGCGGAACACACATAGGTCTCTATTTCAGTGCTCTATTAAAATAGCACAAGGTGGTAGGTGTTTGTAGCATACTTCGCCACTCGACATAAAATAGGATAATTATGCTGGAAGGTACACGTTACACGTTTTTCTGAAAATTTATAATTTTTTTCCGTTAGACTTTGAACAAGGCGTGCCGAAGTGGAGATAAATCCTTGCGAAATACATTGGACCTTTCAAGAAGGAGCTCCTTCACGCCTTTGCTAATAATACCGTCCATAAATCACAGAGAAAAGTTCGGGGCAGGATTTTCGCTGTGTCCTGAGATAGGAAAAGGGGAAAGGTGGGCATGAGGAGGATCATCTCTGTCGAAGCTCCTGGTGAATGGAATGTGGGTCGTTCCGCCGTATTATTACGCTCCATGGAACTGACATATCAACAGAATGGATTTTGTAAATATTTATATCCTAGAGGGTACTTTTTTCCATCAGTTTACGTAGGAAAAGCTCATTTACTGCCTCACGTAAAATAAGGTCGTTTTACGGAGTGTGCGCGGAATACTAGGGAAAAAATCAATATGAATAGTAGGGAGAACGAATAAATTACAACGGCAACAGATACACAAAATACACACCTATTTGAAATACGCATGAAATTAAGTCGCCGGATTAGGATTAGTTCCACTGCGTACTCCGGCAGCAATGAGAGATGTGAAGATTCCGCAGAGGAAAAATCAACAGAGCGATGTCGAAATACATGGGTTTGAGTCTCGGTTAAAGACACATGCGCACTTGAGGCTTACGTTTTGATGGCAATACCGTGGGTATTTCGCGGTATATTTAACATTCGGAAATAATAATGTTGCACCACATCATGATGTTTAAGTCTACTCCAAAACTTGGAAATATTGTGAACATTTACTTTGTATTTGAGTATTTTATGAAAACAAAGGGACCTATCAGTAAAATTGGAAATATTGATTAACTGCGTGATAAGAATTTAATGAAGGACTTATGATTGAACCACTGAAAGTAATATTCAGTATCAAATGACCAAACAATAACCGTAGAAACTCGTGTAAGAGGCGCATCTTTTTTCCCTGAAATCGCAGCCGAAAATGAGGTCGCGCCTCTTACACGAATTCCCGCTCGTCATCGCTTACAGCAAAATATAATATGTAAAAGTTAAATACAGTTTAAAAGACCCATACTCACAGTGACTACGACTTGCGCATTAGGAAAATGGTGGGGGAAAACGGCATTAAATAAAAGGTGTGACTGTCCGGAAGGCTTTGATAATGGCCGAAAGTTCGAAGTTAGGTCCGCAAAACCTCGCGATAGGAGGAAAAAAAGCCCCAAAATTTTTTCTTCAACTTCCGACGCTTAAAATGAGGGGTGCGCATCTTACACGCGTTTATACGGTAACTCGGGAAACCTAAGTCAGGATAGAGCACAGGGTTATGAGGTAATACCAAGCTCTACATTTACCGTGTCAGTCTGAAAATAGATAAAAATAAAAATTACGACACATATAAATGACTTTGTGGTATTCGTTAAATTCATGATAAATTTCCAAAATGAGAAAAATTTAGCAAAAGGTATATCACGCTTAACGGCAACAAATTCGCCGGCAGTGAGGGTTTTAAACAATTTCACAAATTACAAGAGTAGGTCATCAACTTTGACAAGCAAAATATTTGTTGTATTTTCGTTTCTCTCTTTCGGTTCTTATAAGACTTCACAAACATGCACCTAATCAAAACAAACCTTAGCCATACCCACGATTCCATAAATTTCGATTACTTCCAACGAGGGTTAATGACAGACAGCCAACGACAATAAAAATGTCCTAAGAAAGGATTCCAAAGCATCCGTCGCCACCGTAAAAGAATTGGAGTCACACTTTGTTCTATTTGTCGCAGGAGGACAGATAAAAGATAGTAATCACCACAATTGGCATCTGAACAACCGTGAAGGCACTTTGAATAACGAATAATTTCTTAGTGGGCCATATAACTTTTGTACCTTAGACGCTGCTTTGATAGTTTAGTGAATAACGAAAAAAACGGACGCTCCAATGACAAAGTTCCGCCGTCGTTTTGAACATACGACAACAGATGGCTCCACGATCGCAGCGTACGAGCGACGGAGTTGACACGTTAGGGGAGGCAAATGAATCCTTCCGAGGCTCCTCAAGTTCCCGCATTCATTACAGGGAGCGGAGGAAAGGGCAGACGCCAGGATGTCAATCATTAATTTTCAAATATTGCCGCAATAAATCACCGCCTCGAAGAATATGGATACCTTCTACGCTCGTAAAGGATTCGGCACACTTTCCAGGATACGCCCAGCTTTCAACAACGAAGGCGAAGAGTGCTTATCGTAACTAAACAATGGATACAATTTACCCAATTTTTCCAAGTTGCCGTGATTAATTGCAAGATAATTTGTCGTAATGATCACTAATATTAAAAATGAGAATCAATACCATAAAAACTAACACATAAGGGTGAATAAAAGGTCGGATGGCACAAGAAAACGTTCGCCAAGATAAAATGAGAATTTCCTCATATTTTCTCATAGCCACCTTGAATATATTTTTGACGACAGACATTTATAAGGACAAAAAATCACCAATTCCATGTTAGGTCACTGATCAACACAAACATGATTACATTAGAAATCAATCGAAAAGTACTACACAAAAGCAAGACCAAATATTGAAGTAATTGAAAAAAAGCAGGGAATAGTACACGGAAAGAGGGAGGAAAAGGCCAAGGACCAGAACAAGCAGTATAATGAAAAAGATATAAGGTTCATTATCCAAAGTTTGCGAGGCAATTTTAAATCACATGACAAATGATCGCTCGCTAGATTTTTTTCATCGGACGAAATGGAATCATGCCACTGAATACATTACCTAAAATTGGGAGTCTGATTCTCCCTCCACCCCTGAAATTACGTTACCGTGACTCAAGGTATACTTTCCAAGTTAAAAGCAGGGCAATAACTCAATTTTAACCTTTTTCGCGACCCGAGTTAATTCCCAAAGAGTACAATTCCGTGTAATTTATGCGTAGCTTTCCGCGTGTTAGGTTCTACGCGCGAGTGATATATGAATTAAGGAATGAGCCAAGAGAGGGGGGACCAAGGTTTGTAAGCCTGGGAAGTCTGGTCGCCCTTCCAGCCCATAAAATAGCGACGGCACGGCGACCTCGTTCCAATCGGTAGTAATAACGGCTGCCCTTGGATGACGGAAGACGGGAGGTATGGGAGGCACCTAGATATCCACCGTCGCCATCTAAAGGAAGTTAATGTTTTGGTCGATTATCATGCTTCGTGCGAAGATTTATAAAAAAGTAAAGTAATGGCAAATAATAAAATGGTGATACGTGGTCAGGCTAGTATATCATAAATACACTCACGAATTAACCATTCACCCCATTTCATGTTCCCTCATTCGGATTTTACGACTTAGAAAGGCAAACTCTGAATGGTCAGGGTATTAATACAACCCCTGAGAGGAAGACAACACCAATCTTTTAATCCCAAATCGTAAAAGTATGGATGCGCACTGTAAATGTCAAACGATTACTTTGGGGTTCTATCTTATGCAAAGCAATCCAAAATATTTTCAAGGATTATAACGGGGGATACTAATCGGTAAGATTATCAAAATATTTAGTAAAATACGGGAATTTTCTCTCACATCCACTTCAAATATATCTGGCGAGAAAGAAATACGGACATCTCGAAAACAAAATAGCCAACATTACATCAACAATAGCTAACGAATCACTTTTATCAGTTAAACAACGCCAATACGTATCATCTGTATTTTAAATTGTTTATAAAGTAAACTATTTTCAGCGTAAAAGCATAGAATTATTAGCAAAGATCAGGATTCGGTAGCAAAAAAGAAAATATTTTGAGAGAGAATACCAAAACCTGTCACAAATCAAAGAACGTAATCTCTTAGATTATTATCAGCCATGGTTTAAAAAAGGGTACAGTATCCAGTTTGCTCCTTTTATAGTTACTGATTTAAGGTCATTAATAGGGTGAATAGCGAATATTCTAAATACTTGGTCGACGGAAAATTGACTGCGACTATATCCAAACAAGACCATAAACCTTTGTTATTATGTCCAGCAATATTTATGTGAATATAAATACATTTCATGACCCGCAAAAAATAAATAGAAATGGTGTCCAAATTGACTTTTTCAAATAATAAAACTTTGGAGTTTATTCTTTCAAAACAAGAGTCGCAACACCCGAGCCCTAAGCAACTTGAGAATTTGTTTCGAATCCATCAATGATGCATCACTATAAACGCGAATTGTATAATGCAAGATCATACTCGCACAGAGAAAAATAAAACAGTAGGTTGATTTTTAACGGATCTGTGTGTATTAAAATCACCATGGTTTTCAATTTCAGCACTGCGATAGCTGGCGCACTGGGATAGCGTGGTCCAATTCATTAATTGACAGTCTCAAGTACGAGAATTTTGAAATTCTCGTACTTGAGTGAAACTCTCGTACTACACAACCCACATTCACCATGCATGAAAGATGGGGAATGCACCAAAAAGTATCCACGTAAGCTGCTCCAATAAACACAAACCGGTGGCGATGGTTATTTACTGTACAGACGACGAAAACCAGATGATGGAGGACACACAACATCCATGAAAATCAATAACGTTGATATCCAAATTGATAACCAATGGATTGTGCCCTACTCTCCGATTCTTTCGAAAACATTCAACGCACATATCAACGTGGAGGCCTGCAATTCAGTTCAATCGATAAAATACATATGTAAAAATGTGAATAAAGGCAGCGATATGGCAGTTTTTGACCTTGCGAATCCCAATTTACCCGTCAATGAAGTCGAGCAACTTCAAATGGGACGTTATATAAGCAGTAATGAAGCTGTATGGCGAATTCCTGGTTTCGACATCCATGAACGCTTTCCTACTGTCATGCATCTCAGGGTATACTTGGAAAACGGTCAACGAGTCTACTTTACGGAAGTGATGTCTGTCAACGAGTCTGCATGCACCTCAGAGAGCTGCAGATCCGCCAAACACAACGTTGACCGCTTTTTTCCAATTATGTGCAACTGACGAATTCGCAAAAACATTGCTATACCACGAAGTCCCGCACTATTACACTTGGAATCAATTAATGAAGAAATTTTGCAGAAGAAAACGAGGCACCAGGCATTCTTCGATAGGTGGCATATTTTCTACTGGCACATTGGGACGAGTATATACTGTTCACCCGAATAACGGTGAATGTTACTATTTGCGAATGCTGCTTCACGTGGTCAAAGGACCAACATCGTTTCAAGCAATCAAAACCATCAATGGCCAAGTGTGTCAGACCCACAGAGAAGCATGTTTCAAACTTGGTTTGCTTGAAAATGATCAACATTGGGACAACACACTGACAGAAGCATCTGAAACACGTCATGCTCACCAAATACGAACTTGTTCGCCATAATTTTGACAGCCTGTGCACCTTTTGATCCGAAAGATCTGTGGGAAAAAAACAAAGAGAATATGAGCGAATACATACTTCTCCGAGTGCGCAGAGACAACCCCGGCCTGGATGTACGGTATTCGGCATACATTTTTAATGAGGCACTGAGGATATGTGTATGTCGATTAACAACAAAATCCTCAATCAGCTTGGGCTATTTTCACCAAAACGTAACAGAAACGATGTTGTCGATAGAGACGTATTGCGAGAAAAACAATATGAAGTCGATGCGCTGCAAGTTTATGTTTAGGCTCAGAAAAGACTCTTATCAAACGATCAACGACTCGCGTACGACACAGTTATGGAGCATGTACGAGGTGGAAATGGTGGCCTTATTTTTCTTGATGCACCAGGAGGCACAGGAAAAACATTTCTACCCAATTTGATACTCGCCGAAATTCGAATGAAGCATGACATTGCTCTGGCTGTGGTATCATCGGGGATGGAGGGCGCACGGCGCATTCGGCTCTCAAACTACCACTGAATTTAAATCTGGCTGCAGATCCTCTTTGCAACATTGGAAAAACTTCTGGAATGGCAACTGTTTTGAAAACATTCCAAATCATTATTTGGGAAACATGTACCATGGCCCATAAAAAAGACTTGAAGTACTAGATCGTACTCTGCGTGATTTACGAAGCGAATAACGACAAATGGGCGGAGCTCTGATATTGCTCGCCGGTGATTTCCGTCAAACTTTGCCCGTCATTCCAAGGTCAACACCAGCAGACGAGCTGAATGCATGCCTGAAGAATTCGGCTCTCTGGAGGCATGTGAAGAAAAGTACACGGTCAACTAATATGCGTGTGCATTTACATGGATATGTTTCTGCACAATCATTTGCCAAGCAACTTTTGAATATGGGCGACTGCGTTTGAGTCACTGCGTTTTGCCGGATAAAATTTAGAAAATCCATGCTTTTCGCATCGTTAACTATACGTTGCTTGCTCCAAGGTGGGAAGACCAAAGGTCTGTACACCTATACACAAAATCATAAAGCAAAAAATATTGTTTATCCACTAGCGTTACGCTAAATGCTAGCATTAGTATGAATTACTCGTATTTTAAGTTCATTCAATCATATAGCGAGTGTAATAGTCAAAAATATTTATCATACACGAGAATTTTTCATAAAAAATTATAAAGTTCATCCCTATTTTATACCAATAAAAATAATTCACTCCCATCAGTATGATCCATCTTTCATTTTTCCACATTTCTCTACAACTGCTATTTTCTAGATTACATACAGGTCATCCATTTCTATATATATATATATATATATATATATATATATACATATAATATAAATCTTCGTCACAGGGTGACACTAAACATAAAACATAAAAAAAGCAAACTCACGAGTTTAAAATTTTCGGTGGGTCGCCCGCACCTTCGTCAGTGATAGAATGAGGATTGAGGAGGAAGAATCGTATAGGAGGGGCGGTGAGGGGAAGGAGCAGGTAGGAGGGGTGGGGAAGGGCGGGGAGGGAAGGAGCCAAAGACCTATTCGGGAGAAAGAAACAATGTAGCGAAAAGTGGGGGATAAAATTAATGGGAACGGTTGAGGCCAGGTGGACAGAGGGCGTTAAAAAATCTGAAGCAACATTGTTCTAATGTCTTCAGACTAATGATAGTGGCTGTGGGCGGGAGGGAAGCCAGAATGGCTACATTGTAGCAGTCATCAAATTTTACATTGTTACATTCCCCACACATGCTGCCTCCACAATGTAAAATTTGATGACTGCTACAATGTAGCCATTCTGGCTTCCCTCCCGCCCACAGCCACTATCATTAGTCTGAAGACATTAGAACAATGTTGCATCAGATTTTTTAACGCCCTCTGTCCACCTGGCCTCAACCGTTCCCATTAATTTTATCCCCCACTTTTCGCTACATTGTTTCTTTCTCCCGAATAGGTCTTTGGCTCCTTCCCTCCCCGCCCTTCCCCACCCCTCCTACCTGCTCCTTCCCCTCACCGCCCCTCCTATACGATTCTTCCTCCTCAATCCTCATTCTATCACTGACGAAGGTGCGGGCGACCCACCGAAAATTTTAAACTCGTGAGTTTGCTTTTTTTATGTTTTATGTTTAGTGTCACCCTATGACGAAGATTTATATTGTTTGCCACGTTCGTGGAATCTTCGCAAGAACTTTATATATACATATATATATATATATATATATATATACACACACACACACATACAGAAATACAGAAATATATACAAGCAGGACAACGTCTGCCGGGTTCTGCAGGTCTACCATAAGAAACAAAGTTTCCCAGAAGACTCCACCGATATAAAATATAAATGTTTCGTCATCAGATAGTTAATGCTAACCTGACATCATAAAACCGGATCCCAAATTGCTACGTGGGGATCATATTTCCTAAAACCACAACATAAAGTGCGCGAGCTGCCTAATGCTTAAAATTTAAGCATCATTACATTGCATTGCAGCGGCGAAATACGAATGTACGCTCGTAGCAAAACGCTATCGTGAGAGAGACAAACAGCTTGGGCTTTTCAAAGGACTTCCACTTGGAGTGCGCTAATCAGATTTACTCCTACATGAACGATGGCAGGTTGTTGCTTGAACTTCATTCCACTACAATTTGAAAAGAGTTATTTCGCCATAGCGTAAAACATGAACATGATCCCCCGCAAAGCAAAATTTGCCCAATCTTGTAACACCGCTTTGAAATACGCGAGGGCTGGCAGCTAATGGAATTACCCCCGCCCACTCCTTTTCAATTAACTGAAACCAGAGGCGAGAGGGAGGGAGAAAAGAAAATGAACAGCAATGAGCAAAGGTGATAGTTTTAAGAAGGGCTTTAGGCTCCACAACGCCGCGGAATGGTATGGTAGGCATTGGCCGATACTAGCAGATACTGATAATTTCTTATTTTCCAACGTTTTTTTTTTCAATCCAATGAAGCCCATTTAATTCCGATGACGTGTGGTGGTGAGCAATTCTACAAAATTCTACATAATCATCGCATTTTCTCGGGAAAAATGGCAAAATGCTGATTCTTTTTCTGCGTAAATTACGGCCCCAAAATGATGTCAAAACAACTGCAGAATGCCAAGATGAAATTATAGAGCTGTAAGCCACCCAGTACAATGGTGGGCGGATTTCAGATAGAGCATGCGACCATCCCTAACATAGTCAACGCAGAAACTCTCCATGTAAAAACAAGGAGAAGCTTTTCCGAATCAGACCACTATCACCTACAGATAATGATCAGGCTTCAACCCAACATACATGAAGATGAACAGAGATGAAGCCAAACACAGGATTTAAAAAATTAAGCTAAATCGCACGAAAAAACTGCCCAGCAAATTTCATAAGAAAAAACACAACGCACGTATGCTTACCAAAGGACACACTTCCAAAGGAAAAAATCCGCGGGAATACAGTACGAGTATCATATTTCAAGTACCAATCATCCAACAATCCTAGAGGCCAATCAGAAAAGAATCGGAAAATTACATAAAGCCTAAAAGCTAAAATAGTATCATAGCAACAAGAGTTCCATATCCATCAACGCGAAATTAAGACACTAATGAAGCTAAGCTTTCGGATGCACTACACGCAGTCAAAACAATAAAAATTGGCAGAAAAACAAAAGTTAAAGAAATGGAGGAAAAGGAATGGAAAATGCTCTGCAAAAGTTCCGGATAGATAATTAGAGCAGGGATTTGGATGAAGAAACCAGATTCAGAAATCTAAAAATGCACGGATAAGATCACAGATACAATTAGAAAAGGAAAAATGAAATGTTACGAACAGTAGTATCTCGAGGCGAATTTTCGAAATCATCAACTCAAGCAGGGAAAAACGAGGAGGACGAAAGAAGTCAAAGAAGATTTCAGACAATTAGACATGACAATAGACTTTATAGAAGATCGCAAAAAAAACTCAGGAGCTCTGTCAAAAAGTACAAATTTGAAACCACTACATAACAAAAGAAGGCAAGACGCAAGGGGACAGAAGCACGAAAGAAAGAATACAATGAACATAAGAAGACAATGAGGAAATAAAGAAAGCTCGTGAATAAATCCTCACAGAGAGCTTCAAGTTCCAACGCTACCTTTAATAGGAATTGTAAATAATAATAAAGCAACGTACGACTCAGGCTTGTGGGATCTATCCACGATGGTATATCATTATATACGACAGCTGGTTTCATAGATCTCCTAATAATTGCCTTTGGATACAGTAATTCTAGATATCGCAGTCATAATTGAATATCGCAACGATCTTAATAGGTCACGTAACGAAATGGACCAAGTTCTCCAAGAGTACAACATTAAAATAAATCGGACGAAGACTAAAATTCTAGAATGCGGAAGAGAGAAGCTGAATGTAGAAGTCGTCCTGAGGGGACAGTAATTAGAGCAAGTGGATTCCTTCACCTGTCTCGGAAGTACCATCACGTGGAACGGAAGAAGTACAACGGGCATCAAACGGAGAATAGATCAAGCTAAGCTGGCGTCCATAGGTAAAATGCAACTGTTGCTCTCCAAGAAGATAGGACTATAAACCAGAAAACAGTTTGTGAAAACATTCTTGTGGAAACATTCAAACACTCTGTGAATCAGAAACATGGACTATTGGAAAAGCTGATCAGAAAAGACCAAAAGCCTTCGAAACCTGGTGTTGGAGGAGGATTCTGAAGATAAAATGGATGGACAAAATAATAAAGGATGTAGTGTACAGAAGAGGAAAATAGGAATGGACTCTATGGAACACCATGCATAAAAGAAAAACCAAATGGGTTGGACACGCACTAAGACACAATGGGTTTGTGAAGAACATAACTGAAGGTGAAATAGAGGGAAAAGTCACCAGAGGAAGACCCAGAAATGAGTTCATGGGCCAAATATAGAGGAAAGTATATAGGAAGAGATACCAGCAGTTAAGGGAACTATCATTAGATAGGGAAGAGTGGAGGGCTGCAGTCAACCAATCTTAGGATTGAACAACCAATGACGACAATAATTGTGTGTGCTGTGGTGGTAACCGCACCGGATTTAAAAGCCTAAAAAAATTCCTCATCCTCATTCTGAAAATTCGAAAAACCAATACATCAGTCGATACCTCCTAAAATACCATAAGCCCGCTGCCCTGAATAATTCTGAGTATGGGCCGTTCCAAAGATCAAGCATCCAACCTTCCAACTTCCTCGGATCGGATCACAGTCCAACACCAACTTCTTCGGGTACCACACGTCACTATCATGTGGACGGTATAGAGGGAAGTTTTCCCGCCAGAATAGCTACACAACATACGAATCCATGCAGTTGACACCTTATAGGATTTCTAACCGAATTGTTTAAGTTTCCCTTCAGCTTAACCATAATTGTTGCCTTTTATTCAATTCGATCTCTACGCCGCTACTAAGAAACACTAGTCTATAAGTCAAAGGCTATTAGTTAGCGTTAAAATACCTAGCATAAGAAGCACCAATGCACTTTAAGTATGAATAAAAAGAAAATATTGGGATCAAAAACAAAACCCAAAACAATTGTGATACCTACATTGGCATTATTTCAGTGCGGTACATTTTTTCCGCAAAAAGACTGAAACTGTATTTTAGACACAGGCATAATGATCGCTTCATTTGTCAGATCTTTTCAAATGTTCTTTTAGTAATAGTGCATGTTTATTTATATTGAGGTATATTAACGATAAAATACTCTACTGTTCCATAGCGCAATATGTAGCTCCTCACTTGGCCATAGCAGTGCCAATGTCTTTCAAATGAGGGCATAGTTTTATCCAGAAACCTATCATGGCTGGGGAACAGTCATCGGGACGTTGTTTTTAGTGGGAAGAGTTATCGGAGAACACCTAGACTGGAATGCGTAAAGCGAATTTATGAAGCATGCAAAATGAATATTAAGGAAGCTATTGGTAGGCTATCTCATAGGAATTGAGGACGGCAGCAAACCATTCTTCCGATTGATGAGAGCAGACGATGATGACGATGCTGTCTCCCAGACGATAAAGAAACAACAAGCCGTGACATAAAAGCCCGGTTCTACATCCAAAGTGTCACCCATTTTCCAACAGATTCAGTGATTCGATCTGCTCGCAGTGTGCACCCGTTTCCGTCGCCCCGCCCGCGAAATGTGCCGCGTCGCAAACAACTCCACTATCGCCCACCGTCACCCGAAAGCCCGAGTAGGTTCGATACGTACCTATGTGTGTGAGAGCGCCTATCTACGTCTTCGTGGACACTACCAGTTCGCCAAACAATCGACAGAGTGGCGGATGTGAAGTGCTCTCTTTCCCGCAATAACGGCGCCGGCAGAGCGTTCACAACCGGATGGACTTCGGCGCCGGGCCGCGAACCCGGTCGGGAGTCAAAGGAGAGGCTTCGATTACGGGAAAAATTCAATACATTAACTGCCCCCCGAGTGTAGTAACAGGAGCCTTTGACGTAATCTACGCGAGCGAAACTCCGTGTCGGCATCATTACCACGACTTGGACGCAAGGAAGCATGAAACTGGCCACAATCGTGTTTTCATTAGTTTATATTTAAGTGGATGTTTGCATTGAGCTATCTAAAACGTTACTAGATTAAAAGCTGCAAACAAGCACTACAAATGGCCAGAAAAACATAACTGTGCAGAATCAGCAAACAATATTTCCCAATTAAGTTTCGGGTATCCGGCGATTTTTTGTGGAAATGCACTACAGATATCATGATCTCAAAATGAAAAGGTTTTGGTTCACTTTCCACAGAAATAATTTTATTTTCAGGCCTGGTTTCGACATTAGCTATGTCATTTTCAAGGTAAAAATACACATATTACACAGCTAAATCATGGTGCAAGATACCATTTGTTGGCCCATTGTCCTATAAAATATCTATTGATTTCCCGAGGGATAAGTTTTATATGTTTTTATAACCGGGCAACCATTGGGTAGATAATGTTTAATTCAAAACATAAATATGACAACAAGGATCAGAGCGGAGTGTATAAATTGACCTGTGATACACCTAACTATGGTGCATTGGACACTGGTTAAAGTGGACGGGCAATCAATACCCGGATAAAGGAACATTTTAAGTGCTGGCAAAAAGGGGACTTCCAGTCAAAATATTGCAAAACATCTTTTAGACAATGACCATTACAGAAAATTTAATGCCACTGTACTACATACTCAATGCAAGGGGAAAAAACTCTACTTTATGGAGCAATATGAAATTTTGTTTTTATTATATGTAATTTATGTGAAAACAATAATTTAACCATTGTCAATGATTATCTGTATCCCGAACAATCATCGCCGTTATTACCTTCGTTGTTTGACTCACCAATTTTGTAAAAGCTTGTTCCAATATAACCTTCACCCCTCCTCTATGTTCTAAACCCTTACGTCAATTCAGGCAGTGCAAAACAAACCTTCAACCCCCCTCCCCTCCGATTACGTCACCTTTTGTCATTCCATCCCCACCTTCCACCATATCCTTTCCCCCCTGACCCTTTAAAAAAGCATATACATATAAGCTTGCAAAATGTGTGTATTTTTACCTTGAAAATGACATAGCTAATGTCGAAACCAGGTCGGAAAATAAAATTCTTTCTGTGGAAAGAGAACAAAAATCTTTTCATTTTGAGATCATGATATCAATATCTTCCAAATTCAATCCATTCAGGCGTAACCTTGTGGAAGTCTATTATTGCATAAATAATGGCAATACCAACTGTGCTCACATCCTCTCTTCCCTTAATACACCTACCTCCTCCCCCGTCATACCACCACCCTTCTTATTATAATTATTAATTATTCCCCCTCTCCACCCTTCTTTTTCAGTGTATATGCCACTGGCTATGATCTTAATGCTTGTACCTGAAAATGACGCAGTAGCATTGAAACTAATTGTACCAATAAAGAACTCTTTAGATTAAAACATAGTTGGTATTGTCATTATTTATTCAATATCTTTCGCATTAGTAACTCATGCTCAAGATAAAGAGCTGACCTGATACTTTGATCTAATTTTCAGTATTAACGAGTTTTATAATCATGTTCCGTCCTTAATAACATGGCACAACCCAAAGCATAGAAAGTGGTACAATCAACCGATATAAATTACGTGCCTTCGACCAAAATTATATGCTCATTAGAATTTCTATGCACTTTTGCTACGAGAAAGCTGTTTCAGCGAAATTGCATTTGCAGCAAGAGACTGGTGCTTAACGTGTAGGATAAATTAATTACACGCAACTTGTTCCATAAAACCCAATTAGGTTAATCCGATTCCAACCTGGTGATGAAAAGTTAATTAAAATCATGCATCGTGATCTCATTATTACTAGCTTACCTGCCACAGAGTAAAATGAAATTATTTTGAAATCATTTTTCATTAAACATTTGATTACTCCAAGAAATTTTTCACATTATCGGCACAGAAATAGATAAAATGAACTAATTTTGAGGATACCATATGTAGATGTAACTACCTATCTATGTCTAACTATCTATGTACTGTCTATGTACTACCGCAATGGAGTAACCCAAAAGAGAATATAAGCGCGAAATTTCATTTTTTACGCGGCAAATTTTGTTAGAGTTTAATTTTGCTTCTGTCGAGGATTCCCAATAAAGTGGATACGTTGCAAACGAAAGAGGAGATGATAGGAAGGTAAAATAAAACATTGTTAGGTTAGGAAATTATTACATTTAATTAACCGGTCAGCCGAAACAACGAAACCAGATTCAGGTCAAAATGCTGCAAGTGAAATGCTATAATGGTCAAACCTTTATCCTGCATTCCACCATTGAGGAAAGCAACGAGGATAATTGGATCAAACCATGTTAACAATTGTGGAGATAAAGAGCGAATATTGTTAAGATAAAAATAATAGCTAGGAATAGTTATAATTTTCAATGAGCCGCAACATTTGTAAAAAATTAACTACATGGTCGCTAGACGTGCGTCCTAATAGTCTAGATTAATACACATCGGCAAGGACAACTTAAAATCCTAAATTAAACTTACATTTCAAGAGCCAACCCATTGTAGTAATCAAACCAGCCATACCTGTATTTTATTAAATAATGGCTACTTTGCCTCTAGTCATTCTAGATGAATTCTTCATTCGTTCAGACCCAGCTTAGAAATTCACGTTAATGGTATTTTCTCTCAGGACAAGAGATATTAGACTCTTTTTGACTTCAATGCTCTGAATTTGAGGGTGATTCACTCATAAAATACAACTAAGATAATGATAGACATTTTTCGTTGCCATCATTCTCCTTACTTAGACCAGTTACTTTCACACAAGGGCAAGAGTATCCAGGGTGCAACAGACTGACATCCAATCGTATTCTAGCCGGTCACATCAATAATCAGCTTCAAGGGTGGAGCACGAACTGGCGTTTCCACCAAAGTACACCTTTTGCAATCGTATTAACAAATATTTTCTCGTATCCCAACGCAATAAGCGCTAGAAATACTCGCAGGAGCTACGGATATCGCCGTTTCCATAATCGATTTTTTGAGGTACTCTGGAATATCAACATTGAATATACCTCCATCAATTAATCACATCATAGCCCCGATTGAAGCACCTTCGTTGCGTCCATGAAGGCTGTTTAAAAAGGCAATTATCATTCCCTTTCATATACTTAAGATTTTAGAAAAAATTTATGGAATGGTTTACAAGCACTAAGTAACCCCCCATGGCTCAAAAGCGAAAGATTAGTGGAAAGGGGTGAGGCCATATTGACCGCTGTAGCATTTTTTTCTTAACTAAAAACGGCGACGAGATAATTTGGGGTTCGGTCTTGACATGTTATTTTCAAAATTCAAATCGAAAAGAAAAAATAAAACTGTGTACAAACTTTGACTGAGGAAAAGCAACATATTCATACGCTAATTGGTCCCCGTGGGATATGAAGAAACACGGCTTATCCCCCAACAAATAAAAAATATTCGTAGCACCAAGTTACAAAGGCATTGAATGGTGTATGAGGCGCTTTTATTAGAATACCTTTTCACAGCTCCAAAAATCACATCAGGACTGAAAACCATAGGCAATGAGAAAGCCCGAGGGTTGATATAATCCTTAGGGCAAAGATCATAAGCACCAGTTTTAATGGAGCATATTTAGGCAATTTAATGATATAAAAAGAGTGCAAAAGTAAAGTAGGACGAGGTACACGCCAGTGATAACGAAATCGGCATTGTAATGCGCAAGGCGCAAGGGAAGCACCCAGTCATAAGGCTCATCAACCACGCGCATAAGGAGTTTAAGAGGGTTCACTTGAAAATATTTGGTGATCCAATAACACGTTCACGTAGGGAAGCACTGTCCCAAACCACATTGTGTGTATTAAATATAATAATTTTTTATTCAATATTTCGTAGGTTTTAAAATATTTCACTTTTTCTACCCCGCACTTTGATGCTACGAACAAATTCTCATAACTCAATGATTTTATTGTGCCGGTGACATTGGAGTTTAAAAGACCATGAGTAAGAGGAAAATAAATACGTCACATCATGTGTCCCCAATATACCAAATATTATGGCTGAAAAGATATTAGTAGCACAACAGTTTTTCAGTCAACGCATGTTAATGCACGCACGAAGCTTTATCTTAAGGCGTTATTTTACGGCCATGATCTTGACAACGGTCAGGATAGCGACCATATTATAACCAAGGTCAACAGAAGATTGACATCATTGACTGTTCAAGGAAAACGTAATATATACCTACGGCGGCCACGACGGCGACCGCCGTCGACGATTGCCTTACATATGAAAATACAGTGAACGTTCACACATTTTGTAAACATAAATATTCATTGAAGAATTTTAGCAATATGAAAAAAATTTCATTCGTTCACCCTGAACTTAAAAACTTAACTTTTCCACGCCAGTTAAATTTGAAGGCTGTAAGACTTCACTAAACTCAAATTCCAACAGTTGATTGGACACCAAAATATGTTACCTAAACATACCTCTACAACTATTGGGAAACCATAGATGATAACCAAAATACCCGTAATGCGTACGACGGTAATATTATAAATCTCGAGGTTTCAGTATTTTATAATATTAATACAATCAAAATGAAACCGTTTCATTACATTATTCTGAAGAATTATTCTTAACAGATGCATTAAGCATCAATATAACAATTTTCCAAAATTATACATATGATATTCGAACATGCTATCACTGTACAGTGTAGAACTTCAATACAATCAATCTTCAGATATTAAAGACAAAAAGATAATATTTGAACGAATGATACTTCATGTACTAGTTATTCTACACGTACTGTTTAAGTGTGGGGAAAGAACGCAAAGAAAGAAAAAGTATGCAGTTTTACCACATTTAAATTCTCTCTGTAACTAACACGACCTATTCTTTATTTATGCCTTGACTAAAAACGTTTCAGAAAAATAAAAATCACAGTCGAAATACGGCACAAATTCCCGGAGCATGGTATTAAAAATACGCTTGAAGTATCAATATAACAGTTTGCCAAAGTTTTTTCATATACTGTTCGAACAAGTAATCACTGTAGAGTTCCAACTCAATAAATATTTAGGTATTGAGTGCATAAAGGTAATACTTGAACGAGGGATAAGTAGTCCATACACTAGTTATTCTACACGTACTGTGCGAGCGTGGGGAAAGACTACGCGTTGCAAGAAAAAATGTATGCAGTTTTACGGATAAATTCTCTATGTGACTAACATGGTCTATGCCTTCACTATAAAAGTTTCAAAAAATATAAATCACACCCGAAATACGGCACAAATTTCCGAAGCATTGTATAAAAAAACACAGAACATGATTCGAGCGGCTAACAGCGGCTGCCTTCCATGTTCTGTAAGCCAGTCATCGGGTACAATAGTTATCGCGGGGACAAGCCACTAAAACAGGCGACAGTTTTGCCAGCGTAGTTCCCCTACCCATCCCACCTCCCCTGCCCTCTGACCCGCCACCCGCTCCCGTCTGTTTTTCCTCATCGCCACCCACACGGAGAAGGAGAGCAACAGACGCTAACACTACCGTGGTCGACTCTCGGATATCACGCACCTGCGCGCCACGCAGAGCAGCGGAGAGGGATGGCGAAAAAATTGATAAATAAAACGGTCCAAATTTAATGTCCTCTGCGTCAAAATGTTTTACGTCCCCCTCCCAACTTCTCCCCTGCCATCTCCCCAGTCCCACCCTTCAAAAAAGTTCCGGGACGGAATATACCCGTGTTTGTGTGAGAGGGACACCGTTCCGTAATTTTCCCGAAAAAAAAGCACAAAAAAATACAAATGAAAGGGGAGCGCCGCAATCACTCACCCCGAGAGAGAGAGAAAGAAAAGAGAGTAGAGGCAGGGAGAGGATGCTCTGGGGCTTTGCATTGGCATCTCCATCAAGCCGTCCTTCACTCACTCCCGAGGAAAGGACGAAAGAAAGTTGGGATTCGGATTGGTGACGTGGGCAGGGTCACTGACTTTCCCGTCCCAAGGGCCCTGGCTCGTATCCGTGAGGCACCGGAGGATATTTTTCAGTGGAAACGCGATCCCTTCTTGAGCTAAACTCCGTTAAGAAAACTTAAAGAGCAGCACTTCGTCCGTCAGATGAGACGCTGACCTGAGTGGCCCCTTGCCGCTTTTTGCATATAGAAAACTAAAATCGACACCGACTTTCTCTCTGCTCCCTCAAATAATCCCCCAAAAATCCTTTAATCCTTAATGCTGAAATTACCTCACTCTCGCTTGCCTTCCCAAATATCTCATTAGCCAATGAAAGAATTTGGAAAGCTCAAAAAGGACAGTTAATGAAAGGGATCACGTGAGAGCCTCAGTGGAGCGAAAAATGACGCAGAGGTAAAATAAATAAATAACTTTAAAAGCTTAAATGATCACAAGATTTACATACAAATAAACATTCCAATAACGATCCAACACTTCCGGACTACTGCCTATATCAACAACACGCTCATTAGTTCGCTGAGGAGGACGGGTGAGTCTCACCACGCCCACAAGTGGAGGATTCCACTAAAATATTGGCAGAACTTTTCCACCGAACTTCCTGCTCACGAAAATAGCTCCTTCAGGGTGTAGAATGCCACGAATGCATGAAGTATTCGTCTAGTAACTCTCGTAAGAAAAACAGCAGTAATATGACATCCACACATATTGCATAACGTGGTAAAAACATTAAGGGTGCGAAAAACACAAAGTAAACATTGAACTTGACCTTGGGAACCTAGAAAAAATTACTCGCCAAAGCATTATACATGGAATTTTAACACTCACTCCAGTATACCATTTCCTAAGCCCCTCTCTTTCCGTTTTCTTCATTTTTCGATTTTATCTAAAAAACAGTTTAACGTACTCGTACGTAACATTGAACAGCGGTAAAAAAAGCTTTTTATGACAATTTCAAATGTTATTATAGAAATTAGATAGTATAGGTAGATGTTCTAAAGAACAGCATTGATAAAAATCTCGAACTAAGCTATCGATTCAAATGTATTTCGAAAGTGATATAATGGTTATGCGTAACTCTATACTTTTGGATGTGTACAGAGTACTAGTGCATCAAGCAAGCGGACTTAATTCCGTCATAGGTGATTACGCAAAGCTCTTGAATAAAAATTTTAATTAATCATAATCGGCAACAGCTGTGAGTCATGAGAAAATGTTATAAATAGATAAACACGGTAGATCCAAACATCCGTACTTAGAAATGCGAAATCTCTCGTCATATTCTTAAGCAATTCTCTAGAGAGACAAGTTGCACTCAGGGATAGCATCGTATCGAGATGATTTATTTAAAGTATTGTGACTACTCTCCCTGCAATAAAAATGTTAGCAGTGAGATTCCGATAATTTCTTGTAGAAAACAGTACTTCCGCAGGATATGAAAATATTGAGATGAAAGCGTAACTAAATGAAAGACGCACCACCTATTTACTGCTGCACAATGTTTCTAAAGCAATATTCCTCGTTGCGCACAGACGTTAAGCTGATGCTGCTTTCATGAATATTTCAGATGAACTTGCCCCTCTGCAAGCAGAAAGACTACAGCAGTAGTGATACTTCACACCCTCTGAGAGAATTTAAGAGCAACTTATCTAAAGCAACATTTCACCAGCATATTTGCACACATTTTTTTAATCCACTAAAGACGTAGCAGTTTCTCTTGGCATCTGGAGCTTCTGTGAGAATTTAAGCCACTATAAATAGTTATACGGGAATGTATTCGGATTTGTATTAAAAATTTTAATAAATGAACATAGCGAAAACTAATGTTGAACGGGTTAGTTACGGAAGCAACGTGATATACGCATTACTGCGCAGTTTTCACAAACCGCGATGTGAAACATTTTCTCATTTTACAGAAAAAATACAGCAGCCAAGTCCTAACGAGAGCCACTGAATTTGAGCCTGCTCCTCGACCCTCAATTAACATGCAAGGAAATTCGGAAGGCGATGAAAGAACACAGTTTTGAACGACTCAATAAACGCGGTCGCATTCTAGTCTGATTGTACAGGGCATTAAGACTCAACCACCAAGCTACACGGGTGGAAAGAAGTGGGAGGGTGAGATATACAGTAATTAAGTCAGCACAAGTAGGGCAGCACCGGACGTTGCCACAAAAAAAATATTTCCCGTACGACGCACAGTCAAAAGAGAAACATTCGAGAATGAGAGAAGCTTTATGATTTCCCCATTTTGCAAAGAAACCTTGCTCGGGAACGGCAAAAAAAAATAATTTCCAAAGATAAGAATGATGCTGTTGGAAGGCCAAGCCTAACACTTCCCCATAAAACTGAGTAACCACATCAACAGCAAGCAATACTTAACTATTAGATCAGAGTAGACTTTTCGTATACACCAACAAATAGCAACACAAGCAACGAGTAAGGAAGGATTTTATTACAACATAATTATCGATCACGCCACAATATACAGTAGAGATACATAGACGACGGCAGCAACAAGCACACGAGATTTTATGCCGGAGAATTATGGAGTTGAAGAAGAATGATTAACAGCATTAGAGCGCAGAGAAAAACAATGAAGTCCTACGAAGAGCTGAAGAGGAAAGATACCCGAGGAAGACTAACGAAGTAGGTAATTACAGTGATAAACCAATACGGCACATCCTAGGGGAGCCTTCTGAAACCGAATGGAGTAACGATTTCGAAGATATGGCATAAAATGCCAAAGATAGAGAATATTAATAAAACTGTTATGATGACCAAAATTAGGATTTATGATGGAGGTCATCGGTAAGCTTAAGTCTATGTAGAGATGCAGCAAAAATTCTTCGCATTGATGACAATGAGTATTAATTCCATGTCAAAATGTAAATTTCAATTTATTAGTATTAACAACTACTTTTTTAAATTATTCCAGAGACGAAAATTATTATTACAGAGCATATTTTCCATGCTTCATATTAAATATATTAAGATGCGAGTGTCCTTAGTATTATGAAGCACATAACTTCTTTTTCCACGAGCCAAAACACAAAAAACAAAATAAATGAACAGAATAAGACCGTTATCAACGTCCGTTTAAAACTTACACCTCAAAAATGCAAAATGACATTGCATAGTAAATTGAAAGTATGTTTTAGACATTTATCTTGGGCGTTGAAATTATTACTCTTTATCATCGCAGAAAATGTATGACTATTAATTATGTAAATCATTGGTTATTTCAAATTCCAAATAATTTTTTTCTACTTAGGCAGTCCTTCCCCCACATCGTTCTGATTCCGAGCTAAGCTTGATATTTGCGTTGCGTCAAGTAATTAAATTATTAAAGGAAAATTCCGAGGCGAGCCAGATCAGATCAATTAAGTCAAAAGCCATTTGCATTCTCTGCGTTCCCTCAGTTTTGAGGAAATCCGCTAGGGAAATTCCTGGGGAGAAATTTTAAATTAACACGAGGGAAAAATCGAAATTAAAAGGCACTTTGAAAGAACCACGTCTAGGGTGAACGACGCACCAGTATCGTAAAAATGAGAGATATTACCGACTATAAAAATTTGAAAGAGATTTAGCGGAGGGCAGCCGATTGCTCAGAGCCTGAAGAGGCACTTTGCATTAACGATCCAGCAGTCAGTCATAACTACCGTTTCCCAGGGGTCAATTTGGGCCTCACAGTCATATTGATTCGTCCCTTTAATTACTAGAGGCTTAGTACTCACCAGACCTGCGTTCGAATCCCTTGCAATACAGAACTCCCCTGTACTCGTCGCTACCTCTATGGCCAAAGATTAATGGCTATTTTAAATGCGTTCATTCACGTTTTTATTTTCTCTTAACCTAAATTTAACGCTAAAAATGAAACGGACTAAGCCAACGACAAACATGAAAGAAATATGAGGTAATATACAACACTAATGAGAAGGTCAAACACTGTTGGAAATGTGAACCTCACACGAGAGCGGTGAATTTATTTATTCATTACACGGGCCATACGAATGTACACAGGTGCTTGCAATTCCACTACTTGCTTGCAATTCCACTACCCGCATACATTATTTCAGACGGACTTCATACCTGCAAGGTTAATATCAGTTTGTATTTACGGCCTGCAAAATTATACTAGAAAATTTTCGCCAAGTTGAGTAATGTTTTGCATGCTTTCAAATATTTACATCAATACACTTTACCAGGATGACTACAGCTAAAGGGATAACAGCAAAACTATTGAAATGTTTATAAATATAACTCGTAAAATACCCCAGATACCCTCATTTTCCAAAGGTAACCATGCAAATATATTGAATCCCAGGATTTTTTATGCTATTTCTGCTGGTGTGATCCCATGCGAGCAAATGGATTCCACCTCCGCCGTTTGGAGCATTTTTCTGTGATCTTCCAAAACAGGAACTCGTGGGAGTTATAAAAGTGCACTACACGCTGCGTCAGATGGAATGTTTAACTTTTGCACCATTCCATAATTTCGATAAGGATATACGGCGTCCTAATTTCCTCCTGGCTAATATGCCCAGTTTCCTCCAACACTAAATTAATGAAGAATGCTCTCGCAGCAGGACGGCAGTTAAAGAACGCAGATGGGGTGTGGAGAGGGCCGCCTCAAGAGAAGTTAATTGTAAATTTTGGGCTTAAGTTTCTTCTCAAAGTTATTCAATACAACGTGGGGCTCCTGGCGAATCCGCACGACGGTTCAAACAGCCGCTGCCCTAAAGGGCAGAGCTTGATCGACGACTCGTTAAGTTTAAAGCACAGAACTGTGGCTTTTAGACGGAACTCACAACACCACCGGATAGGTAGAATTTTCCAAAATCGAGCCCACAGTATAACATACGATTATGACGATTCTTGCGACTCTCCCTTTCGTAGCTCACACTGGAGGCTTGTGATATGTACATGTGCAATGATATGGAAACGACAAGGTAGGCGGAGATGAAAAAAATTAATTAGGAAGTGCTGGAAATGATGGCAGAGGTCTAGGAGCTAATTGGAGTAATTAAAAGAGCCAGAGGTGGGTAACATGTTGAAGAGAGGACGATATATTTTAACTACACGCTGATGGACGAAATATTGCTGGGTGAACGAGAGAGAGGAATGAGAAGAATAGGACTTTTTGACGATTAGAAGGGTGAGATACTTAAGGAATAATTTTAAAGCAATCTAATGAGAGAAAAAAGTTTTTTATCAAGGAAAAGTTTATCCAGAAATTCTAAGCGGTCAGGGGCTCTATTGGGATATTTTATCCATGAACCGACAATTTACTTGAAATAATACATATGATGCTGTTAACGAGAAACCGTATTACATTAGCATTTTCATGAATGTAGACCGGCTTTATCACCAAGACCTGGGCGTCAAAAATCTTAAAATTGCAGAAAAAAACTTTCAATTTTACATTGATTCACCAGGTACGTGTAGAGCATTAGGAACCTATCCAAGCACGACCGATAGCGATAACTGAATATTTTGTAAAGCCCCCTGATTGAAATTTTTTAATGGAACGATTTAAACACAAAAAACACATCCTCGGGAAACACCTCATGCGGACCGGATCTTGCTATTAAAATCATCTCTGAATTAACGTCGTTGTTTAGATCACTTCGTTATACACATACATTAAGCATTCATAATCATTAATGCTCTTATTTTCTGAAGCTATGCAAATCGACGGTTGCAGAGAGATCCTCGACCACAGCAAAGTAAACTGAAAACAGCATATGGGCTTGATTGATTCACTTAGCGATATCAATAGCCACCTTCGCAGCTCTTCGCAGCACTTTATAATCGTTCTATGCTGGGAAAAATTTTAACCTGCAAAAGATGTGGTCAAGGGTAGGACCTACATGAAAAAACTAGTTTTGAAACTACACTCATTTCTGGTTTACCCCCGATGAAACCACATTCTACGCATAATTGAGGCTGATATGATGAACACCTAATTTGAACACTCACATAATCAAAACTCATCTCACCTGTCAAAATGGGATAAAATTTTTTCCCATAATTTTCAGTTTCTCTAAACTTTTTCATATATTCCAACTTTATACCATACTTAACGTCATTAGACATTGAACGCATTTAAGCAAAGGGATACAACGATACTGCGAGCAACATCAAGTAAACATAAATTCAAAAAGGATAATCGCAAATTAATATATAACAGAGAGGTATTGCCAATTAAGGCAAGGATCAACTCTACTTCATACCATTTCCACAGTATTTCACAAAAAGATTCAATCCACGAAGTCAATCCAAATACGCAATAAGGATAAATTGGTTATTTCTCCTGGCTAGCAGTTTTTTCTGCATTTCCAACAGCCAACCACATATTTATCACATTTTGGGTACCTTCTAAACTGTTTTGCAGCAATAAAAAATAAACAACTAATTATTTCACAATGTAAGAAAAAGATAGTGTGAAATTTTTAAAAACATTTTTATCCCTGCTCTTGAATATACAGTAGACTTCTCAAAGTTAGAAAAAAATCCACAGGCACCCTGTTATATCAGACTTTCTAGTTTAAATAACAAATGATTAACTTTCAACCGTATATTTATCTCGCTGTTTTCAGGTATTCTCGTCCCGTCTTTAGTTTTTCTGACAACAATTTCTCCCCTCTTCCTGGGGGCGTCTTCAGGTCCGTTGGACATTTTGTAATTATTACAAAATGTTCAACGGACCTGAAGACGCCCCCAGGAAGAGGGGAGAAACTGTTGCCAGAAAAACTAAAGACGGGACGAGAATACCTGAAAACAGCGATATAAACAAGCATATGAGTCGCGGAAGCCTTCAAAGAAATTCCATCCGGATGATTGACAAAGACAACGGGAAGAATTTAATTAAGACGAATCATTTTAATTCAGATCAGAAACAAAGAAGCACACAAGAGAGCAGCTTTGGAGTTAGTGAAACGAAAACAAGGGATAGAATCAGCTACTAGAGGTATCCGAACACCGTTACTGAGGGTGGAATGCTGTGAAAGCGGCATAGGGGGAGGAAAAGGCCAAGTTAGAAGGGGTGAGGGAAATCAAGAAAAATGGTGACCAGGACGAAGAAACGTGTGAAAAGGAAAAGACGTGTACTATGAAAGACGTTTTAAATCAAAAAGCAAAATAAAAGGGCACATTGAAGCCAACCCAGGCCAGTAGGTTTTCATGAACAATAACGGAGCATCGATGCCTAAAATGTTTCACTTAATCGCCACTTCGACATAATGATTTGGTTCTTTCCCGGCGTATTATATGAACGAAGTTTTCGACCAGAGCTAGGTATTTGTTGGCCGACGTTTCTAAAGCTACCTCCGCCATCGTCCTCGGAGCAAGGACCCTGATTCCCAGAGGACGATGGCGGAGGTATCCATCGCAACACTCGTAGCTTCAATATTTTCCATCAATGACGACAAGTGAGTCAGAACACAACACAGTCTCTATTTGTATGGAATAATTTCTTTCGCATTCATAATTCGTGAGCTTCAAAAGATACGATACCCCCTACGGTAGTCGATAGATCGCAATGGTGCGATCGTGTTCGTGGCAACGCGGTCGAAGAACTTGTAAAACAAACAGTCGTGAATGATTGATGCCGCTAAAACAAACGATACGTCAACCTTCGGCATCAGACGAATCGAGCAAGGTCAACGACTGGCGGGGATTCACGTGAATCACAAACTTCGAATCCACCCATTGGCTTCAAATTTTCGCGAGCCACTCAAAGCTGCACCCCAGCAAGCACTTGACCTTACTGACTGATGTACTCCTCCCAGTAGTCCCCACCCGGAGGTCCGACTGGGGGACTATTTTACCTCCGGAACATTTTACTGTGAGGAGTGCCATCACGTCATGTATAGTTATAATGCAGGGCTGCATCTTCTACGGCGACTAGTGTTGTGGTTTCCCCATTGCCTTCCACATCGAGGTACCCCGGCTGATTCCGTGAACTTTCCCATTCGCCCGAAGCTGTGGCTGTTGATACTATTGAGGTAGTGCGAGCGAGATAGTTCCCTAACCATAATGGAGACTATATTCTAATTATGTGTTTAAAGTTCACCAGCTGTGAGAAACACGAATTAAATATTGCATTATTAGTCGTGCAATAATATAGTTTTACATGGCAGAACTTGTAAGTTATCAAATGAAAATACCTACTTGACTCATTTTTTCACGCGGTACGTTTGAAACTCCATCAAAACGGAAGGTTTATTGTGATTCCGAAGAACTTACTGCGGTGACAATATGATAAAATTTCAAAAATAGTTGAGATAACATAGAAACAACACACTGTTGATTTTTTGACGAGATCTAGGTGTTATAAATTCCTCATTTTGTAAATAAAGTCTCTGTGGAGTGCACACACATACCAATTTCCATATACAAGAGCTGGAATTTTCTGCAAAATATCTTGGAAAGTAATGTAGTAAGGGGTTGAATTTTTGTGTCAATGAAGGGGTGATATATATTTCTTTAAAATTAGACCAAATTCATTGATTTCTGGGTAAAATGATATTTTGCTCAAACTACCTTAGTACCCTCTGATAATACTGCCTCATCTCAATACCTCTCAGTAGTGGGGTCTAGCCAGGAAAATTTTTCCCGAGTCGAACGCGCTACCACTAATCTAAACCGGACCCACCTCAACAAGAGTCCTCCAAAACTCGTCCTCAAGGAGAGGTTTAACTCCAGCTACGAAAACTACTCCGCTTTGGGGTATATCTTCATACTGCCCAGTGAGCCACCGCAGAGGCGCACAGTGGGGCCAAACCCCCTTCTAGGCTGACAAAAGTCCAAAAATAACGTTCGAATTTCAGTATTTGAAAGAGTATGTTGGGTAGCCTGAGCAAAATAATTCATTAAACAGGAAGGTAAGAATGCACCTGCGCGCACAAATCAGTGTGAAAGCGACAGGTGAGTGGAACACGAGTGCTACGGAGGCAGACCCCCAATTCCACTGCGTTCATCCAACAGCCACGCGCGCGACAGGCTATTTTATGACGTCACGCGCGTGACAGGCTATTGTATGACGTCAGTCACAGAAGGGGAGCGAATGGGGAAAGGTATGGGGGAGAGGACAGCGGTGAAATATATATAAGAACGAATTTTTGTATGTGAATATAACGCTACTTCTGATATAATCTGCAACGGTGCGCATCATTTAAGTTTTAGTACCAATCAGTTCGGCAGAGTACCTCTCACATATCCGGTTGTGGAGAAGAGGCTGGTGAAGAGTTTGAAAGCAAGCATAGCGTTGTATAGGGCAGAAACGTGGACCCACAGAAAGGAGGCTGCAGGCATTTGAGATATGGGTGTGGAGAATGGTGGAGAAGGTGAGGAGGATGGAGAGGAAGACTAACGAGGAAGTGCTTGATGAAAAATGTTGATGCTTGAAAAAAAAAAAGCTTGATGAAGGATGAAAAGATGGTGGGCGAGGCGAGGAAAGGAAGCTTTTGAATGGAATCTAGGATAGGCAGGGTAGATGGTTGAAGGATATAATAAAGGGCAATGGGTTGCTGAAGAATGAGATAGAGGGAAGGATGTTGGGCAAGCGGGAAAGAGGAAAAAGGGAATAGGTGTCATGGACGGGATGAAGAAGGGTACATCGTATGCTGAGGCGAAAAAGGATATACTAGAGGGAGATAGGCCCCTAAAAGTGTAGAAAACCGGGAGGAGATTCTCTGACATTCAACAAAACCTACCTTTACCGGTAGAATACTTAAATTATTATAATCAATTCCAGAGATAAAGTGTGCGGCGAATATCATATCCTCCATGCCGTACAATAACTCCCCTGATCTGAATTTTTCAATAAATTTCAGTCGAACGTGCAGCCTCCTTGTATCAAACGGCTCCCGAACAAAACCTTCGATCAGCTAGATGACTCCTACCGTTCACTCGTGTCAGTTTATAACGAATCGTTTCTTTTGTATTTTATTAACTTTGCGAATTAAATATTTCTGTACATGGTCCTACAATCTAGCGACAAGCTCGATGTGTTTCCAAACTAGAGCAAAGTAGCACCTATCACTTTTTCACTGGAGAACCTTCCAACGATTCGCTAGTTAAACACTACGTCATTAAATGCAGCGCCGCATAAGTTTCGTTAGTGTTCCCCCCACGCTCAGCCTGAAGTCAATGTGTTGACTACCAAGTATTTGATTTCATTTGAATCCAATATTTTCAAACCAACACTATATCTATTATTTAGGAAGTGTATTTTTTTCGTAAAATGGTACTGTATGCAGGGTACCCACGAACTCCAATTCCTCACCGGATGGAAGATCCGACGCTTCGTCTAGAATTAATGCGCGGCTCAGTCATTTCCGTCTTCTGGGCGCAACACAGCTTTTACGAAGAATTCACGCAACGCAGGATGATATGCGTGGAGCGAAGTCCTAATATTTGGACATGGATACCTGACAGTGGGCCTCGAAGAGCCTTCAAAATTTGCGATGAACTGCCCTGAAATTCGCGGAATTTCCCCACCCGAAATGTTTCCACCCTCTTCACGCGTTAAGTGGGAGGCTTTAGCGGCCATAATTTCTCGCCCAATTTCTCACTGTGGCTGCTGAATCGAGTCATTTGCTTCGTGGAATGCATCTCTATTATGCCGACTCTCTTAGTTATCCGTGAGTACCAAGTGACGCTTACGGTTATGGCGGCGGATTCCGTAGTGATCCCTTCCTTCCTTATCCCAATTCTTCCTCTGCCTCCCGATATCTACCGCACAGATGCCAACCACTCTTTATCTAGTTCACCGAACAGGTCTTCGCTTCAAACCCTAAATTGTATAAAAAGATAAGCCTTAAACTTCACCCTGTTCATTCGACGTTTTCATGCAACGCTTAGTTTCTCAAGAACAGGAAGATGAATAGCGTTTGAAACTTTAAACATTATTAAGCAGAAACCAGCGCTTCGAAGAACTGTTTTCTAAAGATATACAAAATTTTCTGTAATAAGCAAACTTGTTTAGGGCCGCCTTTCATATTTTTTAAAATTTCAAGTACATACTTCTTTGAGTAAAATCTTACACAAAAAACCATTAACCTGGAGTTTTTACCATGTAATGAAAACCAATAATTATACACTATGTTTACCAATCCAACTCAGATCTATATGAACTCGGACCGATCTGAAAATTCTAAGCCAGCCGACTCGAATCGCCTGGTATACCAATGCGAAAAAGATTGAAATATCTATTTGAATCGGTTCATATCGATTCAAAATTTCAGACTGGCAGAGAAAGCAGGTCGAATTAGCCCTTCCCATATCAATCCTACCAACCCGTTGCATTAACCATACCAAACTGAACCGGCCAAATCGATCTGAATTCGATTGGTAAACGTAGTGATAGACTTCAGCCGCCATTGCTACTTCGGCAGGATTAGATATGATTTTAACGAGCTGAGGGAAGGGTACAATTTATCTTCTGGCTAAAGGCATTTAACAATACATATTTAATGCCTAATTTTGATATACATAAACAATATATTTGGTAAACATGGAAAACAGTACAAGTTTCCCTTGGCAACGCTGTCACATTCGTCACAGTATGTCGGCCATGTGTTCCGACTAATACCGGTGTCTGTTATTTAAGCCTAAATAGTCTTGTTGTATTATCAACGGCATAAGCTGTAAAAAACTTGTAAAGAATTATCTTTGGCCTTGCCGAAGCTTAAATACCCTACACCACCTTCAATTTCGAGTAATTCTGGCTGTGGCCAGACTTACTAAAAAAAAGTGTTTTTTTTATGTATGTTTACCTTAACAAAATATTATATTCCAAATTGCTGATCGATCATTTGAAAACTTTTGAGGTTATGAGGGAATTACTTTCACTTCAAAAAAGTCTCTTTGTATGGGACGGTGGGCGTGGTTTTGGTCCGATCCAACCCATTTGGGAATTGTGCCGTCTTAAACTACTAGAGGTTTATGACCCAAATTTCAGGTCAATATCTCAATATTTACGGCAGTTATCGTGTGAAGAGACAGACAGACAGGAGACAGACAGACGGACATACCTAGATTGACCCGTAAGGTGATGCAGATCATTTCTATATATACTTATCCATACCTGCAACGCCTCCTTCAATGCGTTACATTTCTGCCACAAAATCAATATACCCTCACCGCGTAGTGGTGTATGGTATAAATATTAGGTGTCTCAATATCTATTGCATATTATACAAGTTTTTGAGCAATATTATTCGGTCGCAAATCGAGCTAATTAAGTTATGTGAAGAGATGCCATTGCACAGCTGTTAATGCAATGAATTTCATCATTTTCGTTAAAATTTATCATTTTTAAACCAATATATCTTCGTTAAATGACCTACGACCCAATAATATTTGTACACAATTCGATATTAGAAGGCTTACTTAAAAATACATGTCAAAAACAAAGTAGGTTACCGGGCATGTCGAAAATATAACTCCTCCTTAAATGTCACTAATTTGGAGATAATAGGCTACCTTTTTCTCACTCTGAATCTCGGGTTCTACTCGGGTGCACATTAGCTGCAATAAAAATGGCTCGTGAATTAAATTTTTTACTTTGTTTCTAATGGGACATTGAGTAAAAAATAATGCCCGTCTTATTTGAGATCAGCGTTTTAAGAAAGGTAATAGAAATGCTATCCCGTTTTATTACCGAACATGTTTTTTCGATTTGATATTAAGAAAAGTTTCAGAAACAACACAACTTTAATAGATTTGTTCTTACAGAGCAGTTGCTTTAGCACAATAATTTTTTTCAATGTTCATGTCAATAAAAACGACAAATTAGAAAATAAATGAAAAATACAAACTAACGAAAAATTAATTAAAGTCTACAACACAGCACTTTTATTAATGGGATCGCCTCAGAAATCACTGCCATTTTTTAAGGATTCATGGGGGATAGGCCCATAGGGAATCAATGGAGAAGTCAATTTTATCACCTACAGACAACAATTTATTTTGCGAAAAAAATTAGGCAGTCTGATCCCAAAAAATCTGTGTCGCTAAGTGTGTCATAAGAAAGCAAATTCCATTCAGATTCCAATTTATAAGAAATTTCTTCTTTGCTCCTTTCTTTCTCAGTATGAATGACTGGGGAGGGAGGGCCGTCAGAGTATAGTTTCCCATTTATTTGCTATATTATGCCGATTTAATTGATATAGTCATGGAACAAAATTTATTGTTCTGAAGTATCTTCTCCAAAAAAACAAAATGTGAAATGAGAATAAATGAACTCACAAAAGGATCACAACATTGAAATTATTCACAACTATACATAATTAAGCACACTAATAGAAGGAAACAAACTAAAGAAAAGATAAAAAAGAGAAAATGAACAATAAATTAAATAGAACAATCAATATTTTAACATTCATATTACTATCAATATTAGTGTATAATACAGCAAAAAATTGCATACATGGAATAGAGTAGCAAAATATTGTAATGATGATACAATATACAGTATGCGCAGTCACCGAAACATAAAACAATTTACTTCCGAAAATTATTAAACAAAGAAAAAACTTAGCAGGTGAGCAATACGATTATGTCATAAGGACTTGTTTCTCCATGAAAAAATTAAAGGGATTGGACTTTAACATATGAGGGGTGAAGGAATTTTTATTACTTACAATAGCAGGGATTTCAACAAAGATGGCCAGTACCAAAAATGAATTGTGAAATGGAGTTGTTTTATGCCCAGGATAGGACATATAAATGATTTGGATCAGCTCTGGTACATGTGTTGAAGTTATTTGGTTTTGTTGCAAACATATCTGCGATTTATTTTGACTCCTTTGCTGGAAAAAGGCATAAAATTCGAATATTTCACGAATGAAAGTAAAACCGGAATGAGGTTTGCAATCTCTCTTAAACATAATCGTCGATGGTACTCTGCCAGTACAAGTCCTAGGAGTCCCTTCACCAGCTCTTCCTCAATCTTTTATGCCCACCCTTACTCCTTTGTCTCTCCTCTCGCATCCATCAAGATTTCTCCCCCCTTCTCGCCTTCCCAATTCTCTCCTCGCTTCGCAGCCCTTCCTTTCCCTTCTCCCCCCCCTCTCCGACGCCTCCCCCTCCCCACCATTCAAAACCACCCAAAGGCAAGGGCTCTGGGTCCTTCAACAAACTTTTTCCCCTTTGCGTAACGCCCACCCTTTATCGGGTCCCGTGAAGTTTATAAAGTTAATGATTGAAGCGTGTGTCCCTTTTCTATCAAGCCGATCAAGCAAGACTAATGGCCATCGACTAATAATCGACGCACTAAATCGACTCCTGCTAGTTTCTTTTTATCTTTTCATTTTCATAGGATCAATGGCTTAAAATATATTTCACCACGAAACTTAAGGGAGTAAGTAATTAGCGACGAACTTCGCATTCTTCACACATTAGGTGGGCAAGACACGGGTGTTATCGTCTGAGTCTGTGTGTGTTCTTGATATTTTTTTTCAAATTTAAATGCATTCATCTATTCAAAAAGCCAATCAGCACTATTAGAATATAGAAAAAGTCTCTATTAGTTACCCATACACAAACCACCGGTACATTTTAAACCATATTAATATAAAAATTCCAATGCAGCAATTATGTGCACTGCCCAACTGAAAACTTGATTCTAAATACTGGTTATAGGTTATACACAAGGAGTAAGAAAATGAATAAGAAGGCAGAAAAGGATCGTTATAAGAATAGCACGTATTGTGCAAAAATAAGAACAAAAAGTGTAATTTATACTAACATAAAAATATGGTGGTTTCTTTGAATGCGTGTGGGTACTATACATCATAAGAAAACCAAAGAACTGAATGAGCTACAATTATGCACGAACATAGCTAACATACCTGATTCAAGCATAGTCATATTGCCGCTTTGAAAATTTCCACCCTCTCTGTATCACAGCTACTTACAACTTTTTCGACAAGAAGGATCTAGACCTATTGTTGCTACACAAATATTTATCTCCGCGCGGAAGATTATTGCAGTCAGTAGACGTGACCAATGTACTTTCTAAAAAAAATAAGAAATGGAGAGCCAGATACCCTTCTGCCTAAACAGAACTATTACATTTTTCTTACTTTAATCACTCCCGTGGAGATTCTACGTCTACATCGACGAAATACCGTGCGAGCCACCACTTGGGTGTGTGGCACGGGGTGGTTCCACATCAGGCATACAACACTCATCCCAGCTGAAATCAGAACCGCGCACGCTCGCCCGGATACCAGGCGCTGGCCAAAAGCAGTCAGGATGACATTTCGCAGTCAGACCATATACTAGGAGAGTGCCACGTAAACGAACATGCTACCATGCAATGCACGATTTAAGATACAACTAATGGTTAGTATTATTACGACTGATGAATAGTAATACATGGTACTAAATCACGCAGGAGCTATCTTGCCGGGTATTTCTGCTAGTGTACTTATCAAATACTAACTAAATACACAGTGCTGTTATTTTGATGGATAAATTTCAACATAGCCCGTAATCTATTAAATAGCATGAAAGCCAGATAACTACTAAGGCATTAAAGGATACCTACAAGCTAATGGAGTGCTTTTAGGAAACTTGGATGATTCAACGATATCACTGTGAGTGATCTAAAACATGGATAAATGCAAATGTAACATATTAGAGTCATCAATGATTATAGCATACACATGGTAAAAGGATGCCTAATGCCATTCACTGCAATTCCACAAGAGTATAGAACAATACTTGGAACTACAGGTATCAATTTCACAGTAATATCGCGTCGCCTTCGAAATAGCATTATAACGGTGGCACGCTAATGAATAAAGCGGTTATGATGATCAAAATGGACCATAACTGCTAAAAGTGATAGAGTAAATAGAACAACAGCTTTTAACCAAACGCACTTCCACTCACATGAAATAACTGAGCACGTGTCATGTTTTATGGTAGTAAAATACGAAGATAACGTCCAAAAAAAACGCGAGGTTACCGTTATCATCAGAAACACGATGCAAGAACTCAAATTACCGGGCGACGCGTCGTGTAATCTTATTCGGTAGATAACGAATACATAGCAATTTGCACCTTTAGCGGCCTGGAGATGAATTTTTCTGGCGTAATGTTTAAGGAGCGACAACGAATTACATGCGCGGCTTGTATCACTTTTATAAAACGTATTCCTCTTCTCTGAGGATGGAGATAACTGAGGGCATATTGGTTATATGCAATCTCGAGTACTGATTCCTTCTATTGCAAACCGCTATCCACTTTTTCCATTTCCAATGCGAGCTACATGGTAGAAAAAAATAATCGACACATGCAGCTATATTCCCATGGAAGCCAAAGAAGCACTCGCTCGCGTACGCCGTATTTATCAACTAGCTGTTCCCAGCATGCGTTGCAGTACCTCTTTTTCTTTCTAAGTAGACACACATATACAAAGCAGACACATTTACATGCACTAAATAAATGAGAGACAATGATTTCTACACAGGAATTCGTAACGCACAAATCATGGCATGAGTTTCCATTCCATGCGTATGCTGCGGGTTCCACGTAAATAAAATATCCTATTGTTGAAGTAGTGCACAAATTTAAGATTTTCGAGCTTAAAAATCCAATTTTAGGAAAAAGCAAAGCGTATGCAAAAATCAAATTCAAGAATTTAAAAAAAGCAAACAAAGAGACCACTGCACCAAATCTTATCCAACGTCCAAAAAAATTACGCACCTTTATACACAAATCATGTCTCACTGATATGATTCTAATGCATGCGATTTTCTGTCTCACTCATACGATTCTGATGTGCGTGATTGAGCAACTCAAAAACGATCTGCTTCGTAGCTTGATTGTCGTCCCTTGCTTGTTTGAGAAGCTCGCGTTTCAGCACTCATTTACTGAAACGACTCGCACTCCACCAATTGTACAACGGATATTATAACTCAGAAACATTCGCTGGCGCGCGCACATCAACTCACCAAAGTTTCATCGTAATCTGATAAATGGTATTCGAACTCATAGAAGACGAACAAACAAGCATTCATTTTTATATATTAGACATATCGGGACAAAAAAGTGAGCAATCACGGATACTTCGCAATGATCGACAGAATGACTCGTAAATTCGCGGCAAATGCGAAATGGTTTACAAAGGGGAGACCTACCCCACTGTAAATACAAGGATTGCGGAATACAAACGCAGCATCAGTAAGGGCACTTAGAAGAAGTCGGAAGTTGCAGATCAAAGCCTTAACCAGGATCACGGAATCACCTACGACGAAGCAAAGTTAATTACATTGCATTCTCGGCACATACATGATCAAATAACCAGGGGTGATTTAATAAAAAAAGCGAAGTCACTTTTAAACTTAAGCACAAGGAATAAAGCTAGCCCAAATGGTGTAAACAGAGTACCATGCTGAAAATTATGGAGTGATCTTGAGCAACACTTCCTTCACATAATTTTTACTCCTTATTGTAATCACATAAAATAGAAACAGGAATAATTTTAAGCATCGTTCTGAAGAAGTCAAGAGGTTGGACTGGAGTGACACAAAAAGTTTCTTCTCATTCAGGCAAAACAGATTCATCCATGATGGCTTTCGGGATACCTTCCTCGTTGTGTCATTTTTATGACGACAGTTTCGTGAGCGTTCCAGCTCGCTTCTTAAGGTCACTTCAGACCTGAATAAGCGAGCTGGAACACTCGCAAAACTGTCGTCATAAAAATGACACAACGCGGAAGCTATTCCGAAAGCCATTATGTATCAAGATCACTGCGGCGAAAGCTTTCACTACAACTTATAGCAGATTAATAACAAACAAATTGATGAATGATCATTAGAAAAATAAAGTTAATAATGTTTACAAGAATAAAATCTCATTAAAATAATACTAGTGTTTTTTACGGTTAGAACATAATTTACACCCGTCAGTTGGAAGTGTATACCGATCTGTAATTCAGTTTCCACATATTTGTCATCATACAAGATCATTAAAAATCGTCACTACTGATAAACACTCTATTGCGATGGATTGATGGAGTACGCGATGGTGTCTGAAAAATGTTCTTCCACAAGTATTGCTTACCCATATCTCATTAGAGGGCACTGTATTTATCCTAAAACCACTTTTCCGTTAAATCTCCAAGAAAATGCATAACCAGCAGTGAGAAGATCCCCTATCTCGGTTCAACATGACTCGAGGGTTTTCGATCCATTCCTCGCGACTGTCAAGAAGCCTCGGAAAAACGATTCCTCAGCGCACATGTGAGATGCCGGCAACTCCAACGGAGCAGAGCGCCGAACGGTCGAAGTTGCAGTTCCGGAAAGTGACGCCGCGCCGGAGGCAAGACAAATAGGCGGGCGGGTTGGATACACCTTTCGGGATCCCATACCCCCAAAACTCTTGTCGGTGGAGTGAAGGGGGATGGGAGGCATGCCTCAAGAGGAGAGAGGGTGATACGTTTCCGCAGCGGTTTTCCTTGCGCGCAGAGCTACGCTCCGGCAACTTGGTCCGTACAGTTTTCACTCACCGTGGAATACGTCTAACGATGATTCCCCCGGATAAGCGCTCTCTAGCGCCGAAGAGAAAACAAATTTCCACAGCTCAAGATGTAGGGTATTCCAAACAATTATTCACCTAAAGCGTGCCTGTCACTTGGACCATCATACCCAAAAAATATGCATTTTGTTTACTGTCTAACTAGTAGAACTATTAACGTGCAAATATTCCTGATGATGTAACTCACGTTAAAAGTGAATTAAAGTCGTACATTGAAGTCTCACTCCATTTCCATTGATAAGACTACGATAAGCACACGCCACCTGCAGGCTGGATTTCTTAAAATCACATGACATGTATAGGAGGTCGCGGTTTGACCACGAAGAAAGTCGCACCGACTCCATGAAGGAGAAGCGCATGGCTATTTTCTCGTTCAAACGCACAGAAAATCTCAGGGAAGCCCACTTAGTGCAATGCTGAGGATAACGTCCTGTGTGAATTCCGATTTGGAGACGAGACGCCGACGCTGAGCCGCGCCGAGGGATCATTAAGGGGGCGAAGGAAGGAAGCCAATAAGCCACGATCCCTCCTCTCCACCGCGGATATACGATGGGCCATAATCCGGAAAAGAACGGAAATACTGGAGGAGATGAGGCTCGGGGTTGAGAATGTTTATCACAAGACTCGAGCGGAGGGCTGTGACGTGACAAGTACGCCTCGCTTCACGAAGTGTCACAAGGTAGAAGGCGGGGGGTGATACCGATAGCTGCGGAACTGAGGCGGAACACCTACCGTATTTTGACCTATCTGTCAGTTTCATCATTAACGGCGGAAACCACAAGCAACTACGAGAAGCATCATAACTTATAGCTTGCGTTACATTACTTATACACGCGTGACCTCGTAGACAACGGCAGGGCAAGAGGTCTAATTGTGAAACGAGCCATACTTTCAAGGCCAAAGACGCATACACCAATTACACTTATAAAATTTTAGACCGCACCAAAACGAGAAAATAAAATCCGGGTCACGATGTAAGAGGATCATCTACAGATATGAATACATAAAATTATTCCTACATAACGCTATTGTGGTATCTATATTTTATGAAAACCTATAACCTGATCTATCTATGCTCTGTTAGCATAATATCTTATTAAGGATACATATCAATACTGGGCGTAGTAATTTCAAAAGATTAACAATTTCATATGATATATGAAGTCCATTTTTATCTACCTGATAGGAATGTAATGGTAGAACTAATTTAAGTAGGCATGCGAGAAGCAATAAAATGCTCCTTTAACTACATAAATAAAATGCTCGTTTCTGACCAGAAAAGTATTTGGTTAACTCCTTAATGCACTTATAGTTTCAGAGTAACTCGCGATTAACACGCGATCCTCCTCCACACTAAGTTTCCCTCATTAAAAAAATTATACTTGCGGATGATAAAAGTTTCCGTGAAAAGAACCTACTTCACTCATTGCTGCCAATTATATTTTCAAGACTCATCACCAAATAATTAAAATCTACCGGCAATCAACTAATATACAACAACATAGTGCACAAATCCAACTACCAAACGCCAATCTTTGATAAACACTATTATGATCGAATACCACAAAGATTGCTATTGGCAGGGGTAGTTTGGGAGCAGCTGGGAAGCATGAAACAAAATTCAAGACTGAGGTAACTAAAAACAAATCATATCATGCAAGTGTCTAGTTTACAGGAAAAAGATTATATTTTCAGCATACGACATTTGAATAACACAAAGAAACGGCTAAATCAGAGAAATACGTCTCGAGCAGTTATGAAATAGAATTACTGAAAAATAACACGACTTTGTTACCTCCAGTTGAAGTCCACCTCAAGCTGTGTTTTTGCCTTGTCAAGCAGCTGTTTGTTGCTCCAAATTAATTGGAGTTAACGAAGTCATTTTATTTTTCCGTAATGGATAACTTTCACAATGCAAAGTCTGCAACTATTTCCTTTGTGAGAAGAATTACGCCCCAAGAACGGAAAATACTAATCGGACTTCCGGTGAGAATGCACACAAAAAAGGGTTAAGAATTGTTAGGATGGGTATGGGAACCGACAGAGGTATATTAACAGTGGTTCCACCAAGAAAGGACATAAATGCCATTTAATTCATATTTTGAACACTTATACAAAAACATGTCCCCTATATGATATGCACAAAATGTTACCATGTCATGCAATTTATCTCGTAAATCGAATTTGAAATTACCTAGTGCCACCGGGACAATACCAGAAACACGAGGAACAATAGCATTTTTCTACCAAATGTAAATGCCACTTTCTTGGAAACATGTTTTAAATAAGCAAAAACTACCGGTAAAATGATTTAAAATGAATTTGATGCACCTTACATCCCGATTTTTTCAGTAATTAGCTGATTGTTGAGAAAACACGTCAAAATGTGGTAATGACGTGGAAATGGCGCTACTGTCGGGATCCATGGCCATGAAAATGTTTATTGAAAATATATCGGTGAAAAAATTGTCATATTTCATGACTGAATTTTGTTTTTAATAGCTGACGCATTCCATCAGCAAAAGTAGGATTTGTTATCAATATTAAAAAAAATGAAATTTAGCATTTGTTTTGATCCAAATAGTTACTTCCACCCTAAAGCACTGAAAATCCTGAAGCACTGAAAAAAGTTATGAAATTGTAATTGTGGTGCACACGCAAAAGCAGATTTCGTATTCCACAAACAGGATTGATTACTTGGCAACTCATGGTAGAAAGCTTAACCTGAATCTAACTTTACATTCCGCCCTAATGCACCCATCATTATTCCGCCCTAATCATCGCATCCACGGCAAGAGCAACGGTAAAAAAATGCTATTATCACTCACTGATCGCAGTACAAGGTTTCGGGGTGCGTGGACCAGCGTTCAAAAGAATATTAATTAATAATATATATTAAAATAAAATAAATATTAGTAAAAAATAGGCAGCAAGCAATAAAACTTGAGTTGAGCTTGGAGGCGTAGTTACGCCATCTGCCTGGACGCCGCGCCACCTGGACTTCCAAGCACGAGTAAGTACGGTAACATATTACTATGGCAATTTTCTAGATACGCCTCGTGTAAGCATCTGGGAGAAGTGACTTAATACTGGCTCCTATTCTATCTCATGCGATACCCAGTATTCCATCCTCTGGGATATTTTATACCCAGAGTAAAATAGGCACATGTAGAGAGTAGTATGTACGTAGTATTCCCTGCGATAAAAACAAGTAGGTAACTATTGTTAATTTAAAACATAGCTCGTTGACAATAATGACCAACTCATTCCAACATATTAAAGATCCATGTTAATTTACAACTTAAGGTCTTTTACAATGGTTACAGCAACAAATCACTTCATTAAAATTTATAAACTACACAATTACAAAATCAAAAAGTAACAAAGTGAACGTAGTTTTTACATAAATGCCAATTACGAAATCGTCCTTCCTCATAAATCGAAATATTTTCCTTGAACAGATTGCTCGTTGACGATCCGGTTACACGTAATGAAAAAATTTTCATTAGTAAATATTATAGTAAAAACTATTCGAAATATATATAATTCCTTTCAGAAGGTAGTTACTTGAGAAGAGGGGGTCAAGACATTTTAATACCTGTAAACCAGCGGACAGCAAGTCAGTATGATAATATTCGCAGGATTCCCGGGGATTGTTGACGCAGTGGAATGTACCCATAATTTTAATGCCTTTCCTATTGATAATGCTGAAGGTTTCCTTAATAGGAATGGATACATCTTAAACATTCAAATGGTATAGAAAAGCAATATAAAATATCTACATTCTTAATTTCGATGTGCATCAGCCATTTATTTATCCTTTAAAAATTACAGATGAGCAATCATCGTGTGATAGGACGAGATTTGACCATGTATCCGGGATGGGAAAACGGTCACTTCATATGAAGCTACAGCCAAAGGAAAGAGGTGACTAAGAAGACCAATGGCACTTACTTCTTTTACAGGTTGTGCGTTGTACTGAAATGATAGGATTGACTGAATAATACATACATGCACTAAGTTTTAACGGCTTATCTGCAAACCTGTAACCGTATTTTGTCTGCTAAAAGATATCCAGGGTATTGTCTAGAGCCATGGCTTCTAACACCTTTGCCGAACGCTTAAGACGGCACTCGTAAGCACAAGTGTATCAAACAAAAAAACTTCTCTTACTATTGATAATCGAGCTATGCGATGTAAGTACTAATTTAGGAACCGGGACCGAAGCTAAAAACCGAACTGAAACCGAAAAAATGTGGAACCGGCCCATCCCTACTAAAAGCCATTCCAACCAGAGCCCATCGACGATAGGATTGACCAAAGGAACCGTTTTCATCCATGATGCGTTCAGTCAATCTTGTTTTGAAAATTTCGAATTTAAGATTAGGAGTAAGGGAGGTGTTGGACAACATGTCTCACATTGTAAGTGTGGTCATAAAACTCGAAATCGTTAATAAAATCACGCATCGAATGATGCACAATGGTTATTTATTTTCGAATGCTCTCTCATTAATAACACAGGCCTGCAAATTTTAGGGTCTCCAATTTTTTTTTAGTGAAGAGCCCTTACTGACGTAATTTTGTGCACTGAATCCGAATCTACCCACGAAAATTGGCTGTAACGTCAGGATTTTGAGATATACTAACATTTAAGGTTCAAAATGGCAATTTTAAAAGTCTTTTTTGAGCTTAAATATCTCAGAAACCAAAGGTGTTAGAGTGATTCTGCAAACGGATTCGAATTCTGTGCTAAAAGATGCATATAATACATCTATGAAACCTAGAAAAACTATTGTTACCATAACATGCGTTAACTTGGCATCTATCGACAACTTTATTATTATTCAAGTATACCGTATTTTTTAGTGCAAAACTTTGAAATGTAAGATACAGGTTATGGAAACAATAGCATTTCTAGGCATCATAGATGTATTGTATTCATTTTTAACGCACACTTCGAATCCGTTGGCAGAATTACTCCATCACTCTTGGTTTCTGAGATATTTAAACTCAAAAAGGGTAAATTTCATGGTAAAAATGGTAAGGGTCCCAGATTAGAAGAATTAGGATGGGAATCGCTATCACAGCGTAGATTAAATTATAGGCTTAACCCCCTAACTAAATTTCAGGAAAATCATTTCTCTGACGACGTAAAAAACATACTATTAACCCCCTCGTACTACGGCAGATTAGATCGCGCCAATAAAATTAGAGAGCTAGATTGTAAAACCGATAGGTATAAAATGTCATCTTTTCCGCGTACCATTCGGGACCATAACAGCTGTGATCGTCGTCATGAATAGTTCGAATTGTGACAATAGGCAGACAGAAAATCATTCTCATTATATTCTCTACGTTCTTATTTATGCATGATGTAAATATTGATGTTCTTATTTATGCATGATATTTTGAATACGTAGTAGTAGTCTTTGTATCCCTTGCATGTTGGAACGATTGGCGATAGAATGTTTCTTGGTTATTAGATTTTTAATTGGCGCTTTGCATGTGTGGTACGCGGGTTTCAATGTAATTTCGGTGTTCTACCGTATCATTCATGCATGCCTGGTGTAGAAGCACCCCATGCCACACACCCTTTGGGTGGCTTGCAGGGTATGATGTAGATGTAGATTACCCTTCAGGGTGAGACATTTTTCATTAAAATGTGACCGAATTCATTGATTTCTAGAAGTGATTTTTCGCTCAAACTACCTTAAACGTCACAGTGAACACTCTCGTGAACCCTTACAACACCACAACACAAAAAATATCTTAATATGGTTATTAGCTACTAGCCTCGCATGTAATCTCCGGCATGGTATACTCTTGCATAATTTAGTATCTTGTAGGGCTATTTATTTGTTGCATTAATAATACTAACCAGTAGCTGTATCTTGAGTAGTTTACTGCATGGTAGCGTGTTCTTCTGCGTATCAATCTCCTAGTTTCTGGTCTGAATGCGCACAGTCATCCTGACTGCTTTGGCCTGCGCCTGGCATCCAAGAGAACGTGCGCGGTTCTGATTTGAATTGGGATGACTGCTGCATGCCTGGTGTGGAATCACCCCGTGCCACACACCCTAGTGATGGTTTGCACGGTATTTCGTAGATGTAGATGAAAAAGACCTCAAAATTGCCAATTAGACCATTTAAGGTTAAAATATATCAAAATTCTGACGAGATAGCCAATTTTTGTGAGTAGATTCGGATTCGGGGAACAAAATTATGCCGAAAAGGGCACTTACCATCAAAAAAAGCATTCCCTTGTTAATTTGTGTAATTCATACTATCTAAAGCAATAGATATCTACCTCATTAACAGGAAAATGAGACGGAGAGGATTCCCACTATGGCTCTTACGACAATTTTGTGATTCCGTATCAATGTCATTATTTCAGTTAAACGTGCTTCGACCGCTAGGGTCATATCGCACATACTGTCCGACGCGGGCACACATGAACACATGGGCAACAGCCCTCGGACTAACAGGAGAACACCCCTCCAAATTCAATCCCAGACCGACGAACTTCTGTGAGTGATCGGGGGGCATTGTTTCCATCGTCACGTCGCCCGCAGTGATTAGGCCTCGACCTGGATGCATATCGTGAATATGATAAAAAACTTTTCGAAGAGTTCAAGTCTAGATTTCAATTTGCTCAGAGTTAGCCAATAAACGATTAAGCTGATCTTCTTTATACGAGGTCAAAAATATCTTGAAAATCCCGGCGTACTTCGATCAATCAACTTAAAACTGAATTATATACTGCCCAAGGGACAAGCAGACAAATCATTTATACCGAGAACAATCAGAATTTGTAATATCCTAACTGCAACTAAGACTTTGTTCTTATGCTGTTCAACGGGAAGAGTAGGCAATTAGTTTACCTCTCTATAAAGCTTTAACACCAATTAGTTTCGCAAGCCTGATTAAATTTAGGAATTCTTGCCTCAATTCATGAACTTATGTACTTATTCCACAGGCACAAATAGACCCATTTCAATAATGCCCGGTTAAATTTAAGTCAATTCTCTCTTCAACAGATGACGCTATTCTTAACCAACCAGCAGTCCGATTACACAAATAAGGCGTATATACGAGCACTCAGACAGCAATAATTCAATGAAAAGTATTGATCATCTTGCCGTTAACCAGGCATTTATGAAACAGGGCCATATTTTCTAAAATTTCCGCAGCATAAACGAGAGGCATGATCAGAAGAAAAATTCACCTTTTGCCACACTCTCTCGAGAAAGCTTGAATGGCAGATTTATAAAGCTGACAGCACATGAAATTCACCACTGATTAGCATCCGAGGAATCCATGCAGATTCTCCAGAACCAAATGAAAGCTGAAATAGAGGTAACTTAACATACGCGAATGTCCGATTGCGTTAACAGCAATATCATCGCCCTTTTGTTTTTTCTTTGGTACGATCTTTAAATTGTATTTTTGGTATCTAATTACAAAAAAGAAAAGAAGACTTGATTGCTGTAGTAAAAGTATTTTTAAAAAAAAGGGACCAGATTACTATTAATACTGAAGAAATTCAATAATGAATACGCAGCCGGTATAAAATCCACCAAGTAAGACAGATCGAACAACCGCGTCTATTTTTCACAAAGAGATGACTGACGATAAAGTCTTAAGCTACAAATCAATAAATTTCTGAGTTCCCCACGCATATTTTCCTATAGATCAAACTAGTTCATGTGAAATGTAGTTTCAATAACCCCCGAGAGGTCAGCGGCAAATACCATGTATCTGCTGGAAAGGGCTGGAAAGGGCTGGAAAATCATATCACACAAAAGATAGCTCGCTCCGCCAAAACAATAATGCAAAGTTTACGAGCGCAACGCAGGGAATAATCCTACCCCCCTTTGCAGTGGAAGAGAATTCATGGAAGGCAATGCATAAAACCGGCATGTCTCATAATCCTTTCCCCGAAAACTTTCACCGGCGATTCGGTCCCTCGGGGCACTTCGATATTTGCTGCCACAGGCTCTTCATATGCCATTATTTCGCCAGCTGTTCCTTCTTTGCTGACCGACCCGCTCAAAACGAAATCAAAAGCTAAAAAGTTTCAACTACTCCCGTCCGTAATATACAATCTACCATGCAATTTACCACCATCTCATCGGCATTTTGGACAATGACAATATGAAATTTCACCTTTTATGATGCGTTTTAACGTTCAATCACCGAACTATTCCCTCGGTAAGTCAAACTTTCTACAACCTATAAGCCACCTACTCAAGACTACGATCAGCCGCAGTCCTCCTCGTTTGGAAGGACGAAATTGAATGTTAACGCCACTAACTCCCTCTAACAAATAAATTTACACAAACCTTGTAATATCGATGCCTTGTGTCATTTGGACCGAATATTCATAAAAGATGAGTGAAAGAAGTGGTGTGTATCGTATAATCTCCCACAGAATGCAACAATAGAACAGACATTCAAAATTTAAGCAAAAATATCAACTATTAATAACATCAACTTAAGAAAGTAGGTGCCAGGAACCATTAGCAAATGGTTGTCATCAGCCTATTGGCATACAGAAATGTACAAATATATTATGTATATTCGTTGAGAATTTATAAATATGGATGTTGATTATTATATATTTTATTCTAATGTTTTCAGTTTTAAAAAGGCAAAGAAATTTTTTCTTTGCTTTTTTTTTCAAATTTATATGCTGTTGATCTATATGCATAGCAACAATTGAAACTGTTACTACCGATTTATTGTACTGAACTCAGCCTGATTACCATTTAAAGGTAAGACGTTATCTATAACATTTCTTCGTAATGTTTAAAAATGTTAGAAAAATTGTAAGTTCAATAAAAGTGTTGTTATAATATTTGTACGAAGCCCTGAGGATGCAGAAAATCACCCGCAAAAGTTGGCTGAAAGAGGTGTGTGAAGTAATTTATGATACGAACACCAATCCTCCACGTAACTGCTTACACATATAAAGTGGTAAAAAACGACTAACGTTAAAGCTCACAAAATAAGGCAGAAAGCTAGGGTCGGGAAATGTTAAGCGAGAAGATGTCAATGTATGCAAACACACGAATTCCATACAGGTTTTCGCAACATTATGAAACATCAAAAATACGATTTAAAAGTCCTTCTAAACGCATGAAAACGACGCCTTCCACCAGTTAATAACAGCATCTGAATAAATCGTCTCGATTTACACAATGTGTCAAGTTCCTGACGTCCACGAAGTAAATACAATTCATTTTCAATTTTCATTAAAATTATTGCTTTCGTAAATAAATGACTGATTAGACTAAAAAAGAAAAATCAGGGAACACTGTTTACTTTATAACAAGCATCATTTAACTCAAAAATCATTGTTTAATATCTGCAATATTGAAGCCGTGTGAGGTATTAAATTAAATGTCACTTAAGGAACTAAATTTAAATAAACATCTGTATGGACGGGATAGGGGACTGCCTCGGGTAAATATATATTATGCCGATAACTCTCCACGAACGAATACCTAGTTATGCAAGAGTAAAGAAGTGCAGTTACATTGTCGTCAACTTATAGACTTCGACTTTTATTCAACAAAATATTATAATTTTGCCGCAAAAATCCATCAGCAATAAGATAACTTCTGATATATCGTGGGGATTACACATACAAAACATAGATGGCACAGTATTTAAAAAACTATGTTTTTTTAAACGTATAATAGGACGGTCCTCGGATGAAAGAGTGAAAGAGAGATGCTACGTCGCTATGGTTAGGCCACACCTCGAATACGCCTCGAGAATTCGGGACCCTGGTCATAAAGATTTAACCACAAAAATTAGTGAAATACAAAGGAAAGCAGCGCGTTTCTTTAAAAACTGCTACGAGCGTACATACAGTGTCTCGGAGGCTACACTCTAGGCTTAGGTTGCTACAGAAATTCAGAACTGATATTTTTCAGAGCAACACAGAGAATATTATCATGACTCCTCACTACATCTCTAGGTCTGACAGATGCGACAAAATAAGAGAGCTACACTGCCGAACATATAGGTACAAAAATTCGTCCTTTCCACGCACAATAAGTGACCACAATAAAAATTGAGCTCCACTAAACACACTCCTATAATACACGTCACCATTTCGTCCCCCAAAAACTTACATATTTACACGGCTGGTGACCTAACACCCCCTGCCACACGCCCATTCAGCGACTCGCAGAGTATTATGTAGATGTAGATGAAGATAACTCAAGATAAAAACGAGCACGTAATTGGGAAGCTGATTTTTTTAACCCTTTATGCACCAACGGTACTTTAAAGTACCGGCAAGTTTGAGTGTTGTTTACGCTGCCGTAAAATTATATTTCTCGACCAATGCTTCAGTATATCATTTTTCGTAGGTTTTAGTTTTTTCCTTAGGCAGCAGCAGTCGTCAACATAAGTTTTTTTGGTGTCCACGTGGTTTTTAACAGTGTGACGCTGAGCACCAGCCATTACTTTTTTCAAGAATTTTGAACACTTCGAAGTCATCTTTATTTTGCAGAAAGTTTACAAGGTAGGTGCTTTGGATTTTTAATCATCATATATTACAGTGTATGTATTAGAAAAATAGTAGAAATAAGCTGTTGTAAGCATTGGGCTAAGAATTATGTGCAAAAACATTCTTGGTACTTATAAGTACCGTCAGTACACTAGCTAAAAATTAAGATATTCGCACATAACCACTTTTTTAGGCAATATTGATGAAATTTCGACATTATTTCACTCATAGTCGATGTATTCTCATGTCTTATTAATTCAAGCATGTTTGTTTTAGTTATGCAATTGCATTTTTGTTGCTGTTTCACATCAATTTTTGTTATCTTCTGTATTCATTTCATACAGAAGGTCGCTGTTACAGATGCGTGCTACTTTGATCGTATATTTTTGAATGAAACAACGTAACTACTTTATTTTACTACTCTTTCCCACTATTTTAGATTAATTTTAAATCTACCTGAAAATGGGTTGTTTTTTCGATATTTTCTTAATGCAGTAATATTAGTTTTGAATATTGTGCATTTTTATAGCAAATATGTTACATATTTTTCTTACATACTTTTTGCAACTTTTAAAATTAATGGAAGTGCAGTATTAGACGAAGTATGAGTTTGTCTCAATAAATGCATATCTTCAGTGTTTTCTCCTTGTAATGCCTATTTTATGGTTTTCAGCGTGATAGAGAGGAATCGTGACGAGGATGAAATACAGGATATTCTGCTTGATTTTCCCTCGGACATTTATACGCCATATGAGCACACTTCCTCATAAGAAGAGGAAGAATTTTCAAAGGCAGATCAGGCCTCAAGCAATATTACCCGATAAAGCCAATCAAAAGAGGGTACCTTTGGTGCCGGGCAGATATGAGTGGGTACAGATATGAATTCGATGTATATCAGGGAAAAAAGGGAAACAACATCGGCAGCAAGAAATTTGATTTAGGTAGTAGTGTTATTGACTAGATGACATCCTCATTGAAAGGTTCAAACTCCATCGTGATGATGGGCAATTATTTTACTTCCATTGAGTAGTTGATTACTTCAAAGAGCAGCACATTTATGCATGTGGAACTGTACGGCCTAATCGTAAAGGACTTACAATGCTTGCAGATGGCTAAAAACTGAGAAGGGGTCAATTAGATTTCAAGTAATCTGAAAATGGAATTTCTCAATTCAAGTGGAAGAATAATAGCTCAGTGCATATCCTCTCCAACTATCATGGCCCTGAAATGACAACTGTGGAGTGAACTAAAAAGAATGGCACCAGATAGCGGTACCAGCTCCTCAAGTTGTGGCCGACTACAATTCCCACATGGGAGGCGTGGATAAGGCAGATATGTTGCGGTTAATTTATGACCGTGACAGAAAGTCAAAAAAGTGGTGGCATAGTCTTTTCTTTGCTATGCTTGAAATGGCATTGGTAAATGCATATGTAATCAACAATGATTTTCATGGGAAGACATCCCTTTTAAACTTCAAAAGAAAGGTTGCAGAGGGATTGATAGCTAAAAGCAAGTCTAGCCCAGCTAAATGAGGAAGACCTAAGCAAGATCGAAATTATCCGACTGCGCCAGTGAAAAGTAGAAAAGGTTTTTCTGTTCCGAAAGATGTAAGGCTTCAGAATTAGAGGTGGGCACTGGCCTGAATTAGTAGAAAACAGGGAAAGATGTGAATTGTGTTCCCTGAAAGACATTTAGTCTTGATCACATTCTCGTTGCTCTTTGTGTAAGGAATTTCTTTGCGTGAATGAAAAAAAAATTTTTTTTGTATCACCAGGAATAGATGTGTTGATTATTCTGTGTGAGGACTATTGTTACTATAAAGAACAGTGTTTTATAATTTGAGGTATAATATCGATAACATATGCATGTATTTTACTTTAGTTTGTATAGTAATATAACAATTGTTCAACACTTTCGGTGATAATTATTTTTTGTACCCACACAGCATATAAGATTCCTGAAAGGAAGACATTTCTGCAACCTGCTGAAAATGCTAACTGAAAATGTGTCATGTAATGTTGTACATTCTTTAAATTGTAACTTTTCTGTTTTCTTTTCTAGAGCCAATGGTGAAAACTTTGAGGTCATTTGACGGAATATAAAATTATTAGTGTGATGAGCATGCTCGCTGAAAATGGCCCATGTAAGATTGTGCTTGGAATTTGTTACAAATATTGTGACAATTAATTTAAAGTTGTTCTTTCCTCAGTCTGTTTTTCAACTATTGACAGATTATTCATCAGACATGTAAGCCTTTTTGTTTCATATATGCAAGTCCACCTGTGGCCATCGGGTAAAATTTTCATATAGAATATAATAGGCCAAGTACATTTATTGTTGTTTTGTTTCAAATTCACTGAGAAAAAAATATAAATAAAGATTATTTTTGTATGATATATGTTTTTATGTTTGATATATTATAAATCACGCAAATTATCGTCAAAAAAAGATAAAATTAAAGAAAATGTAAAAAGTTTTTTTTAGGGCCTGGAGTGCTGTCGGTACTTAAAGTACCACGGATTGTTATAAACGTTTGCTGCTAAGGGGGTAACTTTTTTTATATTTTAAATGGCTTACATAGTTTCTGAGCACCATAAGAATAGTAAAAAAAATATTCATGAAAAAATAAAAATATTTGAATAAATTGGTACATAAAGGGTTAAATTAAACGTGTTTAAGGCTACCCAATAAAAAATCGCCCATTTTTCTGTTACTCCCGCACTGCTCCATCCCGTCATTCACTAAAACACAAAATGTTCAAGTGTTTTCCTACACTCCGTCAGGTAATGTTAAAGCAATAAGCGAAAAAGTTAAGGGGATAAAAACGGTACCGAGAAAACTAAATTGTCCACAAACTGATTTAGCACGGAAGACAAACAATTCATCAAAATCGCAGAGATAACGGGGTTATCGGATGCACGCATACGACAGTTCAGAAAGATAGCGACAGATAGATAAGCGCCAGATTGACGCTTAGATACCCGTTCGTGAGTTACACACATCCTAACGCAGGTCAGGTGTCATTGAACGGAGGTTGGGGCGTGTCCATTACTCCTCGAACGAATGACGCCATCTCGTAGAAGAACACTTTATTCAGGCTTCAAGATATTTTATTTTGGGATATAAGGAGACTAGATGCCAGCGAAAATGCGACAATTCTGAACAATCCAGCAAAATTGCAATATGATTTGAAAAGTCAACGTAGCATGATGGTCCGCGTATTGGCCTGGCAAGTCTCAAGACCACGGTTTGATCCCCAGTAAAGGTGTGTTTTTAAATAGTTTTCACGTATTTCATAACCGAACTGTCGAACATGAGTGAGCATTTACGCTTTCGCATTCCCCTTCTGCAATGAATAGATAAAGGAGTCAAAAGATACATTTACAGCCAGGGAAATATAATGCGTGGCAAAATTTGGATTGATACAACAAGTTAATGCGCCAACGTCACTTTTGAGTTCTTCCTGCTTTCTGCCTCTCTTTAGCGTACGCCGGTTATTTCGGCCACATTGACACATCACACTTAATGTGCACCGCACCTCCTAAAATGCGAACATTAAACCAGTAAATTAGTCAGTATGATTAACGTAGTACTTTGGAAAGAAAGTAGACACAGTATTTTATAATGCACAGGCTTTCACTTGTCAGTGATGCCGAGCATCCCGCAAAGCCCGCAAAGTGAAAACCCGCAAAGATGTAGTACTTCAAACACAATTTCTTCAAAACAGGAGTTACAACATCTAAGAATTGTAAAAACGGTAACCTTCAAAAATAGATTTTTTTGCTGCCGGACGATTCTGTTGGCCCGTATGTCCCCGGAATCCCGATAGGCTGCTGAGCCTGTCATCAGGTTTTCCAGGGACCGGACCAACAGAACTTGACATACATCCATGCCCTGGATGGTGAAAAACCCACCCAGGCGGGACTCGAACCTGCGACCCTCGGTATAGCAGGCGAGGACTTTACCCCGCCGCCACCGGGGCGTCGGCCCCGGTGGCGGCGGATTTGGGATCGGCGGATTTAAGATCGGATTTCATCACATATTTCCACTTTTCCGCGCTTTACAAGTTCCACACTTAACGTATTTTTCATGTATATAAAGTACTAAAAAACTTTTATTTACCTTGCGGGCACTTGAATGTCACATCGCCCAGGCATCATAAGCGGAACCATCGCATACATGAAGAAAAAAACTTTTAGTCTATTCCACACAAGTTTATTTCCGACCTAGGTTTTGACTGCACAGCAATCATTTTCAAGATGTAAATCATTTTCTACACCTTGAAAATGATTGCTGTGCATTCGAAACATAGGTCGGAAATAAACTTTATAGTGTGGAATTTACTAAGAAATGTTTTCGTCATGTATGCGAAAATCTTCCACAAAGTTACGCCTTCAACCATTAATTTTATTCGGACCTATTGCTTTCAATTCGTTGTTCTACCCCCTTGGCCACATTTCAATTTATTTCAGAGAAGATTTATTTATTTTTCCCCGAAAATCTTTAATCTATTTCCAATGGTAGTTAAAATGAAAAACAAATTTATTCTTATTTAAAGATAGTGAAAAAGTAGCTATTTGAACATGATATTGAAATACTATTTGCAAATACCCATGAAATAGTGTGTCTGAAAGGAAATTATTAAAATTTATGTAAATTGTATATAATACCATTTAAAACGAAAATAATTTGTTATGTTACTTTGCACGAAATCCTCGGTTACCCCCACGCACGATCTTTGGGTTCCCAGTTATTTGTTAATCTGGAATGTATTTTGTATTTAAGAATGAAGGAATAAATTATTCTTATTCTTGAATAGCTTTCCAGAAGCTCCGAAGATTTATTCAAAGCATACCACGATCAACCGCCTCAACAGCAGCACAAAAAATAGTTATCGCTTTTATTTTTTTGTATTGTAGTGAAACATGGGTATGTCAGGATATACATAAGAGTAGACTAAACGTCGTGGGTATGAGTTATCTGAGGAGTGTTTGCGTCGAAAGTAGGATGGATAGGGTCAGGAATGAGCGGGTAATAAATGAATGTGGGTTAGATGCTCCAGTAATGAACAAACATGAAAGGAGTGTGCTTCGTTGGTTTGGCCATGTTGAGATAATGGATGAGTGGAATAACGAAACAGATATATAAGAGTGAAAAGAATGGTGCGAGAGGTAAAGGTAGACCGAGAAAGTTGTGGTTGAATGTAGTTGAGGAAATTCTTAGGAGGAGGAATATTAGGAGTCTTAAAAACAGGAGAGCGAGTATGATACAGTGTATGGGGGTAAATGAGGCAAAAGAGGTTTTCAAGGATAGGTCAGTATGGAGGAAATTATTGAAGCAGAGTTAGGTGTACAAATATGTATTCACGAGTGAAACTTAGTGACTGTACCTACCCCGGAAGGGAACGGCGTGATTGGCATGTATGAATAGCTTTTTTGCGAGAATTGCAAACAAATCAAAGAGCGATGACTGCAGATCATCACTGCCAGCTTTAGATTGGAGCCGTAAAAAAGATTAGTGTTGCTCAATAAATTTAATAGTAGTAAGATTTAATGCGCGCTCTAACATAAAACGGCATAATGTGGCAAAGGAACTACGAAATGAACGACCGGCCTTTGATCCTCATTTTTAGCCCCAACAATTTCTTCTCAACATTAATGAATATCATCGCAATTGATACAAATAAAAACGAATGAAGGTCGAAAAAAGGATACATTGGTGAACGTATTTCACGACCAATATCAGCAGTAATGAGCGATTCCCTATAATAATTATCCTAATTCGTTTCTCCTCAAACCATCATAGTCACTGTCAAAATTAATGATGATACCATAAAAAGCATTATATTTTAGGTAATTCATATACAGAGTACGGGTATTCAGAAGATTTAGGCGATATTGTGAGGAAAGGAAATAGAGAAACAACAAAGAATGGAAAAATTCCAGAGATAAAGGATTCTGCATCACCTGATGATGCTGAAATAAGCCAAACTAAGGTCGTAATAAATATTTTATCAGTAGAATTTGCCCATTTTTATCATTTTTCAACGATAATAAGGGCAATTTTACGGAGTTAGCGTGCAGTATACCCATTCGTGCTGTGTCCTTACACCCTTTCTCCAAATATGTGTAATTATTCGCTTGCACACATTGCCATCCTTCACGAAATCTAAAAACACCCTTCCTAGATTTCCTTGCTAACCTATTGCACTAACTTAAATGACTAAAAACAAAATCACATCGCCACTAGTTATCTCCTCCATCTCCTCATGATTTTTCTTAGAGAGGTTCTCATATACCTCTTCTCATCACCCTATCTCGCCCAATTTACTTTCCTATCAATCAATCAATTTCTCCTTTAATATCCATTTCCACAAATCACGGAGCTACCCCAAGTTTCCGATCCATTCGACACAGTATTTCATAATCAAATGCTCAAGTATTAAATCGCTGTGTCTGCCTAAACGCTCGGCTCTTTCACAAAACACTTTAAAGGCTCTATTATTTTTCCATTTAATAATCCCAAAAACTTATTCTATTACCGGTCAAGAAACAAGCTAATGATAATTATTATCTTACTTAGCAACATAAACACAACATAAATAAAGCTGTAGTAGTTTTTACAAGAAAACTACGAGTTTATATTGGAACCTTTGTCATCATCACTAAGCACAAATGACGAAAAGTACGGACATTCCTATTATAATATATGATGTAAGTTTTTCGGGCAAATCTTTTAACTATTCAACTTTGGTAGTCCAAATATGTCAAGTTTTTTCCTTTCTTCAATTTTCGACTTGCTGCTAAAACTAAAACGGCAAGAAAGACGAAAAATTAAGAGCAGAGCATGTAGCGTGAGAGATGCAAGTTACCTGTGAAAATGCGAAGGCGGCAAGTTAATTGGATGGGAATAGAAGTGGTCGCGCAATGGAATGTAAGAGCCCGAGACAGAAAGGTGAACGTTGGGTAGGCGGGGAATGTAATGAACGAGAATTGGTTTTCCGTGTGTGAAGAAGAAAGAGAGGATTGCATTACGAAATAAGTGAAGAAATCGTGAGAGAAAGTAGGGGCCTGCTGAGTGGTTTCAGGTCAAGTAGAAGCATTTTTTCAGTCAATCCAAACCTACTTCAAACGGTAAACGACCACCACTGAGTAAAATGTACGTAGAGAACTCGAGATTTTCGTAAAAAAAGCTATCATCTCCAACTCCGTTCAATCCAAGAAGTAATTTCAATTATATCCATAGGGTTCTGCACTCCCGTGCAGGCGAGAAAAGTCCCCGGTGAAACTGCTAACGAGTTATTGATAAAAATATTGTAACACCCGACTAGAGGCCCCTTTTAGCAACCACGAACAAAACTTTTAATCACCACTCAGTAATCCCTTTGTTCCAAAATGCTCTGGTATTTTTATATAACCGCAATGCAACTCCAATGCACCTATGAGCATTAATGACTCCAGCAATTGTTGTTCATTGGAATAGGAGACACCAGAGGAAAGATACCTCTCAGTCACGGGTTAACAGTCCCGCAATGGACGTGACAGCGAGATGAGAGGCTAGAAACCCGAGAGTACGAGGGAAAACTACGACAATGAAGTAAGCAGGGGTTATACAAAGCGGACGAGAGTTTCTTCACAACAGAGCCTCCGCGCCCGCATTGCCATTACGCTGGAAATAGAAAAAACAAGAGATGTGCCCACATGGGCTGAGCAGTGGTTAGAGCAGGGATTTCCAACCTTGTTTTGTGTTTGCGGCACCCATGATAACGAGATTGGTATCTTGGGGAGTCTTAGTAAGCATGTTCTGGGCTCTCTTGATCACAATGTTTTAATATAATATCATACCACCCATACGTAGCCACAGAACTGGTCGGGAAAATCGAGAACCGAGAGTAAGATAAAGTGAGAAGAGACTTTCATGTACAAGAGTTTGATTAGAAACATACATTTTTCCAATCATTGCATTGACAAATGATGTGGTAAGAAATCACTCGCCCCCAATGTAGACTTAAGGCGCAAACATGTAGTTCGCATAAATCCCCCTCGAAACACGCCTTAAAGGAAGATGTTTTGGTGGTGTAACTGATTGAGACACCTGACCGGCAATTGGGAGATCCGGGTTCGAATCCCGGCCAAGTTAAGCCATTTTTTCATGGCAAATTCCAACCCTTGGTGTAGCGACATACTGTTTGTTTATGTTTTAAGAATATTGATTCTATAAATTGTATTGCTGTCACGATCTGAATTAAAGAGTTTAATTTCTCACGCTGATTCCTAATTGCTGAATTATTCAAGATAAATCCATCCACGTTAAGTAAGATGATATAAAACAGAGGCGAGGGGGGAGAGAGAAATTGAGAAATAAAGGAGAAAACGGCTAAGGGTGGCGTACTTTTGTGGTCAACGCTTCTCCAAGTATTTCCATTATAAATAATAGCCTACTGGTACCGATCATCGCCATTTGAGAAAATGAAAAATCTCCCTCTCTTAACCTATAAGCAATCGAATGTATAAACATCATATTGGTAGAAAATAGTGAGTATCAGGGAATCGATATTTATTCGACTAATTAGAAGTCAACACATTACCTTATTGTTGAGGATATCAATTAATCATAGCAATTTAACTTCATGATGAAGTTGCTTGAAAAAAACGGAAATTCAAATCATAAATTTTAAAAATTGTTTATCGAACAACTTTAGCCGTCGACAGAGTCAATGTTACTTCAAGCAATCAATCAATAACGCCACACACTTTTGCGTCATAAAACTCATCCATTACTGGCAATGTCATTTATTTAAGAATAAGAACGCAGACCCATTGAGTCATAAAACATATCTGATCAAAGAAAACACTCACACAGCCCAATAGCAATGTCGAAAACAATGAATCGCTGAAATCTTTACGCCCATTCAAACATCGGATCACGATTCTATCGAGATCACCGATTCCACACAAAAAGAATAAAAAAACTAAGTCATCGGTCGAATTCCAGAGGGACGTTCAATGAAACATAACCTCGATCGATATTCGATCTATCGGACGGTCGAGCCCCGTCTGGATGGGAAGGGTGGAGGCGAAAAGTCATCGTCCCGAATAGCTCTCCGAAGACCCCAGAGGTAAACGAAACCGCTGGCTTCCTTGCGTCAACACCCTTATGGCGACGCCCCGGGAGATGGAATAACACCTCTCCCAACTCCGCACATCGTTTCCGAAGCCCATCCTCCTACGAGACGACGCTTACTGCATGAAAGGTTGCCGACGATGAATCTCGCTCGTAAAAGGTCCCCCTTTTAAGTTTCCTTAGCACGCCTTGGGACCGGCAGTGAAAAGCCGCGGGTGAGAGTCGGATGGACTAGGTAGCTAAGACATTGTCTTTCCACACGGAGGACCGGAGCTCGATTCACGACGGCAATTCATCATTGGCGATCCAATCTCCACTTTAGTCCGCCCAGTCTATCGGATCGAAGTGGCGTTCAACTGATGGCCCTCACCGTCTATAGCTAAGAGCAGGCAGCTAATGCCGTTAGCGGTAGATTCTCTCACCCCTTCCACTTCTGGTCGTTTGGTTAGTTGGGGGGGGGACTTGAAAATTGCGATTTGCTCCTTTGGGGAAGGGCACAATTGATAAGGGGATATTTTCTATGGGTAACAGAGGCAGGATGGAGATAAACCCGGCGACAGTTTCACCCATATCTCAACGCAAAGCGCCTACTGGTCCACAGTTAATTCCATCAGACGAACGCAATAAGGGGATATAATGCGCTCTCCAAATGGCAACAAAGTGGATTAGAATGCGGCAGAAATAACTCCATCACCGTCGGGGGTTAAATTTATACCCTTGGCATCGGAAGCCAGAGTTCAAACCTATCAACCACCACGTACACGGTATACCTATGGTTTTTACCTTTATGCCCGGTCTGAAGTTCTGATTCGTGCAGAAAAGCCTTTAATCCTACTGAGTAATACGGTATTAGTATCCATAATTCCTTATCCTACTGAGTAATTTTCCATTGGAATCAAGTTTATTTATGAGAAATGAGAAACTCACCACAAAGCAATATAAGAAAAAAGCGCACATTCACTTCTTCGGCGACAACCCTCGTACTGCGAAGAAGTATAAAAAATAACGTCATGTGCCACACATTTGCAGGAAGTTTACATCTGTGGTACCTACATCTTGAGATGTTTTCCGTGAGTAACGGAATGAGAATAGAAAATGAGGAACGAGCATCTATTCCAACCACATCTTCCGGAATGAAGACTTACACACTGCATGGTAGCATGTTCTTCTACGTACCACTCTCCTGGTTTCTGGTATGACTGCGTACCACGTACCATTGTCCTGACCGCTTTTGACCTGTGCCTGGCATTTGGGGGAACGTGCGTGGTTGTGCTTTGAACTGGGATGAGTGCTACATGCCTGGTGTGGAATCACCCCGTGCCACACACCTTAGTGGTGGCTTGCACGGTATTCCTTACATGTAGATGAATGCAAGCTTTAAAAACAGCGAATTTTCGTAACCTTTCGCCACATTAAACTACACCCTAATGGAAATAAGTCGCTCGGCCATAAGGCTGAATATTGAGATTTACAATACACGTTCATCAGCGGCAAAATATGTCTGCTGATTTGTTTCTCACTCGGCTAAAATTACTATTGAGGCATATTTTATTATTTTGCGCGGAGAGAATTCACAGAGCAAACATCAGAATACACACGATCATTCTTTCTCGGCAGGGTAAATTTGGCGCGAGAGAAAAAATTGAAAAGGACCTGACTCACTTGTTCAACCAATCGAATGTCTTCCTTTACTCTACGTAGTAGTTAGACAAGTAAGAAACAAACGCTATCAAAAGTAAAATAACGGATGTAGCGACAGCTTCAACACACAATTTCGATGATAATATCCGCAGAAAATGAGCTCGTTTCCCTGTATCCAACCATACAGACTATATACTATTAAGTTTCTTCGGTTTTTCACAGAGGAGGTCTTATTTTTCTCCGAGAAAACTCAGAAAAAAGATAAAACTATTCACTGGAGTCCGGGCATAGGCAGATATCTTGTTTTCCTAACAAAAATCATTAAGTTACTTTAAGCCAAATGCCATTGGCGATAACATACAGAAAGGAAAGCATGAGAGTGACAAAGGAAAGTTTTTGTGGGAGAGCATAGGCCTAATCCATGGACATGTAAAAAACGTTTTCGAAATGGCATCCGATACACAAATACCGTCCACTCATGCTCAGAAATACGATTTTAGGTCGGAAAAATCAAATGATTTCGTCTCTGGTCTCAAGGATGAAATTTTCATCACGGTCACCGTGCCTCCATCCGCCACTCCTCCATACATGACCACCATCAACATTTCCTACCCAGTGCCTACCGCACCATATCTTTTTCCCTTTAGTCCTGTGAGGAACTGGAGTGCAAAAATCGCAGACCGTTCCACGCCAATAGAGAGCGACATTCTGCGAGTCGCAGTCGGGGTAGATTACTTTCACCTCGAAGTACGGATGAACAGCACAGGTTGGCTAAATATGGTGGGAGAGGAGAACGGAAGAGGCGATGAGAAACGTGTGGCTGGGTCTGACTCATTCTCGTAGCGCTAAAAGAGGTCTGCCCGAAGGTAAAAGTCAGCGCGGCGTACTTGATGTGATCTCCGGACAACAGACAAACATTTTCGGAACAAAAAAATGTCACCAACACCCAAGGGAAATGAAATCGAGATAGGCGGAGCGCGAAAACGCCAGCAAACCACACAGAAAAACACATCAGCGGTGCAGTTTACTCCAACACAACGCCTACCTCAACAGCAGCAAAAATAAATAAAAAGAAAGAGCGTATAAAAGATATCTTTCTAGAATTTCTACATATAACAAAACTTCTCCATTCCCATCCGGGTGCAATGACAAGGGCTCACAAAACAGAAACAATTAACAGTTCAAATACAACGAATACCGTTTGGACTACTGAAGGCTGCTTGAAGAATACCAAGGCCCTACATATTTCACTGAACGCAATACCGCTTAACATCCAGAAAGTCTAAGTAATAGCTCATAAGCAATGCAAAAAGGCTCACCATCGTATAAAACAAAATTTATTTCATAAAACAAAATTTCATCCATCACAGGAGGTTTAAGCCCACATACAACACTTATATTGAAATTTTTATCCACAGCATCATGTGGTGAAGGCTCATCCCAAAAGAAATGGCAAGATAAATAAAATGAACCGCTAAGCAGAATAAAGGCCGGGTCACAGAGAACATGTCCTAAGAATTCAAATCAAGACGATTAAAACTATGTGAGTCGGATTAGAACGTTAGCATCCCGTCATAAGGACATAAAGCAGAGGGCACACCACCTTCATGTACTCTATCATGTCTTTAAGTTGGCCTACGACGAAGTAGAGTAATTTCTCATGCATACCAATCGGAAGTTACCCTGCTGGGTACACATGCTCCTCCAGAATGAAGAGAAAGTGAAAGGCAAGATATTGAGCGGTTACTTAAGATGGAGTTGCTTCTCATTGAGACATTGCACATGCTGCATAACGGATCAAGTTTAAGAAATTAGAGTAACTCAGGGAAATTTAATAACAGACAAGAAAGTCCAATCAGCCAACTTTGGAAAGAAGAATTCCTTTCCGTTGGTTTACAGTCACGTACGATTTTAGTCTGAGCTTAAGCTACATAACTCTTAAGATATTTCTCGTGTTAAATAAAAATATGCGGCGTTAAAGCAGCGAGTTCATTGACAGCAGTTATCATGAAAGCAGCTCTCTCTACGAAATGTAAGAGGCGGCAATATAATGAAGGACATAGAAAAAAAACAAAAAGGAATGTGGATACCCAAAGATTCTAAATTATCTGGCGTAGAATAATCCGTTAACGAGTAACTCTGTAAAAATGTTTGCCGAACCGATTTTCCAGTAATTTGACAGACGTATAAAACCGGCCTGAAAGGACCACAAGTAATAGATAAAGAGACTTTACACGAAAAAGTTAACAGCAAAACAAAAATTCTGAAGTCTACGCCTGATCATAGCCCTCAATCTATTGCCAGTTCTCTACCAATGTTATTTAAAAAATCCACAAGATCAGGCTCTAGACTCCCTTCCTTGATCTTCATCTCGCTTTCCGACCCTGAACTTGACCTTCCCTTTAAACGGCCACAAAAACTGTACCCTTAATTAGTAAAAAATAACTTTAACACTCCACTGGTCAGTTCACAGACCAACTTATTGCACAATCAGGATTTCAATACTTGACACCATCATCAGTGACAATAGTGATCTTGACAGTGCTTACTCACAGACTGACAGTGAACACCTGATGATGGTGCCAGGCATCAAAATCCGGATTGAGCAATTAGTTGATCTGTGAACTCACCAGTGGAGTGTAAAAGTTATTTTTACCAGTTAACATGGAACTCCACAAAGTTGAACCGCGTTATATTTCATTTAAAAACGTACCCATTCTCAAAAATTGACATACGTTGCCTTTCTATGCTAAATCAACTTCTTGTCTTCCTGTATCTCCTCGAAAACCAATACATCAGACCCTTGAGGTAGAGAGGATAGTTTTCTCACACCTTATGAAAAAAGTGAAGCGGGGAGAGAATAGGTAGAAACTTTGCTCAGGGAGAGAGCTAAGTAAAAAAATATTGAAGAAGATATACGTTGCCGCGACGATGAAAATGGGTGTCCAGTGCTGAAATCAGACATAAATGACACATTCACGCAAGGATGTTAGAGAAAGCCCAAGGAATTGGCAAAAAATTCTCAGAGCCATTAGCATAAGGTGGACACAACGTTACGCAGGCAGGATGCCTAGATTTTCCAAAATTTTAGTATCGCATAAAATGCACGCGGAAGCATTAAACAATGCCATTTTTCGTACGTTCATATAGAATGAAGACCTAGAGAAAATATTTCAGGAGAATGAGCCAAATTGCAAGCCCGTCGAAAATTACAATGATACTTCATGTATTATCATTATGATGGCACACATGTTCCTTATTCTCATTTAGTAATCCACCGGTAAGGCTAGGTTTATGTGGCAAGTTAAAGAATACCACATAGAGGGCCCTACAAACGTATGTATAACGTTTCGTTCCTCATCTCAAGGTCCCACAATTCTTCATTCCATCCATGAAACCTACTCTCATTCTTATCCTTCCCCGTTAGCCCAACAACCTTCCCTCAATCACGGTCTTGAGCAAACTTTCGCTTCCCGTCACCTCTTCCCACCCTATGTATTGCCTCCTAATCTGATCCAGAAGCTGCCTTTACACACCAACCAAACTAGGAACTTCAACGTTTGTCTTTGTTTTAGCCAATTTTTGCGAATTTTCAACCCCAAAGTGGTTTCGCTATTTCGGCAATTGAAATTTCAGTGAAAATTTCTTTATGATTGAAATTTTTAATCACTCGGCAGCCGCAGCATAGGCTGTAGAAGGATACCTATACCCGAGGCACTTCAATCTGAGGTTACATGATCAATCTAACAAAATCGTAGCAAGATTAGGATAGCGGAATTTTTCACCCAAACCTCTCTTCATCAGTGGTCACGAAGTACATACATTTCATACGACATACTAGGTTACTTTTCATCAAACGCACGGATTTCATTTTTTCTTCCCGTATAAATTATTAGGGCACCATCTTCTAGCATTAAAAGAAATAATTTTGTTTAATCGCAAAACTCATGTCCAGTATAAGTCACGACACGATTACTTTTCTGAAATAATTCCCCTTCACTCCTGTGTGCGGAAATATTCTCTCCATATATATGCCTATTATCTGCTCTAAGTTACAGGATTGGTGGATCCATAAAAATAGGGGCGTATAGTTCACGCAAAGAAAACATTCAACTAACATACGAGGCTTTTCTTGAATAAATAATAGAAAAGATAAGAGAAAAGCGAGTAGATGGTACCAAACGGCAAGAGGGCACGCGAAAGGAATGGAACGTCATTATGAATCCGCTGTCGGCCATATTGAGAAGACAAACGCAGGTAGTCATCACACGGCATAAGGACTACTGTCACAGAGCCGAAGATAAATCTCATCGTTAATTTGAGGCATTTAGATTACAACACATTTTGAGAGCTATGGAAAGTATTAAATCCATCGAAATTGGCTGATTTTCAGCATTTAAAGAAAGTTATTATTACCTACAGAACCATTATGCGGTACATTTCGTAATTCGATACGATTTTTTTTTCGTGAAAGTAGGCAAATTTTACATTCTTACTAAGAAATTTTACTAATAAGACAGCAACCGGAACATGCATGGCAAAGTATAGAATAAAAACCACATTTTAAGTAACTGAGGGGATATATATAATACAACATTGGAAACATATGAAACCACACGCTGCAAAACATAACTTCGTTTAACGTAGGCACTTAATATCCCTTCGACGTAGCTTTAGCCATCCTTATCTCATATATGTTACCAATTGTTCCATCTTCTAATGACAAGTGTACCCAGTGTGTCTTCTAATGACAAGTGTCCCCGCAAGCATCCGCTTCAACAAGCCGTTCGATTACAATATGTACAACATTCTTTTTGTAGCATGCTTCAACCTTACTACGCATTATCTTTTGACCATCTCTAAAACTTTATTGCCTGCATCATTATCCAGAATAATATTTCAATTCTAGTACATATCTCACTCACAGGGTAGACTAAAGAATAGGCTTAATCTCCTGAGTAAGTTCTCGGCCGCTTACTTCTACGAAGCAGTGAACAACATATTAAAAATTCCGAGCTACTATGATAGGCTCGATTATATGCATAAAATTAAAAAGATAGGTTGCAGGGCCGACAAGTTCAATTTTCATTTTCCCTGCACGATTGAGGACCACAATAGCAATAATCAAAGCCTTCGATAATGCTAGAGGTAAGGATAATGGCATCTTCTTTACTTTGTATTATTCATTTTTCAGTTTCTAGGATCTACACGGAATGCTAACTTCGGCCATCTTTACATCTTCACACCACCATTGTGTCTGTTGATTTTATGTGTTCCTATCCACTTTCTTTCTACCTTTCTGTAAAAACATTTATGTGAGTATTTGCCGCTGAGCGGTCTGAGTGAATGAACAAACGATTATATATATATATATATATATATATATATATATATATATATATATATATATATATATATATATATATATATATATATATATATATATATATATATATATGTAGATGTACGTATCCTTGACATTATCCAATTGCCAAATGCGTCCTTTCTGGATCAGGTGGCAGCGTTGTGGTTATGGCACTGGGCTCCACACTCCAAAGCTTGCGTTCGAAAACAGTTAACTTACAATCGGGATAATTATTCACCGATACCTCCCGTATCGGTGAATAATTATCCCGATACCTTCTTGGGAGCCCTTTTGAACTAGCTTCAAGTGAAGTACTCCATACGTTGAATTGGACGCACTTCCTTTCGAACAATCAACCACAGAGCCTTGGCGAGATAAGTAAATCTTTGATTTATGCACTTAAGGCATTCAATGATTGCCCAAATATTAGTATATACTGCCAAAAATAACGTGTTAGCCAATGAGTTTGGACTAATCATTTAGCATATGTATAGCATAAAGTCCGCGAATGCACTATCAGCCAATCATACAAAAGGATTGAAATGTGCTACTGTGGAAATTGGACAAATGGATAAATTAAAAACTTTTAAAGCTACTAAAATACGCAATCAAAAATGTGAGAAATTCAGAAGCGCGTGGACGTTTTACGTCATGAAAAGCCTAAACTAGATATCGAATATTTTACTGCATTCCATTCCAATGGCCATAAATTATCGATCGTTTCGTTTATCCATGCCAAAGCCGAATGATTATAGGATTCACATATCGTAAAAAAAATCCAATCAGTCCATTTAACCACATAGTTAACTAAAATAACTAACATTTTAAAATAATTTGCAGCAAAAAAGGTAAATAATATGAATACTTAAAATCAAAATAGTCAAAAAACTATGTACCTATAGTAGCAATATCTCCGATAAATGAGACGTACACCATATTCACTAAGTATCTCTCAAAGAACGAGTATGATTGCAGAGATATAACTTAACTACAAAGACAAGGAAATCATTAGACTACTCAAGCGAACGCCTTGTTGGTACCGACCACAGTGACTTTTCTATCCTGGTAAACTTACAATAGTTATCGATCTACAATAGTTGCGTACGGCCATCCGAATACACGTTGGCTTAAATTGAAAAGTGATCAATCTTCATCATCTCATATGACCAATCGGTGATGATAAGTAAAGAGGTGCACGTAGAAAGTAGTAAATTCAAGTTTCATGATAGCGATTGAAGACTGCAACGAATGCGGGCAATACTTACCAACATTTTCGAAAATGGTAATAAGCCAGAAATGACAACAGAGCAATAGGCAATAATATGAAGAAATAGATTATAATGGTGTAATTATAGAAACAATTAAATAATTTAAAAAACCAATTAGATGTATAGTACAAACGATATTCAAGAGAAGAAAATGGCGACATTGTCGACGAGCTCCGTCAGTATGGATTCTATTCACTATTGATTAATTATTTTCTAAAGAGAGGAAAGAGAATAATTTCTATTTCTAATAGCTGAGCACACGGCGTAGGTTAGGTGAAGGAACTACGGACGTAGAAATCGCCAGTTCGGTCGACTTATAATTGCATTCTAAGTACTCTCAAATTGATAGTTATCGAAAAATATACGAGCTGAAAAGGTGTCGTCTTCAGGTTCATTTCCATATATTTTTCGCACGCAAGACGTACTCTAGTGTTTTGTTATCAACCTATTAACTCTACTAACTTGAATATCTAATTAATTTTTAGTAATAAAATATAAGAACATAGAAAACAAGACTTGTCCCGGAAATAATGAGCAATGGAAATATAGTTTACATGGAAAGGTTAGAAATGGCTTTGGATTTTCCAGAAAAAGGATTAATTCGGGGATATTATTGCTAGTCATAATAAAATTTAGTGAAATAAAAGCACTGTAATTTTCCATAGTACAATATCGAAAAGGGAAGCTTTCACTTGGTGGAAAGACATCATAATGATCAAGATAAAGTTTGTGAACTCCATAATTTTTTAAAAGTTCCCGACCGGTTTCGGCTGTCAAGCCATCTTCAGGTCACGATATTTAAGATAAAATAATGGCGAAATTTTAGGCGGGATGAATTCAATACACGACCGATTAATTATTTTATCAAGAGAGGAAAGAAAATAATTTCAATTTCGGCTCTCAAACCATCTTAACCTGAAGATTGCTTGACAGCCGAAGCCGGTCGGAAGCTTTTAAATAAATTGTGGAAGTCACAAACTTTACCTTGATCATAATTTCAATAATATATTTACTTTATTACGAAACCACAGTGATTCATCCGATGATTGCGTTGGAGTAATGTATTGAGCAGCTAGAGTAATGGCTTCCTATCCTGAGGGCTCGGGTTTAAATCTAGAACATTCAGTTGAATACTGACTACTTCCCTCCCTGCTTCGGAAAGCAATTACATTTCATAACTCTGCAGGACAAATGGGGCGTTAAATGATACAATTATTACGAAAAGCCATCAAAACGATGAAAAGAAATGCGCCATGCCATAACAGAAAATGATGAATATCTGTCTTTATCAGCTGGGGCCATGCGAAGTGACACTCAAAACGAAATGGACGCGAGAAATGTTTCCTGCCCTCACGTGTGGGTCAACCGAATCCTTTCCCGATTGAAAACACTTTGACCTGCCGTCATGTTCCGATAACAAGGGGTTAACGAGCGGATGGACCTTACGACGTCTTGAGAGGGACCGCTGTTGTCGGCCTCGCCTAAGAGAAGCCGGCAAGTGAAAGGGGAAAGCAGAGTGAAAAATTTTAAAAGTAAAAAGGCAGGCAGCATCGAGATTAAAGGTTGCCACGCCAACAACGGCTATACAGTAGTTCTAACTTCCCTGTACATGAGTCTTCTAAGAATTCAAATACAAATATGCCATCGTCGTTTCATTGCACTCAGCATCTATCATTCCATACCTTTCCGGCTCATTCCCACCAAAAGAGTGAGCGCATCGCGTACGTAAAGTACGATAACGACACGGTGTAAAAGAGAGACTGAGAGATTACTGTACTTCAATGATTACTCAAAATAACCGAGCAATCGGAGCGATTTTTAAGAAAGATTAGAAAATACACGTTCGTGAATGTGACCGCCTGGCGGTTCTTTGGACAGCGTCGAACCAAACTATTTATCAATAAGTACACTGTTCTTTCGCTCACGGTAGCGGTCACAGAAGGATTACGTGATATTGATGGCTGGGATACCAATCTGATCTATCAATACACATATCTATATACCTATAAATCAGATAAAATACGCAAGCATTCCTAAAATATGCTCAAGATTCTCAATTGTATCCAAATATCATAAAAATACGTCAGTCTGTTCATAACTTGTCCCAGAAAATAGAAATGGTCATGTTCGCATTAACTCCCAAACGCAGCCAATATGAAAGATACCGAGATACGAAGGGAAGGCAACGGAATAATATTTCACCGCAGACGATTCAACACGTTTGATATATCCGGTGCGTATAAGACGTCAAAAATTATCTGAGTAGGACCATAACCATCAGACATTATCAGAGTAGGATCGTCGCCCAAAACGAGATGGACCTGTTCATGAATGTAAAATGCATACCGTTGTTCAATAAAAATTAACAAAAAAAAACAAACGACAGAGCCACCATTGCGTTTCAGGCCTTTACATGATCTCAAAAACAGAGAAGTTGAATTGTTTGGCGAATTAATAGACCCCAGTAAAAATATAATTTAAAACACACTTTTGTCTAATAGAACGTAACACTGTGGACCTCTTGGCATCATTCGTTAATATGAGCCAAAATGTCAAAACGGTGTTTTTCTTCATCTTCCCTACGGTCTCCAAACACATTTCTTCACAGCGAATCCAAAATTAATTCTGCCAAAATATTCCATTCCTAAATTAGTATCATGCAATGCATTTGTACTGCACAAGTCTAAAACCGGCACGGACCGGCAAGGATGAACTCCAGGATATCTGGCATGAAAGCGCCAATTTCTTCCTTTTCCATCGTAAAGACAAAAGAACGCTAATAACCTAGAAAAATTTCGACCGCCTCCCAAAAAAGCCAAACTAATAGCGGAATGGCTGATGTGAGAGAGATATAATAAGGCCCTCACCTATAACTGTGGCCAGGATGAGCAGTCCAAGGACGAGGGCCGTCGCCACCATAGCCACCAGCTGCACCCCGGTGTCTTCCGCACCTTCCTCCTCCCCTACGGCGCCTCCCGCACCGCCGGCACTCCCGTTCACCGCACCCGCAGCCGCTCCTCCGCCGCCCCCAGGGTCCCCGCCCCCGGCCGTCCCGTTCTGCGGCCCACCCTCCGTCGCGTTGTCCCCGCCGATCTCGAGGACACCGCTCCAATCGCTGCGGTTGCCCACCAAGAAGAGTCGCCACGGAGCGACGCCGCCGACGTCCGCGACGCCGCTCCTCCGGACGTCGCCGCCGCCGACGAGGAGTGCGGACGCCGGTGAATCCGACGTCGACACTGCCGACTCCTCCGACAGGTCATCTGCGTCCAGGTGAGTGTCATTAGCCGAAGGGGACTCCAGTTCGATAATCACGCCGCCCCCGCCGGAGGCCGCGGCGGCAGTGGCGGCGGCGACGGCTGGCCACAGGGCGGCGGCCGCGGCCGCTGGGAAGATGCCGAGCCTCGCGGCTGCCGTTGCGGCGGCTGTCGCGGCTGCGGCGGCCGCTGCCGAAGGCGCCGGCCCAAAGGCCACCGCCGCCGTCGGTATGGACATGAGGAACCTCTCCATGGTTCTCAGTCGAGCGGGAGCTCAGGTATTTTCTTGACGGACAGGTGACGGCGTCGCGTCCGGGGGAGGATAGCCTCCCATGGCGTGATCACACTTCCTCTCCCACGTCCCCAATGATATCCTCCCCTCAAATTTTACGACCCGTACAATTACGTCTTCCGTCGCGGGCTCTTCGGTGGGTTTTCGTTCTAGGGGGAAACTTTGGTCAAATTTCACAAAAATAGTCTCTCTCTCAAAATCACTTCGGTAGGTGATTTAATAATTCAAATTTCACCGCGAAGACAACGTTCCTTCAAATTTACGGGCTCTCTAATGGCAATTTCTTCCGAGGCAGACCTTCAATCAAAGATTTTCAAAGAAATCGGGATTACTTTTGACCTGCTGGATTCCTCCGAAAACCTCACTCATTTTCGCCAAATCATTGCGTAATGCGCGGTTTTTTAAACACTAATTCCATCGATGAAGAAGATGGCACAGCATCTGGTCAAGGCGGAAGCGCTTTATGGCAGCACAAATCGATGGATATATTTTGGTCGTTTTTGTCCTTGTTCCGAATGCTAGCGACCACGTCCGGCGCAGAGGATGATTATATTACTCCGAGTCTGCCTTTGTGTCCCCGGTTGGGCCAGATCCGAAAGCGTCTCGTTGGCTCATTATCACGTGCGACATGTTGCGAAACGAAGAGCGTGTGAACGGTACGACAAATTTCGGGAAGATCTATCGCAACAGTTCTAGCGCCTGCTTTCACCTCTATAAGCGTTCCGGCTCTTCAAAATAAGTAATGACCGCCGGAGATAAACAAAATGAACAGCACCAAGCTAATGACAGTTTTTCATCCTCACCAACAATGTAACTCGAACGTCTTCCTTTCTTGAGTAGCTTCAATCATCAAATCACTTCATAATTTACTACACTCAATTCTCACTTGACTAGCGAATTCATTTTCCACATTCTTCACTCTGACGATCTGATCAGGAAAAACAAAGCCGATGAAGGAATTCAGAGGAGCATAACGTTGTCTCGGTGCACGATAGTTATTTTAATTTTAAATACCCGTATTGAACAAATTATATCGCCTATTTTTCTCAACCACCTGACATCGACACCAGTTTATATCAATGTGAAAATCTAATCAGTCCCGCAGTCTCTCGATATGAGATGTAATTCTAGCTATTTCAGCAAAGCATTGGAAATAAGATAGCAGCAGCCATTTCCAGGCACGGTTCTCTCAAATGCTTCCCTACTTTTTCAGTCTAAAAACTGTCACCGGGATCGTGGACGGCTCCTGGGAGGCTTCATGAGACGGCCACTCAGAATCTTCGCGACTGAAAGCCCATGCCGTGACCTACCATCAACACCCATGACAACATTCGGTTCGGCACTCCCTGGATTGAGTCTTGGGTGAACGCCATGCGGATCTAATTGGACGATCAACACTGAGCCTTCTTCAGGAGCAGGAACCAAGAGAGACAACAGATAAGCGGAAACGTTATAAGAGCCACACCTTTCAGCTGCTCCTGGTCGCACTTTTAATCCGCCTATAGAAAAGACACCGCAATCACAGGTACAGGAAGGAAAACAATTTTCAAGTACGCCAAGTCACAGATAAAACTTAGGCAAGACTTTTCCTTGAATTGGTATGAGCCCGACCGGTTAACGGCCGAGAGGATTGAAAACTTGAAGGATTTTAGAGGTGACTCCGGAAGGAACGTTCGACCCGCGTGAACCAAGGGGTAACACAAACTCAAAGACGACACAGGATCTTAGATAAGATATCGGTGAAGGAATTCGATGGGTTATAAGTCCACTGTCTTACGCCAGAAGCATTCAACATAAGAAAGGAAACGGTAAAAAAGGACTCCCGGGTCGAGGGATAAGCGTCCGAACTACGGACGCGCACAAGCCACGAGACTAATTAAACGGAGATCAACAGGCTTTAACTGCACGGGAGACTCACGGTGTCAACAGATCACAAGACGACCACGTGCCTTCCTTGCAGTGAGCACTCCGCTCGGAGGCAAGTACTGCAGATGACGCACCGTGGCTATTGGTCGTATCCCGTCGGCAAAGAAGGCGGGCTTCGAACCCGCGACCACCCCGCTGACCCATTCAAACGACTCCCGGCGCGGAGGGCGGTAGGCTCGGCGTCGGGGGCGGAGGGGTTTGCAGGGGGCCGTAGCCGGGCACCCGGGGGCAGGACGAGGGACCGGGGCGGTCTCCGGGACTCGACATGACCAATCCGAAGGCGCGAAGGGGGTCGCTCACGTCACCATTCGACTAAGCCGAGGATAGGCGGATGAGGAAAGGGTGACGAGTTGGGGAGGGGGAGAGCGGTTCACGAGGGGTCAAAGGTTAGGAGGGGAAGGGAGCGGGAGAATTACGTAGGGGGTGGGGAGTGGGGAGACAACGGAAGAACGCCGGGTTAAAACTTCGTCCCACCCGGCGAAGCTTCGGGATTGGCACGCACACACGAAAAAAAGGTACACTCACCGGTGAAGGGCGGAATAAATACATCTACATGTTTCAATTCTAAATGGTACCCTGAGGGGAGAAAAATTCCGAGAGAGTAACTCCACTATTACGCGCGGGGTAAAGAGGCTGTGGTGGTGGACAGCTAAGAGTTCCCGCCTGGGAATAAATAAAATTAGGACGGCGGTGTTTTCTTGCGAGCCGTCTGATGGTCTCGTAAACCGCCCGGCCTCAAGACTTGCCGACTGTGCCCTGCCTGCGGATCAGGAGCAACTGAAAGTTTCGGAGCTCGGGAGTCGGGTGGAGAGAGGATTGGCGGGAGGGTACGGAGGGGGTGTTCGCGTGAGGGAGGGGGAGAGAGGGAGAAGGAAAAGAGAGACGGCGGCGCAGGGTGTTCAAGAGGGGCGGGGGGTGGACGTAGGGGAGGGTATCTCTGGGATACGGAGCGGAGGGGAAGTAGGATGCATGCAAGCGCCGAGGTGTCCCTCCTCTCGAACGAGTTTTCCCCGCTCTTCGCGTGGAGTGAGATCGGGCCCACGCCCTCACCTCTGGATACGAACGCTCAACGATGCTGCTTCCTCCCATATACTCTACTTCCAATCATTTCCTTGCCACCATACCCTCTAGATTTTCACTTGTCGGAAATAATAATCTAATCGTGAGTACATCAATAATATTTAACAAATTTCAATTAGGGCGGGTTTACACCTGGCAGTAGCCCAGCAAGTCGCTTACAATCGACACTTAGATGAGTGGGCACGGAATTCCATGGCAGTAGGGATCGATAGTGGCAGTAATCGACCGAGGTTCGCTCTGGCGAGGAAATTAAGGCTGGTTTACACATGGAAGTCGCTTTCATGACAGTAGGATTGCAAGTCGACACTTCGATGTGTAAGCACGGACTTTCATGACAGTAGGGGTCGATAATGGCAGTAATCGACCGAGGTTCGCACTAGCAGAGAAAATAGACTGGCTTCTATTTTGCCTTCAAGTAGCATACCGATCCTGCGATAAAATCGCATCGCATCCGATGGAATCTTGGTCATATGACACCAAACGGAGATTTAAAAGGTAAACAACAAATGACTTAGTAAGAGGAGGACTCATAATTGCTTATGTAAATATTTATTTGTACTGGAAAATGTTTTAAATGCTAAAGAATCCCTAAAGTAAACTTTATGACTTATCTCGTATTGGATTATAAATATTATCGTCACAATCAACACACTTGATTCGACGTAATAATGAATACTTATTGTACATTATACAAATTTATAAAGCCCACGAATGCAAATGGGACTCAAACAGCGATATACGAACGCCATTATTTGGGTGATTTTCGAAATTACCATAGTCATTGCTTACTTTCGTCATCCATTTGTTTGGAAAAAGGCGGAAGTCATGAGTAGGCAGAACGACGCCTTGCAAGTGGCGATACGATTCGAGATATCGCTACACTCGTCACTTCCATGTGTAAACACACCTTTAGACTGGCTTCTATTTTGCATGCAAGTAGCATATCGACTCTGCATTAAAATCGCATCGAATTCGAAAAATCTTCGTCACACGGCTAAAAACGGATATTATAAATATAAATAACGAAAAAATTAGCAGGAATCTCACTGCTGCACAAGTTAATATTCATTTGTATTTGAAAATTTATTCATTGCTAAAGAACCCCTAAGGTATGGTTTACGACTAATCTCTCATTTGAAAATTATAGTTGTCACTATTATCATTATTAATACGATATGATAATACACAATTAATATGACTAATACAAATTTATTTGACTCGCGAATGCCTATGGGACTTAAACAGCGATATACGAACGCAATTACTGCCAAAAATGCGCAGTTTTCGTGATTGCCATAACTACTGTTTACTTTCGTTGTCTATTTGTTTGGGAAAAGCCGACAGTCATGTGTACGCAGAACAATGTCCCGTAAGTGGCGATACGATTCAATATATCGCTACTTCCATGGCAGTTAACTACCATGAGTCCAGTCGCCGGAACCTTCCAATGCATCGAGGCTACAAAGATCGAATTTGTGAGTATGGTCCTGATAACAGACAGGGTGTCAAAACTGGGGCGCAGTCATGGTTCTCCACAATGTAAGCGCTAGGGTAATCGCTGTTTTCATATGCGCTCATTTGAGTTCGTCCATAATGGCATATTGATGGCTGCCTCTGTACGGATTCCAATGACTTCCTTTAATGGAAGTAAATAACAGTGCTCGTTTTGGGACGTGTGGGGCCTGAGGAAATTATAATACAGCCTATAGGCGTCCCAGTCCACTCAATTATTAGATATTTATTTATTCAATATACAAAAGGACTCACAGTCCTACGAGAGTACAATACAAACGTTGGCATATATCAAAAAGTAAAGTAAGTTCAGTTCCATTAGCAAATAAGAAAAATTAGTCAAAAAATAATTGCAGCATACCGGATACAAATACCTGAGTGCAACGTTTCAAAAGAATACGTCAACCTTTTGTCCCGTGAAAAGCGGAAAGAGCGTAAAATAGGTAGATAAAAATGGCCGTTATATTACATACATATTAGTGTAGGTGGTCCTCTGATTAATCCTCTGAGGTGATAAGATAATTTGCGAAATTGTTAACGAGAGCGTAGTCAGTAAGTTTCAAAATTGATCGCAGTTAAACCACTTTCCCCGTTGAAATGAAAATGTATAAGGTGTCAACTTTACAAGTTCTTGATGTGCTGCCGAGGCAAATAGGCAAAAGAGAAAAATGAACTCGGAGATAACACACTAGATAACTTAAAAAAGAGGATTTAACACTGGTATTAATATCAAAACATTATTTCATGCGGTATTATTCTCCCAATCATAAACCCCGATTACACTGTTGCTTAGTGACATTTAAACCATACTAAGTTATGTTTTTCAATCATATCATAGAATTGTTATTACCGACGCACAGCCGAAATACAATAATTAAAGAAAACCCTAGAAATTGGCTGTTCAAATTATAACTTCAGCTTCTAAACAGTCTATAATGAATATAAGGCATTGGTGAAAGAAGAGAACCTAAAGACTATTTGGTTCAAGGGTTAGATTAATTAAATGCTAACAAGGCAAAATCGGAACCTGTTTCGGAATGCTAAATTAAAATGTAGAGAGATAAATAAAAGGCTCAGTCATCCATAGGTCGTTCAATCCTAAGACTGGTTGACTGCAGCCCTCCACCCTTGCCTATCTAATGCTAGTTTCCTTACCTCCTGGTATCTCTTTCTATGAACTTAACCCTTTATTTGGTCCATGAACTTATTCTTGGGTCTTTTCCTGGGGACTTTTTCCTCAAATGTGTCAATTATGTTCTTCACAAACCCATTGTGTCTCAGGGTGTGTCTAATCCATCTGGTTCTTCTTTTCTGTATGGTGTTCCATATGGTCCTTTCCTCTTCTAATCTTCTGCACACTTCATCATTTCTTATTTTTTCCGCCCATATAATCTTCAGCACCCTCCCCCAGCACCAGGTTTTGAAGGCTTCCAGTCTTCTCTGCTCAGCTTTTCCAATCCTCCAAAAGTCAGCTTTTCTGGTCCATGCTTCCGATCCATGGTACCACGCTCCACAGGAAGGTTTTTGCATACTGTTTCCTAGTTTGAAGACTTATTAGGCTAAAAATTTATCAATTATTCCATAATTAATAAAAGGCTATTAATATGTATAGATCATAGAAACCCGACAGATTTGCATAAGTTGATTTAATAAACTCTTGTACCAGTGAATGGAATCCAGTTGATAAAAATACTCTGAGAAAATTTTTTTGCGAAGGGCACGATTAGCTCTCGAGCATTATTGTAGAGAAAAAAAATAATTTTTAGAAAACGAAATTTTCTTACGAAAGTCTTTTTTAATGCCGTTGATTTTTAAGTAACACGAAATCAATTACCCTTATGAGATGAGGTATCGATGGCACATTTGAAAGGGAGAAATAACGGGTGAAGTGAACATACGTGAAAAAATCGCGCATTACACCATAAGACGTAAATGAACTACCATTACAAACAGAGTGAATTAGCAGTTTCGACTCTTTATAGAGCGTGACTGACGCAACGATCACAGTCCAGCACGATGGGATTTGGCTCCATTAATGGACTCTTAATGGCAATAATGCTGACTCTTAATAGTAATAATGGCTCTCATTCGCATAGTAAAGACATGCTTCCTGTATAGCTGGCAAATTATTCTTCTGTCAATGTAATCAACTCCAAGTTTTTCCAGCATTCTGAACATCTTATTCATCCAAGTCCACGAATTTGACATGCAATGGCTTGCACAGACGATGCATAGTGATCGGAAATCGAAAAAGACGGACTTTAGTCCAAAATGTCTATTTACTACGTAAAGATTTGAAACTTGGCACATACACTCAAATTATTTCTGATTATGGTGTAATAAGCCATCTGCCTTAAGTCTTTGCCGTTACTTAGATACGGAGGCATAACATGACCTAATGTGCAAGAAATTGTCCGTCTTCACTTTTCTTCGAAAATCATAAAAGTTAGGCAGAAGGTGGGGAAATGGAACAATTATTAGGAAATATAAAACATCAAAATCCGTCAACACGATTTTTTTACTTGTACTTTTCATTAAATTCGGAGATTTTTGTTGATATCTGTGAACTATCACGTCATAAAACGGCGGACGCTTTTTTCAGGCAAAATTTTGCATAGTGTAGTCATTATCTTTGGTTTAAGACTTAATTGCATCGAGATACTTCATCAGAAAACTAATGAAACATATTTTAACGCTCTTATGACAAACTCTAGGGAAAATATCGGCGAAGCCGAAAGTAATTTCGATTTTTCGATAGCGCGCCGCGTCGCGGCTCCGTACAGCGGGGCCTGGAAATACTAAGTTGGATAGTTGAAGTTGTGTGGACCACAATCCCTCGAATTCGCCGTTTTCAAGCTATACATCTTATCATCGGTTACCAAAGGTGTTTTACATTGAAGACATTGCGACGATATTGAATCTAGCGAATGGAAGTGGGAAATTCGTTTTTCTTTGGAGATTTTACGGAATGACCCCTAGGTATGCGGGTTTCAGGCTCTCCATGTACGGTTTCTATAAAATGCATCACACGTTGTGTTCTTTTTCTTACCCCTACCCCCTCACCCGCCTTCCCCACCCTAACTACATCCCTAGTCATTTGACATAAGTTTTATGGTGCCCTAATTACATGGATGTGTAAAGTGTTCCCCGAGTAACGAGATATTTTTGTTACGACATAATGCATAGCTCACTGAGTCGATAAACTTTCCCTAAACTTTGCATAAGTACTTACCAAGTGCCACTTCAGCGACTGGTAGGTATTTTTCGATACATTCCTTTGGTAGTCATTTGGCGATATGACTGTCAGCTATTTCCAACTCTTGCACCTATACATCCATCATTGCCAGCTCCCTCCTAATCTGGTAAATATAGCCCCTATCCTCTGTGGCACAGCTGACCATTTCGAACCGCGTACACGCCTCTTTATTCCAAACGAGTAAATGGGTGCTTGCTGTTAGCAAGCAAGGGGGGTTTGTGCATTATTTTACACTTTAAGTGTCAAAAAATGAATGCTTCATCCATACAAAACCAATGAAAGCTCTCAAGTATATGTGCTACATGCAGGCAAAGAAATATATTGTGGAATTCTCGAAATGAATTTCACGGTCCATGAGTCCATGATACCTGACAGTTCTAGTACAAATCATATTATATCTCATCCGGTAATTAACGACATTTCAAAATACTATAATCAGTGAAATGAAAGGAACGTGGAACCTCTGCAAGTTCAACATAACTTTATTTGATGGCCTTTCTACGTTAGATATTCCTTTCTTTGAAGCATACATAATAAGGTCTAACATGAAAACTTTATAATAGAAATTCGATCCGAATCGACAATTTTAATATGCTAATTTTCACGTTCAATTTTTCTTTTTCAATCTTTTACATGAATTGCACATGCTTTTGAATGAAAACTGAAATATCATGAAGATTGGTTGGTTAAAGTTGGTCATCAAAGCTACGGTAGAGGCCAGGAAGAAGTGGAAGAAATTATACCCAGCACTTAGCAGCGATGTATTAATAGCACCTGTCCATTTAATGATGCCTATATGGGTGCTTGCAATTTGCAAGCAAGGGTGGGGGGGGCGCTCTCAAGTCTGCGTGCTACATGCAAGCAAAGATAAGCATAATTCTCGAAAATGAAATACGCGCCTCATGAGGTATGGATACCAGACAGTTCTAGTACAAACTTATATTGTATGTCATCCGGATATTAACGACTTTTCAAAATACTATAATCAGTACACTGAAACGAACGTGGAACCACTGAAAGATTATCATACCTCATTTGACGGCATATAAGACGTTCTTCTACGTTAGATATTTCATTTCAGTACATCATACTTAATAAAAGTTCACATGAAGAATTTTACTATATATATTCGATCGGAATGGATATTTTTATTATACTAATTTTCATGTTCAATTTTTTTTTCTCTTCCAATCTTCTGCATGGACTGCATATTTTTTTAATGAAAACGACAATATCATGAAGCTTGGTTGATGGAAATTGGCCATCAAAGGTATGGTAGAGGCCAGGAAAAGTTTGAAGAAATTATACCCAGTATTTAGCAGTGCGAAAAATGGCATAGAGAAGAGTAAATTACATGCATTTAGGATACCTAACTCATATATGTAAAGCTATCGATTGCAATATCTCGAAGCCGTATCGACTTTTTTAACTTTTCCGGTTTTACCCAAAATCAACACATAAATATAACCCTCCCCTGAAACTGGCCCGCCTAGCTTAGTTCCAAACCAGAATCGACACTCGGCTAGGCGACAATGGAATAAATCCATAGCAACGAAAGTGAAAAAATTTCTAAAATCCCAAATAAAAGTTTAAAAATATCAGTTTTAAGGTAGGTAGGAAAGAATCGATTGCAAGAATTAGATTTTTCAAACATTTAGCCTCATACTTGTGAAAGAATTGGTCCTGTAACTTAATTATTTCATATTTTCATGAACGAAAGAAAAAAGGTCTACACTGAAATTTTTCGTTTTTCCCGTATAATCCGATGTAAAGCTTTCGATTGCAATAAATCGAAGCCTAATCGACTTTTTTAACTTTTTCGATTTTTTCCCAACTCGACACATGACTCCAACTCTATCCTGAAAATTTCACCCACCTAGCTCGTTTAGAAATGCCCAGGAATTTTGATGAGTCAGTCAGTCAGTCAGTCAGTTTTGTAGCTTTATATATATTAACGAGTAAATGGGTGCTTGCTGTTAGCAAGCAAGAGGGGTTTGTACCTTATGTTACACTTAAATTATCGAAAAGGGAATGCATCATTCTCACAAAAGCAATGAAAGCTCTCAAGTATACGTGCTACATGCAGGCAAAGTAAAATAATTTATGGAATTCTCAAAATGAATTTCACGGTCTATGAGGTAAGTATACCTGACAGTTCTAGTACAATTCATATTATATCTCATCCGGTAATTAACGACATCAAAATACTATAGTCAGTGAAATGAAAGGAACGTGGAACCACTGCAAGTTCAACATAGCTTTATTTGATGTCCTTTCTACGTTAGATATTCCTTTCAGTACAGCATACTTAATTAGGTCTAACATGAAAACTTTATAATAGAACTTCGTTCCGAATCGACAATTTTAATATGCTAATTTTCATGTTCAATTTTTCTTTTTCAATCTTCTACATGAATTGCACATGCTATAGAATGAAAACTAAAATACATGAAGATTGGTTGGTCAAAGTTGGTCATCAAAGCTACGGTAGAGGCCAGGAAGAAGTGGAAGAAATTATACCCAGTACTTAGCAGCGATGTATTAATAGCACCTGTCCATTTAATGATGCCTATATGGGTGCTTGCAATTTGCAAGCAAGGGTGGGGGGAGTGCTAGACGATGATACTCTTTAAATAAGGAAAAAAATGAAAGCTCTCAAGTCTGCGTGCCACATGCAAGCAAAGAAAAATATAATTCTCGAAAATGAAATACGCGCCTCATGAGGTATGGATACCAGACAGTTCTAGTACAAACTTATATTGTATGTCATCCGGTTATTAGCGACTTTTCAAAATACTATAATCAGTACACCGAAACGAACGTGGAACCATTGATAGATTTTCATAACCTCATTTGACGGCATATAAGACGTTCTTCTACGTTAGATATTTCATTTCAGTACAGCATAATTAATAAGAGCTCACATGAAGAATTTTACTGTATAAGTTTGATCGGAATCGAGATTTTTACTACTTTTCATGTTCAATTTTTTTTTCTCTTCCAATCATCTGCATGGACTGCATATTTTTTTAATGAAAACGACAATATCATGAAGCTTGGTTGGTGGAAATTTGTCATCAAAGGTACGGTAGAGGCCAGGAAAAGTTTGAAGAAATTATACTCAGTATTTAGCAGTGCGAAAACTGGCATAGAGAAGAGTAAATTACATGCACTTAGGATACCTAACTCATATATGTAAAGCTATCGATTGCAATATCTCGAAGCCGTATCGACTTTTTTCACTTTTCCGATTTTACCCAAAATCAACACATAAATATAACCCTCCACTGTAACTGGCCCGCCTAGCTTAGTTCCAAACCTGAGTGGACACTCGGCTAGGCGACAATGGAATAAATCCATAGCAACGAAAGTGAAAAAAATTCTAAAATCCCAAATAAAAGTTTAAAAATATCAGTTTTACGGTAGGTAGGAAAGAATCGATTGAAAGAATAAAATTCTTCAAGCATTCAGCCTCATACTTGTGAAAGAATCAGTCTGTTAGCTCAATTATTTCATATTTTAATGAACGAAAGAAAAAAGGTCTACACTAAAATTTTTCGTTTTTTCCATATAATCCCATGTGAAGCTTTCGATTGCAATAAATCGAAGCCTAATAGACTTTTTGAACTTTTTCGATTTTTTCCCAACTCGACACATGACTCCAACTCTATCCTGAAAATTTCACCCACCTAGCTTGTTTAGAAATGCCCAGGAATTTTGATGAGTCAGTCAGTCAGTCAGTCAGTCAGTCAGTCAGTCAGTCAGTCAGTCAGTCAGTCAGTCAGTCAGTCAGTCAGTCAGTCAGTCAGTCAGTCAGTCAGTCAGTCAGTCAGTCAGTCAGTCAGTCAGTCAGTCAGTCAGTCAGTCAGTCAGTCAGTCAGTCAGTCAGTCAGTCAGTCAGTCAGTCAGTCAGTCAGTCAGTCAGTCAGTCAGTCAGTCAGTCAGTCAGTCAGTCAGTCAGTCAGTCAGTCAGTCAGTCAGTCAGTCAGTCAGTCAGTCAGTCAGTCAGTCAGTCAGTCAGTCAGTCAGTCAGTCAGTCAGTCAGTCAGTCAGTCAGTTTTGTAGCTTTATATATATTAATATATATTAACGAGTAAATGGGTGCTTGCTGTTAGCAAGCAAGGGGGGTTTTTACATTATGATACCTTTTAAGTAACGAAAAATGAATGCATCATCCTCACCAAACCAATGAAAGCACTCAAGTTTGCGTGCTACATGCAGGAAAAGAAAAATATTATGGAATTCTCGAAATGAATTTCACGGTCTATGAGGTATGGATACCTGACAGTTCTAGTACAAATCATATTATATCTCATCCGGTAATTAAGGACATTTCAAAATACTATAGTCAGTGAAATGAAAGGAATGTGGAACCACTGCAAGTTCAACATAACTTTATTTGATGGCCTTTCTACGTTAGATATTCCTTTCAGTACAGCATAGGTACTTAATAAGGTCTAACATGAAAACATTATAATAGAACTTCGATCCGAATAGACAACTATAATATGCTAATTTTCATGTGCAATTTTTCTTTTTCAATCTTCTACATGAATTGCACATGCTTTTGAATGGAAACTAAAATATCGTGAAGATTGGTTGGTTAAAGTTGGTCATCAAAGCTACGGTAGAGGCCCGGAAACAATTGAAGAAATTATACCCAGTACTTAGCAGCGATGTATTAATAGCACCTGTCCATTAAATGATGCCTATATGGGTGCTTGCAATTTGCAAGCAGGGTGGGGGGGAGTGTTAGATGATGATACTCTTTAAATGAGGAAAAAAATGAAAGCTCTCAAGTCTGCGTGCTACATGCAAGCAAAGAAAAATATAATTCTCGAAAATGCCTCTCGCGCCTCATGAGGTATGGATACCAGTCAGTTCTAGTACAAACTTATATTGTATGTCATCCGGTCATTATCGACTTTTCAAAATACTATAGTCAGTATACCGAAACGAACGTGGAACCACTGAAAGATTATCCTAACCTCATTTGGTGGCATATAAGACGCTCTCCTACGTAAGAAATTTTAGTTCAGTACAGCATACTTAATTAGAGCTAACATGAAGAATTTTACTATATAAGTTCGATCGGAATCGAGATTTTTAATATACTAATTTTCGTGATCTATTTTTTTTCTCTTCCAATCTTCTACATGAACTGCACAATTTTTTAATGAAAACGACAATATCATGAAGCTTGGTTGGTGGATATTGGTCATCAAAGGTACGGTAGAGGCCAGGACAAATTTGAAGAAATTATACCCAGTATTTAGCAGTGCGAAAAATGGCAAAGGGAAGAGTAAATTTCATTCACTTAGGATACCTAACACATATATGTAAAGCTATCGATTGCAATATCTCGAAGCCGAATCGACTTTTTTAACTTTTCCGATTTTAACCAAAATCAACACGTAAATATAACCCTCCCCTGAAACTGGCCCGCCTAGCTTAGTTCCAAACCTGAATCGACACTCGGCTAGGCGACAATGGAATAAATCCATAGCAACGAAAGTGAAAAAAATTCTAAAATCCCAAATAAAAGTTTAAAAATATCAGTTTTACGGTAGGTAGGAAAAAATTGATTGAAAGAATAAGATTCTTTAAACATTCAGCCTCATACTTGTGAAAGAATCATTCCTGTAACTTAATTATTTCATATTTTAATGAACGAAAGAAAAATAGTCTACACTTAAATTTTTCGTTTTTTCCGTATAATACCATGTGAAGCTTTCGATTGCAATAAATCGAAGCCTAATCGACTTTTTTAACTTTTTCGATTTTTTCCCAACTCGACACATGACTCCAACTCTATCCTGAAAATTTCACCCACCTAGCTCGTTTAGAAATGCCCAGGAATTTTGATGAGTCAGTCAGTCAGTCAGTCAGTCAGTCAGTCAGTCAGTCAGTCAGTCAGTCAGTCAGTCAGTCAGTCAGTCAGTCAGTCAGTTTTGTAGCTTTATATATATTAATAACGAGTAAATTGGTGCTTACTGTTAGCAAGCAAGGGGGGTTTGTACATTATTTTACACTTTAAGTATCGAAAAATGAATGATCATCCTCACAAAACCAATTAAAACTCTCAAGTATATGTGCTACATGCAGGCAAAGAAAAATATTATGGAATTCTCGAAATGAATTTCACGGTCCATGAGGTAAGGATACCTGACAGTTGTAGTGCAAATCATATTACATCTCATCCAGTAATTAACGACATCAAAATACTATAGTCAGTGAAATGAAAGGAACGTGGAACCACTGCAAGTTCAACATAGCTTTATTTGATGTCCTTTCTACGTTAGATATTCCTTTCAGTACAGCATACTTAATGAGGTCTAATATCAAAACTTTATAATAGAACTTCGATCCGAATTGACAATTTAATATGCTAAATTTTATGTTAAGTTTTTCTTTTACAATCTTCTACATGAATTGCACATGCTTTAGAATGAAAACTAAATATCATGAAGATTGGTTGGTTAAATTTGGTCATCAAACCTACGGTACAGGTTAGGAAAAAGTTGAAGAAATTATACCCAGTACTTAGCAGCAATGTATTAATAGCACCTGTCCATTTAATGATGCCTATATGGGTGCTTGAAATTTGCAAGCAAGGGTGGGGGAATGCTAGATGATGATACTCTTTAAATAAGGGAAAAAAATGAAAGCTCTCAAGTCTGCGGGCTACATGCAAGCTAAGAAAAATATAATTCTCGAAAATGAAATACGCGTCTCATGAAGTATGGATACCAGACAGTTCTAGTACAAACTTATATTGCATGTCATCCGGTTATTAGCGACTTTTCAAAATACTATAATCAGTACACCGAAACGAACGTGGAACCACTGAAAGATTATCATAACCTCATTTGACGGCATATAAGACGTTCTTCTACGTTAGATATTTCATTTCAGTACAGCATGCTTAATTAGAGCTCACATGAAGAATATTACTATATATATTCGATCGGAATCTATATTTTTATTATACTAATTTTCATATTCAATTTTTTTTCTCTTCCAATCTTCTGCATGGACTGCATATTTTTTAAATGAAAACGACAATATCATGAAGCTTGGTTGATGGAAATTGGCCATCAAAGGTATGGTAGAGGCCAGGAAAAATTTGAAGAAATTATACCCAGTATTTAGCAGTGCGAAAAATGGCATAGAGAAGAGTAAATTACATGCATTTAGGATACCTAACTCAAGTATGTAAAGCTATCGATTGCAATATCTCGAAGCCAAATCGACTTTTTTAACTTTTCCGATTTTACCCAAAATCAACACATAAATATAACCCTCCCCTGAAACTGGCCCGCCTAGCTTAGTTCCAAACCTGAGTCGACACTCGGCTAGGCGACAATGGAATAAATCCATAGCAACGAAAGTGAAAAAATTTCTAAAATTCCAAATAAAAGTTTAAAAATATCAGTTTTACGGTAGGTAGGAAAAAATCGATTGAAAGAATAAGATTCTTCAAACATTCAGCCTCATATTTGTGAAAGAATCAGTCCTGTAACTCAATTATTTCATATTTTAATGAACGAAAGAAAAAAGGTCTACACTGAAATTTTTCGTTTTTCCCGTATAATCCGATGTAAAGCTTTCGATTGCAATAAATCGAAGCCTAATCGACTTTTTTAACTTTTTCGATTTTTTCCCAACTCGACACATGACTCCAACTCTATCCTGAAAATTTCACCCACCTAGCTCGTTTAGAAATGCCCAGGAATTTTGATGAGTCAGTCAGTCAGTCAGTCAGTCAGTCAGTCAGTCAGTCAGTTTTGTAGCTTTATATATATTAACGAGTAAATGGGTGCTTGCTGTTAGCAAGCAAGGGGGGTTTTTACATTATGATACCTTTTAAGTAACGAAAAATGAATGCATCATCCTTACAAAACCAATGAAAGCTCTCAAGTTTGCGTGCTACATGCAGGAAAAGAAAAATATTATGGAATTCTCGACATGAATTTCACGGTCTATGAGGTAAGGATACCTGACAGTTCTAGTACAAATCATATTATATCTCATCCGGTAATTAAGGACATTTCAAAATACTATAGTCAGTGAAATGAAAGGAATGTGGAACCACTGCAAGTTCAACATAACTTTATTTGATGGCCTTTCTACGTAAGATATTCCTTTCAGCACAGCATAGGTACTTAATAAGGTCTAACATGAAAACATTATAATAGAACTTCGATCCGAATAGACAACTTTAATATGCTAATTTTCATGTTCAATTTTTCTTTTTCAATCTTCTACATGAATTGCACATGCTTTTGAATGGAAACTAAAATATCGTGAAGATTGGTTGGTTAAAGTTGGTCATCAAAGCTACGGTAGAGGCCCGGAAACAATTGAAGAAATTATACCCAGTACTTAGCAGCGATGTATTAATAGCACCTGTCCATTAAATGATGCCTATATGGGTGCTTGCAATTTGCAAGCAGGGTGGGGGGGAGTGTTAGATGAGGATACTCTTTAAATGAGGGAAAAAATGAAAGCTCTCAAGTCTGCGTGCTACATGCAAGCAAAGAAAAATATAATTCTCGAAAATGCCTCTCGCGCCTCATGAGGTATGGATACCAGACAGTTCTAGTACAAACTTATATTGTATGTCATCCGGTCATTATCGACTTTTCAAAATACTATAGTCAGTATACCGAAACGAACGTGGAACCACTGAAAGATTATCCTAACCTCATTTGGTGGCATATAAGACGCTCTTCTACGTAAGAAAGTTTAGTTCAGTACAGCATACTTAATTAGAGCTCACATGAAGAATGTTAGTATATAAGTTCGATCGGAATCGAGATTTTTAATGTACTAATTTTCGTAATCAATTTTTTTTCTCTTCCAATCTTCTACATGGACTGCATATTTTTTTAATGAAAACGACAATATCATGAAGCTTGGTTGGTGGAAATTGGTCATCAAAGTTACGGTAGAGGCCAGAAAAAAATTTGAAGAAATTATACCCAGTATTTAGCAGTGCAAAAAATGGCATAGAGAAGAGTAAATTACATACACTTAGGATACCTAACTCATATATGTTAAGCTATCGATTGCAATATCTCGAAGCCGAATCGACTTTTTTAACTTTTCCGATTTTACCCCAAATCAACACATAAATATAACCCTTCCCTGAAACTGGCCCGCCTAGCTTAGTTCCAAACCTGAATCGACACTCGGCTAGGCGACAATGGAATAAATCCATAGCAACGAAAGTGAAAAAATGTCTAAAATCCCAAATAAAAGTTTAAAAATATCAGTTTTACGGTAGGTAGAAAAGAATCGATTGAAAGAATTAGATTCTTCAAGCATTCAGCCTCATATTTGTGAAAGAATCAGTCTGTTAGCTCAATTATTTCATATTTTAATGAACGAAAGAAAAAAGGTCTACACTGAAATTTTTCGTTTTTCCCGTATAATCCGATGTAAAGCTTTCGATTGCAATAAATCGAAGCCGAATCGACTTTTTTAACTTTTTCGATTTTTTCCCAACTCGACACATGACTCCAACTCTATCCTGAAAATTTCACCCACCTAGCTCGTTTAGAAATGCCCAGGAATTTTGATGAGTCAGTCAGTCAGTCAGTCAGTCAGTCAGTCAGTCAGTCAGTTTTGTAGCTTTATATATATTAACGAGTAAATGGGTGCTTGCTGTTAGCAAGCAAGGGGGGTTTTTACATTATGATACCTTTTAAGTAACGAAAAATGAATGCATCATCCTTACAAAACCAATGAAAGCTCTCAAGTTTGCGTGCTACATGCAGGAAAAGAAAAATATTATGGAATTCTCGACATGAATTTCACGGTCTATGAGGTAAGGATACCTGACAGTTCTAGTACAAATCATATTATATCTCATCCGGTAATTAAGGACATTTCAAAATACTATAGTCAGTGAAATGAAAGGAATGTGGAACCACTGCAAGTTCAACATAACTTTATTTGATGGCCTTTCTACGTAAGATATTCCTTTCAGCACAGCATAGGTACTTAATAAGGTCTAACATGAAAACATTATAATAGAACTTCGATCCGAATAGACAACTTTAATATGCTAATTTTCATGTTCAATTTTTCTTTTTCAATCTTCTACATGAATTGCACATGCTTTTGAATGGAAACTAAAATATCGTGAAGATTGGTTGGTTAAAGTTGGTCATCAAAGCTACGGTAGAGGCCCGGAAACAATTGAAGAAATTATACCCAGTACTTAGCAGCGATGTATTAATAGCACCTGTCCATTAAATGATGCCTATATGGGTGCTTGCAATTTGCAAGCAGGGTGGGGGGGAGTGTTAGATGAGGATACTCTTTAAATGAGGGAAAAAATGAAAGCTCTCAAGTCTGCGTGCTACATGCAAGCAAAGAAAAATATAATTCTCGAAAATGCCTCTCGCGCCTCATGAGGTATGGATACCAGACAGTTCTAGTACAAACTTATATTGTATGTCATCCGGTCATTATCGACTTTTCAAAATACTATAGTCAGTATACCGAAACGAACGTGGAACCACTGAAAGATTATCCTAACCTCATTTGGTGGCATATAAGACGCTCTTCTACGTAAGAAAGTTTAGTTCAGTACAGCATACTTAATTAGAGCTCACATGAAGAATGTTAGTATATAAGTTCGATCGGAATCGAGATTTTTAATGTACTAATTTTCGTAATCAATTTTTTTTCTCTTCCAATCTTCTACATGGACTGCATATTTTTTTAATGAAAACGACAATATCATGAAGCTTGGTTGGTGGAAATTGGTCATCAAAGTTACGGTAGAGGCCAGAAAAAAATTTGAAGAAATTATACCCAGTATTTAGCAGTGCAAAAAATGGCATAGAGAAGAGTAAATTACATACACTTAGGATACCTAACTCATATATGTTAAGCTATCGATTGCAATATCTCGAAGCCGAATCGACTTTTTTAACTTTTCCGATTTTACCCCAAATCAACACATAAATATAACCCTTCCCTGAAACTGGCCCGCCTAGCTTAGTTCCAAACCTGAATCGACACTCGGCTAGGCGACAATGGAATAAATCCATAGCAACGAAAGTGAAAAAATGTCTAAAATCCCAAATAAAAGTTTAAAAATATCAGTTTTACGGTAGGTAGAAAAGAATCGATTGAAAGAATTAGATTCTTCAAGCATTCAGCCTCATATTTGTGAAAGAATCAGTCTGTTAGCTCAATTATTTCATATTTTAATGAACGAAAGAAAAAAGGTCTACACTGAAATTTTTCGTTTTTCCCGTATAATCCGATGTAAAGCTTTCGATTGCAATAAATCGAAGCCGAATCGACTTTTTTAACTTTTTCGATTTTTTCCCAACTCGACACATGACTCCAACTCTATCCTGAAAATTTCACCCACCTAGCTCGTTTAGAAATGCCCAGGAATTTTGATGAGTCAGTCAGTCAGTCAGTCAGTCAGTCAGTCAGTCAGTCAGTTTTGTAGCTTTATATATATTAACGAGTAAATGGGTGCTTGCTGTTAGCAAGCAAGGGGGGTTTTTACATTATGATACTCTTTCAATAACGAAAAATGAATGCATCATCCTTACAAAACCAATGAAAGCTTTCAAGTTTGCGTGCTACATGCAGGAAAAGAATAATATTATGGAATTCTCGAAATGAATTTCACGGTCTATGAGGTATGGATACCTGACAGTTCTAGTACAAATCAGATTATATCTCATCCGGTAATTAAGGACATTTCAAAATACTATAGTCAGTGAAATGAAAGGATAGTGGAACCACTGCAAGTTCAACATAACTTTATTTGATGGCCTTTCTACGTTAGATATTCCTTTCAGTACAGCATAGGTACTTAATAAGGTCTAACATGAAATCTTTATAATAGAAATTCGATCCGAATAGACAACTTTAATATGCTAATTTTCATGTTAAATTTTTCTTTTTCAATCTTCTACATGAATTGCACATGCTTTAGAATGAAAACTAAAAGATCATTAAGATTGTTTGGTTAATGTTGGTCATCAAAACTACGGTAGCGCCCAGGAAGAAGTGGAAGAATTTATACCCAGTACTTAGCAGCGATGTATTAATAGCACCTGTCCATTAAATGATGCCTATATGGGTTCTTGCAATTTGCAAGCAGGGTGGGGGGGAGTGTTAGATGATGATACTCTTTAAATGAGGAAAAAAATGAAAGCTCTTATGTCTGCGTGTTACATGCAAGCAAAGAAAAATATAATTCTCGAAAATGCCTCTCGCGCCTCATGAGGTATGGATACCAGACAGTTCTAGTACAAACTTATATTGTATGTCATCCGGTCATTATCGACTTTTCAAAATACTATAGTCAGTATACCGAAACGAACGTGGAACCACTGAAAGATTATCCTAACCTCATTTGGTGGCATATAAGACGCTCTTCTACGTAAGAAATTTTAGTTCAGTACAGCATACTTAGAGCTCACATGAAGAATTTTACTATATAAGTTCGATCGGAATCGAGATTTTTAATATACTAATTTTCGTGATCTATTTTTTTTCTCTTCCAATCTTCTACATGAACTGCTCAATTTTTTTATGAAAACGACATTATCATGAAGCTTGGTTGGTAGAAATTGGTCATCAAAGGTACGGTAGAGGCCAGGACAAATTTGAAGAAATTATACCCAGTATTTAGCAGTGCGAAAAATGGCAAAGGGAAGAGTAAATTTCATTCACTTAGGATACCTAACTCATATATGTAAAGCTATCGATTGCAATATCTCGAAGCCGAATCGACTTTTTTAACTTTTCCGATTTTACCCCAAATCAAAACATAAATATAAACCTTCCCTGAAACTGGCCCGCCTAGCTTAGTTCCAAACCTGAATCGACACTCGGCTAGCCGACAATGGAATAAATCCATAGCAACGAAAGTGAAAAAATTTCTAAAATCCCAAATAAAAGTTTAAAAATATCAGTTTTACGGTAGGTAGGAAAGAATCGATTGAAAGAATAAGATTCTTCAAACATTTAGTCTCATATTTGTGAAAGAATCAGTCCTGTAACTTAATTATTTCATATTTTAATGAACGAAAGAAAAAAGGTCTACACTGAAATTTTTCGTTTTTCCCGTATAATCCGATGTAAAGCTTTCGATTGCAATAAATCGAAGCCTAATCGCCTTTTTTAACTTTTTCGATTTTTTCCCAACTCGACACATGACTCCAACTCTATCCTGAAATTTTCACCCACCTAGCTCGTTTAGAAATGCCCAGGAATTTTGATGAGTCAGTCAGTCAGTCAGTCAGTCAGTCAGTCAGTCAGTCAGTCAGTCAGTCAGTCAGTTTTGTAGCTTTATATATATTAACGAGTAAATGGGTGCTTGCTGTTAGCAAGCAAGGGGGGTTTTTACATTATGATACTCTGTAAGTAACGAAAGATGAATGCATCATCCTTACAAAACCAATGAAAGCTCTCAAGTTTGCGTGCTACATGCAGGAAAAGAAAATATTATGGAATTCTCGAAATGAATTTCACGGTCTATGAGGTATGGATACCTGACAGTTCTAGTAAAAATCATATTATATCTCATCCGGTAATTAAGGTCATTTCAAAATACTATAGTCAGTGAAATGAAAGGAATGTGGAACCACTGCAAGTTCAACATAACTTTATTTGATGGCCTTTTAGATATTCCTTTCAGTACAGCATACTTAATAAGGTCTAACATGAAAACTTTATAATAGAACTTCGATCCGAATCGACAATTTTAATATGCTAATTTTCATGCTCAATTTTTCTTTTTCATGAAAAGTATCTTCTACATGAATTGCACATGTTTTGAATGAAAACTAAAATATCATGAAGATTGGTTGGTTAAAGTTGGTCATCAAACCAACGGTAGAGGTTAGGAAAAAGTTGAAGAAAATATAACCAGTACTTAGCACCGATGTATTAATAGCACCTGTCCATTTAATGATGCTTATATGGGTGCTTGCAATTTTCAAGCAGGGGGGGAAGTGTATTGTGATGATACTCTTTAAATACGGAAAAAAACAATGAAAGCTCTTATGTCTGCGTGTTACATGCAAGCAAAGAAAAATATAATTCTCGAAAATGAAATACGCGCTTCATGAGGTATGGATACCCGACAGTTCTAGTACAAACTTATATTGTACGTCATCCGGTTATTAACGACTTTTCAAAATACTATAATCTGTACACCGAAACGAACGTGGAACCACAGAAAGATTACCATAACCTCATTTGACGGCATATAAGACGTTCTTCTACGTTAGATATTTCATTTCAGTACATCATACTTAATAAGAGCTCACATGAAGAATTTTACTATATATTTATTCGATCGGAATCGATATTTCTATTATACTAATTTTCATGTTCAATTTTTTTTCTCTTCCAATCTTCTGCATAGACTGCATACTTTTTTAATGAAAACGACAATATCATGAAGCTTGGTTGATGGAAATTGGCCATCAAATGTATGGTAGAGGCCAGGAAAAGTTTGAAGAAATTATACCCAGTATTTAGCAGTGCGAAAAATGGCATAGAGAAGAGTAAATTACATGCATTTAGGATACCTAATATATATATGTAAAGCTATCGATTGCAATATCTCGAAGCCAAATCGACTTTTTTAACTTTTCCGATTTTACCCAAAATCAACACATAAATATAACCCTCCCCTGAAACTGCCCCGCCTAGCTTAGTTCCAAACCTCGAATCGACACTCGGCTAGGCGACAATGGAATAAATCCATAGCAACGAAAGTGAAAAAATTACTAAAATCCCAAATAAAAGTTTAAAAATATCAGTTTTACGGTAGGTAGGAAAGAATCGATTGAAAGAATAAGATTCTTAAAACATTCAGCCTCATATTTGTGAAAGAATCAGTCCTGTAACTTAATTATTTCATATTTTAATGAACGAAAGAAAAAAGGTCTACACTGAAATTTTTCGTTTTTCCCGTATAATCCGATGTAAAGCTATCGATTGCAATAAATCGAAGCCTAATCGACTTTTTTAACTTTTTCGATTTTTTCCCAACTCGACACATGACTCCAACTCTATCCTGAAAATTTCAGCCACCTAGCTTGTTTAGAAATGCCCAGGAATTTTGATGAGTCAGTCAGTCAGTCAGTCAGTCAGTCAGTCAGTCAGTCAGTCAGTCAGTCAGTCAGTCAGTTTTGTAGCTTTATATATATTAATATTTCTCCTCCCCTCCATAATTTTCAAAACGTAGTTTTCACTTAAGCAATCGCAATGAATGCTGTATTTATTTATAACTAATTCTGGAGTACAAAATGAGTCTTTGAAGTACGCAACAAGGGAAATGTCAAACTACTCTTGTACTTTTCACTTCTCCCTGGTGAATGCAGTTAGCACAGTATTAGAGAATGATTTGCATTAATCATTGTGCTGATACAGCATTTCATTTTCAGAAGGGAACAAGTAAGTTAATGGAAAATGTACGGAATGGATCCTGGTAACGGGTCTTGTTTCGCATTGCTATTTTGACCTGTATACTAAAAGCCCCTTTCGGAGCGCATTGCTAGGAACGAAGGACTACGTTTTACTTTATGAGGTCCTGCAATTAGATTAATAGGGAGCGATGAACCTCTCCTTCACCACTGCAAGAATGGCTAAATCTGCGGAACTGTAATGGTGGTTGCTATCGCGATCACTTCCTGCATTATTCATGGAAGATACTATGGAATAGGAAGTCTTTACAGGGCGAGGGAGTTCGACTTTCTCTCATTCATTCTGCTTCTTCAAGTACAAGCTCGGGTGCCTTCTTATGCCACTTTTCTCGGAGCGAAAAGTGATACCCGTTAAATAGGCCCACCCACATTAACACGTATAGAGTTCGCTGCCACGTATAATATTTAGCGTCATAGTATTTGTTAAATAAATTTAACGTTAACTGCGTTTTGGAAGATACTTAGGATAATGTAACTTTATTCAATCCTCCCTCGCACTTACTTGGGGTGACTCGCCCGCCATATACGATAGGAGCGGACCAATATTCGCATTCCTTCTTGTAGCTTATTAATCATGTACCCTCAAGGTTATTTGCATAGCAACGGCGATAAATAATCAATTCTAATGGCGACCCTATAGAGAAAGCTTCTTAGTATACGAGGTGTGTTCAAAAAGAAAGGTGACTTTATATTTTTATGAAAAAATATTTATTTATTCTTCAATATTCAAGTTGTCCCCTTCAAAGTAATCCCCCCCCAAATATAATACACTTGTGCCAACGCTTTTTCCAATCCTCGAAGCAATTCTGAATTCTCGTATATCGAACAATGGGACTGACGGAGGTCATGGCGAACCTTTTGCTAGTCTCAATAATAGATACCTACTATACTGGCCCTAGCCACGGGAACGCGTAGCAACTAGAAAAAAATTTTTATATAGTAATGACTTAGAGAGCAACCAGTATGAATTTTAAACGGGTGATTGCTACACAGCGGAGCTTTAAGAAGATTTGCGAATGTTTTAACACGCGCCTTTTGAATTCCTGCCATGCCGTAGCACTTTCTAACGTTTTTACACTTGTTATTATTCACGCCTCTGAAAATGGAACGACCGCAACCAAATCAAGCATTTCATATCATAAAAATTATTCAATTAAGTGACTGGCTCCGAATACACTGTTTCAACTGACAATTATTATAACGTTATTTATTTCACGATTGGCATAAAGTTGACACCAAGGTTAAGCATAATGTTTCCAAAAGAAACATCGAATATGAAAATGTGCACTCTACATTCACCTGTGTCACGGGCAGATTTATAGTAAAAGTTGCGAATTTGTTTACTTCTAGATTTTATGTTTTCTTACCCTCCCAATGCATAAGAAATTCAGAAAAATTAGTATTCGCTGGAGATTTCGGGAGAAACACTTCAACACCCGTTTAATACCCAGGTCCTTTACCATAATAACCTGTCCAGTCATTGCCAGTTTATAATGACTGTGTTGAAGTAATACTTCCGTATTATTTGTCATTCATTTATTTTTTCAAAACTGTTCGCTGCTAAGTGTTTCATTGGTTCTTAACGATTCAGTTCCTGGGGGGTATTACAGAACTCTCTGTGTTAAATGATGACCGCGCTAAAGAGCGACTCTCCTCGGCTGCAAATACCGACCCCAGCCATTACGGAACTCAGGGTAGAAATTTTAAAGGTGGTCGTTATCCAAATAAGGACGGTGTATGACAAATTCTTCGTTCAAGTCCGTACAAATCCCTCGAAATTTAGATTAACCAATGAAATGACCAGGGTCATTACATTGGTCATTACATATAATGAAGTGATGAAATGAGGGGTAGCCTTGAAGCTCTCTCCAGCAGGGAGAATAGGGTTGTTCAACGATTTTTTTATATGAGAAATCAAAAGATCGTGCTTCAGAAGGAGTGATGACAATTAATTATCTTAGGGTATTCAGTTCGTAGTACATCCTAGAGAAGGGTTTAAACAGTGACCAATTTCACAGCACGCCAAAAATCCCTACTTCTATCTTGAATTGATGTGTGACGTCACAAGCCTGTTGATACAGGAATATGGTGTTGTTGAAGTAGCGCAAGCAGTCACTTGTGGCAAACCAACTGAAAACAACCAGCTTAAAGAGGAATTTGTTTTTTTTATGATGCAAGTGGCTCATCGTGAAGAAAATATGGAAGACCAAAGGGTTCGCATTAAAAAAAGAAAAACCTAAAGTGGTGCTTTGTCCCGCAATGTTCCAACCAAGAACACCGAGTTCCAACACAACCTTGAAATTTAAGTGAAAATGGTGTAAATGATCGTTCAAATATTCAATATTCAATTAGCTGGTCTAAAATAAACTCGGTGCGAACATATGTTCGTAACATAGGTACTCACCTCTACCGGTATTGGGCCCTTTTTGTCACTGGATTTAATTTTTTCACATTCCTTGTCTTTCAGCGACACCAATCTCGTCCAAATTGCTATTACCTATAGCTGCTCCTTCTTATTTGAGCAACAAACGCGTATTTTATGGACTTCATCATTGCAAATCAAGTTAGAAAATCCCTAATTAGGCATTTATAACGGATGTTTCATGTCTATCTGCCGTGAGGGTTGACTTAATCGCCTCAAATCAATCAAGAGATGAAATCAAGTGACGTCGTGAAAGGCTCAAAATAACGTCAGAGTATTAAGGAAGGATGATACTTCCATCGAAATGATCTTCACAACAGTATAAGGGCCGATTTTTTGACGGAAAATTTGCGTCAAGCAGCTTGGCAGCAGCGCTTCCTAAAGTGTTCATATTTTTCAACGTTTAGAAACACCTTGTTGAGTGTTTTCAAGGTTATGTTGGAACTTGGGTGTTCTTGGTTGGAACATTGTGGGACAAAGCACCACTTTAGGTTTTTTAATGCGAACCTTTTGGTCTTCCATATTTTCTTCACGATGATCCCCTTGCATCATAAAAAAACCAATTTCCTCTTTAAGCTGGTTGTTTTCAGTTGGCTTGCCACAAGTAACTGCCTGCGCTACTTCAACAATACCATATTCCTGTATCAACAGGCTTGTGACGTCACACATCAATTCAAGATAGAAGTAGGGATTTTTGGCGTGCTGTGAAATTGGTCACTGTTTAAACCCTTCTCTAGGATGTACTACGAAGAGAATACCCTAAGATAATTAATTGTCATTACTCCTTCTGAAGCACGATCTTTTGATTTCTCATATAAAAAAATCGTTGAACAACCCTATTCTCCCCGCTGGAGAGAGCTTCAAGGCTACCCCTGTGGTCATTTCATTGGTTAATCCAAATTTCGAGGGATTTGTACGGACTTGAACGAAGAATTTGTCATACACCGTCCTTATTTGGATCACGACCACCTTTAAAATTTCTACCCTGAGTTCCGTAATGGCTACGGTCGGTATTACAGTCGAGGAGAGTCGCTCTTTAGCGCGGTCATCATTTAATGAGCATTTAATGAGCAGTCATTATTATGAGCATTTGAACAATTTTCCTCTGGGTGTGGAAGGATCTAAAAAGTAAGACCCGGCACAAGAATGCTTCGCGTGATCAACGCCAGAAGACCAGCAACAGGAAATCTAGAGGTTTGTAGTTAAATCGGCATACAGTATAACCCCGATATAAGGTCTACTCGATATAACGTTTCCCTGCATATAAGTACCAGTCAGCATATTGGTCACCAGTTTCCCCAAAGAAATATCAATCTTCACTTAGTTAAAAATCCCGCGTATAACATCCCCGCTTATAAAGTTTTTCCGCTTATAAGGTCTGTTCTCCACAGTTTCAAGGTTCGTTTATAACGTTTTCAGCAAAAATATCGAAGATTTTTGGCAGATTCGTAGTTGTTTCTGCCATATTGAGAGATTTTTGCTAAAATGAGGGTACCCACAAGGTAAGGGATAGCCAGATTGAGGATACTGGATAGACAAGAACTAACCCTTTCGAGCCGAGCGTCTGCTATATACTGCATACACTATGGTAGCCGATGATTTTCTTACTCAAAATGCTTTCAAGTTTGCAACAAATGATTGTTTAAAAACGACAACTCTGACTACAATTAATTGACCACAACCCCATGCTCAGGATCAGTTTATGACTCGAAAGGTCGAGATCCTTTGCCCAGGAAAGGGAAAAAAGTTCCTGAGAGGGAGGACGGAAGGGTGGCATCGCCTCCTCAGAAGGGTTTTCCCTTCGTAAGGTCCCCGCATAGGGCTGCACACTCTCTCCGAAGGAGCTCCATACACTGATAAAATTTTCATTAGAAGTGCGCCGGTGCGAAAGGGTTAACACTTACAGCGAAAGTTTCTTCGGATTTATCCTTTCATTTTTGTCTGCACAAACAAAATATGCAGTTTGCTTATGGAAGTGTCAAACGATACAAAGTATTTCATCCCCTCATCGTTGATACGAAGTACAAAATAGATTTTGAAGTAGGTGGATAGCGCTTCTCGCGGCAGCGCCTGTCTGGCGGCAGCAAGCGATTCCTGTTATCGCCCAGGGTAGCGGCCACTGGGGCGGAGAGGGCAGGGCCATGTTTTGGTAATTAGTAGGCCATAGTCGCGAGTGTTGAGTCTTTTGCACTAGGTATAGCTCAGTGGTCACTGAGTTGAGTGAATTTTTCCATCATGGTACCGCTGGGTTCTCATATAAGTGGGCACAAATGCCCCGGAAAGCGCTAATCCTTCACCATCTCTGCCAAGTTGAAAATTCTAGATGAAGTGGACAAGAATTCCACCGTTTCACGCGAACATCTGGCCAAGCAGCTCGGCATCCCAGTCACTAGTCTAAAAGGTATCATCAAATGTCGCAGTAAAATTGAAGAGGCAGCACTTGAAGGAAGTCAAAGCGGCAGAAGTTAAAGAAATCTAATTACACTTCAGTGGAATCAGCTCTAGTGAAATGGATAGAACAAGCCCGCTCCCTATCAGTGAAAATTCCCCTCTCGGGCGAAAACCTGAAGGTCCAAGCTAAGAAGATCGCTCAAAAACAAGTACTAGCTAACTTCAGCGCTTCAAATGGTTGGCTAAACCGCTTTAAAAAAAGACATCAAATAATTTTCCGAAAAGTATCTGGACAGTCCGCCAATGCTGACAATGAAACCGTGGATATCTGGAAAAGTCACCATCTCCCGCACCACCTCAAAGGGTAAAAACTGGCAGATGTCTACAACGCTGATGAGTTTGGGCTTTTCATCAATCTGCTGCCGGACAAAACAATGTGCTCTGCCAAAGGAAAAGAGAAAAATGTGGCCAATAGGCAAAGAAGGGCGCGCGTCACCTGTCTCATTGGCAGGAACGCCGATGGCTCAGACAAACTGAAGCCGCTGATCATAGGGCAATCCAAAAAGCCGCGATGTTTAGCAGGTCTGAACATGAGCAGCCTGCCATGCACATATGCAAGCCAATCCAATGGATGGATGACTACCGACGAGTTCAAGAGATACCTTGGCCAGCGGGATGCTCGTTTGAGGAGAAAGAAGAGAAATATTGTCCTGTTTCTAGACAATTGTCCTGCCCATGTTTTTTCAATCTTATTCACAAACATCAAGCTTGTGTTTATGCCGAAGAATTCCACCAAAAAACAATCTATGGATCAAGGCATTATTTAAAGTGTAAAGCATTTCCATCGAATAAGACTCATCCAGAGAATGATATATTTCGTTGGAAAACCTAATGTGACCAAGAAGGACCTGCGGATAGACCTCTTCCAAGCAATGCAGTTCTTGAAGGTAAGCAACGTCCTCGTATTCGATTTGAAAGAGCTTGATTTGCAGCAAAAATTATTTATTTCTCTGTCCGATTTTTTGTTTATATTATAGTGGGCATGGGATCAAGTCACCCCTGAAACTATCTCTAACTGCTACCGAAAGGCAGCCTTCCATGCCGTTCTGCCCGGGGAAGTCATGCAGGCTGGTCCATTAGCATTTGCCCGAAGGCCTGCCAGCCGCTTTGAGTGGGTTCGAGAAGAAGACAACATCAGCGGCCTGGCGGAAACAGAGGACAACGAAGACTCTTCATTTGAAGGCGTTGCGGAGAACCCTGTGGGAGACGTCGAAGGCAATGACATTGCACTCGTTTCCACTAGCGACAAAGACAGCATCAGTTTAGAAATGAGGAAATGGACATAGTAGTGGATATCATTGATCTGCCCGTAGATGCTACTGTTGAAGACAAGTAGGGAGTATATTAAGTAGGGTCGGTGTTTCACGAAATTTTGGCCGGCACATTGTTAACTTTCACATTTTTCAGGTAGAGTGAATTGGGTGAGATGCTGGGCGTCGAAGGCGAAATCTCATTTGCGACTTGTTTCCACTGATGATAACCTGCCAGTCAGTGAGGCTCTCAGTGTAGAGAAGTTTGCCGAAAAGGAGATAGGACCAATGTCAATGGAAATCCCAGACGGCGGTAACGACGAGGAGTCTGAGGCAGAGGAGGAAGAGGCCCTAAGCCCTATCCCAATGTCGGAGGGTCTGACGGCATTTGACTTTGTTCGAAAGTACGTCCATCAGCAGGAGCTCCCTAACGAGGAGATTCCTAGTCTGTTAATGAAACTTGAGACTTTCATGTTGACAGGTACAAAAAAGAAACAAACCACAATTGACTCTTTCTTTAAATCTATGTAAAAATAAAGATTTTTTCCACATGCAACCTGACTACTTCAAAACTTATTCTTCTATCATCAGATGAAACGTTTAACCGTAGTCATGAGGTTATGGTCTTAGAGTACTTAAAATTACTTTTTTATGCAATAAAAACCTATTTTAGCCAATATAACCCAAAAGTACTCGGCTTCCGTTCATACCCGCATATAAAGTTTCCCGCTTTTTCGTTGGTCTGGGGCAACAACCAAGGCTGACGCTATACCGGGGTTATACTGTATATATTACTTTTGTTAATTTATTTTTATTTGGTATTTATAATTTATCTCTCTTGAGGATTCCTTCACCTTGTTGTGGAGAGAGAGCTTAAAGGTTCAGCTATGAGATCATGAGCTTTACAAATGACTTTGGTGATACTGAAAGACGCCCTGTATTAATACTGCCCATCTGTACATTGACAAGCACTACAACAGCTATTGTATGAATTCTAACATGTACCCCCTGTATTATTTTATGCATTCATGCCAAGCATTTCTCTCAGAAAGAACCAGACCAAGAAAGATCCAGACAATTGCGACAGTTTTACAAAATAATCTGGGAGGGTTGAACACTGATCTAGGTGGTAAAGGAATTAGATAGTGCACATTGGCATGATAATAGTTAGTCCTCATTGGAACTGCAAAGCATCCTAATGCCACAGAGTGGCATTAGGATACTTTGCACTACTCTGTGCTAATGCATTACATCATCACCCATAGTTCAATGTTCTTTCTTTTTAAAATATTAAATATCATTCATCAAGAGAAATAGTTTACGAATAACTTTAACTAACCCTAAGGAGCCTGTTTTCCCCATCAGCCAAGGAAAGGTCTTCGGGGAGGGTTTCATAACAAAAGGATTGACGTGAGGAAAGGTGACTCAGTCATATTTGACATGGGATATTTGTATTGTATTTACCGTACTTATTACAATTAAAGATTGATAAAAACTGCACCACAATTTTAAAATAGGAACCCTTTTTTTAGAAAGTCATGTGTATGATTGAATCATGGCTTAGTTAATGATATATCCCATCTGTCCATCAATTTTATCACTTTATGATTGTGTATGGATGTAGGACAAAAAGAAATAGATATCTCCTTTCATGGAAGTCATACCCAATTGGTCTTTGATCAACAAATGAAATATTTGATTCAATGGTTCAGTGCCCCAACACCCATGAGCTCACTAATTTTCACTGATAAGGTAGACACATATTGGTTGGTTGGTTTAGCAGGATCACCACATGCAGGAGGATGTTCACTGGATCTACAGAGGTTGAGAGCTGATAGTCAAGATCAGTTTATTTTCGCTGCAAACCCATTCTGACCCCATTGGTGCCACTATACCCTGAAAAAATAATGGTGTTACATTAAATGTAGTACTATCTTCGTTTTTCCCCATACAATAATTATATAAAACCTTATTTAATATACCCAATGGTGTGCGAGCAATCATCATGAACAATGTTATTTGTCTGAGAGGTGCAGACTTCATCTTTTTTTATGGTTTCAATAAGTAAAAGTGGGGTTTCTGCATGACAAGAGAAGTGTAATGAACTTATTGACTTTTGAATGCATGACTTATAATGCTGATTTAATAATAATGTCAGAGGGGAACTGATGAACATATTTTGTAGCTCATTTGTCAGGTATGTGGCAAAACAGTTATGACAAAAAATACATCATTGACAGAGCCTCAGGTCCAAGCATGCATGAAAATTATCATGCAAGAAAATCAAAGGGGAGATCAATACTGTGGGTTTTAACTATCAAAACACAAGACTACCTTTTATTACCAACTACCTGGGTGAAATAATTTTGAATTAATTGCTACTGGTAGCCTCTTGCAACAGCTAGTCCAACCAAGGGGATATCTTAACCAAGGTCCATGGTTAACCAAGAGGATATCTTTCACCTCTTCGATAGTTCTATAGAAGTGGTACACTAAATCGCATTCATTCCATATATTTCAATACTTTAAAATTTATGGTACCGTTCTTCAATAGAGGGAATAAGCACATTACAAGTTTTCTCAATTTATTTTTTTTAAAGATATGTTTAGAAGAATATCCAATGTGCCCTTGGCTTCAATCAGACTGCCCAATCAGTTATAAAGGTAACAATCATATTGAATAAAAAATAATAACTACACGTCATTTACCAAGAAACAAAATTGCATTCTGCAAATTTCACTGGTAATGTTTTATGTAAAAAGAAGTTCTTTGCCACAGCCATATTTGTTTGAATAAAATAGATAAAAAGATAAACACAGGAATAGTTAGAGATGATTACAAAGGAAATACATATTAATATACAGCATAAAAGCACTAACAAATATTACATCAACAGACAGTGGAATAGACATCATTATATTCAATCAACACTAGGATCAATAAAAAATAAGTAAATAAGGAGATCAAATGTAGCATCGAAATTATAATTGTAAAAAAACAATTTTGAAATTAACAATACAAAAATAGAGATGTATATAGCAAGATAGAAAGGAAGGACAAGTATAAAACATGTTAAAACACAGAAGTTATTAATATCAAGAATTTTTTTCCACAGCCTTTTTTTTAGTCCTTTATGGAATACTCCCAGAGATGGGGATTTCTTGAGGTCCAGTGGTAGACAATTATAAGAGTATAGGGAAAGATATCTTAGACTTAAAAAAACCATATCTGGAGTAGATGTATATACTTAGTACAGATCTGAGGAGGATCTAGTGTCATATTGATGCATTTGGGAAATGGGGATGAAAACTGTGTTAGATAAGGTGATTTTATGAGATGTCTCAAAGATGTATATTAGAAATCTGTATTGCACTTTAAGGTCAAGAGGTATAATTTTGATATGGGTATAGACAGTTATCGTTGAGATTCTGAAATAAAGTCCATGGATAATTTTTACTATTCAGTTGTGCAATGTTTGGAGACTTTGCAGTCTATTCATTGTTGCTTTACCCCAAATGATATTCATTTACGACAGGTGGCTACGTATTAGAGCATAATAGGCGTTTCACAAGGCCTGAAGTGGGGCCCTGTATCTCACTTTAGCCAAAGCTCTGATTGGCAGCATAATTTTACTTGCAATCTTGCTAATGTGCCTCTCCCAGTCAAGACTATTTTCTATCGTAACACCAAGAAATGAGGCCTCTGAAACTCTTTTCATCACTTCATTTTCAACAGTGATAATGGGATTTACTTTTACATCACAGGATTTTTCTGTATTATCATGAAGCTGGTCTCTTTAAGATTGATAGTAAGCCTATTTGCTTTGCACCAGTCATTGACCTCACAAAGGTCATGCTGTATATAATGTGTTATTAGTTCTACTTTTTTATCGGAGTAGAAAATGCTACTATCATCAGCATATAAGGTTGACTTGCCATACTGGGTCTGGGAGACTACATCAATAATATATAGAAGGAACAATAAAGGCCCCAAGACTGAGTCTTGAGGAACACCACTCTGTACCATTGTTTCCAAACTGGAGAACTTACCTATTTGAACATATTGGCACCTCTCTGTGAGGTAGCTATTGAACCATTGTGACAGAGTCCCTCTTATCCCTAGTTTTTCAAGTTTAAATAAAAGCATTTTGAAGGCAACAGAGTCAAAGGCCTCTTATATATCAATAAAGAGGCCTCCACAGAACAGGTAGATGTCCAATGAGCTCTCTAGGAACATAATCATATCTGCTACTGCATGTGTCATGTTTGAATAGGGGAGAAAGATTCCTATCATTGCAGTAGCATATCTTATAGCAACAGACCAATTCCAAATGAATTGGTCATGCACAGACTCATGTAGGAGTTAAAGAGCTTTGTATTATTACAGAAAGTAAGTTGTTTTTTAACCAAATTCTCAGTAATTAATGCAAGACATGTTAGCATCGATATTGGTATATGATTAGTAGGATCAGACTTCTCTTCCCCTTAGTAGATTGGAACAATGCAGACTATTTTCCAATTCTGGGGAAATTTTCCTGAGGAAAAACGTATTAATTATTTGGAATAGGTGATGAGTTAGATATGGGGCACACTCCTTGATTAATTTGACAAAGATATGGTCCTTTGAGGGATGATTTTTATTTTTCAGTGCATTTATAATATTTTTTGCTTCAGGAATGTTGGTCCAGGTTAGGAAGAAAGACTGTGGAGAAGCCACCATTGTATAAGTCCTGTGGATACATGATGGTGTGATTTTAGCTAGATCCTGGACTATAGTACAAAAGTACCGACTAAGACTTTCACATATTAGTACTGGGTCTATGATAATACTTTTGTTGTGAACAAGTGACCTAATTCCATTAATGGAATTTTTTTACAAAAGATATTAAAATGTTTCAGCAAAAAATATGAATCAACACATCCACAGATGCTAACCAATTTTCAATGACTCTCACCAATGTTGAAACATAATATTATGTAAAACCACACAAACAGTCACAATGAACCCTGCTTGATCAGGGTGATAATGCAGAACCCTATCCTGCCACAAGCATCTCCAGAGCTGAGCTTTTACCACCCCAAAGAGCCTTTCAACCACACTCCTTGCCTGATAACAAGTGAGGATGTACACACATTCAGGTGTACCTGGCTCAGCATGGGGTAGTAAGGTCATAGCTCTAATGCATACCCTGAGTCTCCTTTACATCGTAGAAGAAACAACTTTTTGATGAAATGAGCACCTATCTAAGTAATACTCTCAGTTAAAACTTGAGCAAATATCATTCTCATACCAAAATGATTTTAGTAACCTACAAAAGTTACCTAGTAAGTAATAATTTCCGAATCTCTGGTCATGCACCTCCCTCATAACTCTCTTAGCAGCCGACCAATTCCATATGAATTGGTTGTAACCATATATGCACGGACCCAGGATATGCCCTGACATTCATTATGTTCATTTGAACATCAAAAATCTGAAAAAAATCTTCATTCTATACATAACATGATGAGATGATGTGCACTATCTCTGTCTAGGCCTAATACAACAGATAATATCACAAATGAAGCACACGGATATCACTCTCACATGAATGAATACAGAAAAACACAAAAACAATTGATGAATTCATAAAATAGTATTTGCATAGTCTCCTTAAGACATTTGAACTACAAATTTCTACAATTCCATATGGACATTCAGAGAATGAAAGCCTTAGCGATTTTTGTAACCCTCCTCATTCATGAGAGGGGTCACAATTGCAACATGTGTGCAGTCTACTGCATCAGTGATGCCAGGGAACCCAGTCCAAGATAGAAATCTAGGAGACTTCCAAATCATGGGAATAATAAGAAGTTTTCACATGAACAACGGTGTGACTCAATTCAAACCTTGGTTGGGTCGTATTTCTTTCTCTGTTACTTAGGGAAACTTGATCTACTCCTGTGTAACACATCCCTTTGGTTACTCTTCTCACACAGTTGTTGGCAGAAGGCTGGCTGACAGAGAGGAAAAAAATCCCAACCAATCACTCTCTGGTAGCCTCCTCCTACCAGGAAACCCAGTGTAACAAGTATCTAATTTGAATATAATTTTTAATAATATGTGCAAAATATAATAACTGTGAAACAACCAGGGAAATTAGGCCAAAAGTATGCCACTTTGAAATTCATCTCAATACCTGTATGATATTATATCACAAAGCTATTCAATGATTAGAAAAAAAACAAATAATAATTAGCAAGGCAAGTTCTCACATCTTTCCCTGCAACTGGACCGCCACCAACATTTCACCTCATTTAAGGCATTGCAGTCAGTAAATGATTTGTGATGGTTTCACATGATATGGGGCAAGTAGGTGGATGAACAATAACAATGACCTTCTACACATAATAACTTCATGCACTGGATTAAAATGGACAATGATCAAGTACTATACTACAATATCTCTTTGAGTGAGGAATTCACTCACACTAAAAATCATAGTTTCAAATTCATAGAATGGAATGTCCTCTCTATTAAATACAACAGGAAATAATTGCTTCAACTTACCTAGGCCCATACTTGGAATGCAAATTAAAACAACACATAATGAGTGATTTCCTTCAATGTCATTTCAAAAATATGTAGATTATAAACTCTTAACCAACAGCTCACCTCTAAATATAGACAGTATTATCTGTGTTTGCACACTCAAACCCGAGAACCATTTCCTCCTAAAAGATTTAGTTTAAAGTTAGATTTAATACCTTACAGTGGAAGACTGCTACAGGCTTCGAGACTCTAAACAACTTCTGAAAAACATCATTCCCAGTCTCAAATGTGTTACATGCATCACAGATTCTCCTTCTCTAGAGAGTTAGCCTCCACCTTTCTCCATAGAGCTCTTCCACCATTGTCAACAACTATCTCCTCCTCTCGCATGCCAAGATGAACTCACTCACTTGGCTGGTCGAGCCAAGGAAAAAACTTAATTTTAACTGAGGAAGATGAGAAAGAGATGAGTTTTATTCCTGCCTTCTCTTTTAAGCAGTTATGGTTCAAATACAACTACCGTAATTTTCCAATAATAATATGCACCCACTTTATGGCGAGCACAATGTCAGAATTTACCTATCACCATGTATAACACACAGTCGGCTTTTAGAGAACGACATTCTATGCCATTGTCCGCTGCACCATTCAGCGCCCGAATGATCTCTGCACAAGCGGTAATGCTACCAATGGATGTCTTTTTCCTTGCTCTTACATACCCCTTTGGTTTCTCAATGTGATAATCTATTTGTGGTAGGTTTTCCCCCTCCAAAACTTTCATGCGTGTTGATGGAAATATTTGTCGATAAATGATAGAATTGCTACACTGTCACCAAAAAGTACCAATGTCTGTATTCAATTCACCTTACTTTATGTCCGTTCGTGTCAGATTCCATTCAATCTACTAGCGGAAGACACGCTACTCAGTAATTTGAAGATGTTACATATCTGAGTAATATTTAAAAGAATACCTCTCCCTGAGAATGTGGTATGGCCCCAGAATATGCTCGTACGTGCAAATAAAAAGGCTGGATGGATAAAAATTCAATTAAAGATTGGCTGCAAAATGTGTGGTGCAAAGATGAAGATTGAAGACATCATATGTTGGTTCTAGATGCATTTAGATGCAATCGAATGCCATGCATCAAGAATATATTGTACTAGAATGACAAAGATCTTGTCATTATTCCTGGAGGGATGACAAGCCAGTTGCAGGTGATGGATGTCAGTTGCAACCATCCGTTTAAGACACAGATGCGTAAATGACTGGCTTTTTTTCCGGACCAAATTCTTGACAACTTAAGGAAAGTCAAAGAAACCGTAATTATCACTCATTAGTCAGTGGATTTAAGAGTCCTGGGATGCCATCGATTCATCTGTGATTAAGCGAGGTTTTAAAAAATACTGCCTCACAAATACAATAGATTGGTCCGACAACAATTTGCTTAGAGATGAAGAATGCATAGTAGTCAATGAGGAGGACAAATATGATGTCCTGGGCAATGCAATATATGCTGCCAGTGAGCGTGATGTCAGTGCTTCGCACGAACTGTTTGAATCAAGCGAGGATCGTGAATTTTGAATTCAAAGGATTCAGTGCAAACATTGTCAAAGACAAAAGGGACTGCGTGTAAATTTTCATTTTATTAAATTAATTAAAGTGATTCATTGCATTGTTTTTTATTGAAATTTGGAAAAACCAATGTCTATTAGTACGTTGAGATTATTTCAAATGTGATCTACAGCCCAAATAAAAGCGCATAAAGTAACTATGTACAATACGTACCCTTCTTTTTTGATGAATTTTCTCAGAAAAAATGCATACTATATATGGAAAATTATGGTAATATCAATGTAAACAATGCAAGCATTAGCAGGCAATATTCACCCGTATGCTGTCACTGCACAAGTATGAATACTGGTATCACTACACAGTTGATGCTTAAAAATTTTTTTTTTAATTTCACACCCTACCTTTATTATGAATTGTTTTTTCACTGTGGCTCAGCTTATTATACACTGGTGAATTTTTTGAACAACTACTCCTGCAAAAGTATGCCATGTTAATTTTTATGGGTCTCTATTTCCATCTTCATCCATTTTATCTTTATCCAAGACCTCTCTTGAGGTGGTCAAGGGTCTCTATTACTGCAACTCTGCACTTGATAAAGACAGCTTTATGAGTTCCATAACCACTCGAGTCGCTATGAGAACTTGGGGTAGAAATAATAGTGACTCTTACCTCATAATAATTTCATAATGAGTTCTGTAATAACCCGCTGGAAATAAAAACAGCACAACTTTGTTATGTACTTATATACCCATATTGGAGAAGGGATGTGCTTTTAACATCATTGTGGGACATATGTTTTAATTTGGAAGATGTCTGATGTTTCTTGAACAAGTGCTATAAGGATCCATTGGTGCAGGAAAAATAGAAGGGATTAGCTATATAAGCAAATTTTCTTATGGCCTTAGTTTCAAGCCCTAACTGCACAATGAAATTTTATGCTAGGCACATTTATATTTAAGTAATCATGTTCCTCTTAACATTTCCACTTTCAATTTTGATGATAGTTCAACATAGGTGTCAACTGATTACAATAAAATTCAACTCAATTTTTTTCGATCTGGTACGAAGTTTTACTTAAGGAAATAAAAATAAACTGTTTGAAACTCCTTTGCACCAAAGGAGAAAAGGAATCAATAGTTTTGATACATTTGTGTTTATGGTAAGGGAAATGTGATTAAATCATTGTGCAATAATATTTATCCTTGCTAAACCAAGATTGTAAAATTCATTATCTTATTGACATCACTACCAACCTCTGTGTTTAATGTTTGTCATGATCACATATGTCTTTGAAACTTAATAAAATCTTCAAAAGCAAGACCTTAAATGAATGATATGAGTTAATTCATGATGCTTTTCCAATTTATATGATAGTTTTATGAGTAACAGATAAAGTCCATTCATCGATGATGCATGTGTTCTTACTCTCCACATTTACATCTGAAATTAAAATACTTTACATGACGAGTACATTAAGCTGACATGTCATGTTAATTAACACTAGAAAGCCGGAGGGTGTTATTTTGACACCCTAAATCTACATTTGTTAGCAGAGCTGCCCATGAAACTGTGTTGAAGAAAAAATTCTTTCACGACTTTAATGCATTTTAAGGGCTTAACAAGACCTCTGTTTGAGATATTACCTATTTTTCATCCTCCCACCTATTTTTCATCTTAAAAGTTCAAATTTTTCGTAATACTGGAGGGTGTCATTTTGACACCCTGCAAATGTTGGCATTTCTTCTTTCGTTTTAGGTGTTTCTTTGGAAGTGATTTGATAACTACTAGTCAAACAGGTATTTTTGAACAGTACATCATGTTTGCATTTGTTTAACATATTTTCAATAAAAATGCTCTATTTATTTATTTTTTTTAAATTTGGTAGCGCCTGAGGTAAGTCTATATCCCACTTCTCATTTGCAAAGGATTCATCTTGAAACCAGTCCATTTATCCGTGGTGACACAGAGATGTTTTTATTTGAGATTTCGTGGGGTGAGGAGTCAATGTGGAAGGGGCGCTAGCCAGACTTCGAAGAGACGTTGACTTCCTGTACAAGATCCCATCACATGAGGAGATTGCCAGCTGCAGGAGTCTATCCCTGAAATAGGTGAAAATGTGGCTCATAGTGATAATGAGGACGACCCAAAAATGACGCTAGTCGCCCCTGATGGCATGGAGTGGACACTTATTACACCTGGGTCGCATGTTCAAGGAAGGTGCATGCAGCAGAACCTTCTTAGGGAATCACCTGGCCCAACTGGGTATGCAAAGAGAAGTGTTTGTGCTGGTTTCCCGACCAGCGCTTGGCAGTTGATGATGGGCAATGTGATATTGGAACATATATGAAAATGTACCATTGCTGAAGCACGTAGGCAGACAGGATTTGATCATTTTGATCTAACTATTGAATACCTCAAAGCATTCATTACCATTATGTACGCCCGTGGGACATCAGGTGCGCGCGATCTTCCAGTGCACAGTATGTGGTCAAATGATTGGGGTATTCCATTTGTGAAAAAAACTATTGCAAGGGACCGCTTTTGTGAAATTTGACATTATCTTTGCATTGACGAAAATTCAAGTCGCTCTGCACAATTTCAAACAGACAAATTTGCAATGTTTTCAGATGTATGGAAGAAATTTATTGATAGCTGTATTGCATGCTATAAGCCTGGACCATTCATTACTACAGACAAACAGCTGTTTCCAAGCAAAGCTAGGTGCCCCTTTACACAATATAAGGCAACGAAGCCTGATAAATATGGGCAAAAATACTGGCTTGCAGTAGATAAGGATAGTAAATATTTAATAAACAGATTTCCCTATCTTGGCAGGGACGACTCTCGTCAAGCTGGTTATGCAGATCATGTTGTGATGAAACTTATGCAGCCTTACTCGAGCAAGAGCAGAAATATCATAGCTGGCAATTATTTCTCATCACTTGAGCTCACCTAAGAGCTAGAAAAAAAGCAACAAGCCTAGTGGGAGCCGTAAATAAGGTATGGAGAGAAATCCCTGCTGAAATAAAAGTTTTTTGGGAAGAGTTGTACTCAACTAAATTGTACAAAAACGGTGATGTAACACTTACCGTTTATCAGGGCAAACAGAGAAAGTGTGTCGTTGTTCTAAGCTCTCTTCACCCTGACGTTGACAGAGGTGACAACTCTAAGAAATGCCAGAAACTGTTAAGTGTTACAATGAGACCAAGTATGGAGTGGATATCATTGATCAGATGGGGCGGAAATATTCGGTTAGAACAAGAACCAGAAGATGGCCAGTTCATCCTTTTCAGAATACTCTTGACTATGTCGGTATAAATTCCTGGACATTGTATAAGGAAATAACTCTACAGAAGATATCCTGAAAGGATTTTTTGCTAAGGTTGGCAGAGGAGCTTGCAAGTCCTTACATTGCATCAAGATAAGTTTGTCAACCTTCTGACGAGTGTGATGGATTGCAAGAGCCAGAACTAACTAGGAACAGTAAAGATAAAATGCAATAAAAACAAAGCTACAGGATTTTTGTAAGCTGTATAAAAAAATCAGTATGTGTCTCATGTACGGCTTAAACAGAGCGAAAGTGCCAGAAATATGAAGCAGTTTAGATGAAGTTTTTTGTAACCCTGTGAGAAAAAGGCCTTTGATTTCTTTGTGTTCCTTCACAGATTTGTAGTTTACACATAAAATAATAAATGATTTCACGTTAACAATGGATGATTGTAAAAATATTCAATTATTATTTACTTACTACTTATGTGAGTCCTCCAACGTTTCAGCACAATCTTGGAAAAATAGCATGGTCGAAAGAAAATTTTTGTAGATAATACTTTGTTAAAATCAAGCCACTTTTAAAATTTTTTTTTTGGTTTATTAAAAAACCTAGCAAAAAAAAACAAAAAAAAATACCAACGTTGCCACATTAACACTAGCAACTACAGAACATAAAATAATCTGCACATAAACAACGCTAATTGCACATAAACAATGATATTAACACAAACAGATGGGTGTCAAAATGACACCCTCCCGGCATTCTTGGGGTGTCCAATGTGTCCGGCATTCTAGTGTTAAACCTTATAAACATTGATATTAGTGTATTGTGTAGAGGTTGGTAGTGCACTCAGCTAATGATTAATGTTTAGCATCTTGGTTTAGCGACCACCAACAATGGGCCTTCCAAGAGATGCTCATTCATATCATTCATAGTATTCACTAATGCTACAACAAGGATGGATAAACAGTATTACTTAGCCTCACAATCCTTCCTTACCACACTTACTTGATCATGGACAATCATTATTTGCTTTATTTTCATTGAAAATATATACGTTTTGTTACAAATGCCATCCCAGAACTTCTATGATGATTAAAACACAAGTGCATCATGCCAAATTGTATGCATGGAAAAAAAACAATTCGTTTAAAAAAGAAAAGGGCCATGCTAACAGAAATATTGTTAGAGTAAAGTATGCTAAGCTTCCAGTTTTAAGGTCAATATATAAGTAATTAAAGATCAATCACCAAGCTCACCCCTATAATCCAGATAAAAATATCTCAAAAAGACTTGTTTTCTGAACTGAAAAGAGAACACATTAGTGTCAGTTGGCAAATACCGTTGAAACATACCCAAGATTATTGAAAATCAATTACCGGAAACATATAATGTATCCATCTTTCAGATATTGAAATGCTGGATTAAATTTCCACATAATCAAAAAAAGTTTCAGAAATTAGTGAAATTTCAAGGTGTGAGCCTTGACAATGACGACATTCTTTGTTTAGAAATCAACAACTTACTTAGGAATAATTCTTTACAAGTTGTTTATCAGGACAAGTGAAAAAATAATGCATCACATAAACCATTGACTTAATTTATTGGAAATATTTTAACTGCAAGCTATACTAGAGCCAAATGCACAATGTCAATATGGCCATTTTGACAAATTAGAAATTTTTTAGCACTTTTGCTAAGCCAGATATTGAAAATACACTTACAACAAGAACAAATCATCTGTAATGAACAACTCAAATAACATACATACCAATAATGCCGTTCTCTTCCGAGGTAGGCACAAAGTTTCACTCAAAAATTCATAAATGTACACCTAACTCTGCTCCAATAATTTCCTCCAAACTGACCTATCCTTGCAAACCTCCTTTGCCTCATTTACCCCATACACTGCTTCATTCATGCCCTCCTGTTTATAAGACTCCTAATATTCCTCCTCCTAAGAATTTCCTCAACCACATTCCACAACTTTCTCAGCCTACCCCTACCTCTTGCACCATTCATTTCACTCTTATATGTATATCTGTTTCATTATTCGACTCTCATCCATTCTCTCAACATGGCCTAACCAATGAAGCACACTCCTTTCATATATGTCCATTACTGGATCATCTAAACCACATTCATTTATTACCCACTCATTCCTGACCCTATCCAACATACTTTTCCTGCAAACACTCCTCAGATAACACTTACCCATGGCATTGAGTCTACTCTTATGTCTATCCTGACATACCCATGTTTCACTATACCATACAACAAAGTGAGGAGAAATGCACTTTTGTACACGTCGATTTTCGCTTCCTTAGACAGGCACTCATTCCTTGATATGCTCCACATGCTACCTACCATTTTCCTTCCAGCATTCGCATGTCTCTTCATCTCCTCAGATATCCATCCATCTTTCGTAAACATCTTACCTAAGTACACAAAATCATTCACTAGTTCAATTACTTCACTATTCATCCTCACCATACAGTTAATCTCCCCAATCCCCTTATAAAAAATACTACTTTGGTCTTGCATGCATTTACCCTCAATTCCATTCTCTCTGTTGATTCACAAAACTTATTACATTACAAAACATTAAACAGCCATGGAGACATTACGCATCCTTGCTTTACCCTGTTTTACTTTATTTATACATACCAGAGAACATAGGCGGATTTAGGGGGGGGGGGGCACAGGGGCACGTGCCCCCTCCAGAAGCTTAAAAAATAGACAAGATTTTTAATACGCTCCCGTTATAATTACGTTCGTTTAGTTTTGTGTATTGTGGAGCCTCAATCATTTAAGCCTTGAGCCCAAGTCAAGAAGACAGATTTGCCGGTCATTGGTCATTCGCTAGTCAGCGCTCGAAAAAAAAACATCGCCCTAGTGGGAAGGGGGCTCGTGGGGGGACCGTGAGCTTTGTAGTGCACTTCAAAACACCTGGGCTTCGTCTGCTTGCCGCTACAAAATCAGCTCGTGAGAATATCTGTGGCGGCAGAATGCGAGGTAAGACCGCCCATCAGTCGGATGCCTCATTCGCTGATTTCTACCGCTGGTGCTCTGCCGCCGTGCTAGATGCACCCTTTGAATAGATCGCTACTTTGTCGCAACTACTTGTGCTGTGTGTTCCTTTTCTCTGGGATTTTATCTGAGACGAAGACCGCGAAGTTGACGATGAGGAGGACAAAGACAATGTTTTTAGGGACGCAGTCTATAAGGACGGCGATGTCAATGTATTAAAATTAAATTACGATAGAAGAATGAGCGTCGACGCGTGTGTGAGAAGACGGGGCGAGGGGAGGGCCGAGGGTTCGACTTCTATGCAGTCAGTCACGAACGTCCGGCCAAGCTAGTCTCTAGTGTTTGTTACTGTTACGATTACATAATTTAGTGCGTAACGAGTGATATTATTTATAAATGAGTGACAAAGATAGAAAAAGACAAAATAAATTAAGTGCGTATTTCTATACAAAAAAACAAAAAACGGACGATGCAGTTACAGAGACTGGTAAAGGGATTGAATGTGATGGTTCTTATGAGCATCCATCCTCGCTTGCGGCAACTACGTCAATGTCAACACATGGAACACATCCATCGGCAGCGTCAGCCACCGCTAGTTACAAGCTGCAGGAACGTGACATAGGTAGGTATCGCGACGCCCCTGTTGGAAAGATTTTGATATTTTGTTGGTAATACTTATTTTGAGCTGTCGTTAGATTTGTCTTGTCCACAAGAGTGTATAATAAACAGTCAACTTGACAAATAATGATAACATTGATTGGAGAAATTCAATTTACATAGTAGCTATAATTTCTGAAGTAAGGTTTTAGATATTTATCTTTTATCTTATTAACCAATTCAGTAATTGATTGTCATACTTACATAAGTTACATAATTTAGTGAGTAACGATTGATATTATCTATAATGAGTGACAAAGATAGAAAAAGACAACATAACTTAAGAGCATATTTCTTTACAAAAAACAAAATAAAACGGACGATACAGTTGCAGAGACTGGTAAAGGGATTGAATGTGATGGTTCTAATGTGCATCCATCCTCGCTTGCGGCAACTACATCAATTTCAACATATGGAACACATCCATCGGCAGCATCAGCCACCACTAGTTACATGTTGCAGGAACGTGACATAGGTAGGTATCGATTTTGATATTTTCTTGGTAATACTTATTTGGTGCTGTCGTTAGATTTGTCTTGCCCACAAGTAGTAGTAGTAGTAGTTGGGTGTTCGGGTGCGTCGACGACTATGGTCATTGGCACCGCGCACAATCTATTTTATTTATATACCATTCCTAAAATCATATATAATTTATACATACGTATTCATCTTGTATCACTATAGATATATCTATATTATATTTTGTTAAGAAGCCCGATTTCTTTTATGTAAGACAAGACTCGGTTAATTCGATCGATATCGTCTCCTAAAACTTCCTTTAGGTGTCCCCTGACGCCTAGCCTTTCGCGCATACCTTGGTATTTGTCGCACTCCGTCAGGAGGTGTCGCACACTGAGAGGACAGTCACAATCATCACAGCATGGTGGTATCTTCTCGTCTGTAAAGAGGAACGAGTGGGTCAGGGCGCAGTGCCCGATACGCAACCTCGTGATGACGACTTCCTCTCTGCGACTGTTCCGGACGGAAGTGGGCCACACCGACGTTACCGGTTTAATATAACGTAGCTTGTTGTTCGTTACATCGTTCCATTTATTGGTCCACTGCTCTAGCACCTTCTTTCGGAAGGCTGCTTGGAGGTCTTGGTAAGGTACCAAAGTCCAGGTAGGTTCCTCAATTTCCAGGGCTTCCTTCGCAGCGGCGTCTGCCATCTCGTTCCCCGCTATTCCCATATGTCCAGGTACCCAAAGAAAACCCACCTTGATTCTCTTCTTATCAAGGGACAGTAGGGTGGACTGTATACTCTGGACAAGAGGGTGCCTGGGGAAGAAGTCGGAAATGGATTCAAGTGCGCTCCTCGAGTCTGTACAAATTACGAAAGACTCGCCTGAATCTCCTATCTCTTCAAGGGCCAACTTAATGGCCAGCAGCTCAGCTGTGTATATACTACACATACCATTGAGCTTAGCTTGGATCTTTACGTTTTGGTAGGATGAAACAGCGCACGCGCAAGCCATATCGCTCTTTGATCCGTCTGTAAAGATAGGGATCATGTCCGGATGGCAGTCGAGGAATTCGCTGAATAAAACCTGGTATTCTGAGGCAGTGGAGCAGGCCTTTAGTCGGGTGTTTAGGTGCGAGTAAATTCTAGGTTGAGGAATTACCCAAGGAGGGTACTTAGAATACCCTATAGGATGTATCCGTGGAGGCGAGAAACCAATACCCTGAGTGAATTCGTTAAAACGGATACTTAGCGGCTTAGTTGCTCTTGTCCGTCGGTTAAAAAGTTCTAAAAATCTAGGGTTAAAAATCATATTAAAACATGGGTGATTTGACATTGATAAAACTTTGACGACGTACGAGCACATTAAAATAGTCCTCCGGTACGTCAACGGCGGCTCTCCAGCATCCGTATATATACTGAGCACCGGACTTGTTCGGAAAGCGCCTGTAGATATTCGTAGCCCTGCGTTGTGTACCGAAGTTAAAGGTCTTAGGTACGATTCCCGTGCAGAAGCGTAAACAATTGATCCGTAATCCAATCTTGAGCGGATAAGTGTGCGGTACAATAAAATTAGGGACCTACGGTCGGCACCCCATGTCGTGTGGCTTAAAAATTTTAAAATGTTTAAAGTCCGAAGGCATTTATTTCTTAAAATTTGTGTGTGTTCGCGCCAGTTCAGTCGGTAGTCCAGGGTCAAACCAAGGAACCGGACCGATTCCACAAACGGTAAAAAATTGCCACATAGTGACAAAGCTGGTGGATTATAGTGCCCCCTCACCCGGTAAAAATGTACGCACTTGCACTTCTCCGAGGAAAACTTAAAACCATTCCTCTGTGTCCAAACCTCCAATCTATTTAAGGCCAGCTGGATTACTCTGGTTGCGGTAACTAATTTGGACGATCTGCAAAATATTGCTAAATCGTCTACAAACAGAGATCCCATGAGAGGAGGTTTAATGCATTCCGCGACGTCGTTAATCGCAATTGCAAATAGTGTCACGCTTAAAACCGACCCTTGGGGTACTCCATTGTCCTGCCGATAAAATTCGGATAGGTGTCTACCTATCCTAACTTTAAAAACACGATCCCTTAAAAAATGTTGTATAAAAACAGGTAAATTACCTCTCAATCCCCACTTGTGAAGAGTCGTCAATATTTTATGTCTCCAAACTCTGTCGTATGCTTTTTCCATGTCGAAAAAGACACCCACAACGTGTTGACGCAGTAGAAAGGCCTCCTGGATAAAGTTATCGACCCTGACCAGGTGATCTATGGTCGAACGGCCACGTCTGAACCCGCACTGGATACTTGAGATAAGGTTTCGACGCTCTAACCACCAAACGAGTCGTCGATTCACCATTCTCTCCATTACCTTGCACAGGCAACTGGTTAAGGAGATAGGTCGATAATTATTCGGGTCAGCTCTATCCTTTCCCTGTTTAAGAATTGGGATTATAACAGACTCCCGCCAGGATGGTGGAAAGCTACCCTCGACCCAAAGTTGGTTAAGGGAGCGCAGGACCTCCGACAATGCCTTCTCCGAAAAATTCCGGAGAAATGCATTATGGATGTCGTCCGTTCCTACGGCAGAGTCCCTGGATTCTGCAATTGCTGAACGCAGTTCCCAAAGTGAAAAAGGGATGTTATAATCCTCTACTGTTCTCGCGGGTGTAAAGATCAGCGGTGATGATTCCTTTTGTGTCTTAATGGACAAGAATAAGTCGTCGTATGCGTCGTCACGGGATATGCTAGAGAACAACTGGCCGAATACCTCACCGATAGCCGAAAGAGATGTCAAGACATTGCCGCCAACCTTAAGGAAGGAGACGCTCAGCTGATGGTGGTTTCCCGAAATACGCCTGACCCTGTTCCATACCTGTGCAAGAGGGGTTTTGTAGTTAATTCCAGAAACATATTCTCTCCATGAAACCTTTTTTGCCTCCTTTACTACCCTTCGAGCTTTGGCTCGGAGGCGCCTAAATGTCGAAAGATTGGTGGCCGTTGGATATTTCTTGAATATTCGTAGCGCCCTCTTGCGCTTACAAATAGCTTCCGCGCATTCCTCGTTCCACCATGGAACTGCAGGCCTAGAAGACATTTGTGCTGATCGAGGCACGCTGCACGTGGCGGATTCTATTACACCTCTTGTCATATTTTCTATGTTTAAAATTCCGTCATACCGTTCGTCAAAAGTAAAATTAAAGTTCTCTTTAAAAAGCGCCCAATTAGCTTTCCGGATAATCCAGTTACCAGGTCTAATAAAGTAAGGGTTAAAATTATCCTCTGTCTGTATGAAAAGGGGAAAGTGGTCGCTCCCACATAGGTCCTCGTGAGCTGACAAATGAATTTTATTCATTAAAGTGCTCGAGCACATACAAAGGTCAATTGTCGAGAATTGACCATTGAAGGAGTTAAAACGGGTATGCTCCCCGTTATTTAATAAAATCAGATTAAAATCCATTATAAAATTGGCTAAAATACGGCCTCTCCGGTCACTTTGTGCACTAGAACTACCCCATAGGGTGTCGTGAGCGTTAAAATCCCCAACTAAAATAAATGGGCTTGGCAGCTGGCGATAAAGGGCTTCCAGGTTCAGTCTGCTGACCGGTGCGCCATCCGGCATGTATACATTGCACAACGTAATTGCTGTCGGGGCGTGTACCGTCACAGCCACCGCCTGAAAAGGCGTGTTCAGCTGTACTCGGGAGGTGTAAAGGGCCTCCCGAGTAGCAATAGCCACTCCACCCTGGGCACGTTGGCCACTGGTATCGTCAAATCTAAAAACATTAAAACCCTTTAAAATCCCCTTGTCCGTATTTTTAAAATGCGTCTCTTGCAGACATATGCATAAGGGGTTAAAATCTTTAACTAAAAACTTCAACTCCTCATTATGTCTATAAAATCCATTGCAGTTCCACTGCAAGATAAAAGCCATGATAAAAGGATTTAAAATAATAAATTACTTAAAAAACCTTTCGAGGACCGAGTCTCGTGGGAGGACTATCGTCGGAGACGCTGGTAACTTTTCTTCCCCTTTTCTTTTGCGCGGAGGACTTCGGCCTCTGAGGGACCTTCGTCCTCCTCCATTGCCTCCGGTGCGTTTAAACCGGATGGGCCGGGGGATGGAGTCTTTCCTCGCATAGCAGCGGGGGCTCCATTGGTGGATTTTGGTGGGTTCGTTTGAGATGAACCCACCTTGCTACTATTATTATTATTTTTGTTTAATCTTTCCTTCTCATGATTTGGTGCCTTCAGCTTTTCGTCCTTATCGAAACAGGGTGTCTGTGTGGACATAGTTATTTTGGTAACAGGCTTGGCCGCAACAGTGGCGAACGATTCCGAAAATATCGGCGCAACTTGGGATCGAAACTTTTTCCTAGCCTCAAAATACGTAATTTTTTCTACGGTCTTGATTTCCATTATTTTTCTTTCTTCGAGCATTTTTGGGCACTTACGGGAGTAAACTGGGTGTGAGCCCTCGCAGTTTACGCAGTGGGGATCTTTTGTGCAGTCCGCACCCTCATGCACGTCCAGTCCGCAGCGCGGGCAGGTGGCCTTGCCCTCACATCGCGTGGCGATGTGGCCGAAGTGCTGGCACTGAAAGCAGCGCATGGGCGCCGGAATGAATGGTCGCACAGGGACGGATTCATATCCGACGAACACCTTGTCGGGGAGTTGATCGAGGGAAAACGTGAGGATAACGGACGTCGTGTCTTTTACGACACCGTCACGTTTCGTCGTTAGTCTTCTGACATCGGTCACCCCTTGAGAAGCCATTTCTCTCTTTATCTCCTCAATCTCGACATACAATAGATCGTAATGAGAAATAACTCCCCGACTCGTGTTGAGGGTGCGGTGCACCTCCACCTTGACGGGGATGTCATTTAGCATGGACATAGTAAGTAATCGCTCACTCTGCTGCATATTATCAGTTTCGATTAATAGCGTGCCATCTCTTAGCTTCTTTGCTGATCTTAATTCACCAGGTACGGCAGCCGACAATACTTTCTTAATAAGAAATGGGGACACTTTCTTTAAGGTTTCACCTTCTTTTGCACACTTCATTATTAAATACTTCTTACTACATATTATCTCTTTATCTCGCCCGCCCGTGTCTGGGCGGGGTCTTTTTATGGGTGGGAAATTTGAATTTTCCATACCACCTTGAACTTCATCCCCCGGGCTCCCCACCCACCACGGAGCCACACATTCGGGACGCCGCGCCGCAAGCCGGCGCGGTCGCCAGGGCTACCCGAGGGGATATAGCACCCTGGAGGTGGTTGTCTGTTTCAGGTTGGATCTTCGATGCTGCGGGCCCACCAACCCGAGCACCTCCGACCGCCCTACGCAGACCCCCACCTCCCTAGCACTCGCCACCGAACGTATCGGAAAGCCGATTGACCGGGGGTGGCTAGCCCCCGGCCGTCCGTTTACGGGGAATCCGGGGCCAAAGTGGGGTATTGCACTCCGGCCCATACCGGGCATCCGACACCCGGCTGGGTGCCGGGGAACTCACCCACCAGGGTCCCCTTTTCCCCCTTACGGATCTCCATGCACGGCAAACACATGGGTGGATCTTGGCAAGCTGGTATCGCCTCACACAGACAGTGGACCCACTAAACTGCCCGGACGCTACCCTAGCTACACTCGGGGTTTGTTTTCGGGGTTTCCTTTCCCGCCCTTTTAGTCGCCTCTTACGACAAGCAGGGATACTGCGGGAGTATTCTCCATCCCCCTACCCGCAGGGGTGGTCTTGCCCACAAGAGAGGCACAAACATTAGACTACTAAACTAATAATAATAATAAAATTAATTGTCGAAATTCAATATACTTAACAGCTATAGTTTCTTACGTCGGGTTATAGTTTTAAACTTTAATCAACCAATGAAGTAATTATTTACAAATGAAGAAAAATATCTCCAAAGCCTTACTCTTAATGGGGCAGAGGAATCAAAAGGGGAGAGGGGGAAGGAAGGAGTATATACAGTGTAAGGGAGCTCTCGATCACTCATACAAAATCAAGCATACAAAGCAATTTAAATGGCAGTAAATGACATTCCCACACTCACTCACAATGTTACAAACAATGGTAACACTCAAAATTAAGGGAATCAAGGTAAAAAAATAAAAACGAACAGTGACTCACACAATCACTCACTCACCCAGGTTTGTATACAAAATACAGTAACCTTCGTGAGTTCAATCACACACACAAGCAGGGTTTACAAGGATTTCTCCAACGCCAGTGACCCTTCATGCACACAAGATAAGAATAAAAATAAAAGTGGGGGATAAAAAGGAAAACAAATAACTAAGTAAGTAAAATAAAATTGATAATAACTTTCAAGCACTCATTCACGTGGGTTTGCATACAATACACAGTCACCCTCGTGATTCTCCTTCACACATTCACATACATACAGTGTTCAGGGAATTTTTTCGAGGAAGAGGAAGTCAGAGGACTTTTTTCGGGAGTACGGCTTTGGAGATATTTTTCTTCCTTTGTATTGCTTACAGCCGTAGAGACGTTCATTTCATTGTTCAAGTAATTATTTGTCTTACTTACATAAAAATGACAACAAATTTAGTCTTTTATTTGTATATTTACTTACAGCTAAACTACTTACCAACCAGCAGGACAGTTCAGTTCTTACAGATGAATAAACGTACCAGTGGTTGAAAAATACTTGGCAACCTACGACAGACTTTAAGTTTCCACTGGTGAGTGAGGGGAAAAAAAGCGGTCTTTTCAAATGAGCTGGTTAAAAGGACATGAATGGCTAGCATATAGCAAAATTGCTGGTGGCGGATTGTGCAAAATGTGCATTCTTTTTGGTCGGCGTGAGGCGGGTACAAATAATGTGAAGCTGGGAAAGTTGGTGTCGGAACCACTGAAAACATAAAAAGGCCATTGAAACGATCAGACACCACGAGAGCACGAAATATCACCAGGCGAACATGGTAAAATCTCAAAATTTTTGCATGGTAATGGAGGGAAAATCAATGGACGTTGTTGTTCAAATGAGAACCCAGGAAATGAAAACTATTGAAGAGAATCGTAAAAAACTTATACTCATTATAAAGACAATTATATTATGTGGAATGCAAAATATACCATTAAGAGGTCACAGGGATGATGGTGATTTAGAATCGGAAAGTTCCTACGGAGAAGGCAACTTTAGAGCATTGTTGAAGTTCCCAATCGATGCTGGAGATGAGATACTGCATGAACACGTAAAAAAGTGTGCTAAAAACGCTTCCAACATAAGCAAGTCGACACAAAATGACTTGATTGAGTGCTGTGGGGAATTAATCACAACCAAAATAACAAACAAAATTAAAAAGGCCAAATATTTTACAATTATAGCTGATGAGACCACAGATGTGTCTGTTTCTGAGCAACTGACCATTTGTATTCGCTATTTTGATGTAGATAAAAATGAAATCCAAGAAGACTTTCTCATGTTTGTCGAAGTTGATAAACTTACTGGTGAAATCATTGCTCAGCATATTTTGAAGGCGATCGAAAACCTTAACCTGGATATGACATTGTGCCGGGGTCAAGCATACGATGGAGGAGCCAACATGAGTGGTAAAATAAAAGGTGTTCAGGCATGCATATCTAGCATTCAGCCGTTAGCCTTTTTTACTCATTGTGCCAGCCACCGACTCAACTTAGCTATCAGTACTGCCTGTACCATACCCAGCATAAGAAATGTCGTAGGGGTTATCTCAAGTGTAGCAACTTTCTTTCGTGAGTCAGCTCAACGAATAAATCTCCTCAGGGAAGAAATGCAAGTTCATCTGCCAAAGGAAAAACAAAATATAATTAAAAAAATGTGTGAGACCAGATGGGTGGAAAGACATGAAGCTGTTTTGACATTTTTGGACATCTTGCCATGTCTTCCTGGAATTTTGCAAAAAATGGCTGAAGAAGGGGTTAGAAGTCTACACCTGCATTTACGCTGCTCCAAGCTATTATGTTGTCAGAATTTCTTGTAAGTTTGGTAATCCTCGCTGATATTTTAGGAATCACGCTGCCTTTATCTCGATCATTACAAGCCATTGAAATTGATATACTTTCTGCAGTTCAGCTTATCAATACGACCACAGCGTCTGCAGAGGCAACGTGAAACTAGCACGGATGCATTCAAAAAACATTTCAATATGGCTGAGGCCCTTGCAAAGGAAATGGGTACAGAAATCACGGTCCGCAGAATTACCGGCCGTCAAACAAATAGGTCGAATATTCAGACTGAGTCTATTAAAGAGTATTACCGCCTTACAATATATATTCCTTTTCTAGATTATTTGTTAAAGGAAATATCATCCAGGTTCCCTAACACTCAGCTGCAAAAAATCGGACAGTTGCAAAAGCTGCTGTCACATACCTTCAGTAACGAAGATATTGAGGATGTTTTGCAAGGTGCTGAAGTGTATAAAGAGGACCTTCCTTGTTTTTTAGCTTTGAAGGGAGAGCTAAAAATTTGGCAAGAGATGAGAGAAAATATTATGCCAAAGTCTCCAGCAGATGCCTACAAAACAGCAACGGCGCTGCCAAATATTAGAACACTATGTCAATTGTTGTGCACGTTTCCTGTGACTACTTGCACTGCCGAGCGATCTTTCTCCACCTTACGCCGATTAAAAACATATCTTCGCAGCAGAATGACAGAAGATCGTTTGAATGGACTGGCTTTAATGCATATCCATCAAGACATTGTGTCAAAAATGAACGTTAATGAAGTACTGGACATCTTCAGCAGGACACATAAAAGAAAACTGTCGTTATTATATATGTAACTTAATGATATTTTCATATTAATAACCTTTATATTAAAATAAAGAGTATATTTCGTGCAGTAATTGTTGTATATTGTTTTTTAATCCCAAATATGAGAAGACCGTTTGCCCGTCAGACCCTTGTGCCCCCCCAGAAAAAAATCCTGGATCCGCCCTTGCCAGAGAAAGCTAATGTGAAGAGGGTAGGGACTGCCCTTGACGTCGAAATAACTGACGATATGATAGACAAGTGCCACCATGTAGGAAAGTTACCTGAAGGGAATGGGTCATGGGGAATAGTGGTCAAATTCACTTGAGGAAACATCAAAGAAGAAATGCTGCGAAAACAATGCATAAAGAGGACCCTTTCAACTCGGCACCTGGGAATGGCAGTGGACACGCAGATGTCAATGAAAGCCTGAGCCCAGGTAGGAGGCAGCTTCTTGCAACCGCTTGTCAAAAGAAAAAGGAAAAAAGTTATAAATATCTTTGGATTAGAGATGGAAAAATATTAATGAGAAAAAAAGAGAATGATCCTGTTATAATTCTCAAATATCTAGATGATCTACACAAGCTGTAGGCAATTATTTCATCTTCTTTGTAATGCATGTTTTTTGATAAGCTTCTGTATTTTTCCATTTCATTATTGGCTTCTATTTGTACTACAATTTGTTCCAAATTATGTCCATATTAACTTTGAGTTATATTTTGCTTCATAAATATAAAAATGACAAGTAGTACTGTAAATTCTTTGTTATTCCAAGACGTTGATGTAAGCCAAAATTTCAAGATAATCCATCAAAACATAAGAAGCCTAAGAGCAAATTTTAATGTTATTGTATTGCAACTTCAAAACCTTAAACATAAGCCTCATGTAATAATTTTGTCTGAAATATGGATTGAAGATTGTGAAGCAATGGCTTATAATTAGAGATGGGACGTTCGAATAGTCGAATTCTCAAATACCCCGAATAATGAGCTATTTGCATTATTCGATATTCGAGAACATAAATTAATAATTTCACTCTCTCGAATATATTACACAATCGACTGTAATGTTTTTTAAATTCGCGGTCATCGGTTCGGTCTTACATGTTTTAAAGCGTTTGGTCTACCATATTTGGCTGGTACAAATTCATTAATAAATATTTGACACAAAATTTCATCTTTCAAGTTAAGTAAATATTAATATATATAATCCATAATAACTTCAGGGGAATTACATGAAAAAGTAAATGAATAAATTTTCAAACCGAGGTTGGTTGGTCCTATTTTTGATTCCTCGTTGCATGATGACACATTTAACAAATTCAATTTTTAAAATAATTGTAATTTCATTATTTAATTAAAGGTTTGTGATTAACGTAGTGAAATACTAATAATAATTAAATCTTCAAATCTTCCACATTATTATAATCTTCTTAAAAAAAAACGCCCCAGTAGTATTCGATATTCGAGTGAGATATTTGAAAAAATATTAGATATTCGAACTCGATATTCAAATTCAAGAAAAATGCTATTCGACCCATCTCTACTTATAATATAACAGGATATAATCAGTTCACTAAATGTAACAAAATGTACAGAGCTGGTGGAGTGATTGTTTATGTTCACGGCAAATATTCCTACCTCCTAAGCAGACAAGTTGAATTGCTAACAGTAGATTTGCTTAAAATAACTGTTTATTTAAAATCTAATGTTCCTCTAATTATACTTGCAATGTATAGGTTACAGTTCCATTCAATTGAAATGTTTCTTATAGAACTTAAGATTGTTTTGGATGGTTCAAGGGAATGAAATTAAATTGTAATAGGTGATATAAATGTATGTCTCTTAAGCCAAACCGCAAATTCATATATATATAAGATGACAATGGCCAGTTATGGGTTGGAACAATTAATCAGTATTCCAACTGGTATTACTAAATTTAGTGAGACATGTATTGATCATACTTTTTACAGAAGCAGAGATCATGTCACATGCACTGGAACAGAATTTGATTTAGGATTGACTGATCATCATCTTATCCTTTGAGGACTGGAAACTAAAACAACACACAATAATTTTGAAGCGACACAGAGGACCAATTTCCATATTGATTTTAATAATTTAATTGATTATCTTCATCACTCTGAGTGGGATGGTGTATATATGCAACCAAATGCCACAAAAGCTTATGAGGAGTTATAGAGAAACTTAAGAACGGTATACATCGCACTAGTTATATACCAGCTGAAAACAAGAAATGTAACATGATTAAAGCTTGGATGACAAAGTCATTATGTTATAGAATTTCTAAAAGGAATACAATGAACAAAAAAGTGAGGAGTCAGCCCTACAATGAAAGTTTGTTGCCCTATTATAAATCTTACAAAACTCGACTAGAGCTTGATATTCAAAAGCGCAAAGAAATCTATTACCCCAGGTGTCTCCCAGGGCTTGGTTCTTGGGCCAATATTGTTCCTTATTTAAAGGAAGGGGAGGGAGGGGGGAGGGGGAGTAAATGGCTGAAAGACAAAGTAAATTTGTCTGTAGATGACCTGATGGTTTTGAAGGAGAAGCACCTGTTTCCCTAACAATGGGTTTTGGCAAGAGTCGAAGAGGTCCATCCCGGTCCTGATAACAGAGTTCAGGTGGTTACACTACGAACAAAGCACCGAGTGTTCAAACGCCCCGTGGCAAAGGTTGTGAAGTTACCAGTGGGAAATTAGGGAGAACTAATTTCCAAATATATTTTATTTTGTTTTTTCAATAGAGTATTTAATTTAGCTGGAGGAGAATAGGGTTCTCCTAAAGCAAAATTTAGAGATTAGATTAATTCTTTAAATTTAGTATGTTTGGTCTTTGATATTCCCTTATACCTTTCCGAGGGCTTCTTCCTAAAATGAGTCTCTGGTGAAAGCCCCCACCAGAGTGAAGATAACCTTCCTTTCCTTAACCCAAACAAAGCCAAACATTTTATTTATGATGCAATTGATCCAACCATGAGATTGGCATTTATTGAGATTTTGTATTTTTGATTGTTTTCAAAATTTAATATTCAAATTTTTGGGGGGAGTATGTTTCGACATATAGGAGAGAGGATGCTAGGTGTCGTGGTCTACTGGGAAAAATGCCCTCTATCAGGAAAAAGAAAAAAATGAACGAAGTTTTGAGGGAGAAGTGAGAGTTGAAGTAGTGGAGTCGGTGCAGTCATTACGACGGGAGGGAGTTGGATGGCCGAAGGAGAGGGCAAGACGGGAGATGAGAGGACAAAGGCTGTTTTTCCAAAAGGTAAGCGCAAACTGTGGCGTTTTCTCTCTCTCTCTCTCTCCCCCCCTCTCTCTCTCTCCCCCCCTCCCTCTCCCCCTCCCCCTCCGTCCCCCCACCCTAACCCCCACCCTAACCCCCTCCCTCCCCCCCTCCCATCCCCCTCCCTCTCTCTTTCCCTCCCTCCCTCTCTCCCTCTCCCTCCCCCTCCGTAATCGGTTTTTTACGGGGGTCAAACTTTGTGTTGTTCGCGGCCGCGATGCTGGTCGTGAAAAAGTCCTTTTTTGGCTAAGGAAGTAGATTACTGGCAAATCTACCCTAGCCAAATTGAGCTAGTGTGTGTCGAGTATACTCTACTCAAAAACCGCTCCTTAATACCTAAAATTGCGGGACTTAGGATATTAAGTGTTTAACGACGTGTATGTAGACGATCGTCTTTTGTCGATACCAGTGCCGGCCCTGACATACTGCCCCTCTGGTTCATTTTTTGATTTCTGGGGGTGTCCTCTTGCGGTTTTGTGAAAACCCGATCACTCTGCGGTGATCTGTGGTCGATTAACTGATTTTTTCATTTTTAGTGTGATTTCGTGCGATCGTCGTTCTCCGAGTGTTAGTGCCGGCCCTGACGAGCTGCCCCTCTGGGCTGCTTCTCGGCAGAGGAAACGCCTCGCCGGCCAGGCCGGCAGGGCGACTCAACGGCGGCCAGCATGGCAGACGCCGTCCAGGGCCCTTCAGGCAACCCGAATTTCCCTATCCTCGCTCCCCCAGGAAAGCAACCTCCCGGAAGTGCTATGAACGCCTTCGAAACCGCATCTCTCCCTAGGGTCTCCGGACCCACCTCAACCTCCTCCTATAACGCCACAACAACCTCCACCTGCCAATATTACCCTCACCGCTACCGTCGCCCAAGCACCCACCCATGCCCACACCACCCACGTTGCCCCCCATGCTCCGACCACCACCGGCGCAGCCAGGGCCAGCACCAGTGCCCTGGGTCCATTGCACTCTGCCTCCGCCGCTACTGCGCCAACCACCCAGAGTGCCGACCACTCAACGCCGCGCCTCGCCGGGTGCGCACCCAATACGGCGAGCTACGCGAACGTCACTCAGAAGAACCCCTCTGTGGCCGGCGGGTATGAAGAGAGCGTACAACCTGCCGCAGACAAGCGGACCGCCGTCATCTGCGACGTCCTGGAGAGCCTCACCCTGGAGGACTGCCTGATGGCAGTCATACAATCCGTCACCCCGCGGGACGTGACTTTTGCCTCCAAGATAAGCCACCAACGTTTCTGCCTCTACCTTAAAACTGCCGAGCTGGCCGATAAGGTGGTGGCTTCCCCGCCAGTGACCATAAAACGGGTGGTGGTGCGATTCAGGAGGTACGTCTTCGGCGCTACCAGGATATTTTTATCCAATGCTATCCCCGATATCCCGGCCAAAATCCTCCACGACCATCTCTCGGAGTACGGCCGGGTGATGGGACCCATAACTTTCTGTCGGGCGGCCTGCAAAAACCCCCTCTTCTCTCACGTCAAGGGTTTTCGTCTCGCACGTTGCCGGCCTCGGTGCCGGCGGGGTAAAGTCCTCGGATAAAAATCCTCGCCTGCCAAACCGAAGGTCGCGGGTTCGAGTCCCGCCGGGGTAGGATATTTACACCTCCCTGGGCATGGTTGTGAGTGTTCGTCATATATAGGTTAATTGTAAGAGAGGACTGTACTGGCCTAAATTCGCTCGAAATAAAAGACAAATTATTATTAGTATTATTATTATTCGTCGGTTGGCTCACGTGGTGGTGGAAAATCTGGCCACCCTGCCCTTCGCCATCCCCGTGACCCACGCGGGAACGACCCACACTGTTCCTAAACCTGGACGACCACACATGCACCAACTGTGGTCGTACGTGACACCACCAGGCCCGGTGCACGGTAGTCCAGCCCCCGATCCCCCAACCCCCCACTCCGGAAGGGACCCACTCTTCGGAGTCTCCCAACGCCGGCGTCCCGGAGCCATCGCCGGATCCAGAACGCCCCACTCCCGAGGACCCTCCTACCGCGGAGCCTGCCCCCGGGCCTTCCGACTCGGTCGAGTCGGAGCCGGCACCTTCCACTTCGAAGACGTCGTCCGGAGCCCCGGTCCCAGCCACCACCTCGGAGATAACCGGGAACAGCGTCCCCATGGACGTCCAGGAGGTCGTCCAACGGGTGCCTAAGCGCGGCCCGGCGTCACCCGTCCGGGAGCCGGCCAAGAGGAAGGCGGCCGATGTACCCGCACACAGGGAGGATACCGACAACGAGGAGGAAGACAGGGCCTCCCTCACCTCGGGAGAATCCGGGGCGGCAAGGGAAATGCCCGACTCCCCCGCGCCCGACACGCCTCCACGTCTGCCCGACCACCTGTATGTGCAGATCATGCGGGATATACTCTAAAAAGCGCCCGATAGCCTACCTCCAAGGCCTGGGAGTGGATCCGCGTGTCCTCCTCAAGAGGGTGGAGGATTCCCTTGCCGAGATGACCAAGACCGAGAGATACCAAAAACAAGGGAAGAGGTACCAGACCCTAATTGATAACCTTCAGAAGGGAATCGAATCACTATGAGTGGCACTGGTGACCTGCGAGAGGACCCGGAGACACCCACCGCCCATCTCACCGTGGCTCACGTGAACGTGGAGTCCCTGCGACCTCACTGGGCGGACTTCACGGAAGTCGTCCGGAGCAGGGGCGACACGATCATCGCAGTCACGAAGACCCACCTCTCCCCAGGTCACGACTCGGCCTCCTTCGCCATCCCGGGGTATGCCCTTCTCAGGCATGACAGAACATACGCCAGAGGCGGGGGCGTCGCGCTCTACGTTCTCGACGGCCTTTCGGCGAATGTGATCGCGACCTCCACGTCCTCCTCAGCCGCCAGAGAGGAATACATGTTCGCCGAAGTGGAGGGACCCTTCGGGAACGCCATCTTCGGCGTGGCCTACTGTCCCCCGAAACCAAAGTCACCGGTCTCTGTCGCGGACCGTTTCGCCCGGCTCCGCGGGGGTCGCCACATGGCCCTGCTTGTGGGAGATTTCAACGTGCCGGTGAACAAGGAGGACCACTCCGCCAGGGCCTTCACCACGGCCATCAGGGACAGGGGTCTCTCCCTGGTGTCCACGAGGCCGACCTTCCACTCTTCCTCCTCGCACAACACCCTGGACCTGATGATTGCAGGAGATCCCGAGGTCGTCGTTCATCACGGGCAGCGGGCAGTCCCCGGTATCTCTCGGCACGACCTGGTGTGGTGTGCCATTTGGCCATGTCTCTCCCCCCCTCCCCGTAAAACCATCTCGTCCCGGGACTTGAAGGGGATCGACCCTTCCACCATCCTCGAGGACTCCGACCTCTCTCGGCTGGACGACATCCGACAGGACTGCGACCCGGATCGAACGGCCGTTTGATCCGGGATGTCATCTTGAAAGTCCCAGACAGGCACGCCCCCATCAAGTCCAAAACCTCGGCGCGACCACCGGCGCCGTGGATCGACCAGTCCATCAGGGAGGAGATGAGGAAACGGGATCGACTCTACACGATATACACCAGGGTGAAATCGGCCGAAAACTGGGAGCAGTATCGGGCCGCTCGCAATGCCACGAAGCAGCGACTACGTAACGCCAAGGCCAGGCACTTCGCACACAGGCTCGGGAAGGAGGAGGGATCGAGAGGGTTCTGGCGGGTCATCCGCGACCAGGGGGGGTGTCGAGGAAGGACAACGTTCCAGCCGACGATCTCACCTGAGGTCCTGCTCGACTGTTTCCTGGGGGACACTCCCGGAACACGAGACCTTGGAGGACTCCCGGAACACGAGACCTCGATTCACGAGACGACCTCCCGGTTTTTGGATTCTCCCCGATTACCATGAAGGACGTGGAGGAAGCTGTCGCCGAGCAGAAGCCCAGGTCGCCGGGACCGGATGGGATCACCCCCATGATGGTTTGGCCCCTATTGCCGGCCCTTAAGCGTCCCCTCATGCAAGTGTTCAACGCCAGCCTCTCCCAGGGCATATACCCCGTCGAGTGGAAAGAGGGAGCCATCGTACCACTCCCCAAGGTACCGAACCCCACGGTGGCGAAACAGTACCGGCCAATTACCATCGGAAACTGCCTGGGGAAGAATTTCGATCGCGTCGTTCTGAAGCAGCTGGCCGGTCACGTCTCCCGGGCTGAACTACTCAGCCCCCGACAGAGCCAATTACCATCGGAAACTGCCTGGGGAAGAATTTCGATCGCGTCGTTCTGAAGCAGCTGGCCGGTCACGTCTCCCGGGCTGAACTACTCAGCCCCCGACAGAGCGCCTTCCGGCCGGGATACAGCACCCAACTGGCTCTCGCCGGGGTGCTCGACTCGGTCCGAGAGGCCATCGACCGGAGACGCCTCACCATCGCCGTCGCCCTAGACCTCGCCCGGGCGTACGACTTTGTGGACCACGGCAGGCTCGTCGAGGTCCTTCGGTCTTTGCGCTTCAGGGAACCCGCGCTCTCGTGGTTCCTGAGCTACGTAACGGAACGGAGGGTGGCCATTCGTCTGGAGGGAGCGATTAGGTCCACCTGGCGGACGACACCCAGGGGGGTACCGCAAGAGTCGTGCCTCTCGCCCCTTCTTTTTAATCTTTTCATTGACGGCTTGACCCGCCTTGATATTCGGTGTCAAGCCATGCTGTATGCCGACGACATCCTTCTCCTGGCACACGCGGAGGGGCACGCCTTGGATGAAGCCGTGGCATCCATAAACGGGGACCTGGCCACCATTTGCGGCTGGCTTGCAGGCATGGGTATGACTACCAATGCGGAAAAGAGCTCGGCCTGCATTATCGGGCACAAGAGGATGCTCCTGAAACACGTATCTCCCGGTACCCCTGCCATAAGGATCGGAGAAGTCGCGATCCCGTACTGCCGGTCATTTAGATACCTTGGGGTCACTGTGACCGACGACCTTTCCTGGGGGACGCAAGCCTCTCAGGTCATCTCCCGCGTGCACCTGGTCCTCAAACGGCTTAGGGGGATGCAGTACAGACCGCCAAATAACATCAAGGCCATCCTCATTAAAACGCTGGCCTTCCCTATAATGGAATTCTGCCTGCTTCCCTGCTGCGATTTTAGCGGGACAGAGATCAACCGGCTGCAGGTGGCACAGAACGCCTGCGTTCGATACGCCTTCCGCCCGGAAGCATGGGACCATCTGACCCCCATATACAGGAGGGAGCAGATGTTGGAGGTAAAGGAGCTGCGGACCCTAAACGTTCTTCGCGGCGGGCAGCTGGTCCTGAGGAACCGTTGCCCGGCGTACCTGTTAGAAAGGCTGACCACGATGGCGCAGGTGCACACCAGGCCAACGAGGGGCGCCGGCTGCACCATGAGGATCCCTGCGCACCGGACAGCCCGGATGGCCGGATCCTTCACAGCCACGTTCGCCAGAGAATTTAACCGCCTCCCTCCAGCCGTGAAGGACAACGCCACGAGGGCCAAACTAAAGAAACACCTGCTGTCCCGCTACGACTGACCCTGCTGACAGGACCTTTGGAATATTAATCTATTTATTTATCTATTTATCCTTTTATTTATTTATTTATTTATCTATTAGTAGTAGTAGTAGTATTTGGTTTATAGGGTGCGTCGACAACATGGTCATTTTACACCACTACCCGTCATGTTTATAAAAAAAAATATTTTACATATATTGGTATTAAAATAAAATTGTTAACATGTACTCTTAGTCAAAATTAAAATAAATTTTACATCCTTAAAATACTGTTAAAAAGGCCAGTTAAATTTAAAAATGATAAAACACGGTTGAGAACATCTGAGTCATCGCCTAGGATCGACTTCATGTCTCCCGCTAACTGCAGCCTGCTACGCAAGCATCGGTATTTGTCACACTCCGTCAGGATATGCCGAACGCTGAGAGGGCAGTCGCAGTCATCACAGCGAGGTGGTCGTTTCTCCTCGGTGAAGAGAAAGGAGTGAGTCAAAGGGCAATGCCCTATCCTCAAACGTGTGATGACGACTTCCTCCCGGCGACTCTTTCTGACGGATGTGGGCCACGCTGACACTACCGATTTCACCCCGCGCAGTTTATTGTTTTCTACGTTCCTCCATATATCTTTCCACTCTTCTAGGGCTACATTTCTCAAGATAGCCTTAAGGTCCTCGTATGGTACCAGCGTCAGAGTTATTTCCTCTAAGTCCAGTGCCTCCTTCGCCAAAGCGTCGGCTCTTTCATTTCCAGGGATACCCACATGCCCTGGGACCCAAAGGAATGATACAGATATTCCCCTTCTGCTAAGGGATATCAAAGCAGTTTGTATATCTTGAATGATTGGGTGCATTGAAGAAAAGTTAGAGATGGAAAGTAAGTAAGTAAAATTATTTTTAAGGGTGCGTCGACTACTGCGGTCATTTCGCACCATTCTCGTCCATTGGTAACACCAGGTTAGTGTGATTAAAGCGAAATCGCTTTAGTACTGTTGTGAGATAAAATTGACCTAGCTTTGTATAAAACGCGTATACATGTAAAAAATTTATAATTTATTAAAAACGTTGATTTCTTTTAAAAAAGCAATTACTCGGGTGAGGCAATCGGGTGAGTCACCTAGGATGTGTCCTAAGGTACCGTTGACCTTGTGTTTTCCTCGAGAAGACCGGTATTTATCACACTCCGTCAGGATGTGCCGCACACTCAGAGGGGAGTCGCACTCATCACACCAAGGTTGTGTCTTCTCTTCTGTGAAGAGGTATGAGTGGGTCAGGGCAGTGTGCCCTATCCTCAGGCGTGTGACTGCGACTTCTTCCCTCCGAGTATTCCTGACGGAAGAGGGCCACACTGATACTACCGGTTTCACAGTCCGGAGCTTGTTGCTATTAATCCCATGCCACGATTCTTGCCATTTGCCCAAAATAACGCGTCGAAACATAGCCTTCAGGTCCTCCGCAGTCACCGTGTTCCACATAATTTCTGGCATCTGTAATGCTTCCTTTGCAGCCTTGTCTGCGCGTTCATTACCAGCTATTCCCACATGTCCAGGTACCCACATAAAGGAGATTTTAATTCCCTTGTTGGTGAGGGAGTGAAGAGCGCATTGTACATCCTGGACGTGAGGGTGGAGTGGGTAATAGGCTGAAATGGACTTCACAGCGCTTAGAGAGTCTGTACAGATAAGGAAAGTGCCAGAATTGCCTTTTATATTTCCTAAGGCCGTCTTAATTGCGAGTAATTCTGCATTGTATATGCTGCACCACGGATGGAGCCTCGCCTTTATGACTTTGTGATGCGCAGAGGACACTGCACAAGCACATGCCGAGCCGGACTTCGATCCATCCGTATACACGGGGATAAAGTCCGGGTGGTTATCCAGGAATTCATAAAATAGGCTCTGGTACTCCTGGGACGTTAGAGAAGATTTCTGGTGCTTGTGCAGTTCAGTGTGGCACTCTGGTCGTGGTATGGACCATGGTGGGTATTTTGAATACCCAACAGGATACACCTCCGGCAGAGATATGTCAATACTGTCCATAAAATCTTTAAGCCGAATACTTAGCGGCCTGGTAGCCCTCGTCCTTCTGTTAAAAATATCTAAAAACCTAGGTTTAAAAACGATATTAAAACATGGGTGCTTTGTCATTGATAAAATTTTCGATGCATAGCTACATGCCAGCATTTGCCTGCGAGTAGCCAGCGGCGGCTCCCCTGCGTCCACATACAGGCTGTGGATAGGAGAGGTCCGAAAGGCGCCAGTGGCTAGCCGTATTCCTGCGTTGTGGACCGTTGTTAACGGTCGCAGGTAAGACTCTCGTCCAGAAGAGTAAACGAAACACCCGTAGTCTATTTTAGACCGAATCAGAGAACGGTATAATAAAATCGAGGTGGTGCGGTCTGCGCCCCATGATGTGTTGCTTAAAATACGTAAAATATTTAGACCGCGGCGACATTTCTGGGCCAGATTGCGAATATGTTCCTGCCATGTCAGTCTCCGGTCTAAAGTCATCCCCAGAAATCGAACGGATTCCACGAAAGGAAGGTTACTTCTTCCTAAGCGTAACGGCGGAGCTATATGGATACCCCTCAATCTGTGAAAGTGCACACACACAGTTTTCTCAATAGAGAAACGAAGCCCATTTCTCTTTGCCCAGTCATTGAGTTTCGTGACAGTTAGCTGAGTCTTCCTTGAAACGCTGGCTAATGTGGACGACCTGCAGAAGATTGCAAGGTCGTCTACGAATAGGGATCCCATTACCGGAGTTTTAATGCACTCCGCTATGTCATTAATGGCAATGGCAAATAACGTGACGCTTAGAACAGAACCTTGGGGAACGCCGTTTTCCTGGTAGTAAAACTGTGAGAGGCTCTTACCTACTCTCACTCTAAAACCGCGGTTTGATAAAAAGTTTCGTATAAAAATGGGTAGATTACCCCTAAAGCCCCAACTGTGCATTGTTTGTAAAATTTTCCTGCGCCAAAGCATGTCGTACGCCTTCTCCAAATCAAAGAAGACTCCAATACAGTGTTGGCGCAGAAGAAAGGCCTCCTGGATAAAATTATCAGTCCGTACGAGATGATCTATTGTACATCTTCCCCGGCGGAAACCACATTGAATGCTGGAGAGAAGGTTTCGCCGCTCTAACCACCAAACAAGCCGGCGATTAACCATTCTCTCCATAACCTTACACAGGCAACTTGTGAGGGAAATGGGCCTGTAATTCCTCGGGTCATTCTTGTCCTTCCCCTGTTTTGGAATCGGAACCACGACAGACTCCCGCCAGGACTGTGGGAAACTACCCTCAAACCAAATTTGGTTGAGGGTGTGAAGGATTTCCGCCATTGCACCCTTTGGCAAATTCTTTAGAAATATATTGTGGACATTGTCTATCCCTGGAGATGAATTCCGAGAGTCCGCAATGGCCGAGGCTAGTTCCCACAGCGAAAAGCTTTTGTTATAATCAGCAATGCCGGGCGTTTCTCGGAACGACAGAGATAATGCTTCAGAGCGTTGTTTCATATCTCTGAAGTCGGCATTATAGTTGGCGTCGCTGCTGATTTCGGCGAATGTGCGGCCGAAAATCTCGCACATATCCGAGGGAGAAGTGATCACTCGGTCATCGACATTTAGTCCGGAAACGCCGCATTGCTGATTGGAGCCCGAGATGCTTCGGACCTTCCGCCATACCTGTGCAACGGGAGTGCTGTGGTTTACACCGGAAATGAATTCCATCCAGGAGGACTTCTTCGCCTCTTTCACAATTTGTCGGGCTTTTGCACGAAGACGTCGAAAAGAGGCAAGATTGGTTTCCGTCGGGTATTTGTTGAATATTCGTAGCGCTCGTTTCCGCAATTTAATTGCCTTAGCGCATTCCTCTGTCCACCACGGCACAGGAGGTCGACGGACGATGCCCGTAGACCGTGGAACACTCATATTTGCCGCCTCTATGATTGCGGAGGTCAGAACTTCGACGTTTTGTGTTGCGTCACGAGTTGAGTCAAATTTGAACATAAAATTTTCTTTAAAATTTGGCCAATCAGCTTTCTGAGTAAGCCATTTACCAGGGGATATAAAATGCTGGTTAAAATTTCCTTCTTTACGTATTAAAAGGGGATAATGATCACTCCCACAGAGATCAGTATGAACGGACAGGTTTAGTTTCGTGTAAAGACTGCTGGAACAAATGGCGAGATCAATGGAGGAAAATTCTCCATTAAAACTGTTAAAACGAGTTTTCTCACCGTTATTAAGTAAAAGGAGGTTAAAATCTTGGATAAAATTTGATAAAATCCGACCTCTTCTATTGCTTTGCCTCCGAGAGCTACCCCACAAAGGGTCATGTGCATTAAAGTCACCTAAAATCACAAAAGGTTTGGGTAATTGATGGACAAGATCCACGAGGTTGCGTTCAGTGACAGGTGCGCACTCTGGTAAGTAAACGTTACACAACGTTATGGGCTCCGGTGCGTGCACAGTTACCGCCACTGCCTGAAATGGTGAATTCAGTTGTACCCGAGAGGTGTAAAGGGCCTCTCGGATAGCAACTGCCACTCCACCCTGGGCTCGCTGGCCGCTGGTGTCGTCATACCTAAAAACATTAAAATTTCTTAAAATACCCATGTCCGTAATTTTAAAATGCGTCTCTTGGAGACAAATACAAAACGGATTAAAATCTCGGATTAAAATGTTTAACTCTTCCTTGTGACGATAAAAACCATTACAGTTCCACTGTAAAATAAAATTCATTAGAATACGTTAAAAATTGAGAATTTATACACAGCAGTCCGTCCGTCCGTTGGGAGAATCAGCGCCGAATACGGTTCTTTTTCCCCTTCTGTCTGGCTATCAGGATTTCTGAGTCAGACAGATTATCCTCCTCCATAGCCTCCACTGGGCATGGGGCCCGCACCTCGGTGGGGCCGGGGGAGGGTGTTTTCTCACGCCTGGTGGGCGTGGGTCCGGTGGGTTTCTTAAGGGTCTTTTTTGGAGAACCCGAGCAGTTATTTGTTTTTACCGGCTTTGTAGCCTTATCCGGCTTGGCTTGTTCCACTTTATCTGTCGCGTTCTGTTCATTTTTCTTTTCTGTTTCACTTGTTTTAACTGAATTGTTTCCGTTGTAAGTAGGCGTTTTAGCAACAACAGCGTAAGACTTAGAAAATGTCGGGGCTATAAGAGTGCGGAACTTTTTTCGAGCTTCAAAATAGGGTAACTTTTCCACTGTTTTGAACTCCATAATTTTTTTCTCCTCTTTCATTTTGGGACAATCACGAGAATACACTGGGTGTGTACCCTCGCAATTGACGCAGAAAGGTTCAGAAGTGCACGCATCACCCTCATGTTTTTCTTTGCCACAGCGCGGGCAGGTGGCCTTGCCCTCACATCTGGTGGCGATGTGGCCGAAGCGTTGGCAATTGAAACATCGCATGGGGCTCGGTATGAATGGGCGGACGGGAACCGATTCATAGCCAACAAATACCTTGTCGGGGAGCGTGTCGCGCGAGAAGGTGAGGATCACAGATGTGCTGTTAATCAGCTCGCCGTTACGCTTTATTTTCAGTCGACGACAATCGACTACGCCCTGAGAGGCCATTTCTGTCTTTATCTCGTCGTCGTCGACGTAGAGCAGGTCGTAGCTGCTTATCACTCCCCGACTTGTATTTAAGGTGCGATGCACCTCCACCTTCACAGGAATGTCCTGGAGACGATGAAAGAGAAGAGTTTCAAACTTCGTTTGTCGTTTGCCGTTTCTATTAACAAAGTGCCATCGCGCAGCTTTTTTGCGGATCTAAGATCGCCTGTAACGGCTGCCGAGAGGACACGACGGATGAGGAAGGGAGACACCTTAGTTAGTGTCTCACCGTCCTTTGCACATCTCATAATTAGATACCGCCTACAGGCGGTCACCGTTATATCTCCCCCGCCCGTATCCGGGCGGGATCTTTTATTTGGAGGTAGTGAGATTGTCTCCATGAAAATTAGGATTTCGTCCCCTGGGCTCCCCACCCACCACGGAGCCACACATTCGGGACGCCACACCGCAAACCGGTGTGGTCGCCAGGGCTACCCAAGGGATATAGCACTATTGTTTAGGGGGACTGCTTCGGGTGGGGCCTCCAGTGCATGGGCCCTCCAAACCCGTACACCTTTGGCCGCCCTACACAAAAGCCCGTCACTCCAGCACTCGCCATCGAAACGTGTCGATAAGCCGATTGATCAAGACTGGCTAGATCTTGACTGCCCGTTTACAGGGTATCCAGGGCCGAAGTGGGGTGTTGAACTCCGGCCCATACCGGGCTTCCGACACCCGGCTGGGTTCCAGAGAACTCACCCACCAGGATCCCCTTCTCCCCCTTACGGGTCTCCGCACACGGCAAACATGCGGGTGGATCGCAGGCCAGCTGGTATGGCCGCACACAGACAGTGGACCCACAAAACTGTCCGGACGCATCCCTTTGCTGCCTGGGGGTTTGTTTTCGGGGTTTCACCTCCCCGCCCTTTTAGTCGCCTCTTACGACAAGCAGGGATACTGCGGGAGTATTCTCCATCCCCCTACCCGCAGGGGTGTACTGACTTATTAATCTATATCTCTTTTTTATTGAATCACCATTAATACCAACCAATTTTATTGGGTGCCACTTATTTTTACATATTTATGAATACGGCTGAACTATCTATTTATCCTTTTATTTATTCAATCACCATTTTAATACGCGCTTGTTTTTATCGGAGCCACATATTTTTTATATTTTTACAATTTTATGATTACTGCTGACTTATTTATCTATCATTTTATTTAACCATCATTTTAATACTGACCAATTTATATTCGTGGCACATATTTTTACATATTTTTACATGTTTGATATTACTGCCTTTTACTACAAGTTATTTTTAAACTATGATTCTAATGCTAGTCTTTTACTTTCCCGGTTGAGAACATAGAAGTCCTCTCCTGTGGAGAATTACCACGAAAACCCGGCCGGCTGGAGATGGTGAACCAAAACCTCCCAGAACCGTCGACTAAACAAGAACAAAATCATTGGCCTGCGTGCCATAACATATGGACTAATAATTAATTGCCATTCAATACTGAATATGTGTGTTTAACGATGGATTTACCACTATTATTACTCTTGACTCAAATTGTAAAATGATAATTACCTACTAAAACTATGTACAGAGCCCTGGGGCAGGGGCAGGGGAAGGAGCCCTGCCATGGGGCCTCATCTGCCCCAGCTTAAATAAAACAAAAGTCAAAGTCCAAGTCTCTCTCTCTCTCTCTCCCTCCCTCTCTCTCCCTCTCCCCCTCTCTCTCTCTCCCCCTCTCCCCCACTCTCTCACCCCCTCTCAGCCCCCCCCCCTATCTCCCTCTCCCCTGAACGCATATGCACCCTCTACCCGCAGGGGGTGCACAACTTCCCTCTGTTACTATGACTATTCACACCGAAGAACTCAACAGCCGCCACTCCGAAAGCGGAGCCCTCCGAGCATCCCCCGCAGTGGATTGCATTATATGAAAAGCCATTTGAAAGGAGAAACTGGCCGACGGCACGAGGACATAAATAGCTCTTCTTCGACTTATGAAAATCCTTCGCCATTTTTTTGTCCGTGAAAATTAAATGAGATAGAACAGAGCAACAACAAACACAAAAAACAATTTGCATGCAAATTTCAATCACACGTAATATTAAATTAAAGTACTCAGTACTACGTCTTCTACAGTACTACTTCTACGGTACTAAATTTAATGGATACTTGAACACGTTCAATTGAAATCCACGTCTTTCTTTTCGCTTGCACAGGTAATCCACTGAAAAATCACAATATAGGCACAGTTGGCTGTATATATTTGTCAGCTGATGGCTGGGCAAAGACTAAAGAACGAGGTGAAAGGCGAGCTAAGAAGGGGAAGGTAAGGTGGGGGAATACGCGAGTGGGGATCAAGCATTTAGGAAATACAATGTAAAGGAATCAATGTACTTAGTTCTCACAAACTGAAACGTTGAAACCACCTCGACCGTATAACAAAGAAGTAGGAGTGAGCTTTAAATGTAGCTTCTTCGAACCTCATAATCTTTCGAACTCAAAGATACAACGGTAGACCAGATCATGAGAATAAAAACAGGGAAATAGATTGTGGAGTAGACGGGTTTAAAATGTTATTGTTCTGCGATCGATTAAGAGAAAATGTAGGCTGCGATGAGACTTTGAAGTAGATTAGTTGACAGGTAGTTAATCTGATTAATTCATATGAACCTTATTGTAGGTTTTTAACTCTGTCGATTTATGCGTACACCATTTCTTGCAGGTTTTCTGAATGACTCTTTACTCATGTCTATATAGTTACATTGTACATTATCTATTGTACATTATACAATATCCAATATATGGTGACTAAACAGGAAATCAAAGAAATGCGCTTCTCACAGCGACTTCCCCATATTCGGCCACTTCGTTGTTCTACCGCCTTGTGCTTAGACACCAAGTTCTGCCTCGTGCCTCATTACGACTACCAGCTAGTTCCATCCTTCATTTATAACAGTTCCTTTCAGGACTTTCATATTTCATTCATTTTTTTACAATTTCTTACGTTCATTCCTATTTCTCTGTCATCCATTTCTACGTATCCATCCATTTTATCTATTTCATCCATCCTACGTATCGTTTTCCTCATCTTCCTCTCCATATCACCTTCATCTATTATTACCACCCTTCCCATTATCCTCCTCATCCTAGTCTATTCCTTTCCTGTACCGGTCCTAATTTCCACACTAGTGGAGTCGCAAACTGGTTGGTTGCCCATTTGGTATAGCCAATGTTTCCGATGGAGCCAAGATTGTTTGCCTGCGTCCTCCTTGGGGATTCCAATGCGGTGCGATTCGGCACCTGGCTGGGGTACCAGCTACAGGGAAGTAAGTGCTACATTTGTAACATCTGCATCACAGATGCTATTTTAACGAATTTTATGCTTCATTAACCTCACTGTTACATTTCCCTTAGGAAACCCTAACCGAATCGGCCTAGCCAGGTCGGGCCAGACGATCGCAGGGTTGCAAAGGGCGGTTGCGCAGGAGACCGCCCTTCACAACTGCAGGGTGATGCTGATGGTCGGCACAAACGACCTGCGGAATGTGAGTATCAACGGCATATGAAATACTAACAGTTATTGGTGCAAAATATTGAGGTCTCATCAATCGTTCACGCTACTTCTTTCTTCATCAGGGGACTTCTCTGCAGAACATGAGGGCGGTGACGTACGCCCATATAAGAATGCTTTTATACAGAGGATGCAAAGTCGTCCTCTGTGAAGTGCTACCCGCCCCGGCCCTAATTTGCACGGAGGAAGGAAGGAGGAGGGTGTCCTACTTCAACGCCTGGCTGCGGGGGTGGGGGGTAAGTAAGTTAAATTCACAGTCATGTTCCTCCATATTATGCGTTTAAGTCAACACCTATTATTGCATTTTTAAAAAATGGAGAGACCCCAGATTCAGACAATCTCTTCCTCCTAACGATGGCACTGAAATACGTGAAAGAAAATGCATGTCGTACGTTCACTGCTCGAATATGACTTTGATAACCTATGGAAACAGACTGTTCAATGTATATATTCTGGTGCGTTGAAAATACATTCTCCGTTGGGATTATGTATTTCACACTGACAATGAGATATGATGACATACTTGATCGGATAAAATCATTCACATAGAAAGGGAGGTTATCGCAATACGAAATCCCGGCTATTCGTCCCTACACAGCTTACTAATACGCCGTGACGCAGGAGCGTCACTATCCGAAAATTTTATACGAAGGAGAACCAGACCTACTTTTACATTACATTGCAGTGTTTCTACAATACTTCGCTGTGGTAACTCATGTCCTCAATTCTATTTTGCAGAATCGGGACACCGCGTCCAAGTGCCTGAGTGCGCTACAGGATAGTCATTATTATGAGGAGTAAGTACATGACTTAAATATTACATGTCACCTTCGCCATTCTAATTTAAGAAACCGTGACCATACGTTATCACGCCATACATCTTCCATTCTTAATTTTGCTGAGGGCTCCGAGACCGCCCAGACGGTGATCATACAAGCACACAAGGATACGATAAGCTTTACAAAATGTTTCAAAACCTCTTCCATTATTAAAAATTACGTTTTTGAATATCGAGTATTATTTTCATGTTACCCTATCATCCCCCGCGAGTGTCAAGGCACTTAACACATGAAAGAGTCGAAGGCTTGGCCGCTTATATCTCCGATCGTCGGTTTTGCATCACGTAGGAAATGGTACTATGAATAAAATATACATATATGTCGTGTAAGTATATTCCAGCATATGTGGTCGGATACTTCAACTTTCCCTCTTACTACATCTCCGTAACTAGGTCTTTTCCGGGACTTTTCTGTAATGGATGACTTAGCATACAGTAATAGTAATGGATGACTTAGCATATAGTAACTTTGACCTCTAATAATAATCTCCGTAAGTAGGTTTTTTCCGTGACTTTCCTGTATTGGATGATGTAGCATATAGTAATATTATTGTAGTAGTAGTGGTCTGGTGCGTCGACAGCTAAGGTCATTTTGCACCGCTCGCAACCTAATTCATGTCAACACAACTTTATAGGAAGTGAAATTCAATATTTATTCAGTAAGAATTAAATTTTTAAGATACCAGAGAAGGAATAAAATAAATCGTGTTTCCAATTAAAACATTAGATTTTAAAGTGCCTTTAATATGTCAATACATTTTAAAAATTCGATTACGCGACCGAGGGCAATAGGGTTATTGCCGAGAACTTGTTCTAGCCCATCACAGCGAGGTGGGATCTTCTCTTCGGTGATGAGATATGAGTGGGTCAGGGCACGGTGCCCTATTCTCAGTCGCGTGATGACAACTTCCTCCCTACGACAGCTCCTGACGGAAGAGGCCCACGCCTGCGTATCTGCTTTCAGGCAGCGCAATTTATTATTCATTTGGCTCCTCCACGAGTCCTTCCACCTCTGTGCAAATATATTTTTTAGGGTATACTTAAGGTCCTCTGCCGGTACCAGGAAAGAAAGGCTTCGAGGTCGTTCAGTGCTTCCTTCGCCGCTGAGTCAGCCTTCTCGTTTCCGTTTATTCCCACATGCCCAGGAACCCATGAAAAGCTTACTCTTGTTCCCTTTTTATTAAGAGAAAGAAGGGCATTATGTATATCCTGAACGATAGGACTGAGTGGGGAAAAGTCGGAAACTGCTTTCAATGCGCTTAAAGAGTCTGTGCAGATTATAAAAGACTTATTACAGCCATGTATGCCGTGGATAGCCATCTTTATAGCGAACAGTTCCGCTGTGTAAACACTACACAGCGGACTGAGCTTCGCTTTCACGACTCCGTGATTAGGGGAGTAGACTGCGCACGCACAGGCTGAATTGGACTTGGATCCATCCGTATATATAGGGATGGTATCCGGGTGGGAATTCAGAATTTCCTTGAACATTACCTGGTATTCTGAATCGATGGTGGAGGATTTTTGTAGCTTGCTCAGTTCAAGGTAAATATCTGGCCGTGGTATATTCCATGGAGCTTGGTTGGGATAACCTACCGGGTATACTTCCGGAAGAGAGAAATTATTCTCTTCGATAAAATTGTTAAAACGTACGCTTAAAGGGAGAGTGGCCCTTCTCCGTCCATTAAAATTGTCTAAAAATCTAGGGTTAAAAACAATATCGTAACATGGATGCTTTGTCATTGATAAAGGTTTTGCCACGTAGGAGCACATCAGCATGTTCCTGCGGACATACAGAGGGGGCTCTCCGGCGTCAGCATAAATGCTCAGAACCGGACTTGTCCTGAAAGCACCGGTGGCCAGTCGCAATCCAGCATTGTGAACCGCTGTCAAAGGCCTCAGGTACGACTCTCGTCCGGAGGAGTAGACGAAAGAGCCGTAGTCCAGACGAGATCTAATGAGGGCACGGTACAGTAAAAGCATCGTGGTGCGATCTGCACCCCAGTTCGAGTTAGTTAAAACTTTTAAAATATTTAAGGCCTGACGGCATCTTTCACTTAACAGTCGTACATGTTCCCGCCAATTAAGTCGGTAATCAAATATCATACCGAGGAAACGTATTGACTCCACATATGGAAGGATTCTTCCACCCAAGCGCAGAGGTGGTGGAACATGATATCCCCGTTTTCGGTAGAAGTGAACGCATTTCGTCTTCTCAGCTGAGAAACGGAAGCCATTGCTGCGAGACCATTTATCCAGTTTATTTAGCGCCAGTTGTATTATTCTGGTTGCACTGACGAGTTTGGACGACCGGCAGAAAATAGCCAGGTCATCAATAAACAATGATCCCATTACCGGAGCCTGAATACAATCCACGACATCATTGATGGCGATTGCAAAGAGAATGACACTTAAAACGGAGCCCTGAGGTACTCCGTTTTCCTGGGTGTAAAACAGTGACAGACTTTTCCCCACTCTCACTTTAAATATCCGGTCCGTTAAAAAGTTTTGAATAAAAATGGGTATGTTACCCCTAAAACCCAGACTGTGCAGCGTCTTTAACATTTTGTGCACATAGATTAATCAACTTATGTTTTGCAGTGATGTAAATGAGCATAAAGTTTTACCAAAACTTTAATCTATAGCATTAGGTGTGTTTTTGGTACCAAAATATTAAATATCTATCTATCTCTATCTATCGCGTCTGATCGCGACCTGGCGGGCCACATCACTGAGTTGCTATTTATTTCCATTCCACACGTTTTTTGTAACCGTCAGAAGTTCAGTTAGGGAATAAGTAATATGGGACGTTACGGTCTGCAACTGTTCCGCAGTGTGGTTCCAATATAAAACACTAAGTGTTGGTATTTGTGCTGGAACTGATATTTCTTGGGTTGATTTTTTCGGGCCAAGGTAACACAAGTAAGAAAATTGTACTTCAGATAGTAAAAGAGCAATGTAAAATATGAAGACACCAGAAAGTGCTCATCGAGTGGAAAAATTTAAATGTATTATCCTCTACCTATACCAGGATTCATAAATGATCAATTACACCGTGAAGTGTCACCCAAAGCACTTAGCCAGATGAGATAAAAAAAAGCGATTTAGGATTTAGAGATATGAAAAATAGGATAACTTAGATAAAACAAAGGGTTAACAAATTTTATCAGCCACACGAATAACACACAGGTAAGAGAAAATTTCATTTCAGATGGAATCAGTTCTGACGAACAGAAATCGAGGGAAGAACTACGATGCACTCATTCAGTCGCGAACTCACCACGTGTTATCCTACACGAGCACAAGGACACATTAATAATCAACTAAACTATTGCGCCATTAGTAACGAGTGGTGTATCCCCACGGGGACAAATTGGCGTGAAAAGAGAAAACAGTGGCCCTTTCCTGATGTGATTACATTTAAGTACTTCAGCGAACAAGACTAAAAAAATGAGAGGACGATGATAAAACGAGAGGACTATCAACATTCTCATAAATTAGAAAACTAAGAAAAGAAAATTACTATATTATATGGAATCAATTTCATAGTAATGAAGAGAAATGCCGGAATATTTCCTGTAGTCATTTGTACACCACGTGTTACATTCATCGCACTTAAGTCGTTTCCTATACCTGGGATACAATTCTACGCATTTACACTTAAAGCGAATATATTCCCAAGTTAATACATTTTACTTATTTTGGAAAACAAGAAAATGATTACCTCATGTAAGAGGAAGTAAGCTTACCTTGGGTGCCTTGAAAAGGCTTGCATTCTTCAATCCATGATCCCGGTTGTATCTTAATGTGGTCCGGTATCCACTGGTACATCCCGGCACAAAACACGTACTAGTCATTTCAATGTTTAAATCAAAGACTTAAACTCTTCGCAGTCAAAATCGACACAATTGAGAATTCACCTCCGTTCTCCACCACGCTAACTTCAGGAAAGAATGGCGGCCGGCTACTTACTACTGCGCCGTGCGCGCATTGCACGCTGGGTAACTTCACAATCGTCTTCACGTGCAATCCCGTTCGTTCAGCTCTGCTGTTCCTTCGGTTCATGCCTAGACGCCATCTTGCACTCTGCGCTTTCACGATTCGTTGTAACGCTTGTCGTTTTTAACTGTTCTTTCAAGAACAATCATCCATTATTTACCCTCACTTTTCATTACCATTCATACTTCATCGCTTATTAAATCATTATCATCACATACTCCTTGTTTCACGGGGGTATTGAGTTGGAGGCGTTTGCTGTCCTTGCTCTTTGCAGGTAAGATATTTTAATGTTTTCTCTCTTTACCTCGTTCCGAGTTACTCAATGGAGGTATTTATGAAATAACGTTAGTCATCTGTCAGATATTGCGTTACAGGTAACCCTGTTACTTAAAAATAGTAAGATAAATTTCCAGTATTTTTTCTCGCGCCTTAAATTTCCTTTAAAATGCCGAAAACTAACTTTAAGCCATTCAGTGCATTAGCGAGCAGGCATAGACGGTGAAGAGTGCACATAGAGGCACAGGTTATCAACACGATGATGGGAACAGTTGCACTAATCTGGAACATGAGTTAGTTCAAGCATCAGATACTGTAAATGCAATTGTGAGCGAGGGTGAAGTTAGTGAAGATGCTGAATATTCAGACAACGTTGAGTCAAGTACCTCAGAATCTGATAGCGACACTAATAATGATGGTGTTGAATTCGATTTAGATCATTTCCTTCGAAGTATTGCAGAGTGGGCTACGGAAAGTGTTTGCAAGAGAAAAGTTAATGATTTGTTAAGTTTACTACGTAGACACTCTTGTTTCAGCTCGTTGTCTGTAGATTCTAGGACACCGCTGAAAACTCTCCGCTCGATTACTGTAAGAGAATTCGGCACAGGAACTTAATGCCAAACGGGAATAAGACAAAAGTTAATTCGATTATTAAGTAGCTATCCCTGCATTAGTCGGAGAGATGTGATTGATTTGCAGTGTAACATTGACGGGCTTTCCCTCTCTAAAAGCTCAGGCAGTCAAGTATGGCCTATACTAGTATGTTTGGAGGACTATCCTGCCATATCGCCATTTGTTGTTGGGATATACCATGAGTATGAGAAACCTAATTCTTGATCTGAATATCTTGATGAGTTGATCAAAGAAATGATCGAGTCAAAAACTGGGGGCTTGGAATGTGATGGCTAAGTGATTTCCATTGAAGTAAATTGCTACGTGTGTGATGCACCCGCTCGGGCTTTTGTAACACAGATAAAATCCCCTACCGGTTATTCAAGTTGTGAGAAATGTTGTGTTCAAGAGGATTATATCGGTAATAAAGTGGTGTTTGATGAGTTAGAGGCACCCTTAAGGACAGACGAAAGCTGTGCTCAGAAAAGTGACGAGGACCACCACATCGGTGATTCACCACTTCTTCGTATTCCTGCTGTTAAGATGGTGCCCCAATTTCCTTTCGAATATATTGTGCCGCGGAGTCCGCACGTCATTTGTTTTGTGTTCGTCAGCCTATCTGGACACTGGCGGCGCTGACGGATGGGGAAGGTACAAAAAGGACGGGCATCGAAAGGAGAAGATGATTCTTGGTTTCGAAAGCTGACATTGCAGAAGAGATTGAACTGATTTTGTTGTTTTTTTTTGTGCTCCAAGACTGTTCCGGAAGGCGGATGAGTATTTCATTTTGCTCGTACTTTTTGTTTAAATATACTTTTCGTTTGAAAGCAACTTCCCCGAGTGCATGTGATATTATTATTTTCGACGATGTCCTTTCAATTTCTCGCTCAGCCGGCGGTAGTCCCCAGTAATATTAGTTCTCGCTCTCTCCCTCTGTGTCTCTTCCCCCCCCTCTCCCCCGGGACCTTTAAACCAGTGGGGTTACAATATGCACTTAGTATGTCAAGAAGTCATGAGGAAAATGATGCTATCTTGGAAGATTGGGGCATTAACTGTAAGACTACAAGCCAGAAAACTTGCTTTGCTTGATAAAAAAATAATGGAAACCATAAAGTGCTTTTGTCCCCTGAGAATTTGCCAGGAAGCCCCGTGCCACCACCGATTTTTTGAGGTTGAAGGAAACTGAATTTAGACTGTTTCTTTTGTACACTGGCCCATATCTCATGGCTGGCATTGCTTCTCATCCCACACTTAGTCATTTCCTTTCTTTTCACTTTGCCATTAGCATATTAGCTTCCACATAGTATTTTGCGAATTTTTAAACTCCTTCAGTACGTGGTGAAGAATTACAGTCAGGTGTGTGGCATTGAAAAAATAAACTAAGTACATGTACTTCTACATGTTGCTGATGGCTGTGAAATGTTTGGTCCACTGGATAAGTGTAGTGCATTTACATTTGAAAACGTACTGCAAAAGATAAACTAGTGAGAAAGCCTAGTCAAGTGTTACCACAGATTGTACAAGGAATGTATGACCAATCACTTTTAACATTGGTGGACATTCATCCAGCTGATTTTAAGGTGATTAGGGAAAAACACAGGGTAACTACAATTCCTTTTGGATTTGAACCACCTTGTTATTCGAAAATCAAGTGGAAGTCCTTCATAATTACTGATACTTCTCCGAACAACTGTGTGATGATGAAAGATGGCAAAATTATGGTAATTGACGTAATAGCCACAAAGAATTCTAGCCTCTATTTTGTTGGTAGAATGTTTGAAACCATGAACAATTTCTAAAGCGTACCTGCTTCCTCCAAGAACATTGGAATTTATATTGGTGTTAATTTATTTCACTCTTATTATTTTACTGCTGAGAACATAAAATGCAAAATGATGATTCCAATGGAAAATGAATACGGTGGTGGCAGCTTTTATATAGCTGAACTGCTTCACCATTATCAGTGAAGGGTATGTTATAATAGTTTATTTTAAAATTGTTGCCTGTTTTTGACCATTTTTTGTAAAATGAATATCGATATTAAAAATGAAAAGTTTTGGTGACAGTCAATGCCCTCTTTTAATATATATTTACTTTCTTATTAACATGCCCTGGCAAGTAGTGGAATCCCTTCCTCACTGAAAATACGATCACTTAACAATTCAGGCAGTACCTTAGGCCTGGGTGAGAAATGAGAAAGATAATGTCCATGTGTTGTACCAATCCCATGAGAATTCGGCTGCAATAGCACGGGCCATCAGGCAGCAACAGCAGCCATAATACAATTTGCAACAGCCCCATTTGGTTCGTTCGAGTATAATAATTTTTTACTTTTCAACCTAGGCATGCCTAGATAATATTTCCATCACAATTTTCTGGCAAGTCTCAGACAGGTAATTCTTATGAAGTATAAATTTGTATAGATCTTGGAGGATCTTTGATGACCTTAGGTATCTTAGAGAAAATCGTAATTAATATTAATCAGAAATTATTATGATTTATCATCTACATTAAAAATTGTTATTTTTCAGAACTGATACTTTTTGGTTTACTGATCTACTACATTGATTAATGCTATGTTTTATGCAATTCTCTTGATATTGGTTCATGAAAATATTTGTTATAACTGTTCTTTAGATTCGCTGATAGCAGCCATACAATTAGAAAATCAGATGAGCAATTGCAGTGACACAGACCAGGAAGTCTTTGCGGCTGGATTAACGAGTGAAAATGGTAAGAGGAAAAGATAACAGAGGGACTTGAAATACCCAAATGAGTCCTCAAGTTCCGTCGAAATGGGTCCAAATTTTGATATAGCACAGACACCACCACCAGGTAAGGATTTGTGGATGTAGTGTAATTGGTGTACTGCAATCTAAGTGTCATACTGATTGAATTTTAAGAAGTAACATCTTGCTTTCTTACAGAAAATTTGGTGCAAATAACAGAAAAGTTGGTAAAACAAGTTTCTGAAAGGCAGTGCTCCTTTAAGCAATGAGCATTTGGTATATCTTGGTCTCCTGAAGTGCTCAAACGATAAATCAAATAAACGAGGAAAATTTTGCCTAAACAGCAGGCAAGAACAGCGTAAACCAGAGCATGCTGACAATGTATTCAGGTTGCCTTAATTGGAGATGATTCTGCTACGAGTTCGGCACGTACATTTGGTATGCTGTATTGAACTAATACTAAGCGTTAACTTTTTGTGTTCCATAACATGCACTGCAGGTGCAGTATGGTACATTGTATGATTAGTGTAACTTTGCATTGCCAAAGTTATGAATTCCAGTTACGCAGCTTTTTGAGACAGTAACTCCACCATTTTTTTCTAACCACTCAATTATTAATTGTTTTGTGCTTATTATAAAGAATACTTAAAGAAGAAATCCTGAGGTAGATTTCTGATATTCCTCTCTGGCTCAGTCAGAATCAGTTTAACCAACCAGGGGCTCAGGTACCAGTTTGTAAAAGAGTAAGCCATAGTCAATGATGCCCATTATAATAAGCACAAGACATAATAAATCATTGTATGATTAGTAGACAATGAAATGAAAAATAGTAGTAGCTTTAAAGTTTCAAGGAGTTGGGTAACTTAAATCCATAATTTTTGTGCAGAAATAGTTCATGTATACAAATAGCTTAAAGATGTTGCATTTTCTTTTAAGGTAGGTTTTTTCAGGGATAGATCCTCAAGCATCCTATATAAATGTGTCAATAAAAAGGAGTTCAGCTCCGAGTAGTAGTAGTAGTAGTAGTTGGGTGTTCGGGTGCGTCGACGACTATGGTCATTGGCACCGCGCACAATCTATTTTATTTATATACCATTCCTAAAATCATATATAATTTATACATACGTATTCATCTTGTATCACTATAGATATATCTATATTATATTTTGTTAAGAAGCCCGATTTCTTTTATGTAAGACAAGACTCGGTTAATTCGATCGATATCGTCTCCTAAAACTTCCTTTAGGTGTCCCCTGACGCCTAGCCTTTCGCGCATACCTTGGTATTTGTCGCACTCCGTCAGGAGGTGTCGCACACTGAGAGGACAGTCACAATCATCACAGCATGGTGGTATCTTCTCGTCTGTAAAGAGGAACGAGTGGGTCAGGGCGCAGTGCCCGATACGCAACCTCGTGATGACGACTTCCTCTCTGCGACTGTTCCGGACGGAAGTGGGCCACACCGACGTTACCGGTTTAATATAACGTAGCTTGTTGTTCGTTACATCGTTCCATTTATTGGTCCACTGCTCTAGCACCTTCTTTCGGAAGGCTGCTTGGAGGTCTTGGTAAGGTACCAAAGTCCAGGTAGGTTCCTCAATTTCCAGGGCTTCCTTCGCAGCGGCGTCTGCCATCTCGTTCCCCGCTATTCCCATATGTCCAGGTACCCAAAGAAAACCCACCTTGATTCTCTTCTTATCAAGGGACAGTAGGGTGGACTGTATACTCTGGACAAGAGGGTGCCTGGGGAAGAAGTCGGAAATGGATTCAAGTGCGCTCCTCGAGTCTGTACAAATTACGAAAGACTCGCCTGAATCTCCTATCTCTTCAAGGGCCAACTTAATGGCCAGCAGCTCAGCTGTGTATATACTACACATACCATTGAGCTTAGCTTGGATCTTTACGTTTTGGTAGGATGAAACAGCGCACGCGCAAGCCATATCGCTCTTTGATCCGTCTGTAAAGATAGGGATCATGTCCGGATGGCAGTCGAGGAATTCGCTGAATAAAACCTGGTATTCTGAGGCAGTGGAGCAGGCCTTTAGTCGGGTGTTTAGGTGCGAGTAAATTCTAGGTTGAGGAATTACCCAAGGAGGGTACTTAGAATACCCTATAGGATGTATCCGTGGAGGCGAGAAACCAATACCCTGAGTGAATTCGTTAAAACGGATACTTAGCGGCTTAGTTGCTCTTGTCCGTCGGTTAAAAAGTTCTAAAAATCTAGGGTTAAAAATCATATTAAAACATGGGTGATTTGACATTGATAAAACTTTGACGACGTACGAGCACATTAAAATAGTCCTCCGGTACGTCAACGGCGGCTCTCCAGCATCCGTATATATACTGAGCACCGGACTTGTTCGGAAAGCGCCTGTAGATATTCGTAGCCCTGCGTTGTGTACCGAAGTTAAAGGTCTTAGGTACGATTCCCGTGCAGAAGCGTAAACAATTGATCCGTAATCCAATCTTGAGCGGATAAGTGTGCGGTACAATAAAATTAGGGACCTACGGTCGGCACCCCATGTCGTGTGGCTTAAAAATTTTAAAATGTTTAAAGTCCGAAGGCATTTATTTCTTAAAATTTGTGTGTGTTCGCGCCAGTTCAGTCGGTAGTCCAGGGTCAAACCAAGGAACCGGACCGATTCCACAAACGGTAAAAAATTGCCACATAGTGACAAAGCTGGTGGATTATAGTGCCCCCTCACCCGGTAAAAATGTACGCACTTGCACTTCTCCGAGGAAAACTTAAAACCATTCCTCTGTGTCCAAACCTCCAATCTATTTAAGGCCAGCTGGATTACTCTGGTTGCGGTAACTAATTTGGACGATCTGCAAAATATTGCTAAATCGTCTACAAACAGAGATCCCATGAGAGGAGGTTTAATGCATTCCGCGACGTCGTTAATCGCAATTGCAAATAGTGTCACGCTTAAAACCGACCCTTGGGGTACTCCATTGTCCTGCCGATAAAATTCGGATAGGTGTCTACCTATCCTAACTTTAAAAACACGATCCCTTAAAAAATGTTGTATAAAAACAGGTAAATTACCTCTCAATCCCCACTTGTGAAGAGTCGTCAATATTTTATGTCTCCAAACTCTGTCGTATGCTTTTTCCATGTCGAAAAAGACACCCACAACGTGTTGACGCAGTAGAAAGGCCTCCTGGATAAAGTTATCGACCCTGACCAGGTGATCTATGGTCGAACGGCCACGTCTGAACCCGCACTGGATACTTGAGATAAGGTTTCGACGCTCTAACCACCAAACGAGTCGTCGATTCACCATTCTCTCCATTACCTTGCACAGGCAACTGGTTAAGGAGATAGGTCGATAATTATTCGGGTCAGCTCTATCCTTTCCCTGTTTAAGAATTGGGATTATAACAGACTCCCGCCAGGATGGTGGAAAGCTACCCTCGACCCAAAGTTGGTTAAGGGAGCGCAGGACCTCCGACAATGCCTTCTCCGAAATATTCCGGAGAAATGCATTATGGATGTCGTCCATTCCTACGGCAGAGTCCCTGGATTCTGCAATTGCTGAACGCAGTTCCCAAAGTGAAAAAGGGATGTTATAATCCTCTACTGTTCTCGCGGGTGTAAAGATCAGCGGTGATGATTCCTTTTGTGTCTTAATGGACAAGAATAAGTCGTCGTATGCGTCGTCACGGGATATGCTAGAGAACAACTGGCCGAATACCTCACCGATAGCCGAAAGAGATGTCAAGACATTGCCGCCAACCTTAAGGAAGGAGACGCTCAGCTGATGGTGGTTTCCCGAAATACGCCTGACCCTGTTCCATACCTGTGCAAGAGGGGTTTTGTAGTTAATTCCAGAAACATATTCTCTCCATGAAACCTTTTTTGCCTCCTTTACTACCCTTCGAGCTTTGGCTCGGAGGCGCCTAAATGTCGAAAGATTGGTGGCCGTTGGATATTTCTTGAATATTCGTAGCGCCCTCTTGCGCTTACAAATAGCTTCCGCGCATTCCTCGTTCCACCATGGAACTGCAGGCCTAGAAGACATTTGTGCTGATCGAGGCACGCTGCACGTGGCGGATTCTATTACACCTCTTGTCATATTTTCTATGTTTAAAATTCCGTCATACCGTTCGTCAAAAGTAAAATTAAAGTTCTCTTTAAAAAGCGCCCAATTAGCTTTCCGGATAATCCAGTTACCAGGTCTAATAAAGTAAGGGTTAAAATTATCCTCTGTCTGTATGAAAAGGGGAAAGTGGTCGCTCCCACATAGGTCCTCGTGAGCTGACAAATGAATTTTATTCATTAAAGTGCTCGAGCACATACAAAGGTCAATTGTCGAGAATTGACCATTGAAGGAGTTAAAACGGGTATGCTCCCCGTTATTTAATAAAATCAGATTAAAATCCATTATAAAATTGGCTAAAATACGGCCTCTCCGGTCACTTTGTGCACTAGAACTACCCCATAGGGTGTCGTGAGCGTTAAAATCCCCAACTAAAATAAATGGGCTTGGCAGCTGGCGATAAAGGGCTTCCAGGTTCAGTCTGCTGACCGGTGCGCCATCCGGCATGTATACATTGCACAACGTAATTGCTGTCGGGGCGTGTATCGTCACAGCCACCGCCTGAAAAGGCGTGTTCAGCTGTACTCGGGAGGTGTAAAGGGCCTCCCGAGTAGCAATAGCCACTCCACCCTGGGCACGTTGGCCACTGGTATCGTCAAATCTAAAAACATTAAAACCCTTTAAAATCCCCTTGTCCGTATTTTTAAAATGCGTCTCTTGCAGACATATGCATAAGGGGTTAAAATCTTTAACTAAAAACTTCAACTCCTCATTATGTCTATAAAATCCATTGCAGTTCCACTGCAAGATAAAAGCCATGATAAAAAGATTTAAAATAAAAAATTACTTAAAAACCTTTCGAGGACCGAGTCTCGTGGGAGGACTATCGTCGGAGACGCTGGTAACTTTTCTTCCCCTTTTCTTTTGCGCGGAGGACTTCGGCCTCTGAGGGACCTTCGTCCTCCTCCATTGCCTCCGGTGCGTTTAAACCGGATGGGCCGGGGGATGGAGTCTTTCCTCGCATAGCAGCGGGGGCTCCATTGGTGGATTTTGGTGGGTTCGTTTGAAATGAACCCACCTTGCTACTATTATTATTATTTTTGTTTAATCTTTCCTTCTCATGATTTGGTGCCTTCAGCTTTTCGTCCTTATCGAAACAGGGTGTCTGTGTGGACATAGTTATTTTGGTAACAGGCTTGGCCGCAACAGTGGCGAACGATTCCGAAAATATCGGCGCAACTTGGGATCGAAACTTTTTCCTAGCCTCAAAATACGTAATTTTTTCTACGGTCTTGATTTCCATTATTTTTCTTTCTTCGAGCATTTTTGGGCACTTACGGGAGTAAACTGGGTGTGAGCCCTCGCAGTTTACGCAGTGGGGATCTTTTGTGCAGTCCGCACCCTCATGCACGTCCAGTCCGCAGCGCGGGCAGGTGGCCTTGCCCTCACATCGCGTGGCGATGTGGCCGAAGTGCTGGCACTGAAAGCAGCGCATGGGCGCCGGAATGAATGGTCGCACAGGGACGGATTCATATCCGACGAACACCTTGTCGGGGAGTTGATCGAGGGAAAACGTGAGGATAACGGACGTCGTGTCTTTTACGACACCGTCACGTTTCGTCGTTAGTCTTCTGACATCGGTCACCCCTTGAGAAGCCATTTCTCTCTTTATCTCCTCAATCTCGACATTCAATAGATCGTAATGAGAAATAACTCCCCGACTCGTGTTGAGGGTGCGGTGCACCTCCACCTTGACGGGGATGTCATTTAGCATGGACATAGTAAGTAATCGCTCACTCTGCTGCATATTATCAGTTTCGATTAATAGCGTGCCATCTCTTAGCTTCTTTGCTGATCTTAATTCACCAGGTACGGCAGCCGACAATACTTTCTTAATAAGAAATGGGGACACTTTCTTTAAGGTTTCACCTTCTTTTGCACACTTCATTATTAAATACTTCTTACTACATATTATCTCTTTATCTCGCCCGCCCGTGTCTGGGCGGGGTCTTTTTATGGGTGGGAAATTTGAATTTTCCATACCACCTTGAACTTCATCCCTCGGGCTCCCCACCCACCACGGAGCCACACATTCGGGACGCCGCGCCGCAAGCCGGCGCGGTCGCCAGGGCTACCCGAGGGGATATAGCACCCTGGAGGTGGTTGTCTGTTTCAGGTTGGATCTTCGATGCTGCGGGCCCACCAACCCGAGCACCTCCGACCGCCCTACGCAGACCCCCACCTCCCTAGCACTCGCCACCGAACGTATCGGAAAGCCGATTGACCGGGGGTGGCTAGCCCCCGGCCGTCCGTTTACGGGGAATCCGGGGCCAAAGTGGGGTATTGCACTCCGGCCCATACCGGGCATCCGACACCCGGCTGGGTGCCGGGGAACTCACCCACCAGGGTCCCCTTTTCCCCCTTACGGATCTCCATGCACGGCAAACACATGGGTGGATCTTGGCAAGCTGGTATCGCCTCACACAGACAGTGGACCCACTAAACTGCCCGGACGCTACCCTAGCTACACTCGGGGTTTGTTTTCGGGGTTTCACCTCCCCGCCCTTTTAGTCGCCTCTTACGACAAGCAGGGATACTGCGGGAGTATTCTCCATCCCCCTACCCGCAGGGGTGCTAAAAACGTTAAAACCTTTTAAAATCCCCTTGTCCGCCATTTTGAAATGCGTTTCTTGCAGACAAACACAACATGGGTTAAATTCGCGAGTTAAAATGGCCAGCTCCTCCTTATGCCGATAAAAACCATTACAGTTCCACTGTAAGATAAAAACCATAAAAGGTGAGTAATAAATAATTTTAAAATTAAAAAAAATAAATAAATAATAAAAACGGGCATTAGGTTCAGAGGGAGAATCAGCGCTTTATGCGATGTCTCCTCCCCTTAGACCTAGCCCGGCGGACCTCCGACTCAGAGACATATTCATCTTCTTCCATCGACTCTGGTTGGCTCTGCCGGGCCGGACCAGATGGCCCGGGGGATTGAGATTTTCCACGCCTGATTTGCGTGGCCGGGGTGGAGTTGTTCGGGTTCTTACCTGGAGAACCCGAACTGGTGGCGTTCGTCTTTGCCGGATTATGGGCCTTAGCCGGCTCGGCCGATATCTTCGACGTGGCTTTCTGGGGCATATTCTTCGGTCCATTAGATTCTTTTACGCTGTTTGTGGGCTTAGTTTCTTCGGTCTGAGTGGAGATAGTACACATTTTCTTGGGGGTTGCTGCTACACCTGCCCAAGATCGGGAAAAGGTAGGGGCCATGAGACTCCGATACTTCTGCCGCGCCTCTCCATAAGGGATTTTATCTAGGGTCTTAATTTCCATAATTTTCCTTTCATCCTTCATCACAGGGCAATCACGAGAGTACGCTGGATGCGAACCCTCGCAGTTCACGCAGAAAGGATCGGAGGAACATACGTCACCCTCATGCTTGTCCTTGCCACAGCGCGGGCAGGTGGTCTTAACCTCACATCGCGGTGCGATGTGGCCGAACTTTTGGCATTGGAAGCAACGCATGGGGTTTGGTATGAATGGCCGCACTGGTACCGAATTGTAGCCCACATGCACTTTCTCGGGGAGCTTATCGAGAGCGAACGTGAGGATCACAGATGTAGTATTAATCGTCTCACCGTTCCTCCTAGTCGTAAGTCGACGACAGTCTGTCACACCTTGTGGGGCCATTTCTCTCTTAATTTCGTCTACTTCAACGTAGAGGAGATCATAATGGCTTATAACTCCCCGAGAAGTGTTTAGGGTGCGGTGGATATCTACCGTGACCGGGATATCGTGGAGTTTCTTCACTTTGAGCAGTTTTTCTGCTTGGTCTACATTTGCCGTCTCAATCAATAGTGTCCCATCTCTAAGCTTTTTGACTGAGTGAGGTTCTCCAGGGATGACCGCAGACAAGGACCGTTTAATGAAGAAGGGAGACACCTTTTTAAGTGTCTCGCCATCTTTCGCACATTTGAGAACCAAATAGCGCATGCTCTTCTTGAAAATACTATCTCCCCCGCCCGTATCCGGGCGGGATCTTTTATTTGGAGGTAGTGAGATTGTCTCCATGAAAATTAGGATTTCGTCCCCTGGGCTCCCCACCCACCACGGAGCCACACATTCGGGACGCCACACCGCAAACCGGTGTGGTCGCCAGGGCTACCCAAGGGATATAGCACTATTGTTTAGGGGGACTGCTTCGGGTGGGGCCTCCAGTGCATGGGCCCTCCAAACCCATACACCTTTGGCCGCCCTACACAGACCCCCGTCACTCCAGCACTCGCTATCGAAACGTGTCGATAAGCCGATTGATCAAGACTGGCTAGATCTTGACCGCCCGTTTACAGGGAATCCAGGGCCGAAGTGGGGTGTTGAACTCCGGCCCATACCGGGCTTCCGACACCCGGCTGGGTTCCAGAGAACTCACCCACCAGGATCCCCTTCTCCCCCTTACGGGTCTCCGCACACGGCAAACATGCGGGTGGATCGCAGGCCAGCTGGTATGGCCGCACACAGACAGTGGACCCACAAAACTGTCCGGACGCATCCCTTTGCTGCCTGGGGGTTTGTTTTCGGGGTTTCACCTCCCCGCCCTTTTAGTCGCCTCTTACGACAAGCAGGGATACTGCGGGAGTATTCTCCATCCCCCCCCCGCAGGGGTGTAAAGTTCTATTAATTGAGCTTTAAAAACAAGGTTGAAACATGGGTGGGACTTCATAGATAAAATTTTGGCAAAGTAATTGCACATGAGCAGGTTCCTTCGGTGGCACAATGGCGGCTCTCCTGTATCCACATAGAGGCTTTGCACCGGACTAGTCCGGAACGCCCCAGTGGATATCCGTAGGCCTGCATTGTGTACCGCGTTCAGAGTACGTAGGTACGACTCCCGACCGGAGGCGTATACGAAGGAACCATAGTCAAGCTTCGACCGGACCAACGAACGGTACAACAAGATCAGCATTGAGCGATCGGCTCCCCATGTTGAGTGACTTAAGAATTTCAAAATGTTTAGAGTCTTAAGACATTTAAGTTTTAAAGTATCGATATGTTCCCGCCAGTTGAGGCGACAGTCAAAAATCATGCCTAAAAAACGTACAGAGTTAACAAACGGAAGGTTTGTACCGCCCAAGGTTAGTGATGGGGGAATGGTATGACCCCTACACCGGCGTAAGTGGAGGCATTTAGTTTTCTCCAAGGAGAATTTAAAACCGTTATCTTTGGCCCAACCCTATCCAACTTGTTTAGAGTAAGCTGGATAAGTCTGCCCGCGGTAGCTGGTTGGGATGACCTACAAAAAATTGCGAAGTCGTCCACAAACAGTGAGCCAATTACCGGTGTTTTTACACAGTTAGCGATATCGTTAATCGCTATAGCAAATAGCGTTACGCTAAGTACTGAACCTTGGGGAACACCGTTCTCTTGACTATAAAATTTCGATTCGTGTTGGCCAATTCTTACTTTGAAAACTCGGTCCGATAAAAAATTTTGAATGAAAATGGGTAGGTTACCCCTAAATCCCCATTCGTGCATCGTTCTTAGGATTTTGTGATGCCAAACTCGGTCGTATGCCTTCTCTATGTCAAAAAATACCCCGACTACGTGTTGGCGCAGAAGAAAAGCTTCCTGGATATAGTTGAAAATTCTGACTGAATGATCGGTAGTGGAACGGCCTCTGCGGAAGCCACATTGAATACCAGAGAGAAGGTTTCGGCGCTCTAGCCACCAGACGAGCCGCCGATTCACCATTCTTTCCATAGCCTTACACAGGCAGCTGGTGAGGGATACAGGTCTAAAGTTATTCGGGTCGGCTCGGTCTTTGCCTTTTTTTAGTATAGGAACTACCGCAGACTCCCGCCAGGACGGTGGAAAAGAACCTTCTAGCCATAGTAGGTTGAAGGTATGGAGAACCTCCAACAGTGCCGACTCCGGGATATTCCGGAGGAAGGCATTGTGGACCTCGTCAGGTCCCGGAGAAGTGATATGGGAGTCAGCAATGGCAGATTTGAGTTCCCAGAGGGAAAACGGAAGGTTTTAACAACAAGGAGACATCGCGTAACAGTAATTGAGGACGAAGACAAGACATACGTTATCTTAAAGTGGAGTGAAAATGCCGGAAATTGGTAATGTCTTTCCGCCCCATGTTCCCGGGTTCATGAGAAAATTGCTCATAAACATTTTCGTCCCAAGTAGATACTTACGATTTCGCGCCTTACACAACAAGGCGAAATGGCCGAGGTGGTTAAGGCGACAGTACCTATTATGCCTGGTTGGAGCGGGACGTCGCGGGTTCGAGGCTCATACATGCGTAACTTTTTTTCGCTCGAATATACTTCGGAAACCACGAAAGATGCCAGATTCCGACCGTATACGACAGTAACTACGGTTTTTTTTTCGTTTTAAAATTATTTTCTGGAATTTCTACTGCCCAGAGTGTTGTAGACAATTGTTGAGTTTTTATCATTTGCTCGGAAGGAGAGTTGGAGGAGAAAGGAGCGTCATTGGCCGAGTATTTCCGATTTTGAAATACTTTTTGAAACAGAAATTACTCCGATTAGTCGTGGGACTTTCTGGAGGCCATTAACGGAAGACAAAAATGTTAATGTTTATCTTGAAGCGATCTGATTGCTTTAAATTTCCTAGAAATTGTGCTCCAAGGCGAATATTTTTTACTCAACTTTTCCTTCAATCGCGAAGATTTTCCTGCCAGAAAAGATTAAAACAGGTGCCAAGAGTATGGATAAGAGGCTTGAGAGGAGCTAATATGGGACAACGTATTTAATGAAGCGACTGAGGGGGAGTTGGGAGGGGGGGGAAAAGAAATTCCATTTCAGTCAAGGAAAATTATTGGGTAATAAAAAAACTGTAATTCCTTTCCAAAACCATGTTTATTAGAACTGCAGGAATTATCAATTTCAGTCATGGTGTTGAATAGCATGTTTTTGGATGATATTCATCATAAAAGCATTTGAAGTAATTGTTCGACGTTATTGAGACACAAAGGATTGCTTGCAGCGTGGAAAAAAGATATTGAAAACGGAGGTACTCGTTTTGATAACCTGCGACTGATTGATGAGTGGGTGTACGATCGTTTCGTTGAAGCTAGGAAGAGAAACGAATCAGTGACGACTAGGACTTTGCAGGAGTGGGCACTTTCAGCGGCAGTTCAACATGTGTGCGAGAACTTTAAGTTTTCAGCAAGTGCTACTTGGGTGACTGCGTTTAAAAAAAATTTCGCCTAGTTCAGAGAAAAGTCACCACGTATGTGTCTAGAAGTGAGGAGGGTAATTTAGAGGACATTTTAAAATCAGCGGATATATTTCAAAAACAGGTGAAACGCATGATACAGCACTACGATAAGGATTTTGTGATGAATACCGACCAAACTGGGTGTTCATATAGGGCAGATGTAAAGAGAACGCTTGCATTCAAGGGACAAAAAACAGTGCAAGTGGCAGGTGGGAGTGTTCACAAACTCACTCACTCGTACACGGCACAATATTCCATAACTGCGTCGGGAAAACTGCTCCCAAAGGTGTTCTTGTGCATGCAGGAAGCAGGGGGTGAATTTGGTCCGCGTGTGAGGGAGATTGTGATGTCCATGGAGAATGAATATAGAAATGTTAATGTAGTGTCCTCAACTGACAAGTGCATTATTTAGGTAATTAAGCCTTACGTTGGTGAAAAAAAATTTTTAATGGTGGTCGATTCCTGGGGAGGACAAATAAATGCTGGCATGTACGATGAACTATTTACTAATGTCAATGACGAACCTACATGTACATAAAAAGTGATACCTCCCAAGTGCACCCCGTTATGCCAGCCTTGCGATGTTTATTTTTATAGACAAATAAAACAATTTATTGCAAGATCACAAATAGCAGTGTCCTATTGAAGGAAAAAAGGGAAATTACATCTCAAGAAGATGCCATTAAAATCCATTCTATCTTCACCATTGTTCAATGAAATGATAAGTTATGCATGGTTTGCATCAAAATTATTGGAGGAGAGGAATGTATTTAGAATTCAGCAAAACATACGTAGTATGAGAAGGAACTTTGATGTTTTCTTAATCAATTGAACTAATTTAATGTTTAAACCTGCTGTAATTGTACTCACTGAAATATAGATTAGCGAACGTGAGTTAAGTCTTTATAAAATAAGTGGTTATAAAACGTATGCTAAATGCACTGATGACAGTAGAGCCAAAGGTCTCTCTGTGTAAGTACTTGAAGACATTCCTTGTAATCCAATTTCGTTCACACTATCTTCTGCTGATTGTGTATTGTTAACTTTACACTTTGACTTTATTAAGTTTAACTTGTTGTGAGTATACAGGCATCAGGGTATTCAACCTAATCATTTCTTAAATGAAATACAAGGGGTCATTCAAAAAGTTAGTGGTAACCTGGTTATTGCTGGTGATATTAACATTAATATTTTAGATAATAATCAAGTATCAAATGATTATAATAATTTAATGTGCTCCTATGGTTTACATTGTCTGCTGAAACTTCCAACCAGAATAACAAAATTATCTTCGACTTGTTTAGACCATGTGTTTGCCAGAATTGCCATTATGTATAAATTTCAACTACTTGCTGATGTACTCCACCTAGATATAAGTGATCATTCTATGACAGTGTTCTCTATTGCTCTTATTCAATATCATGGTCAAATTAGAAATGGTTGTGACAGTAAGCCCCTTAAGTTTGGTATAAATTACAATCATCTAAAACATTGTGTAGGAGTTGATTGGACTGTGGTGTTTAATGAAAATAACGCATCTAAAGCTTTCGAATTGATTATTGAGAAGCTTACTACTTGTTTAGAACTTTCAAGTTTTTCTTACAGCACTGCTAAAGGCTCCGAAAAATTAAGGCATAGATGACTAATGCCCTATTAGCACAGGTTGACAGAAAAAATTATTTATTTAACAAGAGTAGGCGTCATCCAAATAATATTAGCTTAAGAAATGAGTACATTAAAAGTAAAAATAATCAGCGAAAGAACTTCAGACAAACTTCAGAGAATTATTACATGAGTAGTAGTAGTATTTGGGTGATAAGGGTGCTTCGACGACTAAGGTCATTCGCACAACGTCAACCTAACATCACCATGTCAAGTTATTTAAAATAAATAATTAAATAGACAAATAAAAGCAACACAACTCACATTAAAATGGGCGTGAGATAAAACGCCACATAATGGATGGTCAGGATCGCTCCTAGGACGTGTCCTAGGTCTCCCGATGTTCAGCCGGATGCGCAGAGCACGGTACCTATCACACACCGTCAGAAGGTGTCTCACAATTATTTGAGAGTCGCAATCCTCACAGTAGGGAGGGATCTTCTCTTCGGTGAAGAGGTAAGAGTGAGTGAGGGCACAGTGCCCTATCCTCAACCGTGTGATTGCGACCTCTTCCCTGCGAGTCCTCCCGACTGATGTGGGCCACACTGATACGACCGGCTTTATGGTGCGCAACTTATTTTCTGTCAGGGAATGCCAGGTTTCCTTCCACTGTCCAAAGGCTACGTTTCTCAGCGTAGCCTCTAAGTCTTCGTACGGTACCAATACTGACGAAATATGTTCGTCTTGAAGAGCCTTCTTCGCTGCCGAGTCGGCCATCTCGTTACCGGCTATTCCCACGTGTCCAGGTACCCACAGAAAACAAATAACGATTCCCTTCTTAGAAAGGGATAAAAGGTGATTATGACTCTCCTGGACAAGTGGGTGCATCGGGGAATGACCGGAAATGGCCTACAGCGCACTCATAGAGTCACTACAGACCATGTATGCGCCGCAATTGTCCCTAATACCACCAAGAGCCATCTTTATGGCGAAAAGCTCCGCCGTGTAGATACTGCACAGCGGGCTTAGCTTCACCCCGATGACTCCATGGTGGGACGAGAATACCGCGCATGCGCATGCCGACTCGGATTTCGAACCATCCGTAAACACGGGAGTGAAATCGGAGTGGCGGCACAGCTCTTCCCTAAAAAGTTGTTGGTACTTCATAGGCGTCGTGGAACCTTTCTGGCCAGTTCGTAGGGTAAAACTACACTTCGGATAGGGCATTGGCCATGGTGGCTGACCGGAATATCCATGGTCGCACAATTCTGGAAGTCTCACATCTGTTCCTTCCATAAAATATTTTAAACGGACGCTCAGGGGTCTGGTGGCCCTTGTCCGCCCGTTAAAAATGTTTAAAAACCTGGGATTAAAAACTATGTTGAAACACGGGTGAGTCCTCAAGGATAAAATTTTTGCGACGTAGTTAGCCATTAAGATGTTCCTCAGGGTATCCAGCGGGGGCTCTCCGAAATCCGAGTATGCACGATTCGATGCACGGACCCACCAAACCCGTACATCTCCGACCGCCCTACGCAGACCCCCACCTCCCTGGCACTCGCCACCGTGAAGCATAGAACCACGGAAGGCGATTGACCGGGAGTGGCCAGCTCCCGGCCGCCCGTTTACACAGAAGCCGGGGCCGAAGATGGGTATTGGCCCCTGGTCCATACCGAGCATCCGACACCCGGCTAGGAAGCACAGACCTCATCCTCCAGGTTCCCCTTCTCCTCCTTACGGGTCTCCGCACACGGCAAACATGCGGGTGGATCGCAGGCCACGTGGTGTGGCCGCGCACAGACAGCTGACCTACAAGACTGTCTGGGCTTAACCCTTGTTGGCTCCTGGTTTGTTTTCGGGGTTGTCTCCCCGCCCTTTTAGTCGCCTGTTACGACAAGCAGGGATACTGCGGGAGTATTCTCCATCCCCCTGCCCGCAGGGGTGACCTGAGTAATTATTACAGTTAGTGTGTCTATATTTTAGCTTATTTCTAACTGGTAAGCCATTCAGTAGTAGTAGTAGTAGTATTGAGTTAATAGGGTGCGTCGACAGCATGGTCATTTTGCACCACTACACGTCATGTTTCTAAAAGAAATATATATGTTACATACATTGGTATAAAAACAAAATTGTTAACACGAAATCTTAGTCAAAATTAAAAATAAAAATAACATGAATTTTACATCCTTAAAATACTGTTAAAAAGGCCAGTTTCATTTAAAAATGATAAAACGCGGTTGAGAACAACTGAGTCGTCGCCTAGGATCGAGTCGCAGTCATCACAGCGAGGTGGTCGTTTCTCTTCGGTGAGGAGAAAGGAGTGAGTCAAAGGGCAATGCCCTATCCTCAAACGTGTGATGACTACCTCCTCTCTCCGAGCACTCCTGACAGAAGAGGGCCACACTGACACGTCGGGTTTCACGCTGCGTAGTTTGTTCCCCATTTGGGAAGTCCAGTGTTCTTTCCATTGCTTCAAAATGACGCTCTTCCACGCGACCTTGAGATCGTCCGCAGGTACCAGCAATGTCTCGGGTTGTAAAACGGATAGAGCCTCTTTCGCCGCTCTGTCTGCCCTTTCGTTTCCGCGTATTCCCATGTGCCCTGGTACCCACATGAAAGTGATCTTTACACCCCTTAAGTGGAGGGAGCGAAGGGCGACCTGTATTTCCTGAGCAATGGGATGTGACGGAGAGAAACGGGAGATGGTCTCAAGCGCGCTCATGGAGTCACTACAGATGACAAAGGATAACTGATTGTCACGGATTCCCAGAAGGGCCGTCCGCAGAGCGACCAATTCTGCCGTTAGAACGCCGCACAGCGGACTGAGCTTCAGTTTCATCACTCCGTGGTGGCTGGAAACTACGGCGCATGCACACGACGAATCGGTTTTCGACCCGTCTGTGTACACGGGAGTGAACTCCGGATTGAGGCTAAGGTATTCAATGAACAGTTGCTGGTACTCTGCGGCCGTGGTGGAACTCTTGCGAAGGCTGTGCAGACGAGTATCGCATAATGGTCTCGGCATCGACCATGGGGATTGGCTGGAGACACCTGCAGGAAACACTTTGGGGACGTTAAATGGACATTCGTTTAGGAATTCTCTTAACCGTAGGCTAAGTGGTTTACTGGCTCTTGGCCGTCTACAAAATATATCTAAAAAACGGGGTGTAAAAATAACGTTACACGCAGGGTGATTTTTCGTCGACAAAATTTTTGCAGCGTAGTTGCACATTAAAAACTTACGTCGAGTAGCTAGGGGTGGCTCTCCAGCATCAGAGCATATACTCAGGACCGGGGATGTCCTGAAAGCCCCAGTTGCCAGGCGCAGCCCTAAATGGTGCACGGTCGACAACGGTTTCAGGTATGATTCGCGTGCCGACGAATAGACTATGGACCCGTAATCTAATCGTGAGCGTACTAGAGCGCGGTACAATAAAATCATTGAGGAGCGATCTGCTCCCCAGTTCGTTTTTGTTAAAAACCGTAATATATTTAAAGTCTTGAGGCATCTCTCTCGTAAATGGTTTATCTGATCCCGCCAGTTAAGCCGACGGTCGAATGTCATCCCTAGGAAGCGGAGTGATTCCACAAAAGGGAGTTCCACGTTGTTCAAGCGCAGGGTTGGAGGGACGTGTACCCCCCGCAACCGGTGAAAGTGGATGCACTTGGTTTTCTCAGCTGAAAATCGAAAACCGTTTCGCCGAGACCATACGTTTAGCTTGTTTAGGGTCATTTGCAGTTGCCTTCCTGCTGTCGCGACTTTAGACGATCGGCAAAATATCGCCAGATCATCTACAAATAATGATCCCATTACCGGCTCCTTTATACATTCAACCACGTCATCAATTGCAATGGCGAAGAGAGTCACACTTAACACTGAGCCCTGGGGAATGCCATTGTCGAGAGGATACGGTTGAGAGAGATGCCTCCCAATCCGTACTTTAAAAACTCGCTTGGTTAAAAAATTTTGAATAAAGATGGGTAGGTTCCCCCTAAAACCCCACGCGTGAAGCCTGTCCAAAATTCTCCGGCGCCAGACTCTGTCGTAGGCCTTTTCTAGGTCGAAAAAGACTCCAACGACATGCTGCCGAAGGAGGAAGGCCTCCTGGATGAAATTTTCCGCACGGACGAGGTGATCTGTCGATCTACCACGGCGGAAACCACACTGAATGTTGGAGAGGAGTTTTCGTCTTTCCAGCCACCAAATGAGTCTCCGATTGACCATTCTCTCCATGACTTTACACAGGCAACTAGTAAGGGAAATGGGCCTGTAATTAATCGGGTCAGTTCTGTCTTTTCCCTGCTTTGGGATAGGCACGACTACGGACTCCCGCCAGGACGATGGAAAATACCTATCAACCCAAAGTTGATTCAAGGTTTGGAGCACTTCGATCAACGCCTTCTCCGGAAGATTCCGGAGGAAGGCATTGTGCACTTGGTCCAATCCTGGGGAGGTGTTTCGGGAGTCTCCAATGGCAGAAGTGAGTTCCCACAGAGAGAACGGGTCATTGTATTCTGCAGCTGTACATCCTTCTCGAAAAGAAAGCCGGGTAGCTTCGTGCCGAGCTTTAAGCATTAGAAAGGCGCCGTCGAAATTGTTGTCACTGCTGGTGTTGGCTAGGACCTGACCGAAAGCTTCGGTAATGGCGGGCGCTGCTGTCATCAGGTTGCCTCCAACTTTCAAGTAGGACACGCTGGGCTGTCCCGATGACGAAATGGATTTTACCTTGCGCCATACCTCTGCAAGTGGTGTCTTGTGGTTAACACTGGAGACGAATTCCATCCAGGAGACCCTCTTAGCCTCCTTCACCACCCGACGTGCTCTAGCTCGAAGGCGACGGAAAGAGGCCAAGTTTGTCGCCGTGGGATATTTATTAAAAATACGAAGTGCCTTCTTACGAAGCGTAATAGCTCTGGCACATTCGTCGTTCCACCAAGGTACCCGTGGTCGCCTTGCCGTACCTCTAGAACGCGGTACGCTTACATTTGCAGCTTCAATGATGTCCGAGGTTAAAAGCTCAATATTACTTTTCGCGTCGCGATTATTGTCGTGAACGTAGTTAAAATGTTCCTTAAAAATTTCCCAGTCGGCTTTGCGGGTGAGCCAGGTTAACGGTCGCATAAAATTTTCATTCATATATTGGTCCTTCTCAATAAAAATAGGGAAGTGATCGCTCCCACACAGGTCGTTGTGCACAGTCATCCTCATTTTCGTTATTAGACTGCTTGATAAAAAACAAAGGTCTATGGAGGAATACTCGCCATTAAAACTATTAAAACGTGTCTTCTCCCCGTTATTCAATAAAATATGATACGAATGAAGCATAAAATCAGATAAAATCCTTCCTCTCCTGTTTCGCTGGCTCCTTGCGCTACCCCATAGAGGGTCATGTGCATTAAAGTCTCCCAGGAATACGAAGGGCCTAGGTAGTTGGCGGACAAGGTTCTCTAGGTTGCATCGCGTGACCGGTGCACCCTCCGGAAGGTAAACGTTGCATAACGTTATGGCCTCCGGAACGTAGACGGTCACATCCACCGCTTGAAATGGCGTGTTCAGGAGCACTCGGGAGGTGTAAAGGGCCTCTCGAATGGCAACCGCTACTCCACCTTGGGCTCGTTGGCCACTGATGTCATCGAGTCTAAAAACATTAAAACCTTTCAAAATGCCCTTGTCTACGGTTTTAAAATGAGTCTCTTGAAGACAAATACAACTCGGGTTAAAATCGCGAATTAAAATGGCCAGCTCCTCCTTGTGCCGATAAAAACCATTACAGTTCCACTGTAATATGAAAACCATTAAAAGTTAATAATAAATAATTTAAATAAATTACTAAATAAAAAGGGGCATTAGGCCAAAGGGAGAATCAACGCCTTAAGCGTCTTTTCTCCTTGGCTTTAGCTCGCATTATCTCCGACTCGGAGAGATATTCATCTCCATCCATCGATTCTGGTTGGCTACGTCGAGCCGAACCAGATGGACCGGGGGACTGGGACTTTCCACGCTTCGATTGCGTGGCCCCGGTGGTAGTTTTTTTCGAGTTCTTCCCAGAAGAACCCGAACTAGCTGTATTAGACTCTAGCGGTATGTGTTTCTTAGTTGCCGGCTTTATAGCCTTATCCAGCTTGGCTTGTTCATCTAAAGATTTGTTTTCTTCTTTCTTTTTATCCAACGAATTTGCATTTTTTGGGGTTTCTGCCACAACAGCATACGACCTCGAGAAGGTTGGTGCGATCAGTGTTCTATATTTCTTTCTGGCCTCTGAATACGGCAGCTTATCCACAGTCTTGATTTCCATAATTTTCTTTTCTTCCTTCATTTTGGGACAATCACGAGAGTACACTGGGTGTGTACCCTCGCAATTGACACATAAGGCTTCTGAGGTGCACGCGTCACCGTCGTGCTTAACTTTGCCACAGCGCGGGCAGGTGGCCTTGCCCTCACATCTTGTGGCGATGTGGCCGAAACGTTGGCATTGAAAGCAACGCATGGGGCTGGGAATGAATGGCCGGACGGAAACCGATGTGTATCCCACAAAGACCTTGTCGGGGAGCGTGTCGCGCGAGAAGGTGAGGATAACAGACGTGCTGTTTATCAGCTCACCGTTCCGTTTGATTTTCAAACGGCGACAGTCGATAACGCCCTGAGAGGCCATCTCTCTCTTGATTTCATCGTCATCGACGTAGAGCAGGTCATAATTGGTTATTACTCCCCGACTGGTATTTAGGGTGCGGTGCACATCGACCTTGACTGGGATATCTTGAAATTTTTTTAGAGCCAGTAATTTGTCACTTTGAATTTCGTTTGCCGTTTGAATTAACAGAGTTCCATCTCTGAGATTCTTGGCAGAAATAAGGTCGCCAGTCACCGCTGCAGAGAGGACTCTACGAATTAGGAAGGGAGACACCTTGGTCAGGGTTTCACTTTCCTTTACGCATCTCATTATAAGAAATTTCCGACAAGCGGAAGACTTATTCTCTCCCCCGCCCGTTTCCGGACGGGATCTTTTTGGTGGAGGAAGGTTATCAAGCTCCATATAAATAAAGACTTCGTCCCCTGGGCTCCCCACCCACCACGGAGCCACACATTTGGGACGCCACACCGCCAACCGGTGTGGTCGCCAGGGCTACCCAAGGGATATAGCACTATTGTTTAGGGGGCCTGCTTCGGGTGGGGCCTCCAGTGCATGGGCCCTCCAAACCCATACACCTTTTGCCGCCCTACACAGACCCCCGTCACTCCAGCACTCGCCATCGAAACTTGTCGATAAGCCGATTGATCAAGACTGGCTAGATCTTGACCGCCCGTTTACAGGGAATCCAGGGCCGAAGTGGGGTATTGAACTCCGGCCCATACCGAGCTTCCGACACCCGGCTGGGTTCCAGAGAACTCACCCACCAGGATCCCCTTCTCCCCCTTACGGGTCTCCGCACACGGCAAACATGCGGGTGGATCGCAGGCCAGCTGGTATGGCCGCACACAGACAGTGGACCCACAAAACTGTCCGGACGCATCCCTTTGCTGCCTGGGGGTTTGTTTTCGGGGTTTCACCTCCCCGCCCTTTGAGTCGCCTCTTACGACAAGCAGGGATACTGCGGGAATATTCTCCATCCCCCTACCCGCAGGGGTGGTAAGCCATTCAGCTAAGTTATGGGGCATGATATCACCTATTAGTTTGTTGATGCTATTGCCTACATTATTGTAAACAAGGTAATGCATTTACATGATGTTCATTCAAGCAGTGATCAGTATTACATCCATAGGTAGTAAATATAAATCTGGTATAATAAGCAGGTATTTCTTATTTTAAAAATAGTAGATGTGTTATATTGTGGTAGATTGTGACTTCCACTTTCACCAATAAGTTAACAAAATTTGAAAATACATTGCAATGCCATCTTAACGTTGATGATCCTGTATATATTGTTTGTAATCTAGAAGAAGTTAGACATTTGTAAGGTGCTTGTAATAAACCCATAAGTATATTACAATGTTAGACTTACTAGAGTAAGTCTAAGGACATGTTGGCAGATATGATGACAGATATATGACACATAGCTAATTCTTATTGCAATTGATGTTGTTAATAAGGAAATATAGCAGGATTTGTGATAATTAGTGCAGCAGCTGCTAATGCTGCAGAACGGCAGGAATTAGTTATAGCAAGGCGAAGACTCAGAGATGCCACAGATCCTTTTGGTCTTCCAAATGACCAGTTCCAAATGACCAGTTCCAAATGTATTTTAGGCTATCACAGGATAATGTACGGTATCTCTATGATTCCTTAAGGAATATCTTGAGGCGAAGGCGAAGTCATGGCCTTTCTGTGGAATGACAGGTAAATAATAATTTACTCCCAGAAACTAGTCCCATAAGTTATGAAAATTATTTATATACTTTGTACTATACAGGTCCTTGTAGCACTGCGATTCTTCGCAACTGGTTCATACCAGCGTTGTGCGGGACAAGATAGGTTACTATCATATTCCCAATCATCTGTGAGCAATGCAGTACACAAGAGTAGCCAAGGGAATACAGGATGTGATAGAAGCCACTTGGGTGAAATTTCCAAATTTTGAAGAAAGGCATATGGCGTTAAAACAGGTATTAATGCGTACAGATCAGGTATTTAACTTGACTTTAAGGCCTTTGGTTCTTGAGGGTTGAGTGAAAACCTACTCATAACTCTAATTCCCAGAGTCTACTGGAATTATAAGGGGCCTACCACAATCTTAATACTTGCACATTGTAATACCCATAAAAATCAAAGATGCCTACTACCCAAGTTTTTATTCAGTGCACATATATCACTGACATAGGCTAACAAGTAATTGTTCATTTTTTTATAGAATTAATATATCTCCTACAGACTAGAAATCAGGTTAGTTTACGTGATTTTTCCAGTAATAAAAATATTTCACTTAGCTCACGCATTATTTTGCAAATTCTGTGGGGAATAAGTATTTAGAATGTTGGTGTTCTATATTTTTATAGTTATTTTTTTTTAATCATCCACCAGATGTCGTGTGTTCGTTATTTTTGGCGCGCTATACTGTGTTTGTTGCGACTGAAGCGTCGAGTCATTAGAGCTGGGATTTTCGATTACTTTCGATGATTCGATATGGTTCATGCGAATGAATCGTTCTTTCAAATGGTTCCTAATGAACCAAATAACTTGGTGAACCACTGGCGATTGAACCGGCTGAATACGAGGAAGTAAAACGACATCCACCAAAGATGTGATTACTCGGGTATGTCGGGGACAAAGTAATGGTTGCGAAGTATGGAAGTTTTACTTTGTCCTTCAAGCATCCAAAAATGTGAAAGTATGACATTCCCTCCGAGTAATCTATAAAGATGAAATTTAATAAAAATACCTTAGTTGCTTGCTCAGGAATTTTCAATTTTCCACCGAAGATATTACTACATGTTAACAATTAGATCTGTCGTAATTTTTCGTCCACAGTTTAGCAGTCAATTCAAGTTCATTTACAGCTCGTATGTCAGGAAAAGCACATTCAAATTAATCAAATTATGCATGTTTCTGAATACAATACATCATTATGAAAACTTGTGGAGACACTTGCATTTCGCCGCAATGAAAGATTAAAGTCACGAATGTGCAAGAGCGAGGATCAAACATCCTCCACAGAAATTAGTGGGAATATCATTGTGGGGCTTGAAAAATAAATGATAGGAACAGCTATCAATTCATTGTCACCATTTCACAATAACCGCGCGACTTAAAAGAAGCGCATTTTATGACAAATACCTCACCATAACAATACCGGCGAAGAGAAGCCTAAAACAATGCGAAATTAAAGGCACTGATTGTTATTTGTTGGTGATATTATTTGGAAAGAATATTGGTTTCATGCTATAAGGAGCACTTTTTTTCGGTTACTGGAAGATTCCAATACCTGTGGATATTCAAAGACCTTCTCGCATCTATTTATTAAAATAGATCTTGTAAGTTTATTTTGCTTTAGGTCACATGGTATTTCTAGGCCTTTGGATTTTAAAGTTATATTTGTTATTTTCCTTCTCATTTAGTCTTCCATTCAGTGCAGTAAGCATTTTGCATTGCCATTTTTGGGTACATTTACATTGGCCAATCAACCCCAATAGTTTTTGGGAGATCATATCATCAGCATACCAAGGAAAGAGTCATTTGAACTGCAATAAAGAACAGAGGTGAGGTTGTACAGATTCTTAACTATGCTTAAGGAATTTATTAAAGTTTTCATCTTCATTATTTCCCGAAAATCATACATAATCCATCCAGGTCATGGATTCCAAGAGAAAAAGAAGTGGAATTAGGCGATACTTCCAGCAAGGCTCTCATGATCAAGCGGAGAGCCAATTTTGTAAACAAAAATATTCTTTCAAATCTTGAGGAACATCAAATTTATTCAGACACGTCAAACTTAAACATCCATCCATCGGTCTTGAAGATAACTCCCCAAAACGTGCCTGTCACTCCATCAATGTGAGTTGTGATCCATGCCAAGCAAAACTTAATTGGGAAGGCAGCAGCTGTTCGGCTTCAGGAAGAGGATCACCACAATCAGGATAAAGATTCCACAATCACACCCTCTTCAGGGTGTATTTGGAAGCATTTTGATTCCCTGGTAAAAACAAAAATATATGACCGTTCCCCAACTGCAGGAGCCATTACCGAGATGGACAAATTTCTAGGAGAACCACATCTACAGAGGCATGAAGATCCTTAGCAGTGGTGGTGGAGGAATCAAGAGACATATCCCAGGCTCTTTTCAGTGATGAAAAGAAGGCTTTGTGTTGTCGGCTCCTCAGTACCCTGTGAAAGGGTACTCTCTAAGGCAGGAACAATCCTATGTGAGAGAAGAAGAAGCCTTAAGCCCAAGAGATTGTCAGAAATGATATTTTTGAATTTCAATCTATGATGTACTAATTATTATATTTATAACTGATTATGAAACCACCTTCATTCAATGTTCATAATTTTTGTGAGTTTTTAACCACATCTCTCTCGCAGACTACAACCTTCACGCAGAGAAAGAGCGTCATGTTCCCATGACCTTCAGAGATAGATCCCCGGATTATAGGATGCAAGCGTGCGGTCACAGGGTGACGCTCAAGGGGGGCGCGCGATGGTAAAGCGCGTCCCTGGAGAGTTTCGCGTGTTGTATGACCGGAGGTGGGTGTGCTTGAGGTGAATTAAACGCATGAAAGTTGATTTTTGGCTGCTCCCCTACTGCCTTCCCAGAACCCCGAGAAAAGTTCTTACAGTAGCGAACTAACGGCCCGTTAGCAGTGGTGAGAGCGATATTATTATTAGATACCGAAATGGTGCACCGATGATAGCCAAATCCCGTAATTCAAAAAATTGATAAGGAAAACCCATTTATCATTATATCACCAGAATACGAGAGGACTTTGTACAAAGTTTGACTCCCTGCGTGTGGCACTGGCAACGGTGAACTTTGATGCAATATGTTTTACGGAAACGTGGCTTCATAATGGTATAAATAACACCGAAATTGGACTTATTCCAAATTATTCAATTTATATTCAATAGGCGATGCTATTTGGAACGTCAAAGAAGACACGCGCACAGGGAAGTTCGATTCTTATCTATGACGTTACATCGTATCCATGACGTTTCACATGTTGAGTAACAAAGGAATAACGTTATGAGTTTAGTGACAAAAGAATAACGTTATACAGCAACCAATAGCGGTGAGTGTATAAGATATACTCTTTATTTTGATTGCGAAGCGCCCTTATCAATTTGCAGTAGAATGCAATTACATTATTAACAGGCTTTCACTATGAAATCACCGAAGTAAGGGGAAAATTTACAAGTAAGATGGAAGTACTATATTTTAGTTCGTGCAACACGCACTGTAACAACGACATGTGGACGAAAAGAGATGTTAAATATATTTACTTGCATTAGATAGCTCTTGCCCACATAATCTGTCGGTATTTGTAATACGTGTTGCAATCATTTGGCAGGTCTAACAGTTCAGAGACCGAATCCTAATAATAATGATTTAACTCTGAGGTATTCATGTTGAGACATGCTTTCCTTCAAAAACAGAGAGGGTGAGAAAAAGAAATTGATGAAAACAACGAAAAAGCAGTCAAGTATAATAGTAAATTATATGGGGGACCACCTGGCTTTTGCCAATAGTAGGTTCCAGGGCCCCATGGGGAAACTTTCCATGGGGGAAAAATGGGAGGAGTTGACGAGACTTCTCAACGCCCAAGGACGGGAGAAAACCCAGGACCAGTGGAGAAAGGTAATAACTTCTCATGTAGTGTCACGGATTTAATATTATAACTAACCTAGAGTGTTTGTATTATTTTTAACTTAACTGTGACCTTAATTTTTATTCAAAATTGAAAGGCCAGGAAAGACATTAAAGGAATGGCTCGGTCCAAGAATGCCAAGCTTCATGCCGAGAGGAGCAGAACGCAATTTTCAGGTTAGTAAAACATTTATTTTATTTCATGGATTTAAAACTTGGATCACCAGCGAAATACGCAAAATGTCTGTTACAGAGACTATTTGCCTCTTACAAATTTAGTCCTTATCCTAAATTGAAACATAGATATAATACCTTGAAAGCCTGTTACCATAAATGGATAAATCCTGCCATATTCACAAGTCATGACTCCAGAGTCCGTAATTGTAGTAATAAAACCCAAAGGCATTAAGGGCAAAGGTTAGTTTATTGTATGATGTTCCAGATGAAGCTACTTGCACTGAAATTGATAAATGTGAAATATGTACTTCACGGGAAAACAATATTTCAGCAGTTTTGATAAAGCAAAGAGTGGAAAATCCATCGGTGACCAAGTTAAAATGTTAACATTTTTCCTACAAATTATTCTAAAGAAATTATTACTGCTGTCCCAGGTTCAACCAAACATGCAGTTGACAAATCATGCAGAGCTAAAAAAAACAGCGAGGAATATGGGCCAATACTGATTTCTACTGTGGACATCCTCTCCCTGATGAGTATATCAAAATTGCTCTCTCATATTATTTGGATGATGACAAAGATTGCTCTCGTCAAAGTCCTAATCAGCGAGATGTGTTGACTGCCATTGAGAATGACATTTAAGTAAAAAAAGTGACGCGATTCACGAGTCGATCAATAAAAGAAGCTTATGCCAACATGAAAGTACAACATCCTGAAATAGAAATGGGCTAGTCAAGTTCTACTCTGTGAGGCCAGGATGGGTTCCAATTCCACCAGTGCTTGATGTTTGCGGGTGCATTTATTGTTCCAACTTGAAACTTACATGTAACAGCTTAAGAAACTTGAAAAACTCAGTTATTGAAAATGATTATTTATTAAAGTTGTATCTTTGTGAAACTCCCTAAGAAGATTGCTGGTTCCAGGAATGTGGCATGTGTCCAGATATTGAGGGCGTGACAATGGCCACTTCAGGTTTGGAAGAGTGAAGATGAAGACGTGACTTATGGTTTTTGGCAAAAGGTAACTTGTTGAAGAAGACAGTTTCAATGGAAGCATTCATTGCTGAAGTTCAGGATTGCACAAAGAAAGGTGTATCACCACTACATTCGGAAAATACAAAGGTAAGCTATTCATAAAGAGAAGTTGGTTGCACAAAGTGGTGTTAAACTGGTGCTTCATTTTGACTTTGCTGAGTATTAGAGGGTGATTCTTCCACATGAAATACAATCAATCCATTGGCAAAGTATGCAATTTCAATATTTACCAGCGTGGTATATAATGTAAATGGAACCCAGAGTTATGCTGTTATTTCAGATGATTTGTCTCATGATACTGCGCACGCTCTGTTGGCGATTAAGAAGATAGAAGAACACTTATATACAATATATATTAATTGGATAGATAAAAGATACATTTCAGGTGGTGCACCTGCTCCTTTTAAAAACAGGTTTCAGCTATTTGAGTTGGGTAAAACTGTTTAACAGGAAGGAAGTCATAGGTGGTTGTTCAGTGCAACCGGACATGGAAAAAGACCCTGTGATGGAGTTGGGAGGACTAGTTAAACATTATGCCACGAACTACAACTTGAGAAATTGCAATTCTGCCAAGTAAATTCAGAACAGTGGGTCGTTTGTGGAGCATGTAAGATAATTCTTGCCTAATGTGAAAGTTTTGCATTTGCCATGTGATGACAGCTCAATCAAGACAAAAAAATCAAAATGATAGGGCATAAGTGGCACCTGTACATGGTATTAAAAGCTGTCATGTCTGAGTCGCTAACATACATGGGACAAGTATTGCTCGCTCTGCAAACCACACATGTATACAGGCTGTGACAATAACAGATTCAGAAGTAAAAACATATTGTGTTCAAGATCTCTCCACTAGTGACTTCATTGGGTGTGTTTTTGAAAACTGGTTGATTGCTGAAATCACAGCTGTGTCTTTGGAGCAGAATGAAGTGTGTGTCACATTTATGCACCCACATGGTCAGTCCAATGGTTTCAGGTGACCTACATTGGAAGACTCATGTGTAGTGCCAATGAAAAATGTTCTGCACAAATTGCCTCATCCACCCATTCCAGTCAGTAGTAGTGGGCGATTACATACCATTGACACCACTGAACTACGGAATATTGAACTTACATTCAGTGACTGGACGTAACCACTGACTCAGGTATATACTATTTATCCATTATGGATGCTAAGTAGAATTGAAGATAGGAAATGGAAAACATTGAAACTGCCACAATTACGTATTACGTAAAATCTGCATTGGAGACGCATCATAAAAAAGCAGAAAATGCTCAGGACTTAATGAGAAGGGACTTTTTAGCTTCTCAAATGCCCCTGTGAAACATGCACAACCTTCAACCTTGCGTGAAACACAACTTGACCTTCAACAAGTCATGTTTACTCCAAACCTTACATACATTAGCATGTTTTATTCACGACAGCTCTCAAATTGCAACTTGGGCATACATACTACCTGTGGAGGATCGTAGTAGTATTTAGGTGAATAGGGTGCTCCGACGACTGAGGTCATTCGCACCACGTCAGCCTAAAATCACCATGTCATGTTATTTAAAATAATAGTTAAATATATAAATAAATAAATAAATAAAAGCGACGCAGCTCACATTAAAATGGGCGTGAGATAAAACACCAAATAATGGTTGGTCACAAACAGTTAAAAAGCCCACTCTTTTAAAAAGACATAATCCGACTGACACAATCAGGATCGTCTCCTAGGACGTGCCCTAGGTCTCCCCTGATGTTAATCCGGATGCGCAGAGCACGGTACCTATCACACACCGTCAGAAGGTGTCTCACAATTATTTGAGAGTCGCAATCCTCACAGTAGGGAGGGATCTTCTCTTCGGTGAAGAGGTAAGAGTGAGTGAGGGCACAGTGCCCTATCCTCAACAGTGTGATTGCGACCTCTTCCCTGCGAGTTATCCCGACTGATGTGGGCCACACTGATACTACCGGCTTTATGGTGCGCAACATATTCTCAGTCAGGGAATGCCAGGTTTCCTTCCACTGTCCAAAGGCTACGTTTCTCAGCGTAGCCTTTAAGTCTTCGTACGGTACCAATACTGACGAAATGTGTTCGTCTTGAAGAGCCTTCTTCGCTGCCAAGTCAGACATCTCGTTACCGGCTATTCCCACGTGTCCAGGTACCCACAGAAAACGATTCCCTTCTTAGAAAGGGATAAAAGATGGTTCTGAATCTCCTGGACAAGTGGGTGAATCGGGGAATAACCAGAAATAGCCTGCAGCGCACTCATAGAGTCACTACAGACCATGTATGCGCCACAATTGCCCCTAATACCACCAAGAGCCATCTTTATGGCGAAAAGCTCCGCCGTGTAGATGCTGCACAGCGGGCTTACCTTCACCCCGATGACTCCATGGTGGGACGAGACCACCGAGCATGCGCAAGCCGACTCGGATTTCGAACCATCCGTAAACACGGGAGTGAAATCGGAGTGGCGGCACAGCTCCTCCCTAAAAAGTTGTTGGTACTTCATAGGCGTCGTGGAACCTTTCTGGCCAGTTCGTAGGGAAAAACTACATTTCGGATAGGGCACTCGCCATGGTGGCTGACCGGAATATCCATGGCCGTACACTTCTCGAAGTCTCACATCTGATCCTTCCATAAAATTTCTAAAACGGACGCTCAGGGGACAGGTGGCCCTTGTCCGCCTGTTAAAAATGTTTAAAAACCTGGGATTAAAAATTACGTTGAAACACGGGTGAGTCCTCATGGATAACATTTTTGCGACGTAGTTAGCCATTAGGATGTTCCTCCGGGTATCCAGCGGGGGCTCTCCGGCATCCGAGTATACGCTTAAGACGGGAGACGTCCTGAACGCTCCGGTCGCCAAACGTAGCCCCGCGTTGTGAACCGTTGCTAGCGGTTTCAGGTAGCTTTTGCGGCCCGAGGAGTAGACGAAACATCCATAGTCCAACTTGGAACGCACCATTGCCCTGTAAAATGAAAGCATGGTGGTCCTGTCGGCGCCCCATGTGTGCGATAAAACACGTAAAATATTTATAACGTTAAAACATTTTTCTTTAAGAATCCGGATGTGTTCCTTCCAATTAAACTTGGAATCGAACACCATCCCGAGAAAACGAACCGATTCAGCGTATGGTATAACCCTACCACCGAGATATAACTCTGGTGGTATGTGGTTGCCCCTGAAACGATAAAATTGTACGCATTTTGTCTTTTCCGCTGAGAAGCGGAAGCCGTTCTTTTAGGACCAGCCGTCCAGTTTATTAAGACAGAGTTGTATCTGTCTGGACGCGGTTACTAGTTGGGATGACCGGCAGAGAATAGCCAGGTCATCCACAAACAATGATCCCATGACAGGTCCCGTGATGCAGTCCATAGCGTCATTGATCGCAATAGCGAACAATGTCACACTAAGGACTCATCCTTGAGGCACTCCATTTTCCTGCGTATAGGGTTCGGAATGGTGCTTACCTACACTAATTTTAAAAACTCGGACCGATAAAAAATTTTTAATAAAAATGGAATTTTCCTCTAAAACCCCAGCCATGCAACGTGTTTAAAATCTTCTGACGCCAGACCCTGTCATACGCCTTCTCCAGGTCAAAGAAGACCGCGATGACGTGTTGGCGCAGAAGACAGGCCTCCTGGATGAAAATGTCGCTCCGAACGAGGTGATCAATCGACCTCGCCGGAAACCAAACTGGATATTCGGCAGAAGGTTCCGCCGCTCTAACCACCAAACGAGCCGACGGTTTACCATCCTTTCCATTACCTTGCAACCATAACTGGTTGAGGGTGCTCAGGATCTCCATCAACGCTTCCCCCGAAAGATTTCGAAGGCGTTGTGGATTCCGTCCAGTCCCGGAGAGGTGTCCTTGGAGAGGTGTCCTTGGAATCCGCGATGGCTAACCGAAGTTCTCACAGCGAGAACGGATCGTTGTACTCCGCGATTACGGACGTCTCAGCAAAGCAAAGGGGAGTTCTTTGGAGACGTTCCTTGATGGCCAAGAACGCTTCCGAGTAACTCCTGTCCCCGCTTATATTGGCTAGTGACTCGCCAAAGGCCTCGGCTACGTCGCGAGGGGAGCTCACGATTTGGCCATTTATTCTCAAGGAAGAGACGCCTTACTCCCAGCGGGAGCCCGAGACGCATCTTACCTTATTCCAGGCCTGTGCAAGTGGTGTCCTGTGGTTAATGCTATTGACGAATTCCATCCAGGAGATCCTTTATGCCCTTTTCACGATTCGTCGGGCTTTCGCTCGCAGTCGAAGGAAGGACGAAAGGTTCGTTGCGGTTGGGTACTTTTTAAAAAGACGAAGGGCACGTTTTCGAAGACGAATTGCCTCGGCGCCTTTCTTGTTCCACCAAGGAACCGCTGGTCGTGGGACGTTACCCGATGACCGTGGGACGCTGCAATTCGCTCCTTCGATCAAGCACCTTGTTAAAACCTCCACATTGTGTGTGGCATCACAATTACAATTGTGTTTAAAATTAAAAACGTCTCTAAAAATCTGCCAGTCCGCTTTACGGACAATCCAATTGCCCGGTCGGATAAAAGTAGTGTTAAAACTTCGTTCCGAATTTATTAAAATGGGGAAGTGATCACTGCCACAGAGATCTGTGTGCACGGTCAAATTAAACTTGTTAAAAAGACTGCTCGTTGCCATAGCTAAGTCTATACAGGAGTATTCTCCATTAAAAACATTGAAACGGGTTTTCTCACCGTTGTTAAGTAATAAAAGGTTAAAATCGAGGATGAAACTGGCTAAAATCCGTCCCCTCCTTCTGCTTTGGCTCTTGAGCTTCCCCACAAGGGGTCATGGGCGTTGAAATCACCCAATAATATAAATGGCCTAGGCAACTGCTGGACAAGTGTCTCTGGGTTGTAACGAGTTACCGGTGCACCCTCCGGCATATAAACGTTGCATAACGCTTTATTTTGCGGGGTTAACAAGGTTATGGCCACAGCCTGAAACGGGGTGTCAATCCGTACTCGAGAGGTGTAAAAGGCCTCACGAACAGCAATCACCACCCCGCCATGGGCTCTATGACCAGTAAGGTCATCTTGCCTTTCGACCTTGTATTACCTTAAAATTCCACTGTCCCTCGCCTTAAGATGCGTCTCCTGGAGACATATAACAGATGGGTTAAAATCTCGGATTAAAATGGCCAGCTCCTCCTTATGCCTATAAAATCCATTACAGTTCCACTGTAAGATAGAGGTCATAAAATTTAAAAATATATAAATAAATAAAAGACCTAAAAATAATTAAAAATAATAAGAAAAAAGGAGCAGCCTAGGTCCGGGCTAAGGAGTGATCAGCGCTTGAGGCGCTGCTTCCTTCCCTTTTTTCTAATTATTTCAATTTCTGTATCTCAGATATAGAAATCATCCTCCATGGCTTCCTGTGGAGGCATTTTTTCCTTACCAGATGAACCGGGGGATTGTGAGTTACCACGCTTTGTTTGCGTGGCCCCGGCGGTGGTTTTGGTGGGGTTCTTCCTAGGAGAACCCGGACCTAAAAATCTAAAAATATAGGGTTAAAAACAATATCGTAACATGGATGCTTTGTCATGGATGCTTTGTCATTGATAAAAGTTTTGCCACGTAGGAGCACATCAGCATGTTCCTGCGGACATACAGTGGGGGCTCTCCGGCATCAGCATAAATGCTCAGAACCGGACTGGTCCTGAAAGCACCGGTGACCAGCCGCAATCCAGCATTGTGAACCGTTGTCAAAGGCCTCAGGTACGACTCTCGTCCGGAGGAGTAGACGAAAGAGCCGTAGTCCAGACGAGATCTAATGAGGGCACGGTACAGTAAAAGCATCGTGGTGCGATCTGCACCCAGATGTTCTCAACCGCACTTTGGAATTTTTAAACGAAACTGGCCTATTTAATAGTATTTTAAGGATGTAACATTATTTTTAATTTTGACTCAGCGTTTATTTCAAGTACTTAATTATAATATAATATGCAGCGTATATTTATTTTTTTATAATTATGACGCGTAGTGGTGCAAAATGACCATGCCGTCGACGCACCCTATAAACCCCACTACTACTGCGATCTGCACCCCAGTTCGAGTTAGTTAAAACTTTTAAAATATTTAATGCCTGACGGCATCTTTCACTTAACAGTCGCACATGTTCCCGCCAATTAAGTCGGTAATCAAATATCATACCGAGGAAACGTATTGACTCCACATATGGAAGGATTCTTCCACCCAAGCGCAGAGGTGGTGGAACATGATATCCCCGTTTTCGGTGGAAGTGAACGCATTTCGTCTTCTCAGCTGAGAAACGGAAGCCATTGCTGAGAGACCATTTATCCAGTTTACTTAGCGTCAGTTGTATTATTCTGGTTGCACTGTTTGGACGACCGGCAGAAAATAGCCAGGTCATCAACAAACAATGATCCCATTACCGGAGCCTGAATACAATCCACGACATCATTGATGGCGATTGCAAAGAGAGTGACACATAAAACGGAGCCCTGTGGTACTCCGTTTTCCTGGGTGTAAAACTGTGATAGACTTTTCCCCACTCTCACTTTAAATACCCGGTCCGTAAAAAGTTTTGAATAAAAATGGGTAAGCTACCCCTAAAAACCCAACTGTGCAGCGTCTTTAAAATTTTGTGCCGCCAGACCCTATCGTATGCCTTCTCCAGATCGAAGAAGACAGTGACGTCATGTTGACGCAAAAGAAAGGCTTCCTGGATGAAATTATCCGCTCGGACGGGATGGTCAATTGTCGATCTACCCCGCCGAAAACCACACTGGATGTTAGCAAGTAGGTTCCGACGCTCTAACCACCAAACGAGCCGGCGGTTGACCATTCTTTCCACGACCTTGCACAGGCAGCTGGTTAGAGAGATGGGTCTTTAGTTTTTTGCATTGATCCTTTCCTTTCCTGGCTTTGGAATAGGGACTATTGCAGACTCCCGCCAGGATTGTGGGAAGGTACCCTCCACCCAGTTGGTTGAGGGTGTGGAGGACTTCCGACAATGCGGCCCCGGGAAGATTCCGGATTAACGCATTGTGGACGCCATCCATTCCTGAGGAGGAGTCCCGGGAGTCCGCAATTGCGGAGGTCAGCTCCCACATGGTGAAGCATTCATTGTAGGCAGCAATAGAACGCGTACCATTGAAATTAAAATTCAGAGCGGCAGCCTCGGATCGATCTTTAATCGCTCTGAACGCTGCATCATAGTTGGCGTTACTGCAGGTCTTCGCGAGTAAACGACCAAACACTTCACATATTTCCGACTGGGAGGTCACCATCCGGTCATCGACCTTCAATATCGAAGCGCCGTGCTCCTGACGAGAGCCGCAGATGCTACGCACCTTCTTCCAGACCTGTGCAAGTGGGGTTGTTATTTACGCCGGAAACAAATTCCATCCAGGAGGCCTTCTTTGCTTCCTTCACGACTTGCCGAGCTTTGGCCCTCAAACGTCGGAAAGAGGCCAGATTTGTTGCCGTTGGATATTTGCTAAAAATGCGCAATGCTCTCTTGCGCACTCCTCGGTCCACCACGGCACAGGGGGCCGACGAGCGTGTCCCGAAGACCGCGGCTTCAACCATTGATGATGTCAACACTTCGACGTTCCGTGATGCGTCAATAGTGTCATCGTGTTTAAAATGAAAATGTTTTCTAAAATTCGGCCAATCCGCTTTCCGGGTGATCCAGTTTTTTGGGGTGGTGAAAGTGTTATTAAAACTGCCCTCCTTGCGAATGATGGGAAAGTGATCGCTTCCACATAGGTCTGTATGTACTGACATTCGACATTTCGTCATTAAACTGCTAGTACACAAACCAAGGTCAAGGGATGAGAATTCTCCATTAAAACTGTTAAAACGAGTTTTTTCCCCGGTATTTAGCAAAAATAGATTAAAATTTCCGATCAAATTTGATAAAATCCGCCCTCTCCTGTTGCTCTGTCCCCTGGAGCTTCCCCACATACGGTCGTGGGCATTGAAATCGCCTAAAAGAATAAAGGGTTTAGGTAGCTGACGGACAAGATTCTCTAGGTTGCGTTCAGTGACTAGTGCTCCCTCAGGAAGATAAACGTTGCACAACGTTATGGGTTCCGGGGCGTGCACGGATACAGCTACCTCTTGAAACGGCGTGTTCAGTTGCACCCGAGAGGTGTAAAGGGCCTCTCGGGTGGCAACTGCTACTCCACCTTGGGCCCGGAGGCCACTGGTGTCGTCAAATCTAAAAACGTTAAAGTGTTTTAAAATACCCTTGTACGTCGTTTTAAAATGCGTCTCTGGAAGACAAATGCAGGGCGGATTAAAATCGCGAATTAAAATATTCAGCTCCTTATGACGATAAAAACCATTGCAGTTCCACTGTAGTATAAAATTCATTAAAAATATCAAATTTCAAATTTAAAACCTGAAATCTGTATGTCCTTCGGGGGGATCAGCGCCGAATACGGTGCTTCTTCCCCTTTTGACTGGCGAGGAGGATATCCGTCTCAGAGAGATTCTCATCCTCCTCCATAGCCTCCACTGGAGATGGTACGCGTACCCCGGACGGACCTGGGGATGGCGTTTTATCACGCCTCGGGGGCGTGGAACCAGTGGTTTTTGGCGGATTCTTCACAGAGGAACCCGCGCTGGTGGATATAGATTTTGCCGGCTTTGTGGCCTTATCCGGCTTGGCTAGCTCTTCTTTATCTGGGCTTTTCTTACTCTCAACTTTATCTACTTTCGGGATTTCGTCGGAGATTTTGCTACTCTGAGTGGTAGCAACGGCAGCAAAAGAACGAGAGAAGGTTGGGGCAATTAATGTACGGTACTTTTTCCTGGCCTCGAAATATGACACCTTGTCGATAGTTTTTATCTCCATGATCTTCTTTTCCCCCTTCATCTTTGGGCAATCACGAGAGTACACTAGATGTGCACCCTCGCAATTGACACAAAGCGGCTCGGAGGTGCACTCATTACCCTCGTGCTTATCCTTGCCACAGCGCGGGCAGGTGGCCTTGCCCCCACATCTGGTAGCGATGTGGCCGAAGTTCTGGCACTGAAAGCATCGCATAGGGCATATGGACGAACGGGAACAGACTCATATCCTACAAAAACCTTGTCGGGGAGTGTGTCACGCGAGAAGGTTAATATTACAGACGTGCTGTTGATGAGCTCACCGTTACGCTTACTTTTGAGACGACGACAGTCAACAACGCCCTGAGAGGCCATCTCTCTTATTTTCGTCGTCGTCTACGTACAGCAGGTCATAGCTGCTAATCACTCCCCGACTGGTGTTCAGGGTACGGTGCACCTCGACCTTGACCGGATGGTCTTGAGGTTTTTCATGTTTAGCAGTTTCGCACTCTGCTTATCGTTGGCAGTTTCAATCAGTAGTGTACCGTCTCGCAGCTTATTTGCAGATATTAAATCGCCAGTTACGGCGGACGAGAGGACTCTACGAATGAGGTAGGGAGAAACCTTTGTAAGGGTCTCACTTTCCTTTGTACTTCTCATAATAAGATACCGCCTACAGGCGGTCAACGTTATATCTCCCCCGCCCGTTTCCGGACGGGTTCTTTTAGATGGAGGAAGATTCTCTGGCTTCATGAAAATTAGGAATTCATCCCCTGGGTTCCCCACCCACCACGGAGCCACACATTCGGGACGCCACACCGCAAACCGGTGTGGTCGCCAGGGCTACCCAAGGGATATAGCACTATCGTTTAGAGGGCCTGTTTCGGGTTGGACCTCCAATGTATGGGCCCTCCAAACCCATACACCTTCGGCCGCCCTACACAGGATCCCGTCACTCCAGTACTCGCCATGGAAACGTGTCAAGCCGATTCATCAAGACTGGCTAGATCTTGACCGCCCGTTTACAGGGGATCCAGGGCTGAAGTGGGGTATTGAACTCCGGCCCATACCGGGCATCCGAAACCCGGCTGGGTGCCGAAGAACTCACCAGGATCCCCTTCTCCCCCTTACGGGTCTCCGCACGCGGCAAACATGCGGGTGGTCGCAGGCCAGGTGATATGGCCGCACACAGACAGTAACCCACACGACTGTCCGGACGCATCCCTTATCTGCCTGGGGGTGTTTTTGGGGTTTACCTCCCCGCCCTTTTAGTCGCCTCTTTCGACAAGCAGGGATACTGCGGGAGTATTCTCCAACCCCCTACCCGCAGGGGCATTGAATGCTGGAGAAAAGGTTTCGGCGCTCTAACCACCAAACTAGCCACCGATCCACCATTCTCTCCATTAACTTGTAAAGGCAACTGGTTAGAGATATCGGCCGATAAGAATTCGGGTCAGCTGTCTTTCCCATTTTTGGGAATGGGGACTATGACAGACTCCCGCCAGGACGAGGGAAAGTGACCTTCAGCCCACAGATGATTACATATTTGCAGAACTACCAGCAACGTAGATTCCGAGAGATTACGGAGGAAAGCATTGTGGATCCCGTCTGGTCCTGGAGAGGTGTCGTGGGAGTCATCGATGGCAGATTTTAGCTCCCACATAGTACACGGAAGATTGTAATCTGCCATCTTCCGCGTCTCCCTAAAAACAATGGGAATGCTCTCGAGGCGTTCCTTAAACGTTCGGAAGGAAGGATCGAAACTTCCGTTGCTGCTCGTCTTGGCGAGTAACTGGCCAAATATGTCGCCTATGGCAGCTGGAGATGTAACTTTTCCGTTAACTTTTAGGAATTAGACACCGAGCTGCTGATGGTTACCCGAAATACTCTTCAACTTACGCCATACCTGTGCAATTGATGCCCTGATATTGACACCAGACAAAATTCATCCAAGAGGCCTTCTTTGCCTCTTTGATAACCTGAAGGGCTGTCGCTCTCAGGCGCCGAAATGTGGAGATTATTTGCCGTGGGATACTTGTTAAAAACGCCCTCTTGCGTTGTCGAATAGCCTTGGCGCAGTCATTCCACCATGGCACGGCCGGTCTCGACATAATGCGCCGGGGCCGGAGTACGGTGATGTCAGCGGCTTTGATGACACTGCTTGTCAGGCATTTTATATTGAAAGCACTATCGCGATTTATATCGCACGTATAGTTAAAATAAGTTCTAAAACCATGCCAATCGGCTTTCTGGACTATCCAGTTGCCAAGTATGATAAAATCAGGGTTAAAATTCCGTTTTTTTTATTAAAAGGGGAAAGTGATCGCTTCCACTGGGATCATCGCGAACAGACAATGACATTTTATTTGTTAAGCTGCTGGATAAAATGCATAAAGCAATGGTGGAGAAATCGCCATTGTAAGAGTTAAAACGGGAATTCTCCCCGTTATTCTATAAAATTAAATTGAGGTCACAGATAAAACTCGACAAAATACGTCCCCGGCGGTTGCACTGTCACGCACTGCTTCCCCAAAGGGGATCCTGAGCGTTAAAATACCCTAGTAAAATAAAAGGCCGAGGCAGCTGGTGGACAAGGGATTCTAAATTAAAACGGGTGACTGATGCCCCCTCCGGCAGATAAACGTTGCATAACGTCATCGCCTCGGGGGCGTGCACAGTCACCGCCACCGCTTGAAATGGCGTAATCAGCTGTACTTGGGAGGTGTAAAGGGCCTCCCGAATACAAACCGCCACTCCACCCTGGGCTCTTTGGCCGCTAGTATCGTCAAATCTAAAAATGTTTTAAAATGCCCTTGTCCTTGTCTTTAAAATGCGTTTCTTGAAGACAAACCCACAAACAAAAAGCTCCCCACCCACCACGGAGCCACACATTCGGGACCAGCCGCATGAAAGCCTTATGGGAGCCTCAGGCCCCAAGTTATAGTTCCAAAATCACCGTGTTGGCTCATGTGTCGCATGATCGCTAGCCTAACACTGGCGCTATCTTTGCGGACGAAATGCTCACTACCTATTTGCCCCGCCGATCTCAGGCCATTCAAACCACAGAAGGGACGGAAGACGAATTGTGGCGTAACTTTTCTCTTCTTTGATATTTTCACTTTGGGATTTCCATCGTGCACCAAAAGAGAATGCCTCAAAAAGCTTATTACAAGTGTGCTTTTCCAGGCCGCAAGAGCAAAGGAAAGGATGCACTTCTGCATCGCTCACCTGTGGATAAAGAGAGGTATGTACACAAATTCATATAAAATGAATGAAGACGCATTCGGAACCTAATTCATAGCAATGTTGAGATAAATTCTAATTAATTTATGTAGAATGAATTTTATTTGATTCATGTACATGGTATTTGTTGATGTGATGCTGTATATGTGCCTGGAGGAAATGAAAGTTCGACCTCGTGTAATTTTATATTTCTTTTGCCTCGAATAATATTACTGCTTACAAGACGGTTGTATCTAATCATGCCTTTGCTAATACTGCCTGGAAATTTCTCGCTAACCGTCAATTATTGCCGATTCCTAGCACGAGTGATGAATACCTAACCGCTTTCATTTGGAAAATAATTTGTCAATTTCGTTCTGAGGGTTCGAGAAAAGCCAGAGAAAGTCTTTCTCCAAAATCTGGGTAGTCCCTTTCGCCGAACAACATCTGGTAAGGATTTAACGGAACCCTTTCCCCCCCCCCCCACCCTCACCCAACGACCGCAAGGACTCCCTCACTCACGCGGCCAAGCGACCCACTCCAGAGCAGGACAAAATTTGCGAGCGGGGGCGGGAGGTTACCCGAATTCCGGCCGATATTTTTCTCTCCTTAACGCTCGTGGTATTTCTGCCTTAGCGCGATTTCGGGGGCCTGCGGCAACATTTTAGCCTCAGAGGAATCATTAAAATGCCAACTTGTCATGCTATGAATCCCACTCTTAATTTTAATCGCGCACCGTCGATAAGAAAAGAATGTTCCATTTGCCTTGTGAGAGAATCACGTTTGAATCCCACATAGCTAAACTATTATCGAACACGATTTTGCAGAAAAATAATCTCGATGCATGGGGTACTATTTTTTATTAAAATTAAATGAAATTGCTTGCCTGTTCTTGTTCACACGAGAAAAATAACCGATCTGTATTTTAGAACTTAACATGCGCTGGCGGCGGCGCAACAATGTTGTGGACTGGGGAAGGGGTGGTTTAGAGGTGATAAGGCGCCCACCCTCTAACCATTTCAACAAACATTTTGTCGACCTTTAAAACAATCCTTCCAAAATAGCCTCGTCTTCATTAGGTGTCGTTCTAAATGTTTCAGGGGGAAAGGGGCGTGTCCTTGCTCATCACCCTTCCTGTCATTACACCCCTGTACGCTTTTGACGTTCATTGATGTTAAAGGAAGTGCTTTGCTTAGTGTGTGTGTGCAGAATGATTCCAATCCTATTTATTATCTTCACCTCAACGTTATATTCCTCGCAGTCACATGCATACGAAATTGAAATTATTATTACTCATCGGTTAACTTCGACGATTACCAAGAATTCTAGTTTTCTAGACTCCTCTACACCTTTAAACGATCTGCATCCCACAGAAACTAATCCGTCGTGCTCCATCCAGCTCTTTCCTTCCTCTGATGATTCCTCCACTGACCAACTGGCTGTACCTTTATCAGTGGGGGAAGTTGACCCAGTTCTCTCTCACTCTAGCCAATTTTTTTTTTCTTCTTCTTCTTCCAATAGATCTTCAAATTCAATCTTCCCAGGGAAGAAAGCATCCTTGCTTAGGCAGATGGATGCCACAAGGCATCAACAGCTGACCCCAAAAAAAGTACCTTGTCTCTTTGGCTCAGAAATTGCAGGAAAAATATAAAAGATTAAGTAATAAATATAAAAAGTGCCTCTGCCTTAAGGAGAATGAAAAAAATGAATTTTGATCCTGTCTCTCTTATTCAGTCAATTTCAGACTTTCTCTTCTGCCTCAGCTGTCTTCCTTTCTTCTCAACTTCGAACGTCAAAGCAGAGGCCAAATGGACGCCGCTGGACCACAGACGAAAAGCTTTTTGCCCTCTCTATCTTCAAGAAATCACCTAAATGCTATTCTCTTCTTTCTTCTATTTTCTCACCTCCCAACCGAAGGACCTTAACCTCCCTCCTAAATGCAATGCCATTTGAAGCTGGGATCAATCAGCATGTTTTCCATTCCCTTGCAAACTCCTTGAAAAGGTCAAGCAAGAAAGATTGTATTTGCCCTCTAATGTTTGACGAAATGTCTATTAGAGAGCAGCTAAAATACAATCCGAGGACTGACCGAATTCAAGGCTTTGAAGACTGGGGTGGAAGGGAAGGATGCACAAGTGTTCTTTCCAACCACGCACTCGTTTTCATGGCCAGAGGTTTGTATGGGAAATGGAAGCAACCCCTTGCCTTTTATTTCTCTCGGAGGGGAGGGGGGAAGTGGGAATACTTCCTCTGAACAATTGGTGTTCAAGCTCAGGGAAGTCCTCGAAGCTTCTGAGGAAGCTGGGCTGATAATTGTAAATACTGTGTGCGACATGGCTCCCTCCAATGTGAAGCCTATGAAGATGATGGGTTCATCAGAAAGGAACCCTTTTTTTGTTTTTAACAACAGAAAAGTGGTTACATTGCTTGATGTACCTCACCTCCTTAAGTGCACCAGAAATACTTTATACAGAAACGATATTGCTTTGCCTCTTGAGGTGAGTGGTGTATCTGAAGAGGTAGCCGCTTCCTGGGAGCATATCCGCATTGCCTACCGGGTAGATTGTGAGCTGGCATTATTTCATCACCTACATAAGCTGACTCCCAGCCATGTGGATCCTTATGGGCAGGTGGCTATGAAGGTCAGCATGGCTGCCCAAGTCATGAGGCACACAATGGCCTGTGTAAACGACACCTGTGTGGCAAGCGGTAGGTATCAACATACATCTTAATTAGAAATCATTTCAAGTACATGCTTTAAGGTAATTTTTAGCATTCATTAGCAGTTGGATTGGCATTTACATTTTCTCTCTCTCTCTTTCAGGCAAGCTACCAGCATCAGCACTGGCCACTGTAAAATTTTGTGGATTTTTAATGAACTTTTTGATAGTTACAATGATTCTCCCATGTCACCATCAGGTACTAGGGGTCTGAGGTGCAGCATCAGGGTTGAGAGGGAAAAGCTACACCTCAATTTTTGGGAATTAGCGATTAAGAAATTGCATGATATAAAGCATATCCGAGCCAAACAATCTGGTAGTGTAAACCCACAGTATTTTAGTCCACCCTCTCACATGGGTTGGGTGACAGCCGTGAGGGGGGCCAGATTACTTTGGGAGCACTTGAAAGGATTACGGTTCAAGTACCTGCAATTGAGATCACTTAATCGGGATGCTCTTGAGCACCTGTTTGGGTCTATAAGAAGCAACTGTGGGTCCAACGAAAATCCAACAGCAGCACAATTTGTAGCTGCTTCAAGGCATCCATGATAAATGGATTGTTTTCAAGGATTTCAAAGAGCTCAAATTGTGAGGACGAGGACTCAGGAAACTTGCTGTTGGAAATGAAAGAATTCCTTTGCTCCCAGTCTAACAGACTTCAGGAAAACAGAAATAATTTAGATGTAGTACTTAGGGATAGTGAAACCATAGATGTTAGTGTAAGTGATGTCAATTTAGATGATAGTAGTTGCTTCTCAGTTTCATATGTCGATGGTTATGTTGGTAAGGGTATCCTCAAGAATAGCACTTGTGCTCGCTGTCGGGCAATGCTCACAACTTCTGAGACAAGTGATTACCACCTAACTAGCATTTCCTTCCGCGAATATAGTGGCATTAGGAACGGCTTAGTCTATCTTAGTAAACATTTGATAAAGTGTGTTGGGTCTATTGCCACTATAGTCGAGATGGTCCTGTGTGAGTCGGGTCACTTAAATGCTTTGAAATGTAGAGTTGTTGAGGCTATTAAGAGGGAAACTATTTTTGATTGGCTCAAAGGTGGTTGTCCAGAGCACTTCAGTAGTCTTTCTGACAGCATCATAAAATTACTATCAAAGATTAGCTTTAACTGGTGGTGTACTAAGGTTAATAGAAATATGATTAAAAAATACAAAAGGGTTGCCTGGAGGAAAAAAATAAAAATATTGCACCACCAATAAATTTAGTAAAAAATTAGTTTATAGGGATAGGGTTCAGGGTCTCAATGTATTAATTATAGTGTATGGACGTACCCAGTGTATTTGCACTTAAGTTTTCAACGTTCACCTGTTTGTTTCTCATTAAACCATGTTTCTGATTATAATATAACCACATAGGAAAAGGGATGATGTAAATTATCAGTCATGTAAACCATTAAAATATTTATCAATTGTGTTTATGTTATGTTCAGCTTTCTTAGTAAAGCCATGTGTTTCTCTTTAAACCATGTTTCTGATTATAATATAACCACATAGGAAAAGGGATGGTGTAAATTATCAGTCATGTAAACCATTAAAATATTTATCAATTGTGTTTATGTTATGTTCAGCTTTCTTAGTAAAGCCATGTGTTTCTCTTTAAACCACGTTTCTGATTATAATATAACCACAAAGGGATGATGTAAATTATCAGTCATGTAAACCATTAAAATATTTATCAATTGTGTTTATGTTATGTTCAGCTTTCTTAGTAAAGCCATGTAAATCAGTTGCTCAGGTGTACTGTGTTAAACATATGAGCCAATTGATGTATGCATTAAGCTATTTACGGTGACAATGTATTAAATTTAAACATGATTGCTTATGGCTGACATGGAAGACATTTAAACTACTACACCGCTGAAAGTTGGCTCTTCAAATCCACAAAAAAGAGAAAGAAACAGTGTAATTTTAAGTATTTTGAGATGAACATAGTTTCTATGACAATAACAGATGCATTTGAACAAATTCAATTGTCTTCCATGGTAGCTAAATATAAATCATGGGAGCAGCCAGGATTTATGTTGGGGGGCAGGACAATAACATGTCTGGCTCTGTATAGCACATTTGGAATAAAATGCCTCACTCATGTCAGGCTATTCCCATGCTAAAAATACTAAGGAGCATTTGGGGTGTTCACTAAAACACACCCTAAGCATCTAATATTCCTGTACAATCTTATAAGACTGTGTTCTTGTTAACTTGATATTTTATTATCTTTGCAGAACACTACGCAGTACCTTGAACACATTCTATATAATTTCAATTTGTATATCATATATTGGCATAATTTATGAAGGTATTGGATATTTCAGTTACTTCACTGTTTTATAAATTGCTATGTTACAAATTTTTAGTTGAAAAGTGTAAGACTTACCAATTACCAAGTTAAGTTACATTTTACCCATTCAGCTTTTTTAGCAACACTGGTAACATTAAGTATTCAAATTATACATGAAATATTTAATTTATTTAACTGTACTTATTCACTGGCAGATTTGTAATTTAATGCCTCATTCATGTGTGGCTATTCTCATACTACAAAAGCTACAGAGCATGAGGAGTACTCACTGAAACACACCCTAGGCATCTAATATCTCTGTACATGCATGTTAAACTGTGTTCTTGTAAACTTAATATTTTTTTATATTTGTAAAACACTACGCAGTACCTTGAAAACTGTAAATATAATTTTAATTGGTATGCCACCCATTGGTATATTTTACGAAGGAATTGGAAGTCAGTTCCTTCACTGTTTTATAAATTGCTATGTTACAAATGTCCTGTTGAAAAGTGAAAGACTTACCAACTTGCATTTAACTCGCTTTCAACTTTTTTGCAACACTGGTAACTAGTAGCAGTATTTGGGTGATTAGGGTGCTTCGACGACTAAGGTCATTCGCACCACGTCAATCTAACATCACCATGTCAACACATTTAAATTAAATAGTTAAATAGAGAAATAAAAGCGACACAACTCACATTACAATGGGCGTGAGATAAAACACCAAATAATGGTTGGTCACAAACAGTTAAAAAGCACAGACTTTTAAAAATAACATTATCCGACAGACACAATCAGGATCGTCCCCTAGGACGTGTCCTAGGTCTCCCCTGATGTTCAGCCGGGTGCGCATAGCACGGTACCTATTACACACCGTCAGAAGGTGTCTCAGTAATGGGTGAGTCGCAATCCTCACAGTAGGGCGGGATCTTCTCTTCGGTGAAGAGGTAAGAGTGAGTGAGGGCACAGTGCCCTATCCTCAACCGTATGATTGCGACCTCTTCCCTGCGAGTCCTCCCGACTGATGTGGGCCACACTGATACGACCGGCTTTATGGTGCGCAACTTATTTCCTGTCAGGAAATGCCAGGTTTCCTTCCACTGTCCAAAGGCTACGTTTCTCAACGTAGCCATTAAGTCTTCGTACGGTGCCAATACTGACGAAATGTGTTCGTCTTGAAGAGCCTTCTTCGCTGCCGAGTCGGCCATCTCGTTACCGGCTATTCCCACGTGTCCATGTACCCACAGAAAACAAATAATGATTCCCTTCTTAGAAAGGGATAAAAGGTGACTATGAATCTCCTGGACAAGTGGGTGCATCGGGGAATAACCGGAAATGGCCTGCAGCGCACTCATAGTCACTACAGACCATGTATGCGCCGCAATTGCCCCTAATACCACCAACAGCCATCTTTATGGCGAAAAGCTCCGCCGTGTAGATACTGCACAGCGGGCTTAGCTTCACCCCGATGACTCCATGGCGGGACGAGAACACCGCGCATGCGCATGCCGACTCGGATTACGAACCATCCGTAAACACGGGAGTGAAATCGGAGTGGCGGCACAGCTCTTCCCTAACAAGTTGTTGGTACTCCATGGGCGTCGTGGAACCTTTCTGGCCAGTTAGTCGGTAAAAACTACACTTCTCTCTAACTACAACTAACTACCAAAAACTACTCAAAAAAAGTCTCACATCTGATCCTTCCATAAAATTTTTAAAACGGACGCTCAGGGGTCTGGTGGCCCTTGTCCGCCTGTTAAAAATGTTTAAAAACCTGGGACTAAAAATTACGTTGAAACATGAGTGAGTCCTCATGGATAAAATTTTTGCGACAATGTTAGCCATTAAGATGTTCCTCCGGGTATCCAGCGAGGGCTCTCCGGAATCCGAGTATACGCTTAAAACGGGAGAGGTCCTGAACGCTCCAGTAGCCAAACGTAGCCCCGTGGTGTTCCTAGGAGAACCCGGACCGGTGGATTGCGCGTTCTGTGCCGGATTTGTGGCCTTAGCCGGCGTGGCCGATTTCTGTTCAGTGGCTTCTGTTTTTTGGCTCACAATTTCTTCAGTCTGTGTCAAAATGGTGACCTTGGCAGTTCGAGGGGAAGCGACATGGGCGTATGATTTGGAAAAAGTAGGAGCAACTTGTGCTCTATACTTTTTCCGAGCCTCGAAGCACGGGATTTTTTCAACCGTCTTGTTCTCCATTACTTTGCGCTCCTTGGTCATCTTTGGACAATCACGTGAGTACACCAGATGTGCACCCTCGCAATTGACACAAAGCGGGTCATCTGTGCATTACGCACCATCATGCTTCTCCAGGCCGCAGCGGGGACAGGTGGCCTTGCCCTCGCACAGTGTGGCCATGTGGCCGAATCGCTGGCACTGGAAACATCGCATGGGTGCCGGTATGAATGGCCGCACTGGCACCGATTCATATCCGACATACACCTTGTCGGGGAGCTGGTCAAGCGTGAACGTGAGTACAACAGATGTCGTGTTCACCCTTTCTCCGTTACGCTGTGTAGTGAGTCGACGAGCATCGGTGACCCCCTGAGAGGCCATCTCCCGCTTGATGTCGTCGATCTCAACGTACAAAAGGACGTAGTGACTAATCACTCCCCGACAGGTGTTCAAGGTGCGGTGCACCTCGACTTTGACGGGGATATCGGCAAACTTCTCCAAAAGCAATAATTTCTCGCTTTGAGCCCTCGTAGCCGTTTCGATGAGCAGTGTGCCGTCGCGAAGTTTCTTTGCTGATTTTAGTTCCCCAGGAACTGAACCAGACAATACTTTACGAATAAGGAAGGGAGACACCTTCTTCAGGCTCTCCCCTTCCTTCTGGCACCTCATCACTAAGTAGCGCAGACTAGCGCCGGGATCATTACCTCCCCCGCCCGTTTCCGGGCGGGATCTTTAAGGTGATGGAAGGAATTCATCCGCCATGCCTAAACTTGATTCATCCCCCGGGCTCCCCACCCACCATGGAGCCCCACATTCGGGACGCCGCACTGCAAACCAGTCGCCAGGGCTACCTGAGGTGATATAGCACCCGAGAGGTGGTTGTCTGTCTCGGGTTGTCTGTTTCGGGTCGGGTCGATGCACGGGCCACCAAACCCGTACATCTCCGACCGCCCTACGCACCCCCCCACCTCCCTGGCACTCGCCACCGTTAAGCATAGAACCACGGAAGCCGATTGACCGGGAGTGGCTAGCTCCCGGCCGCCCGTTTACACAGAATCCGGGGCCGAAGATGGGTATTTTGGCCCCTGGTCCATACCGAGCATCCGATCCCCGGCTGGGTACCACAGACCTCACCCTCCAGGTTCCCTTTCTCCTCCTTTCGGGTCTCCGCACACGGCAAACATGCGGGTGGATGGCAGGCCAGGTGGTGTGGCCGCGCACAGACAGCTGACCCACAAGACTGTCCGGGCTCAACATTTTTTGGCTCTGGGTTTGTTTTCGGGGTTGTCTCCCCGCCCTTTTATTCGCCTCTTACGATAAGCAGGGATACTTCGGGAGTATTCTCCATCCCCCTACCCGCAGGGGTGCTGTGGATGATCATTCATGTGCATGTGGCATGAGGGTGATGGTGGGAGAGGAGGAAATGCAGTGGCGTCGTGTTAGTTCAAAGTCATGACTTCAGGATTCACTGCCAAGAAAGGCCCGCAGGGGTGGATCTATATTTCATCTCGTACGTGACTTCATATCTCGTCCATCAGGAGTAAGGTGCGTGAATGTTCAAATTTTCCTATGTTTTTTACTTGTTGTTAATGCAAATAGTTATCTGGAAATTTGCTCAAATATATTATTTATAGTAGTGCCTTCTCATTTTTTCACAGAAAATGGTTAACACTCGCGGAGGAGATGGAAAAAAGGAAGGGAAGGGGAAGGGATTACCGGGGAAGGGTGTTCCGAGAAAGGGTATAAGGGGTGGTAAAACACCCTTTAATGCCCCAACACCCCAGGTGTCCCTTCTCCTCCCACCCTACCCTCCATGCCTTGGAGGGAAGCAGTAAACGCAGTAGGAGTAGCTGCCGCCAGACCCCGGGCCTTTTACCTAGGGATCCAAGTCCCCAGCCGTCGACCTCCCGGCCACTCGCTCCACCGATACAAAGGAAGAGTGGAAGAAAGAAGTTCCGCTACTCGAAGGTATTATCCTCAGAGTCGGAATTATTAGCAGAGCTTCTGTCGCTGGAGGATGAGGACAGTGAGGGCTCATCGTTCAGCGACACTGAGTGGGGTTCTTCTTCGGAGGATGAGGAAGAAACACAAGAGGTGGGTGATCTCTCCTCAGCTGGGGCGGAAAATGCTTCTCCTAGCCCTCTGGACAATACTAAACCCCCTCAGCTGACGACAAGGACTGCGACCAAAACATACACTTGGACTGACAAAAGACCAGAAAACCCTGCATTCCCCTTCATTGACTCCCCGGGACTAAAAATACAAGACCCTGGAGATGACGCTAGGAAATATTTTGATCTCATTTTGACAAGACATGATGGACTTGATTGTGACTGAGACGAATAAACAAGCAGACGTTTTAGTCTCGGCTAATGTATTTCCTAAGGCAAGGATAAGTAAATGGAAGCCGCTCACATCGGTGGAATTTTTGACATTTTTGGGCATTCTGTATCATATGGGCATATGGGAGAGTTGAGCATGATATTAGAATATTGGAATAAAGACCCTTTATTCAACTTTCCTTGCTTTAGGAAATGTATTAGTCGGGACAGTTTCACCGCGATAATGCATGCTCTGCATTTTGCAAGTAATCCTGGTCACGGTGAGCCGCAACCGTCTGACAGACTATAAAATAAGGCCCCTTATTGACTTATTCCACCAGACAATGGACGACATAGGAACTCCGACACAGCGACTGTGTATTGATGAATCCATGGTTCTTTGGAGGGGTCGGCTTATCTTTCGTATGTATATGAAAGGTAAGCGACACAGGTACGGTATCAAACTATATATGCTCACCGAACCATCCGGATTAGTTCTAAGATTTCTTGTTTTCACTGGGTCCTCCGACTGTGATGTAGGTGGGGTTGGCCATGTCAACAATGTTGTGTGGAAGTTGATTGAAGGAAAATTAGACTCTGGGCGATCTCTTTTCATGGACAATTATAATAACAGTGTTGACCTGGCCCACCGCTTGCTTGAGCGAAGGACCTATTGTACTGGAACTCTTAGAGCTAACCGGAGGGGAAATCCTCCGCACGTCCTGGCAAACAAACTAAAACGGGGTGAGGTAGTGAGTGTTTTCAGTACCGAAGGTGTTGGTGTAATGAAGTGGAAGGGTAAGCGGGACGTAGTGATGATCAGCTCCGGATTCGGGGGTGACATGGTCGATGTCCGTCGACGGCGAGGTAGTGGTGTCACTTCAAAACCGGAGGCCATTGCTCGCTACAATGAGTGGCATCGATCACTATGATCAAATGATGTCATATTATCCCATAGAGCGTAAGTCTCTAAAATGGTATAAGAAACTGGGAATTCATATAATTCACCTTGTTTTAGTAAATAGCTATTTCCTCTTCCGTAAAACCCATCCCAAAGTATCCCTTCACGATTTCAGACTTTGTGTAATCAGAACCCTCCTCAGTCCTTCCTACTCTGAACCCATCCCTCGTTCCTCACCCGGCCTGCCTTCAAGGAACCTTGGATTGTCTAGGCACTTCCCTGAGACACATGACGTTGACGTAAAGAGAAAACGTGCCCTCCAACGACGCTGTACGTATTATGCATCTAGAGGGTTTAGGAAGGACAAAATATTTCTGCCCTGCCCTTATCTTTACATGGGATGACCTTATCTTTGTCTGAAGACTTGTTTCGTGGAATTCCACAAAAATTAACGATAAAAATTAACTTCTTTTCAAATATTTTATAATTGTTTTGTGTACTTCCTATTTTAAATTGCATATTTTGGCTTGTATATTTTACATTTCCTTATTGTATATTTCATATTTTGTATTGTGTATTTCATATTTTGTATTGTGTATTTTATATTTTGTATTGTGTATTTTATATTTTCCTATTGTGTATCGTGTGTTTTCTATTGTGTATTTAATGTTTATTCTATGGAAATATAATTTTTTTGGGTTTTTTCCATAATGAATTGGGTTTCTTAATGTTTGTTTGTGATTCAAGATATGGGTGCAATACTATATATTACAGATTTATTTCATAATTTTCATTTCTAGTACAAAATAACCTTCAGTCACCTCATGATGATAGAAGATAATTAATGTATATTCATGTTCATTGACGGGTTAGGTGATTTAAAAGTGCCTTTAGTATGAATTTTATCAAACAACTTATCATATTTGAAATGAATAGGTCGTAAAAAGTAAGTCGTACTTTCGAAAAATTCGCGAATTTATTTGTATGTAACCACGCACGACAAGTTCCTTAGCTCTATCCGGTGGCAGCGAACGACAATTGTCGTCAATTTTAAAATTTTCAATTTCAAATTAACAATTTTTTTAATTTTTCATTGTTCAAATAATTATCGCTGAGATAAAAACTATCCGAAACTGCAAAAAAAATTCAGTCATCGGCAAAACTCGAAAAAAATGCCGCCGCGTTGAAAGTGTTAACAGTAGGACCAGGGCTACTAAGCCAGCGTTTTATGGAATTCATTGACCGGAGTGATTTCAACATTCCAGAAACGTATCCCTTAGAATATTTGTGCCACCCGCCATGGAAGGATACCATGCCCCAAAATAAATTTTAGCCTTCTCCAAACACAGAAATCCTCCAGCAATTCCGCTGTGTACCAGCAACTGTACAACGAATTACTCCACCGCCACCCCGACTTAATCCCCGTGTATACGGATGGATCCAAGTCAGAATCTGCGTGAGCGTGTGCAGTAGTCTCTTCCCATCATGGTGTCATCAAGGCAAAGTTGAATCCGTTGTGTAGCATCTTTACGGCGGAGCTTTTCGCTATAAAGATAGCGCTTAAAGAGATAAAACGCATGAATGCCTCTTTCCTGCTTTGCAGTGACTCAAAGATGGCATTACAGGCATTGTCGGCTATTCAAGTATGCACCCTGTAGTATATATTATCTTTACATCATAAGGGAGTTTCAGTTTCATTTCTATGGGTCCCTGGTCACGTAGGAATAGCCGGCAACGAGAAAGCCGACCTTGCGGCGAAAGAGGCTCTTAAAGATACCGAGACTGCAAGCTTGCTGGAACCCGCGGATGATCTAAAGGCTACGCTGAAAAACGTGTCCCTAAATGTGTGGTCTGAGGCATGGCGTTCCCAAAATCGGAACAAACTGCGGTCAATTAAGCCGGTCGTATCAGTGTGGCTCTCCTCTGTCCAAAGAACCCGCAGGAAAGAAGTCGCGATCACACGCCTGAGGATAGGGCACTGTGCCTTCACTCACTCTTTCCTCTTCACCGAGGAAAAGACTCCTCAGTGTGATCGATGCGGCTCTCCCTTGACTGAGGCACCTCATTACAGAATGTGATATGTATCGTGCTGTGCGCGAGAGGCTTAATATCAGAGGAGATCTAGGTCAAGTCCTAGCCCAGATAAAAATTTTTGCTTTCCGTTTCCTTACCTTTCCTAAGTGATTGGAAAGCAAACGGAAGGCGACTTTACTTTCCGATTGCCTTCCAATGCTTTCCGGTTGTCTTGCGTTGCTTTCCGTTTGCTCTCCATTTCCTTTCCTCTATCCGGTTGCTTTCCGATTCCTTTCCTCTGGACTTTAACCACTTATGTCTTACAAGATAAACCTCATTTTCGGTCATTTATGACCCTATTAAAAACAGGTAACTTATCTATTAATGAGAAAGTGGGCAATAATATTTAGTGTCGGAAAATATGTTAGAGTAAATGAGGCAACGGACATGTTGGTCCAAGCCTTTGCAGGTCATGACCTCGTATTAACCACTCTGTTAGAGGAATAATGACCATCAACAATGGTGAGAAAACACATTAAATCAATTTTATTTACATTCAATGAAATAACTTCATCAGTAATTTCTATTTCAGTGATAAAATCACTGCCACGAACTTTATCATTAGGTAGTGTGTGGCAAACTCTGACGATTGCGTGCACAAAAAAATCGTGTGGGCAGATTACATTTTCACAAATGCAAAATTTCTCCTTTATGAAGCATTCCACAATACCTATTTCACATTTATTATACACTAAACAATAGGACAAGTTTTTGATTGTGCGAGAATATCCTCGACTTACATACATAAAACCATCTTTCAACAGCCGTTGAAAAATAAAAAGCTGCGAAGAAACCAGATCATGACCTGCAAAGGCTTGGACCAACATGTCCGTTGCCTCATTTACTCTAACATATTTTCCGACACTGTAAATATTATTGCCCACTTTCTCATTAATAGATAAGTTACCTGTTTTTAATAGGGTCATAAATGACCGAAAATGAGGTTTATCTTGTAAATCATCCTCCAATGTGTGCATTTTTTTTATTGTCATGAAGGAATCAGAAATCTGGACCTCTGAGTGTCTGGGCCCAGTGGTAAACCTAACCATTCTCCCATTTAGGTCCTCTAATCCAAAGCATGAAGTAACCCATAGGGGTCCCAATTGTTCCACACTTTCTGCTAAATGAAGCAATGCGTGGATATTTGAAGACGTGTCTGATTCCGTAGTCTTCTTGAAAATGTTCAACAAAGGCTCTTATGAGTCCTTGAGCCATTTTTATGTCCTTCGTACTTACAGAATTTCTTTAAGCACAAAACATGCCCTAGCAAGCCCAAAAAAGGGCTTGTAATACTTTTCCAGCATTATGTCATTTAAAACTGGAATGGAGTAATAATACAACCAGTTTTTAAACTCAGAGGCCTTATAAAAAGAGAAGAAGTTCTTAATTGATCTAGGAGGTCTATTGACAAAATTTGGCACTTTGATCTTTGCCAAACGATCATCTATTCTCTCTAATGAGTGGTACAAAGAAAATGGCTCATTTCGGTACTGACTATCAAACCATAAAGATATCAATTTCTTACCCCCACACCCACTGAATAGGCAGTGCATGACATCAATCCCTAAAGAATTTATCATGTCTGGTACTAGTCGTGAAAATATAGAGACACCTTTCACTCCATAAACAGTTTTTCCTTCCCTCATTGCTTGTTCAGCATGTTCATTACTCTGTTGTGTGGACCGTGGTAACATTTCTCGATCACATGGATAGACCCAAACTTTTTTCTTTGCATCAAAATTATGGGATTTTCCCTGTGCTAGGCATTTAAGGTAACCATATGCTCCATTAAATTGATTCATATTAAGCATCAATGCCTTAGCAGGCATGTCCCCAATTCCATTTAACAAAATACACCTAATGTTGCAAGGGATGTTACCTAATGCAGGCACTAAGATATTTATTCCTTCCTTCAGTCTCGCAAAAGTGCTGCAGAGTGGAAGTAAAAATGTATTAAAGTGTGGCTTGATATTGCCATACCACAGTCCCCCAAATAAAATGTTGTGCGGCTTAAATCTTAATTTGAATGGGAGCTCGTTTATCACAAAACATAATGGCCACACTGAGGACTTGGAGGAGTTATGCAAATGTACTCCAGAATAATACATGTTGTTTGATGTTATTTGTGCTCTTAAAGTAATTCCCCTGACTCTTATATACCTTTGCATCATATATATCTTCCATATTTTGTTCATTCGCTTTATTCCTATTGAATATATTCAACAAACTGTCCCTGAAGGATTCTCTATGAAAAAGCAGCGTTAACTGCTTTTCTAAATCAAAAGTAATAAAACTATGAGGAGGTACCCTCCCACATGCATCATTATTACACCTGTCATGCTCAAGTAGTAGCATTGCAACTTCCACAATGTTTGTGTTTTCTAAAATGCTGACCACCAACAGAAAAGTATTTACGTAGAAAATACATAGATTTCACAAATTTGTTTCCCTTTGGTAGGTGAAACTGCATTAGAGCGATGAGTAACTTCACACAAGACCAGGGAAGTTTAAATTTGAGAACAAAGTTCATAATCATAACCATACTTTCCATAATGTTTAAGTCACACCCCTCATACAAGGGCTGATCCATTCTGCCAAAATCGTTTTCATCTTCTTCACTTTCCTCATCCCCTTCTTCCATTGCCTCATCCTCTTCTGAGGGTCCATCAACTTCCACAAGTCCCTCACATTCTTCTTCGGGTGCCTCATTCTCTTCTCCAAGCCCCTCACCTCCATCAATCTCAGATCCCTCATCCTCTGATCCTGACTCCGTTGGCCTCCTTGCTGCACCATCATGTGGATTACAACTGTCAGTTTCTTCATGGGCTTGCCCTGATAATTAATGAATAAAAGAATTATGAGTCTATAAGTCCTATTTTACGCTTATTGTATGAACGGCCGTAATACAATTAGTAGTAGTAGTAGTAGTATTTGGTTTATAGGGTGCGTCGACAACATGGTCATTTTGCACCACTACACGTCATGTTTATAAAAAAAAATATATATGTTACATATATTGGTATTAAAATAAAATTCTTAATATGTACTCTTAGTCAAAATTAAAATCGGTTTTACATCCTTAAAATACTGCGAAAAAGGCCAGTTTCATTTAAAAATGATAAAACGCGGTTGAGAACATCTGAGTCATCGCCTAGGATCGACTTTATGTCTCCCGCTAACTGCAGCTTGCTACGCAAGTATCGGTATTTGTCACACTCCGTCAGGATATGCCGAACGCTGAGAGGGCAGTCGCAGTCATCACAGCGAGGTGGTCGTTTCTCCTCGGTGAAGAGAAAGGAGTGAGTCAAAGGGCAATGTCCTATCCTCAAACGTGTGATGACCACTTCCTCCCGGCGACTCTTCCTGACGGATGTGGGCCACGCTGACACTACCGATTTCACCACGCGCAGTTTATTATTTTCAACGTTCCTCCATATATCTTTCCACTCTTCTAGGGCTACATTTCTCAAGAAAGACTTAAGGTCCTCGTATGGTACCAGCGTCAGAGTTATTTCCTCCAAGTCAAGTGCCTCCTTCGCCAAAGCGTCCGCTCTTTCATTTCCAGGGATACCCACATGCCCTGGGACCCAAAGGAATGATACAGATATTCCCCTCCTGCTAAGGGATATCAAAGCAGTTTGTATATCTTGAATGATTGGGTGCATTGAAGAAAAGTTAGAGATGGAGTTCAGGGCGCTAAGAGAGTCCGAGCATATGACGAAGGAGCCACTGTTCCCTTCTATCTCTCCTAGGGCCATTTTTATTGCGAGGAGTTCCGCTGTGTAAACACTACACAGCGGATTTAACCTCGCCCTGATGGCTCCATGGTGGGATGAGACAACTGCACATGCACAGGCAGCGTCAGACTTAGAGCCATCTGTAAAAACTGGCACGATACCGGGGTTGCAGTGAAGATAGAGATAAAACTGACGCTGGTATTCCAGAGTAGTGGTTAGAGCTTTCTTGCGCTGAGTGAGTCCCATGTTGATTTTAGGAGCGGGAGTTTCCCATGGCGGATGTTTGGGAAAGCCAGAAGGATATACTTCAGGAAGCGTGATTCGATGCTCGGATATAAAACTGTTGAATCGTATGCTTGCAGGCCTAGTGGCTCTGGTTCGACGGTTAAAAAGTTCTAAGTAGCGGGGTTTAAAAACAAGGTTAAAACAAGGGTGAGTCCTCATAGATAAAATTTTTGCTACATAGCCGCACATAAGCATGTTTCTCCGATGGGACAAGGGCGGTTCTCCTGCATCCGCATAGATGCTTTGCACTGGACTCGTACGGAACGCCCCGGTGGCTAACCGTATTCCAGCATTGTGAACCGATGTCAGTGGGCGCAAGTATGACTCCCGACCGGAGGAATACACAAGACAACCGTAGTCTAGCTTTGACCGTATCAGCGTCCGGTATAGCAAGAGAAGCGTATTGCGGTCAGCTCCCCAGGATGAGTGACTTAGATATTTCAGAATATTTAACGCATTTGTACATTTTCTTTTCAGGACACTAATTTGTTCCTTCCAGTTGAGGCGATAGTCAAATACAAGTCCCAGGAATTTGTGCGAGTCCACAAATGGAATGTTTTTCCCTCCTAAATGTAGCGGCGGAGGGATGTGTTGCCCCCTAATCCGGTGAAAGTGAATGCATTTTGTTTTTTCCGAGGAGATTTTAAATCCGCTCCTTTGGGTCCACTTCTCCAATTTATTCAGCGTAAGTTGGGTGAGTCTAGCAGCAGAGGTAAGATAAGATGACCTGCAGAATATGGCGAAGTCATCCACAAACAAAGACCCTATCACCGGTGGCTTCATGCAATCAACGATATCGTTGATTGCCACGGCGAAAAGTGTTACGCTTAAAACTGACCCTTGTGGAACCCCATTATCTTGGCTGTATGCTACGGATAGGTACTGACCAATTCTAACTTTAAAAAACCGATCGGATAAAAAATTCTGAATAAAAGTGGGTAGATTACCCCTGAGACCCCATTCGTGCAAAGTGTTCAATATTTTTCGCCGCCAGACAGTGTCATATGCCTTCTCTATGTCAAAGAAGACGCCGACAACATGCTGGCGGAGAACAAAGGCTTCCTGGATGTAATTATCTATTCTTATCAGGTGATCGATCGTGGACCGGCCTCTACGAAATCCACACTGAATATCGGAGAGAAGGTTTCGGCGCTCTAGCCACCAAATAAGCCGTCGGTTAACCATTCTTTCCATTAACTTGCACAGGCAGTTAGTGAGTGCTATAGGTCTATAACCATTCGGGTCAGTACGATCTTTGCCCTGCTTCGGTATGGGTATGACTACTGATTCGCGCCAGGACGACGGGAATGCACCGTCTCTCCAAAGGTGATTGAGAGTGTGGAGGACCTCTAACATTGTCGTCGTCGGAATATTCCGGAGAAAGGCGTTGTGGACCTCATCCAATCCCGGAGCCGTGAATTTGGAGTCATCAACGGCTGATTGTAGCTCCCTTAGGGAAAACGGAAGGTTATAATCTTCATGACAGCGGATCTCACGAAAGTTGATTGGTGAGGCTTCAACTCGTAATTTAATTCCCAAAAATGTGGGATTGTAATTTCTATTACTGCTCGTATCGGCGAGCGAGCGGCCAATAGCCTCACCAATCTCAGGAGCTGAGGTCACAATATCGCCACCAACCTTGAGGTAGGTTATTCCCAGCTGGTGGTGATTGCCCGAGATACTCTTCACCTTACGCCACACCTGTGCAAGTGGAGTCCTGCTATTCACACCCGACACAAATTCCATCCAGGAAGCTCTTTTTGCGTCTCTCACGACCTGTCGTGCCTTCGCTCTCAAGCGCCTGAAGGAGGATAGATTAGTTTCCGTCGGATATTTGTTAAAAATCCGCAACGCCTTTTTACGTTGGCGGATAGCTTTCGCGCAGTCATCATTCCACCACGGAACTTGAGGTCTCGTCGCAGTACCGCGAGACCGTGGTACGCTGGCGTGTGCGGCTTGTATTATACTGCTAGTCAAACTGTTAATATTGTCAACACCATCACGTGTTTCGTCATATTTGAAATTAAAACAGTTTCGGAAAAGCGACCAGTCTGCTTTCCGGATAGCCCAATTGCCTGACCGTATAAAACTAGGGTTATAATGCCGTTCCTTGGTAATAAGAAGTGGGAGGTGATCGCTCCCACAGAGGTCATCATGAACGGATAAGTTAAATTTTATACTTAAGGCGCTCGATACAATGCACAAATCTATGCTTGAAGAGTCACCGGTAAAAGAATTAAAACGGGTTTTTTCCCCATTGTTCAATAAAACCAAGTCATTATCTAAAATAAAGGAGGATAAAATCCGTCCTCTGCGATTGCATTGCCTTCTTGGGCTTCCCCAAAGAGGATCGTGGGCGTTAAAATCTCCTAGTAAAATAAACGGCTGAGGTAGTTGACGGACAAGAGCATTCAGGTAAAATTGAGTGACCGGTGCACCCTCGGGCAGGTACACGTTGCATAGCGTGATCGCCTCGGGGGCGTACACGGTGACTGCCACCGCTTGGTACGGCGTGTTTAGGTGCACTCGGGAGGTGTAAAGGGCCTCCCGAATAGCAACCATAACTCCACCATGGGCTCGTTGGCCACTGATTTCGTCAAATCTAAAAACGTTAAAACCTTTTAAAATCCCCTTGTCCGCCATTTTGAAATGCGTTTCTTGCAGACAAACACAACATGGGTTAAATTCGCGAGTTAAAATGGCCAGCTCCTCCTTATGCCGATAAAAACCATTACAGTTCCACTGTAAGATAAAAACCATAAAAGGTGAGTAATAAATAATTTTAAAATTAAAAAAAATAAATAAATAATAAAAACGGGTATTAGGTTCAGAGGGAGAATCAGCGCTTTATGCGATGTCTCCTCCCCTTAGACCTAGCCCGGCGGACCTCCGACTCAGAGACATATTCATCTTCTTCCATCGACTCTGGTTGGCTCTGCCGGGCCGGACCAGATGGCCCGGGGGATTGAGATTTTCCACGCCTGATTTGCGTGGCCGGGGTGGAGTTGTTCGGGTTCTTACCTGGAGAACCCGAACTGGTGGCGTTCGTCTTTGCCGGATTATGGGCCTTAGCCGGCTCGGCCGATATCTTCGACGTGGCTTTCTGGGGCATATTCTTCGGTCCATTAGATTCTTTTACGCTGTTTGTGGGCTTAGTTTCTTCGGTCTGAGTGGAGATAGTACACATTTTCTTGGGGGTTGCTGCTACACCTGCCCAAGATCGGGAAAAGGTAGGGGCCATGAGACTCCGATACTTCTGCCGCGCCTCTCCATACGGGATTTTATCTAGGGTCTTAATTTCCATAATTTTCCTTTCATCCTTCATCACAGGGCAATCACGAGAGTACGCTGGATGCGAACCCTCGCAGTTTACGCAGAAAGGATCGGAGGAACATACGTCACCCTCATGCTTGTCCTTGCCACAGCGCGGGCAGGTGGTCTTACCCTCACATCGCGGTGCGATGTGGCCGAACTTTTGGCATTGGAAGCAACGCATGGGGTTTGGTATGAATGGCCGCACTGGTACCGAATTGTAGCCCACATGCACTTTCTCGGGGAGCTTATCGAGAGCGAACGTGAGGATCACAGATGTAGTATTAATCGTCTCACCGTTCCTCCTAGTCGTAAGTCGACGACAGTCTGTCACACCTTGTGGGGCCATTTCTCTCTTAATTTCGTCTACTTCAACGTAGAGGAGATCATAATGGCTTATAACTCCCCGAGAAGTGTTTAGGGTGCGGTGGATATCTACCGTGACCGGGATATCGTGGAGTTTCTTCACTTTGAGCAGTTTTTCTGCTTGGTCTACATTTGCCGTCTCAATCAATAGTGTCCCATCTCTAAGCTTTTTGACTGAGTGAGGTTCTCCAGGGATGACCGCAGACAAGGACCGTTTAATGAAGAAGGGAGACACCTTTTTAAGTGTCTCGCCATCTTTCGCACATTTGAGAACCAAATAGCGCATGCTCTTCTTGAAAATACTATCTCCCCCGCCCGTATCCGGGCGGGATCTTTTATTTGGAGGGAGTGAGATTGTCTCCATGAAAATTAGGATTTCGTCCCCTGGGCTCCCCACCCACCACGGAGCCACACATTCGGGACGCCACACCGCAAACCGGTGTGGTCGCCAGGGCTACCCAAGGGATATAGCACTATTGTTTAGGGGGACTGCTTCGGGTGGGGCCTCCAGTGCATGGGCCCTCCAAACCCGTACACCTTTGGCCGCCCTACACAGACCCCCGTCACTCCAGCACTCGCCATCGAAACGTGTCGATAAGCCGATTGATCAAGACTGGCTAGATCTTGACCGCCCGTTTACAGGGAATCCAGGGCCGAAGTGGGGTGTTGACCTCCGGCCCATACCGGGCTTCCGACACCCGGCTGGGTTCCAGAGAACTCACCCACCAGGATCCCCTTCTCCCCCTTACGGGTCTCCGCACACGGCAAACATGCGGGTGGATCGCAGGCCAGCTGGTATGGCCGCACACAGACAGTGGACCCACAAAACTGTCCGGACGCATCCCTTTGCTGCCTGGGGGTTTGTTTTCGGGGTTTCACCTCCCCGCCCTTTCAGTCGCCTCTTACGACAAGCAGGGATACTGCGGAAGTATTCTCCATCCCCCTACCCGCAGGGGTACGTAATACAATTATATGCTGTAACCGTATGTCTTTGGTGTCAGATTAGACGACATTAAAGTGTTATAATCCAATAATTCAAACTTCCTTACTTACAACACTGATATAACAATTTAAAAAGGCATTTAGCTTTAAAAATTATTTTAATTAACAACTGGCTTACCATTTTCTCCTTCATGTTGCTGATACGTAAATGTTAGGTCGGAAACGCTGTCTATTGGCTGTAAATCACCGATTATTTCATTGAGGACAGCCTGCGGAGAATCCCGAACTTTCTTCAATATTCTCGATTTCGTCCATCGGGAAATACTAGATTCTTTACGTTTTCTGTCCATTATTAGCACGAATACAGATATATTATAATAAATGCCAAGGTTTGCCGCTTTTCACTTAAGACTTTCGTGCATTTCGCTATTCTTTTGCTATACATATAATCTTTGGTCAATATATCACTCCAAAAAATACTCATTGATGAATTTAAGAAATTATTTTACAAGTAATAACAGTAAATTTATATTTTATGTATAAATAATTCTTTAACTCCAGTATTTATGCATTATTCTCATTTTTCGTAGCACATTATTACAATTAGTTGTGTGACTGATTTTGATTTCCGGTTTCCTGTGGGCCGCCAGAAGTGAAAGCATTCTTGTGTTCAACGTGGTTCAACGTGCTCGGTTGGTTATCAGCTGGGAAGATCGTTTTTGCTGAAAGTTACTCGATCAGCATAAAGTCATATTTGAGACTAGAACTATTTCTAGTTGACTGAATTATATTTATACGTCGTCGCTGGAAACCATTCATTTTTAAAGATTTAATTTATTTCTGTTATTGGACGTTGAGCGATAACATGGAAAGTGTTTGTCGTCCAGCTCGCCGGAGGAAAGTTCGTTCCCTGGTGGAATTCATTAATGATTCTCCAACAACAGTCGCAATAGTCAAAGATATTACTAAGCACATGATTGGGGAGGAAATGCCTACGGCAAACTCCATAGGTCGCATTCTCTGGGAAGGCGAGACGGAGGAAGTTTACTTCCACATGGTCGGAGGTATGTATTTTTATTGGAGTTGGCATATTTTCACCATTTTATTTGGTGTGAATAAATAACTTTGTCATTAAGTATTTATATTAATATTATTTTAGATAACTTGCTGGAAATGCAAGAAAAACAAACTATGTTGTTGGGATCGGCAATATGCCCCGATGACCGTTTGGGACAGAGTTCTTCCAAAAGTGAGTCATGTGGAGAGCCAGGGGTGCAGGCCGCACGAAAGAAGCAATTGAAAAAGTGCATTAGTGTATCTAATGCTGCAGTCATCAAGATGCCTGCTGCCTGCGTGAAAATCCCCTGCGGAAGTGCCTCCGGAATTACACTTAAAGAGCAAGTCGGGCTACAAGCATTCAGGGGTCAGCCCATGAAATCGCTTACGTCCACAAAGGCAGCAAGCGGTAAGTTCTGCCATGATTGCTGTTTTAGTATAGTCTTTAACTGTTCAAAGTACCTCGTAAGGGAAAACGAATTGCAGCTCAATCGAGCAGTAAAACAGTTTATATTTGCGATGATGTTGACCTAGATACAGCGTCTTTAAAATTAAGCGTATCAAAATTAATGTCGTGGTCTCTTCGTTGAAGTAATCTTCCAATTATGTACTTCAGGTCAGAAACAGTGTATCGCAAACAGGGACAGAGGAGATATGGCCACTGGAAAAATAAAATCTGTTGGTTCAGACCCCGCCACCTCTGATTCCAAGTTGGAGAAGTACTAGCAATCATTCAAGCCAGCAAAGGTAAGTTTCAGAATGTCCCCTATGCCCTCAGCAAAATAAATGGGGATGTCCGAACTATGTTGTGGAAAACGCAATGAAGCTGTTGTTGATGAATTCAACTTTTTTTACAGGTTGGGGATGATGGCGTGGTAGAACTGGTGGCAGGAAGTGGCCTGTATATACATGCTAGAGGAAAAAGCTATGCTTTACTCAAGCATCGAAAGAGCCATATTAGGCTAGCTACCGACATATTTTTGGCCATTTTAGGGCCAGAAGTAATCTCATCGACTTGTGCCAGAGGCAAATTTGAGAATCACCTCTCTCAGAACAAACCATCTGTGGAGGAGTATAAGCCTGGTGTCCTGGCAGGAGTGGCACGTAAGTTATTCCAGTGCCATGTGCCATACCTCTGTTCTGTTGATTAACATTTGATGTTTTCTGTGCTGTAAGTAGTCATTCCATTCATTCTTGCAATGCTGCTTGCACGCATTAAATGAGTGATCATATTGGTTGCCGTGAGCTGTTTGATGTCATTTCTCTCTGCCTTACCAAATTTATTCGTCATATTTAACTAGACACTGTAACCTCATTGTTGTATCATTTCCTGAATTTCTTAGAATTTTCTCAAGTTGTATCATTTCCTGAATCACTTAGAATGACTTGTCAGTCACATACCCTTGTGCAAAGTAATTCATATGACTCAGTCCTCTTCAGTTTTTTGTTATAATTGTGTTAAAACAACTCCAATGTTGCTCCATATTTCTAGTTCTTGGGTGGCAATAATTTTAGTATTTCCATTGTTAGATCAGTCGATCGATTGTGTTTGAGGCTTGAGGTATATTTATCACATTTCTCTTTAATATGTGGTATTGTTAGTTGCTCTTAGTTAGTATTGCTCTTAATCAAGACATCTTCATTTCAGATTTTATCCATAAACATTTTCCTAATGTGGATATGAACATAGTTGCTGTGTACAATACTTTGAGTGGAAACATTAGGAGGAAAATGAGGAGGATGTCAGGCCACTATGACAAGTTAGATAGGGCTGTTGGAAAGCCACAAATGGGGAAGAAAAGGTAAATATTTACTTTTGATCTTTTATAATGTATGTGGGTATCAACTAGCTAGCCTTCAAATTCAGTTATTTATTTTTGAAGTACATGATTAATCTCGTTTCACACCATCAAAATGTCAAATTACATTCAAGAATCATTGATCGAGGTTTCTCAAATGGTCATGACGTCTTGACAGCGGGCATGTTTTCTTGAATGCTCTTGAAAGGCTTCATAGCCATCAAATTCTGCTCGTCTTCACTGTCTAAATACTCGTGAATGCTCTTGAAGCTAATAAACCCATGGATTTTTTGTCAGATTTTTTAAATTTTCTTTTTATTAAGTCAGGATTTTAAATATATCATAAATTCTATTGATGTGTCTTGCCTTTTGAACTTGTTCTTGATAAACCGTATCTTGCCGACTACATCCTATGATTCAGGACTCATCTGCAGTTTGAGGTAGAACAGGCATTAATATCTGTCTCTAAGTCATTGCTGGTTCCTAAGTATTAGAGGATTTATTAATGGAGCCTCTATTCCAATGGTGCTGGTGTTACATTGTGAATGCAGTTGTAGCAACACTTTCTTCATCAATACACGTTTTTGTTTTTCTGAGGTTATCCCACTCTCCATTGGGAATGACTCCTTTCCATTGGGAATGACTCCTTTCCATTGGGAATGACTCCTTTCCATTGGTCACTGATTTCTTTGAAGACTGTAGTAAAGGAATTCAAGCTTTATATAACAGTATGAAAGGGTGATAAAGTTGAGTTATTAATTTGATTAGGTTGGTTCAGTATTGTAAACAACCTTATAATTTTGCCTGTATCTGTAATATGTCTGTGGATGCTAACAATTACATGGTATCGTTTTTTGCTTTTTTTCAGGCGGAAGGTGGCAGTTGAAGACAGTGAAGAGTGTAGTGATTGAATTGTTGTGTGTTATGTTATAGATAATTATTATTTTTTGTCTGTCTATCATTATTATTTTTTGTATTAAAGTTCACTTGCAAAATTACTATTCTTTGATTTATGGACTCTGCATACCCCCTTAATGTTTTATTAAGTAATCGAGTAAATGATGACCATCTATTTCTTTAATATGGGAAATGTGAAGATTTTTTTAGAGATAAATTAGGATTAATCGGAAATATTGGTTAATTATAGGATCCCTAGATATGGGAATTAATTTAGAATCCAGCCAAATTGAAGATGTTTTCAGTTATGATAAAATAACGTACTAAAACTTGTGCCTGTATACCTTAAATTGATTTTGCTTTTGTGTGTTTCTTCTGTGTGGATTAGTAAATTCTTTTTCTTAGTAAATTCTGGAACATAATCATCCTATCGAAAAAGAAAATTTTAAATGAAACTGGTATACCAAGTATACGTTTATTATATGTAGCATATGAAAATTGTAGTGCAGTTAACTGCTATTAGGTATATTGAAGTTTGGACATCATATATATATAGATAAATGGTCCTGAAATCCTAGAATTTGGTTACAATGACGGGGGTTTTTATTTATATAAATATGGATTGGAAAGCAAACGGAAGTATTAGAATATAAATACGGATTTCAATCGGAAAGCAACAGGAAAGTATCGCTTTGCTTTCCGTTTCCTTTCCATTTGCTCCAATGGAAGGCAAACGGAAAGTAACCTTCGGAAAGCAATTGGAAAGCAGTTGGAAAGCAAAATCTTTTTTATCTGGGAGGAGACGACCCTGACTGTCGGCCGCATAATCCTATTCTTAAAAGAAACCAGGCTCTTAAGATCTATTTGACCCAAATTCTCTAAGAATAACCCTTTATAATATTTTAAATTATTTGTTTATTTAATGCTCGCATTTGATTGGGTGATATTTAAATAATTGATAAAAAATTAGGCGGTTTGGTGTGCGAATGACCTTAGTTGTCGAATCACCCAATAAACTATAATACTACCACTATTGTTTATTTTGGCCAGGGATGGTGTAGCAATACGTAAATATGCAAATCGTTGACCAGAGGAACTAAACCTTTAATTTTAGTTTCACCAAACCAGGAAATAGCCGTTTACATTCAAAAGTTATCCGAAGAATTGTCTTCATTTCATTTAAAAGAACGTGGGATACATGCTACACTGCGAAATTAAACACTTAGTAATATTCTACAGCTATACATACCGTCTCCTCTATGACATTCCACCGAGTATCGGTGGAAGCAGTGTACTAGGATATTTGCTGCTTGTGATTTTACCACTGCATGTCTGTGAAATTATTTTGAGAAGGGTAATTTATCTCACTCTCATCTTTGTTCATAACAATCCTGACATTCTTCGCCCCTGACCACTCCTAAATTGTGTGGCTGTATAACTTTTACAGTTGATCTTCATGCCATATTCCTCTCTCAGCTGCCATTGCCAAGCCTTTGATTGAAAGCCTTCACCTAACTGACATCTCCAATGCAAGAGTTACCTTCAGTACACCTTCCCATATAATTGCCTTTATACTTTTGAAGCCCCTCTAGGGTGTCTAATAGTTGCTCTTCAAGGTCTCTCTGGATGATTACTTTATAACTTGGTAGATTTTATGCTGTCATTAATATTATAAAAAATAAACATTTTTCTCTCTTCAGAGTTATTTGGTATTGACTTCCTTTGTAAGTGTCTCTTAGCATCTCCTCTTAATCCTTGATGCCTTCTCATTCCAGTTACTCTCTATGGAGGTAGGGGCGCGATTAACTTCGCGGTGTATCCATGTTCCCCTCCAGAAGAAGGTGATGATTGGTGTGTGGTTTCTAGGAAAACAGGAGTCCTTCCTGTCGGTGGGGGATCGCTTCGGCATTTCCGCTCACTTCGTTTTCACTTTTTTCCACTCACAGTTTGTCGAGTGCCTACACTTAGTAATGGAGGACTTCATAAAGTGGCCGACTGAAGTTCAAGCTGCAGAGTTGTAAGTTCAGATGCATTCTTTTGCAGGCAGTGATATACTCAATGATTGCATGCCATCACCCTTGCTGCTTATAACTGTCGTTGACTTCTCTATTTCATTTCAACTTAAAATCAGTTCTCTTCCATTAACCGGACATGATATTTAAAAGTTAACACGCAACATACTCATAATTCTATTCCTTGTACCCATCTTCACAGGTCTTCCGAGAGAGGTCTAGGGGGATTCCTGGAGTGGTCGGTGCCATTTATGGGTGCCACATTCAAATATTGCAGCCAGCTGGGAATCCCATTGATTACTACAACAGGTAGGGTTGGCATTCAGTCATATTACAGGGTGTCTGCGACCATAGGATGAAGTTTATAGACATTCTTGTGGGCATGCCTGGGCGTATGCACCTTGCCCGGGTTTTTCGATGCAGCCCGCTTTACCAGAAGGTTGCCGTCAATGGGATTTTAGGGAGAGATGAACATCTCATAGGAGATGCTGCATATCCCCTCATGGGAAATCTATTGACTCCCTTCAGGAACACTGGCCATCTATTAGCACAATAGGTGCAGTTTAACCTTCGAATTAGCTGCATTCGCAGTATAATCGAACGAGCCTTTGGTCGCTTGAAGGTCAAATTCAGGCGGCTGAAGCCACTGGAAATGTCCAATCGGGGAGTATTGCGCAGGACTATAGCTGCTTGCTGTGTCCTGCACAACTTTATCATCGATGCTGACGGGAATGGGGACGACGTGGAAGAGGAGGAGATGGGTGACACTAAAGAAAGCCCTGAGACTGAGGACAGGGATTGGGGGAATGTGGAAGGTCAAAATAAAAGAAATTATATAATGGGACTCTTGTGATTAGGAAATTGTTTAATAAATTCATTTGTAAGCTGAAGATTTTTGTCATTAGCATTTCATTCCGTTCACCCAGTTCCTCTTGCGTAAAATGTCTCCTGGAGACATAAGATAAGGTTGAAAATCTCGGATTCAAATGGCCAGCTCCCCTTTATGCCTATAAAAACCATTACAGTTCCACTGTAATATAAAAACCATTATGTTAATTTTAAAAAAAATAAAATAAATATATAAATAAATAAGATCCTCTCTAAAAGTACCGGAGGGACTAGGAAAGGCCAATCTGGTCCTAGCCTCGAGGAAGGGAAAACCCTGATGTTGACCTCCCCGTGGTAGAGGGGGGGCAACACTTGTTTTAACAAGTGGCTAAGGAGCACAGGGACCGAGTTTCCCCGGGATAAGGGGATCCTCTCCACCAAGTGCCAACGGCCTCTATGGAGGGCGGATGAGCAGGTGGAGATTGGGCACCCTGTTGTCCTAGGGGTGGGAAATGGGTCTCAAGGAGGATGAGCCATTGAGTGGCTAACGGCATAGGAGGCAGAAGGTCACGTCTGTAGTGGGAACCATCGGTGACCTACTGTACACCACGCTCCAGAAACTGACAATCCCTGGTTCTAATTTCCCAGTGGAAACACTGGACTTACAAGCTCATAAGCAATCATGACTCGTGCAAGTAATGACAATAATACCCCAGGTGGAAACCAATCCACCCGTCGACAGGCGGCAACCAGGAATTCGGATTCTGGGGAACCTGGACTTTCACGATCTCAGAAAAAGTCAGAGTTTACTGGCAAACTTTACCATAAAACATCCACATACATTGGCACCTTCACATTAACGCATTAATCCAACCGGGAAAATTGCATAACCTCACATCAGAACTTGGCAAACAAAAGATACTGATACTAGCTCTACAGGAAACGCCAAAGGCGCACCGTTTTTGGGCATGGCATTTATGGTGAACCAAAAGATTGTCGACTCCATCAAGGAAGTGACCCCCATAAACAACAGACTGATGACAATGCGCATACAGTGTGCTAATAAGAAATATACTATGTTCAATGTACATGCCCCTACTAATGGAGACAACAAAAAAGATCCCAAATCAACAGAAAAATTCTGGGCAACACTAGAAGTTGATGGCCAAGTCCCCAAAGAATGACATCAAAATTCTACTTGGCGACTTCAACGCACAAAATGGCAGGGAAAAAATCCACCAGAAAACCGTGGCAAATTTCCTGCACTCAAATTCACCAAAAAGAATGGCACAAGACTAATCGAACTCTGCCAACAGAATAACATGAAGATCATGTCCACATCTCTCAGAAAATCACCTCGAAAACAGAAGACTTGGAGATCACCTATTCAAGAGATGGACGAATTCCAGATAGACCACGTGGCGATCTCATATCCAGTGCAAAGAGAAATCCATGACGTCCAAGTTCGGAGAGGAGCAAACGTTGACTCTGACCACTACCTAAAACGAATTAAAGTTAAATTCACCCCTAGAAGAATCCACCGCAAGAAAACCCACATTCAGAAATTTGACGCGAATAAGATCAAAGAATCTGACATTAAAGAAGAATGGGAGAAAGAACAGGCCTGCAGATGGGAAGAATTTGAAACAAAAATCACGCAGAAAGCACAGGAACTAATCCCCCTGAAAAAGAATACGAAACATCCGTGGTGGGACTCGGAATGCGAAAATGCACTCGAAAGATGCAAGCAAGCATTTCAGGAGTACAACAGAAAAAAATCCCCGGAAAGTCAACAGTTGTTCAACGAGACTAGAAAGCATGTCGCAAAAACTATCAGGCAAACTAAGAGGAAATATATGAAGTACCAACTAGAGTCCATAGAAGAGAACTTCCGCAACTACAACATGAGAGACTTTTACAAAACTTTCGCAGGACAAATCCGAAAGTAGACACCACACAATCTGTGCTTCAAGATGGAAAATTAACACTGACAAATCAGGAAAACTGTCAGTGCTAGCGCAGTATTTCTCTGATCTTTTCAATTGCCCCGAACCAAGCACAAGATTTCCCACAGAAAATTGCACCGACATCAACCCAGAATCACCACCACCAACACAGATAGAGATCCACAGACACATAGAGAAACTGAAAAATAACAGGACTTATGGTGAAGATGGCATCATTGCGGAGTTACTGAAAAACCTCGGGCCAAAGTCACTACAGGAACTTACACAAGTCATTGGGAAGATCTGGCAAACAGAACAATTGCCAGACGACTGGAAATACGCTCTTATCCATCCATTACACAAGAAAGGAGACAACAGATACGAATAACTACATAGGAATTTCCCTGTTACAAGTTCCCTACAAAATCTTCTCAGCATGTCTTCTCCAAAGAGTACAAGAGCAACTAGAACACAAAATTGGCGAGTACCAGGCAGGCTTCTGCCCTGGTCGATCGTGTACAGAACAAATCTTCAACCTGAAAGCACTACGGAAATACAAAGCAATTAGGAATGCCCCGATCATATGCAAGTTTGTAGACTTCAAGAAGGCGTACGATTCTATCGACCGATAATCTTTGTTCAATATTTTAGAAGAACTGGGACTCGATGCAAAAACACTGCGATTGATCAAACAGACATTGACAGATACAATCTCGAAAGTAAAATTTATGGGTGAAATTTTGGAACCTATTCAGATCAAAACTGGAGTACGCCAGGAGATGGGCTATCCCCACTCCTCTTTAACTTAGTCCTGAACAAAGTTATTAATGAGTGGGAAAAATAACTGAAAAACCAAGGACATTGGAAACCAACACGATTCGGACGACCCAAAGATGACGTAGAAATTTCATGCCTAGCTTTCGCTGATGATAAAGCCATACTCGCAGATAATGAAACAACAGCAGCCAAACAAATAGAGGTCCTCAAGGAATGTGCAGAGAAGTCGGCCTACAGATCTCTTTCGAAAAAACCGAATTCTTCTGCTCAAAATTAGACATCGAAGTATAGAACACAAAATACGGCAAGATAAATCGAGTCACACATTTTAGATATCTGGGCGAGATCCTTGAACCCACAGGAGGAGAGAAGATAGCACAGAAGACTCGATTACAGAAAATGAAGAGGGCATATGGCAACACATACAATATCTATAACAAGAAATGCATATCCATAAACACAAAGATCAGACACTACAACACTGTAATCAAGCCAGAGGTTCTATATGCAAGCGAAACTCTTACGCTTCATATAAAAAGAGATATGGAGAACATACTTAATGAAGAGCGAAAAATCATGAGGAAAATTCTCGGCCAAAAATTAACAGAAGGGTATATGCTGCACTCCAGGAAAACTACGGAGAAGATGTCCAACCTAGCGGCGGATATCAGAAAAAGAAGACTGCAATTTTTCGGACATATGAATAGACTCCTACCGACAAGACTCATCAAAAAGGTCATCACATATTTACAAGGTGTCAAATCAACAATACCATGGTTGTCTCAAGTCAGAGGTGATCTAGAAAAAGCAAAAATAGACCCTAAGGATATTAAAAACAGAATCACCTACAGAAATAAGATACACCAGTGGAACGTAATGCCAGAGAACGAAGTCCCAAAGAAACCAGGGACGAAATGGACGGAAGAGAGAAAGAGAATCCACGGAGAATGAATGAGAGAAGTGTGGAAGATTAGAAAGAAACTTACAAATGAGTCATAATGCTTTGCGTGATCCAATAAAAAAGGGTCCATACGTAACTAATAATAATAAATAAATCAGATAGATAAAAGTTTGCAGCCTTATCCGTACTCCAATGGGATCAGCGCCTAAAGCGCCGTCTACCCCTGAGTGCAAAATCGTTGGGCTTTGCGTCAGACACACAGAAGTCCTCGTCCATAGCCTACGACTGGGGATCGGCATTCTTACCGGAGGATCCGGGGGTAGGAGTTTTCTCCCGCCTCACGGGAGAGACCACGGTGGGTTTTTTGGGAGAGTTCTTCTCGATAGAACTCTTAGACTCTTTACTTCATTTTTCTGGTTTCCTGTATCCTTTCGGTTGTCAGTATTATTTTGCTTTCCTTCCTTCACGGGTGTTTCATTTGCATTGTCTGGCTCGGTTTGAGTGGATGTAGTACACTTTTGGGTGTTGGTGGACGCCACGGCACCAAAGGATCTAGAAAAGGTAGGGGCCATTTGCGCTCGATATTTTCTCCTTTCTTTAAGATACGATATTTTATCCACCGTCTTGATTTCCATTATTTTCCGCTCCTCGTCCAACTTCGGGCAATCGCGAGTACACTGGATGTGTACCCTCACAATTGACACAGAAAGGTTCCGAGACGCACTTTTCACCATCATGTTTCCCTTTGCCACAGCGCGGGCAGGTGGCCTTGCCCTCACATCACTTCGCGTCGCGATGTGGCCAAAGTGCTGGCATTGGAAACATCTCGCAGGGCTAGGTATTCACCCTGAGAGGCCCTCTCCCTTTTTATCTCTTCCTCAACGTACAGCAGGTCATAATGGCTAACGACTCCCCGACAGGTATTTTAAGTTTTGTGCGTCTCCAACTTGACCGGGATTCCATGGAACTTTGTCATTGTCAATAGCTTCAGGCTTTGTTGGTCCGTCGCCGTATCAATTAGAAGCGTTCCGTCTCTTGAGTTTTTTCGCTGATTTTAAATCGCCGGAGAGATAACCTTGAAAGGCCTTTTTTATTAAGAAGGGGGACACTTTGGTAAGCGTCTCTCCTTTTTTCGTACATCTCATAACAAGATATCGCTTTGAAGCGTAAAAAACCCAATCTCCCAGCCCGGATTCGATCGGGGTCTTTTGGGGTTAGGTGGATAAGATTTTTCTTCCATACCTAAATTTTCTTCCTCCCCCGGGCTCCCCACCCACCATGGAGCCACACATTTGGGACGCCGCGCCGCAAGCCGGCGCCAGGGCTACCCGAAGGGATATAGCACCCTGGAGGTGGTTTGTCTGTTTCGGGTTGGGTCTTCGATACAACAGGCCCACCAACCCAGTACCTCCAACCGCCGTATGCAGACCCCCACCTCCCTAGCACTCGCCACCGAACGTATCGGAAAGCCGATTGACCGGGGGTGGCTAGCCCCCGGCCTCCCATTTACAGGGAATTTCACCCACCAGGATCCCCTTTCCCCCTTACGGGTCTCCGCACGCGGCAAACATGCGGGTGGATCGCAGGCCAGGTGGTATGGCCGCACACAGACAGTAACCCACACGACTGTCCGGAAGCATCCCTTATCTGCCTGGGGGTTTGTTTTCGGGGTTTACCTCCCCGCCCTTTCAGTCGCCTCTTTCGACAAGCAGGGATACAGCGGAGGTATTCTCCATCCCCCTACCCGCAGGGGTCAATAAACAATAACTTCAAAGGAAACCATGAGACCAAAAGTAAATAAGTAAAAATAAGTAAAAATAAGTAAATGTTGCTAAATACATATTATGGTTGAATATGGTGGCTTAAATCCATAGACGTACCCTATAACAAATGAAGTAAAAGAAGATGCTTTTCCGGATAGGGTCTCATTTCACCGCTTCCTCCTTTCTCTGTTCACCGAGCCTCGTGTGCTGACGTGCTGAGACCATCGTTGAAATCCAGCCACATCTTATAATATCGGCAATTTTTCCTGTGTGTATTCCATTCACGTCTGCCGTCTGTGATATGGCACATAGAGTGGACGATATTATTAGGAAGACTTGAATATCAACAACATAGTGGGAAACGTGCTGCAGTTGGCGAGGCCTTTGGCGGAAGAACAACTTGCAGAGCGGCGTGGTCCTCATGCTCGCAACGAGCAATATTTTGAACAGACTGTCTTGGCGTACAGCCCCGACGATTTTAAAAGGCATTTCCGGATGTCTTGGAACTGCAATTATCTTGCCTGTGTGCGCCGTTTCCGTAACCGTATTCTATCCAATTTATTGCATCATTCATGCTTTTCTATGCCAGTTATTTGTTGGGTGTGTTCAATTTTATAGTCATCATTTGTAAATTTGTCCGCTTTTCGCTCTTTAAGGCCTGGTTACACGATACATTAACACGTACAAGTTAATGTATAAATGCATGAACGCGTGAATGAACGGGAAAATTCACCGTGTAACCACACCAACATGTAGAATGCATGAACGGAAAAATAGAACATGTTCTATTTTTCCGTTCATGCATTCGTACAAGTTGCGCTTGTGCTTAGACACCTAGTGAGAGGAAACGGAACTATACCTAAGTTGTTTGTTTACCTTAGTGTACTCAGAATCGTGTGTGCGTGACTCCAGCTGTTTTATTTATTTTGACCTTCGCTCCTCTTGGTTATTGCTTGCCTGATTTTACCGATTGACCCCTGCACCTCCCGGATTACTCTCAAGGAACCAGCACCGACCTTACGCCTTCTTTGGAAATTTCTCTCCCGTTAACGACCGCGCACCGCTTGGATAAGGAAATTGGAATTGCAAAATGGCCTGGAACAGGGGGCAAGTAGAGAGGCTAATCTATTTGATTAGTGAGAGACCCTACTTGTTCGACCCCAAAGATATTCTGTACAAGAATAAGAGGAAGAGGGCAACCGGAATGCAGGAGGTTGCGGAGGAGATGTGTGCTGCAAGGTAGGAATAATGAACACTTGTTATGTGTAACCATGTCCTTATGTCGACATGGGTCTGGGCGATGCGAATAACGGTACTTTGGAGAAAGCTGAGTGGCAGCGGTTTTTGCTTCTTATTTATTAATTTTTCATTTCATTGCAGACCTAATACGACTGCAGAGGACTGCAAGAGAAAATGGTACTCCCTGAGAGCGAATTATCAGGCGGAGAAGAGGAAGGTGACGATATCAAAAAAGAGTGGGGCTGGAGTTGACTCTAATCGTACACAATTTAAGAACAATCGCTATTTGTCTTCATCCTTTCGTGTTTTATGAGTAGTGCCCCATTATATCTAAGGAAATAATTTTTTTTTCAGATTTACGTGCCATCTCTTTTCTATTAAGAGGAGATGGCCTTCATTGACGATTACACGTCGCCGAGGTCCAGTACTTCCTTCATAGAGGAAGAGGCGGAGGTATGTCCCCATGGTTTTTCATTTCCCTGTGTAGTTTAAAGGAAGCGAAAAATGAATATTGAAAAGTGTTGTTGGCATCGCTCAAATTTTACAGGAGCGTCGACGTGATTTCATTGACGACGATATTCCCGTCGTAGATGCTGGGGAATTGGGGGAAGGTGAGAAAGTGTCCGCTATGGACATTGTTTTCGTGGAGGAGACTCGTCCCGCGAGTGCCCCTCCCATTATCCCCCAAACTACTACTAGTGCGGCAACGCCTGGGCCATCTGGGGTGGGGAAGAAGAAGAAGGTGCCCACCCCCGATGAGGCTACGGCACTCATAAATACAGCGACGAAAGCCCTTGGCAGCCTTTCCTCCCAGGTGGTGGTCGTGGAGGACACAGTCTTCGTTCGGGAAGCTAGTTGCGGGGAAATTGAGGGGTATTGGTGATAGAAAAAAAGAATCAAATAATGTTTGATATTATGAAGGTCTTCCACGACCACGATGAATAAAAAAGTCAGATATTTTATCGTGGTTTTTAATCCCATCAGAAAACACCTTTAATGTGAATGAAAATCGTCGTCAAGGTGAATTGAAATAATTCTTGAACTCGTTCCTCACTTCAAGGGCGGAATTCAGTGGCCTGTTCCCTGCTTGTTGGGGTAACACCAACAAGGTACATTCTTCGCCAGGGATACCCAAGGGATATAGCACTATTGTTTAGGGGGACTGCATCGGGTGGGGCCTCCAGTGCATGGGCCCTCCAAACCCATACACCTTTTGCCGCCCTACACAGACCCCCGTCACTCCAGCACTCGCCATCGAAACGCGTCGATAAGCCGATTGATCAAGACTGGCTAGATCTTGACCGCCCGTTTACAGGGAAACCAGGGCCGAAGTGGGGTGTTGAACTCCGACTGAACTGAATTTTTCCTCTTTGACTATCAGTCATTTTTAAAAACTTGTATTTCAGATATTATGACTGCATTTCGCAAGCTTAAAGGGCAGATGACAGTGGAGCACACTGGCCTTCATGAAAAAATTGATGCTCTTACTGTGAAGCTGGATGCAGTGATACTTCAGCAGAAGGGTCCGTCTACGTATGGTAATGATATGGAGTTCCTCCATGAGCTCCCGGCAACCTCTCACATTGATTTATTAGCAGTGGAGCAAGAGGTTGAAAAGAACCTGGAGTACAGGAAATTTTTGGCAAGTATTCCAGTGATATGTGGTACAAGGCATAAACAACCATATCTCATATCGTATAGATAAGTAATTCCTTAGTATTGTGTATAATTTTCATTTCTGCATTGTTTTCCAGATTGATTATTTGAAGAAGAGGTGATCCAGTCTGTTGCCAAACTCAGTTGGGCAAGTGCAGGTGTCTGCTTCCATTGCCAAAAGTGTGAATGACTGTTGCGTTGCCCTAATGTCCAATGAGTTGGCAACGACACACTCGATGACTGCCAGGTCTCACAGCAAAACCTCATTTTCAGGCACATTACTTCATCTTATAGATATTGTTTATTGTAAGTTCTTGAGTCATCATGTCAAATGATGATGAGACTGCCTCTAATGAAATGCTTGAATTTATTCAATCCCTCTTACAGTGGTAGTCAATGAGAAAACTGGGGGTGTTGTTGACATAAGCATCCAGGACATGGGAAGTCGCATGGGTGAGTGGATGCACCAAGCTATGCGACGGACGGAGGCAGGGAAGGCTGCTAGGATGGCCTCATATGCAGCACAAATGCGGGCAAGGTCATCAGTAAATTTTGATTGAAAGGAGGCACAATATGTACTTTGTAATATGCGGTGAGACTCAGGTTCTCTTCCGTGTCTGTTCATCTTTGCTGACGACTAGTTTTGCAGACGTTGCAGTCTGCTTCTTCAGGTCAGAAGACTCTTCTGTATGAAGAATCTTAGGCCGGCCGCACACTAAGCCACCGGTGGTCGCCACCGGTGGCAGCCACTGGTGGCCGCCTTTCGCCACCAGTGGTCGCCACCGGTGGTTGCCACCAGTGGTCGTCTTTCGACACCGGTGGTCGCCACTGTCAGTCAGCTTAGCTCGAGAAGGTAGTTGAACCATGGACTCCGATACGGAAGCACTGTGCGTACTGCTCCTACTGAGAAGATCTCGCCGACGACGGAAAAGAAAACGACGGCATTGGGTACACCCGATGTTATTACTACGGCCAAGCCAAGGGCAATTCAGTTTATTATTTGAAGAGTTGAAAAAAGATGAAGAAAAATTCTTCAACTACTTCAGAATGAGCTTAGCATCGTTTAACAGCTTACTTGAGTTGACAGAGTTTCATTTAAGACATGAAGATACCAAGATGAGGAAAAGCATACCTCCAATTGAAAGACTCGCAATTACATTGAGGTTGGTATTAAAAATAGTAATAATATTAAAACTTATTTCTATTACATTCTTTCTTCTCACCTATGTAAAAACTTGAATTCCTTAGGCTAATTTGACATTCGAAGAAAAGGGAAATAATGAGCAACAACTTTTTTTAACTTCACACTTTTATTGAATACAGTACTGGCTTAAATTTAGTAGAACTTACATTTAGTAGAAATATTATCAAAATTGAACATTTATGGAGCTCTGTTGCAGCTTTTTATCACTTAATACTTTTAATAATTCAATACTGACACAAATCAAATCTCGTACAATAATTATTCCTTATTTCCTCCAAACATGTTATCTATTATGGAGCTCGCTTCTGACATAGCTTCACTAATGGTGGGAGATAAACATGGTGGTGACACTTGCGAACTGTTTTCTGTTGTAGTAGCATACTCTTGCTGAGATCCTTGCGAGTAGCGTTGATGTTGAAGTGCAGTAACATTTTGGGGTCCATTATATCCACTTTGAAAATTATAAGACTGTGTCGTTGATTGATGTTGATAGTGAGACATGGGCTGTTGATTACAAAAATTATATCCTGGATGTGTATACGATTTATATTTCTTAATAATATTCATAATTTCCGTTTTAGCATCCAAACGGTAGTCTTCGTGGATTTTTTTGAAATCCGGCACCAAAGAAATAAAAAAATTACGATCTGCATCTTCATCTGCAGACGATTTCTTTTTAATATTATCGGACAATTGTTGTAAAAGTTCATTTTCTCTTTTTTCGATATTTGCAAGACGTACTTTTTTGTTAATAGGTTTTGAGTTGTCTGGCGAGTAAGAAGCATTAGCTTCATGGACTTCTTCCTCTGCATTCTTTACTGGCCTAACATCCGACAAATCAGACAAAAATGATAATTGCTGGAAGTATACGTACTCCTTTCGGCTAGAAGCTGCTGAGCCACTTGCGATGCTTTTTTTCTTGGCTACCTCTCTATTATAACTATCCCGGAGACTCTTCCACTTGCGTTGCAATTGAGCAGCTGAAATGGCAAATCAAATTGCATTGGTTGGCAATAAAAGAAAATTAGATACTTTGGTATTATTCGGAGGGCACTATTATACAGCGCTATGCGGTGGCTTTTGTTAGGTTATGTTATCATATCATAATATAATCTAACCTGTCGCCAAATATCCCCCTCCCTTAAGTAAATCCCCTCTAGTAGTAGTGGCCTCCGTAAAATACCAAAGTACAGTACCGAAAAAATATTTAAAGAGTTTATGACTTGCTGCAGGTTATATATGACAAGTGCAGGTTTAATAATTTTGGTTCCTTAATGCTGAGTATTACTTATTTTACAATTTAACCTAAATTAAATAAGACACCCAAACGTTTGGTTATAAAATGTCATATAGCTATTATAATGGTTTGTACTTGTTTGTTTTAGGTATTTGTCAACTGGATGCTCGTTTGGTGACTTTGAGTTTTGCTATCGTTGTGGTGCATCTACAGCTAGAAGCATTGTAAAAGAAACTTGCGCAGTAATCTGGGACCAACTGAAATATATTTGTATGCCATAATTGACTGAAGAAAGATGGCTTAAAATAGCCGATGGATTTAATGATGTCGCTAATTTTCCGAATTGCTTGGGGGCAATTGACGGAAAACACATCAGAATAATTAAGCCGTTAGAAAGTGGATCATTATATTACAATAACAAACACTTCTTCTCTTTAGTGTTGCTTGCTGTTTGTGACGTGAATTACATGTTTACATTCGTAGATGTTGGAAGTTATGGAAAAGCATCAGATTCCACTATATATAAAAATTGTGAACTGTTTCGGAAAATGCAGGATGGAACACTAAACATTCCATCACCAACGCCAATTTCAGTGAATTCTCCTCCTATAAATTATTCATTTGTTGGTGACGAAGCTTTTGGACTTTCTGAACATATGTTAAGGCCATTTTCTGGAAAACATCTGACACTTGAAAAAAGAATTTTCAACTATAGATTATGTCGAGCAAGGCGCTGTATTGAATGCTCTTTTGGAATTCTCACAAGCAAATGGAAGATACTGAACCGGCCATTAAATGTATCAATAGAGTTCGCAGAAAAAATTGTTACGGCATGCTGCCTTTTACATAATTTTGTTCGCGAAAGAGATGGATATAATTTTCAACACAGTTTGAATATTGACCTTGAAGCTATTGAACGCACCGATATGCCACACCGTCGAGGAGTCATCAACAGAGATGTTCTGAGAGATTATTTTGTAAGTGAGGATGGAGCTCTACCATGGCAAAACGATAAAATATAAATTAACGTCTTTGCTTCATTTAACTTAACTACATATTTACTTGTTAGTTGGATTAATATGATTTCATTATAATAAATTTGTCTCCTTACCGGCTTTGTTTTTTTCTGCGGTACCCATTTCCTCAAATTCATTTACAAATCGTAAACACAACTCCTCCCAGGCTTTTGTTTTGTTCAATCTGTCACTGTAGGCATCACATCGCAAGTCCCATATTGCTGGACGGGCTTCCACTTCGGATATAAAAACATCGATATCGAACTCCATCTTGAACAACTGCTCACACGTACTGTCTGACAACAACTGTGCCTCGTGAGTTTTGACAGCGGCGATGTGACGGTGGCGATGGCGCCGGAGTGGCGTAGTGTGCGATGGAAGTCTGGCCACCGGTGGCGACCACTAGCAGCGAGACAGGGCCACTGCCTCAGCTTGTGGCGCAGCGAGCGCTGTGTGTGCGACGAGCCCGTATGATTACATGCAAAAGGCAATCCTCAGCGTTTGTCTGCCACCGGTGGCGACCACCGGTGGCTAAGTGTGCGGCCGGCCTTATGACCTGAAGAAGCAGACTGCAACGTCCGCAAAACTAGTCGTCAGCAAAGATGAGCAGACGCGGAAGAGAACCCGAAAGTCTCAATGCATCCATTCCACTCCGCGGAAGCCTTTATCCCATTTTGTAATATATGCTGTACATTGCTGTTATATCCTTTATATATCAGTAGCTGTTGTCTTATGTGGGGATATGATTATTAAGTTATAAATATTTTGTCTATGGTACGTGCTTTGTCAACAGTCCGGCAGTGAATCGTATCCATTGACGAAAGTCGACGAAGCGGCAGTATCGCTTTCGTCAATGGATACTAAATTGATGCGAAATTGATAGAAGACTGTGCCGTCTGGGGAGTGACATACATTGCATGACTTATGGCAGTTTGCCAGATCATTGATTTGCGCAGTCAATGGTAATGAGACCCATGACGTTCTGCACCTTCTTTAATTTATTGGTTGCAGAACACACATACCACTTTCATAACATATCAACCACTAGTTGAATTCTTCCATTTTTTTATCAAATCTTACATGGATGCATGTAACTGATGAACGGTAAACCTATGCGTAACGGCTCATGCATATAATATTTACTTCAGAATGGATAAACAAGTTGATCATAGGTTTCTAAACAATTCTTTTAGTCAGGAATTCCGCTCATAACTCCATTCCATATGTTTCGAAGCTATCAAATTTTTGGAATGTTTCTGTAACACTGATAGAATGCTAGTCATGGCTGATAGACCCCATAACTTGTGAAATGTATCAGTGCTGCTGGTCATTAGACACAAGTGATCGTAAAGAGGTATACGATGTGTTCCCTTCTAGCAGTGTTTTTGAAACCTTTGTTTTATTTATTTACACTCATTTCGCTGGGGACACACTGGCATACTCCTCATTTACACATTTGAGGAGGAGCCACAGATGTCCTCTGGGAGGATATCAGGAAAGATGTGGGAGAGAGTGGCCAGGAAGTTGGGGGATAAGGGCATAGTGGTCTCAGGACCACAATGCAAGTCAAAGTAAATGGGCTGAAGAAAATGTACAAGGCCATCAAGGACGTTAACCAGAAAAGTGACAATGGGAGGAGGAATTGGCCATATTGTTACTGAATGTCAACTGAGAAAAATCATGTTTCTAATTGCATGTAACTGATGTCTTCATTCTTTTGGGAGTATCTCTGTGTTGTGAGGTGGTCAGCATGTGTCAGTCAGGGTGTGATTCTTTAAAAAATCAAACTTTTTTTCTACTCTTAGTTATTTAGACTCAAATTGGGGGTTGAGAATGATGCTCTTAGATTAGAAATCATGGTTGATCCATTGCAGGTCCATTGCAATATTAAGTGGATCTAGTGAACCTTAAATTTGAGCTTGTATTAATTGCACTTCACTTTCCACTTGTCCTACACCCTTGAAATTGTAGTAGTAATCATGCAAATGAAGTCAGCTGGGGAAGTTACTTGTTACTGCACAGTGTAGGTGATCAATGTTTAAACTAGTTATATTCTAATTTCCGTTAATGCTATTTTATTCCTGAAAGTGTCTTCTGAAGTAGAGCATAATCTGTTGGTTTCTCACTTTTGCCTTTCAGCTTATGGATGACATCTATAAGGAGAAGCCTTGGGTGGCTCCCGTTAGGACCTGTTCCTCTGAGGATGTTCCCAGCTGCAGCTCTGGGAGCAGTGGAGACCTGTCCCCAGTGGAAACTCCCAAGGGGAAGAAAACGTAAGCTTCTTTTGTCTATGGGCTCCTTTAACACCTTGAAATCCTTATACACTGCCGAATATATCAAATTTTCGGCATGAGTATATCCGTCTTCCTCGAATGATAGAATATTGGGTCATTACTCTCACTGCTCAATAGTTGTAGCTGTTAATGATCTGGATACATTTAAATTCTCTTACAAAATTGCCTCATTCGCTTTTCATGGTTCAAATAATTATACACCTGACCAAATCAAATATTATTTTAAGCTCAGAAACGGATTTTCCCTTCCTCATATGTTTAACATGCAACCCCTCAAGGAAATTTAGCAGGAGAGGTGCTTTGTTAATTTTCCAAATGCTAGAGGACAATTGCACGTCATGCCAGGTCTGTCCTTTCAAATGTAATAGACAACAGATCTGCTTCTAGGGGTTCTTCCTTTTCCAATTTAAAGTTTTTGCTTGTCGCTCTCCATTCTTGCCTTCACCCATGTCATTGACCAGAATTGACTGTGTCAGATAAATGGGTACATGTTACAGATTTATTAGGGGCAACAAAATTAAGGAATATCTTAGTCCTTGTGAAGTTTATACTCAGCATTTTCCCCTCCAATACTATTACGGAGAGTTTTTTCTGTCATGAATATCAAATGGAGAGATGATAGAAACAGAAGCTCCATTAGTTTGATAAAACAAGAATTGTTCACATATTTCAATTATGACGAAAGTTGTAGTGAATTTTATCAGAAGATGCTTACAGATTAAAAAATCCATGCAAAGGGCCGTTCAAATGAAAAGTATTTGTAAGTTGCTGGTGTTAAGGGACTATATGGTATGTCGGCAATATCTAGTTTTAATTTTGTGTATGTGATAATGTAATGTTTATTTAATACATATGTGTATACATTTAACAACCTTGATTTAAAAAACGTTTTGGGACGTGTGTTCCGTTTTTCCATTCTTGAAATCTGGCAACCCTAATTAAGATACAATACATGTTGAACATAAATTCCTAAAATTCAGGCGCAAAATTTCAGATTTTTGGTTTTGCACAAGATGATTAATAATCATATAAATTGCGAGTAAATTGTAAACATGGTTAGTTTAACTGTTCCAGCATATAGGGGGTGAGAGAATTTCCTACATTTCATTGCAATTACCACAGAATGAATAATGGAAAAAACTATTATAGAAAGATTACATAGAACGAGCAATGAATTTTCAGGAGTGATTGATATATTTTATCATACACAATTGAAATTAAGAAAACTTCGTTAAGAAGTTTTTATTTAATACCTATATTTTACTGTTTTCGTGTAATGCATTAGTAATTTTATATAATTATGTTGCAACCTAAATGTTTTGAGAAATTTTAAATGGCATTGGTGTGAGGGGGAGCGTGAAATGTGTGCAATGTTTTGCTGCATAGGTACAAGTGCCTATTGGGTCTCCATTTATAATTTTGAATTGTGTAAAAAAATGTAAAAATGTGTTGGATAATCTTATTTTTGTAAATGGGAGAATTCCTGTATTTATATAAAAAAATAGAGGCATTACCCTCGTCGGCAATCAAAATTAGAATATGGTCTGTTGGAGTGAAATAAGAATATGGGGTGTTGAGTATGGAATCAGTTCTTAGGCAATAAAACTTGATCATTACTTAAAATAAGAAGGAGTTCTAGGATCTGTGAAGTTTGTGTATTGATATGCAAAGTTGAAAGGTATGGGGGGTCATTTTATAACTCCCAACCGATCGGTACAGTGGCCTCCCAGTTGGTTGGGAATGGTAGCGGTAGTCCGGGGACAGCTGTGCGATTCTGTACGCAGACGGGCTCCAGTCGGTGATCCTACTAACTGGATAGAGCCATCAATTTTGGTGAGTCGTCGGTTTGCCCCGTCAAACAAGGAGACCATTGAATATAATGTCGCTATTACAGGTACAAAAAAGTTAATGATATGTTCAATGAAAGAACTTGAGAATAAATCATCACTAGAGAGAAGAAAGGCTCGGGGTGGGCCTACCGTACCGAGTGAATGACGCCCAGTGACTAAATGACGTAATCTGTTGGAAATGCTCCGTCGGAGGGGTAGTCTCAATAGTATGGAAAGTCCGCCGATAGGTGGCGTTGTAACCATGACCGATCGGTACGGAAAGTGGAAGATAAAGAATAACCCCCATGATGTGTTCAGAACTTCACCTTAAGTATTAATACTTCATGCAATTAGCAATTTCTTCGCTGTTTTTCAACATAAGAGCCGTGCGGACTTCAAAATGGGGAAAAGAGACTCAAGTCAATAATGCTGTCTATGTCCAGGAGTGGCTCAAACATGGAAAATTCCGGAGTGAAAGGAGGCAGAAGAAAAATATTCATTGTCATGAATAATCGACACTTCGACGAATAAAATACTATATATTATAATTCTTTCTTTTTCACTGGATGGATGATCATCATGTGCTCCTATGGTTTACAGGGAAAGGCTTCAGGTTTACATAACAAGACAGGGCTCTGGCTCTCTCTTACGAAAAGAAGCTGAAGAGCTTATACATTTTTGTCTGATGTGTTTGCACTTCTTTCTCGGAGGACACTGCTGAGACTTTTGAGGCGGTTATCCTTTTCAACGAGCATTAACAACGCAACGTTTAATTATCTTTCTGTCACGGATGAAAAGAAGGTGAAGGATGTCGATAAGCATTGGTAATGTGCATGCAATGTGCATTTTAGTGTTCGTTGAAATGAGCTTGACCCTTCATCTAGATTTTCAATGACAACCGACAGGTTGAGAGGAGGAACGTTAAACAAGTGTATGATTTGTTTTTCCCTCAAGCTTCGTAAGACCCCTGATTTGTGTAATTTAATTAGGAATATCTTGTTAACATCCATAGTTGTGGCCTTACTGTCCATGCCGCTGTATGATATCAAGGGCCAACTAATACAACAGCAATTGATAAGTTATATGCAGAAACAAGGCGGCCTATCCCCAGGTCTGGAAGAGCACAGGGGTAATTACTTTGATGTAAAGTCATAATTCCCGTTTGACCCTCCAGACTTGACGAAGGGAGTCCGAAATGGTCTTCTCACGAAGGAAAAAGTATTCCTCGGGTGGAGTCAACAAGGTTGCTTTTTGGCGTCATGTTATCGCGCTGTGTAACACTGATGCGGGAGATTCAAGACCCTTCCGCAATTAACATATCCCCATGTGATCCCCGAAAAATACCCTAGATGAAGGTGAAACACTGCACACAGGTGTTCCGTCAGAAAGTGGCATTGTTATTGGACCTGCTGTCAAAGAGACTTAAGTAATTTTTTATCACAATTTAAAAACTAGAAAGTCTTAAATTGCTTCGAATTATGTTGTAATTTTTCTAGCTGGAAATGGTGGTTTTAATGCTGGAGCTGCGGATAGAGCTGATCTATTCGAGTTCTTTGATGGGCCTATTTCCCTCCGTCGTATATTATTTTTTCCCTTACTTGGTCCTGATTAGGTCAATGCTTTGCAGAGCGTCTGGTGTCAGCATTCAAATGAAATCTTATACTTCGCTGATTTACGTGCCTTCATATGGTTCGTATGACAGGCGCTTTCGCTCTCTTAAATCTTTTCTCATCGTTGTATCAACATATCATTTTCTTTCCTAAATAATTATGGCACAGCTTACTCAGGCATGGTAATTCATTCAGAGCCGCTTAGCCTCTGATAAAAATCTCTCTTCCACTGCTATTATGTTTACGATGCATCAAGTTGAGTGAGGATTGAGGTTTAGGTTTCTGGTTTGCACTTGGCTTGGTGGGATTATTTTATTTTTCCTCTTTTGGACCATCCCTAAGGGAAACCCCTTTTCAGTTCACCATGGCTTCTAGCTCTCGCAAGTCGTCCTTTCAGGAAGTGCTCGACACTTTAGAAGAAAGGAGTACAATAAGTTTAGAATCAATCTCCGAGGATTCAAATGGATACTCACTCGATTCCAGTGCCAAAGAAGATGAGGAAGGACCTTCTCAGTCAGCTGTGAACATTTAAGATCATGCGTGAGTACAGGTCGATATTGCTAATCCCCCTCAGCCTTTCATGTATGATTTTGGTGGGAAACAACTTGTGCCAGTTCCATGTGCATATGACCTACTAGAACATTTGGAGTGGCTTTATGATAAAGATATAATAACGCTTATAAATACTGAAACCAATCGTCATGCAGAACAATCACTTACCCACGAGAAAAAGAATGTCTCAGCACAAAAAATTGAAATTCCTAGGTTTGCTAACGTGGATGGGAATTATTCAGAAACTGGCATAGAATGTATATTAGCAGGAAGCATATTAGAAACACCATTCTTCCTTGTGGTGTGTCGCATTTCCAGTTTGCATTCCAAGTGTCACTTGTTTGTTACGAAAGTGGTGGCCCCCTAGGTGGTGTGGTGGTTGTGGGTATCCGGTGTGTTAGATGGCCATGCGGCCGGTGTACGTATTGTGCAAAATTAATTGGTAAGAAGTACCTCGTGTGTAAATTAAACCTGTAACATTCGGCATCACAAACGTGAGTTGGCGACGACAGATTGAATATTAATATTATTGCAGAATTCATGTGAAATGGCGAAGCCTTTGGTGACTAACTCACTCATTGGGCGCATGGATCCTTTTGATTCGGAAAGAGGACTTTTCATCAAATGCGCAGTCGAGGGCACAAGTTCCGCAGATTATCACTAATTGCGGAGCGTCGACGTATACGCTGTTGAAAAATATTCTTTTCCGAAAAAGCCGCACGACCAGTCGTTTCAAATTTTGTTGTACGCGCCGAAATCGCACTACGCCCCAAAGCGTCTAACGATTTCGGAAAGGTATAAATTTTACTCCTGATCTCAGCAGGTGGGACAAAGTGTAAAGGAATTTGTGTTAGCCTTAAAGAAACTTGCCGAATTCTGCGATTTTGGCGACTTTTTAAATGACGCATTCTGGCATAAGTTTAGTGCGGCCTGGGATCCACTGTGATTAGGCAGAGACTTCTGCAGGAGCCAATTAACTTTCCAGCAGGCACGTACGATTGCCGCAGATGTGGAGTTGGGACAGAGGAATTCCTCGTTCGAATCGGCCAAACCGCAGGCCGATGTGGATGCTGTACAGTGGAGTCTACCCTGGATTATCACCAACAGCTTCAGCAAGAGGCGGCCCCACGGAGGAGGGAAATCATTCCTGCACAAAGGGGGTCACGCCAATCGAATACCCGGCCAAGCAATGGACCTCAGAGGGGCGGTTCTTGCCAACGGTGTGGCCGATTCCATCGCAAGGATTTGTGCCCGGTTCGTGATTGGAAATGCAATAACACCACATTCCTGAATGCAATGAGTGAAGATGGATAACCTCCACAGTCAGCTACAATTAAGAACTAATTTTGTGAAAGTTAAATCTGCTACGTAAAAAATTCTTTTTTGGGTATATTTCAGCGTATTTTTTAAATTAATCCTAACGTTTCCCCTCCCCTGCTGGAGGCTTCATCAGAGTATCAATTTAAATTGATACTTTGAAATTGATTTAAATTGATACTCGGATGAAGCCTCCAGCAGGGGAGGGGAAAAGTTAGGATTCATTAAAAAAATACGCGGAAATATACCCAAAAATTTTTTTACGTATTCAATGGTCCGCGAAAGTTCAATCAGTTATTAGTTACATCTGCTGCTTTAAATTTCATTCATGAAGTCAACAGAATAAGGGATTTGACAGAAAATATTGGCATTAATCCTAAAGAACTACGTAGAGCAGAAAACTAACGCAGAAGGTATCACGTCGACGTACTGTCGCCAAGGAATAGGTGACAGAACTTCTCGAGAAGCACGAGATCGTTTACATTCCTAGGATCATTTCGAAGCTGCGAAACTCTTAGATTCCACAAATTTCGAACTATATTTGAAAGTTTCTTGATAAAGAATTAGATATAACAGTCAAGGCCTACAGCATTCTAGAAAAAAAGACACTATCGGTTTTGTATTGTAGGCCAGATTCTAAGAATATAGAAGCAGTGCCACTACTACAGTTCATTATTATAAACAATCTGCAAGACGCCTTCCACCAAATAACGAAGCTTCCGAGAATATTAATAACACCAAGCTGAAGCCTGAGAGGTGTTTCTCATCACTAAATGAACAAGACCTTCCTTTGGAACACCATGTCACAGGAACATCTAAGTGCACCGCCAATGCTGGTCGATTTTTAAACTTTAATTTACGATGCACATCATCTCTATCCACTGGGTAGATTTGACTTTTTTATTTGCCAAGCCATCTCCACACCCTTTTAGTCGCCTTTTACGACAAGCAGGGATACTGCGGGAGTATTCTCCAACCCCCTTCCCGCAGGGGTATGCTTTTGGTCAATCTTCAGAAGGAGGATCAGGCTGTCAAACTGTCTTATCATTTCCTGAAAATGCTGATGAGTATGTTCAACAAGTAAATGTAAACTTAGCTAGAGGGACAATGAAACAGCAAGTCTACTAATTCCAACAGACATACTAACGTAGTCCCTAGCCTAATTTCCATTTATTTGATGCTATTTAGAAAATACTTAAATCCTATCTATTTACCTAGGTATATACCTATATACAAGTGCAAAATTGGCTGAAAGCAGATTTGGCATCTGATTTTATTTAAACAGTAGAAATAAATTACTATAACCTAATATCTACCTTTGCTCATAAGATACAAACATTGATTTCGGGGGTGAAATTAAAAAAATGTCTCCACTGAAAATCACACCCATTGGTTTTTAAAGAAAAAAACTACAAAAATTGATTTATTAACAATTGCCTGGCATAAAAAATGAGTAGTTACAGCAGATGACATGCATACCTGCATGCATTAGTTTCATAAACTGGAATTGCATACAGATATTAAAAAAATAAACAAGGACTCTGATTCCAATCAAATGTTATTTCAAAGGGAATCAAAAGAAAAAAAAACAAATATAAAAAACTCCAAAATATTCACAACTACACCATTAACTTCATAGCATTGCATTCAAGTAAATGAAAACTAAATAATATAAAGTGTCATTTATTAGTCAAATGTCGAATGGAACATTAAATAACACAGATTTCTTCTTCCTTTCCCACAGAGGAATTTCTAGCCTTCACAAGATCTTCATCTAGTCCATGGCATGCTAAAAACATCCTCAATTGTCTCAATTTGCAATTATAACTCAACTTCAAGCTGCATTTAAATTGAAGTTGAATACAAACTGATGACCTAACTCGTGAATTGATGTTACTTCTGAAAGAAGTCTGATGAGCCATCCAGTGGACGTTCTCCTTTGTTGCTACATTGCTCCCAATGGTATCCATAGTGATAAATATGTTAACCTTTGAAATTGGAACTTAGGACCAGCCTTGGGTATGTGGGATGTCACACTACCAATTGGAGCATTTGAAATCTAGGATTCGTGGGAAAGTAGGGGAGGTTACTCCACATCCACTGACCCATACCCTACTTCCTGTTACTGAAAGTCACAACTACCACAGAGATAACCAATCAACTGATGATGTGGAACTGCCATAGTGAGCATGGAAAATTTCTTCATAAAGCTTCATAATCCATCATCACCAACACAATTGCTTATCACTGATAAACAATTGTAGCGTGCTCTTTGTAATAATCCTGAAAATACAAACAAAATTTATAGAATAAAATACAATGTTTTACATTTCAGATGGTTTGATAATGAGAGCAAAAATGAGTTTATCAGCCCTTATTACTTCTAAACTTTGGAGCTGATTGTGCTTGCTGCATGAATGGGTATCAAGTACAGTAGAACCTCGATCTATCGTTCTCCCATTGATCGTTTTCCCGCATCTATCGTTCGCCGTCTTTGGTCCCGAATGTAGTTCCATGCTGATAACATTAATAATTCCCACATCCATCGTTCCCCGAAGTATCGTTTTCCCGCTTCGATCGTTTCCAAATCACGGTTCCCACATTGCAATTCCCGCATTCATTGTTTGAAAAAGACGAAACCAAAAATTTACACCGAATTAAGAGTGGGATTTTTGCAGCGCTCCGCAGTGGAGGGAGTTTGGCGACGCGCCGCACAGGACGGACGGGTAGCCCTTGCCGTCCCATTCCCTTCTCATCTTAATGGCCCAAACTCCTTCCTAGAGGACAATTGGCATTCCTCCTTTCCTACCCAAACGAGTCCCTACCTCGCTCATTAGCAGCCTCATTCCTTCGCCATGAGCTTCTAACCTATCTTCCTATTATCCTCTCAATACTCTCTTACCAGTAGTTGTCATACGCTCGCTCTCGGCACCATATTGAGATCTGATATAACCCATGTGGGTAAATATCAACGGATTTCCTTGGTGTTTGGTATCTAATGTAACAAAATAACGGACAAACTTCATATAATACCTGTTCTGTAGATTAATGCCAATTAAAAACTTTAGCAAAATTAACTGACGTTCCACTAATGCGCCCCTCAGTGGGTGGGGCCCTGTCGGAAAGGGTCGGAAGGGTCAAAGGTCTTCCACTTGCCCTGTCCCTCCCGGTGGAAAACAGGGTCACCCAATTACCTGTCTCACCCAATTCTTGTACGTAACCAGTGCATTATTTTCAATGACGTGGGCCACATGGTCTTAAACGGGGGAGTGGCTGAGGGAAGGGAGGTGAGGTGAGGTTTCTCGTCATGCGACTCCCGCGGAACCAACCAGAGGGCAGCGGGCGTGGCTTGTAACCTCGGCAATTCTGTCACTCCCTGACCTTCGTCATGGTCACTTCTCCGGCCCCTAGTAAGTGCGGACAAACCCTACGTGCTCTGTGCTCTTTCCTTTTTCTATTTTTTTCCGTGTTTAGCCAGTTAAAGTAGGTATTTATGTCCATTCACTTTCCTGAAGTATTTATTTCTGAACCTAAAGCCGAAACTGTTCAAAATAGGTGTTTTAAGACGTCTGAAGGTAACGCAGATGTTTCAACCATTAGTTTGTCATGGTGGAAGTCCTGCGAATGTGGGCTAAGTTCCTTCTCGTCCGTTGCCTGAAGTGGGCTTGCATTGCCAGAAATGGTTTTTTTTTGTTTTTAGGCACTGTGACCCATCAAACTGATTTATTATTTTGAAATTGGTTTGCATTTAGTAATGCCAAGCCGAACTCCAACTGCCGATATCAGAATTCCTCATTTCAACCCGATTGCCTGCTAACTTTTGCCTCTGAAACAGATGGCGATAACCTGCTACACTTCTCTTGCTCTATGCCTCGTAGGTTATGCCATTGCTCCAGATAAACAAGAGTACACTTGGTAGCGTAAAGCTCGCTCCATCTTTAATGGGTGGCACTCCTCCATCAGCGGAGCACAATGGAAAGCGCGAAAAAAGATTACATCCTCCCCAAAAAATTATAGGCGCGCTTCTCACCCTCAAGGATATTTGAAACGAATAAATTTCTATGCATGGATAGGTCGGTACGCGGGATTGAGGATCATCCAATAACATGCTAATGGACCTTGTATACTTACTTTTATCATCCGAGACACCATTGGGATAAGTAATCTTATAATATATTTTAAACAGTTAGTAGTCAAATGAAAAATTAGAGATGCACTAAGTATTTTCATTAAATTTAAAAATTCTCCCGCTTTTAAGAGAACTCCCTTTAAGATTCCCCTCTACTGTGAAAAGTTACCATAAAATTCTCGCATTTTCATTTCGTTTTGGCTCCCGGGAAATCTTTTCCCGCATTGTTCGTTTTCCCGCATCCATCGTTTTTTTTGCCCATCCCCTTGAAAAACGATAGATCGAGGTTCTACTGCAATGCCCATTAAAGATGTTGCATAATATGCTCCCTCATCACACACTAGGGAATAGAACATATCACACAGTAATTAGGGCAGGAGGGCTGTCACTAAAGAACAAGCTTTTTTGAGAAGGTGCATTGCATCATTGCTCATGGACCAACTATTTTTGGAGAGAATATATGTAGAGACATTCCCATAACAAGAATTAGAATTTTTCTGAAGGAATTTGCATTTTGACAAAACTTGGGAGGAGAAAATAGACGCAGAAAAAACTCACCCAAGCATAATGACATGTATTTTGGCCTTTTATGACCGAAGTTGGTACATGCTTTTAAAGAGGAAATATTCAAGACGTCAGTAAATGAATAAAAAATGCACTTTCTGTATACCGCGGTTCAAAAATATGACTGCTGAAAAAAGTTTGACAATAATAGGCTGCCTCACAGAGACGTGCACTATAGGTAAGCTGTTCTTGCTCATTCCATGTTATAAAATATACATGAATCCTCTTCAATTATGTTATTTTTCACTGCGAGTGATTTATTGGGCATTTCACATGGCAATCTATAGGTGGCAGTGCATTGCACCATTTGCTGCAATTGAAGCATAGCAGATGCCCTGCCCTGGCCATGGGTAAGCTCTACCATAAGCCATATCATGGGAAACAGAGCAGCAGGCTATAACACTAAGCCGTTATGAATCTTAAATCAAGATAAAGTCACCAAGGAACCAACAATAAATACTTCTTTAAGCAAAATACAGGTCTTCATACATCATTATTAATACATATGATGGGTCATTATAAGATCACCTGGTAAAAATCACCTCTGAAAAATATCTCATTCATTAACCCTTTAAATGCTGAACCTTTATTTGTTAAGTTTTCCCCCGACTGAATGTAGTTTTTTTTTATAATTCCTCAATTTAGAAACATACATCGAGGTGTGTATTATGCTGGGTAGTATTCATGCCCCCCTCCCAGACTTTTTTACGATTCCCATTTTATTGTTAAAACCAAAAAAATTTTTGGGAATTTTTTGAAAGCCACATTTAACTCTCACTGATATTTCCCCATTACACATTATCATTTAGAACTCTAAAAGAAAGATATCCACTACTCAAAAAACTATATCATAGAGCACATATTACCTCATGGTGTGTGTAGGCACTGCAGCAGAATAAAGAACAAAAATCTGATGGGAGCCATGTACAAGAGCATGACACTTGTGATACTCAGAACTCCAGTATGATTCTTTGGCCTGTGCTGGACATTCACGCAGTGATTTACTTTTCAGTGGGTCTTCATCTGCAGAAAGAAGAAACAAGCATTAATTGATGCAGAAATTAAATTCCTCCTTATAACACATCATCACTTTGAACATATAAATTTTCAAATTACCATCCTCTACTCTATTTTAAGAATAATGAGGTGCCATAAAGCAAACAAACCAACGGGCTTTCAAATAATCAATAATGTACAGTCAGTTATTTCACGTTACATTTCCCTCAGCTACAGACATGAGAAAATGATGAAGTTTCAAACATGCACGAAAAGAATTTATGCAAATCACTGTTCCAGAAAATCTAATGGTAATTTTTTTCAATACAATAGATGACATAAAATGGCAATCCAGTTAAAGTAATGGGTATAAGGGCAGACACAGGTTCATAGCTGATCAGGACGAATATTTATTGGGATCTGATGTAACACACAAATTGTGGGCTAGTTCTTTTTTAATGTATGTGAACTCATTTGGGTGAATATTACTCTGTTGCATCAAAAATACAGCAGTGCTTATACCTTTCATGGTATCACAATGCCACATTGTACCTGGAACCAAAATCTCTGTTTATATCAACATCAGAGTGCAATAGAAAACACTAGAGGTAGTTAGGCCCCTGAAAGTGTAGAAAACCAGGAGGAGATTCTCCGACTTTCATCAAAACCTACCTTCACCGGTATAATACTAAATAAAAAAGAGTGAATATTTCCTTTAGTAATTTTTTTCTCACGATGTCTAAACCTTCTGTAACAAATTTTGGTTTTGGATGTGAACATTACAGATGGGATGTAATGGCTACTAAGCATCTTAGCTAAGGCAATAGGAAAAATTTAATCCAAGCTGATTGGGCTTTCACTGAACAGTGTGTCAGAACAATGTCCAACAAGATACAAAATTTATTTTAAAAATTACTGTTCAAAATAGATATCTTTCACTTCCATAAAGTCAGTGTTGGCGCCAAGACATTTAAATTGCGCTCACTGCCTTTTCATTATTGTTTTGTTTTTTTTGTCTTTTGTCAGTCAGCGGTTGCTGGGCACATTGTGGAAGTGATTGGATCTCAGTCCCTTTTTGTAACGCGTACATGTACTTACAGTCCAATATATATATAGATATTTTGAATCCGGCTTTTATTTCTTCTTAGTTTTGCCTTCCTCAGCGCGAAACATTTGGTCCTTCGGGCCGGATCCGAATAGAATTTGAACGTTACAATTTGTGATTATATTGCTAATGCCTGTGTTTTACTTTCAATCATACTTCGTCATCGTTTAATTTCTGTCATCTCTACGTGGGATACGACGAGTTCGAACGGGAACATCAACTTCCATTTTGCCTGGGGCTAACTTGTTATGTCGGAGAGTTGCTGCGTATGACATTGTTTTCTTCATGGAGTACAGCAATCCTGCTCAACGTGTTCATGCTGGTCAACGTGCTCATCCTGCTCAACGTGCTGGATGGCGACAGCTGCTAATTACTGCCCTTGATGTCAGAGTTCAGGTTAATCCTATCCTTTCTTTATTTACTTAATCTTATTCATGCATGCCTTAATAAGTTGTGATGGATCCTAAGACAAGGAAATCATTAATTAAAAAGAGAGGTATCATCAAAGCTTCTCTTGCAAGACTACATAGTTTCGCTACTAATTTTAATGAAAGCTCTCAAAGTGTACTTGAACTGAGGGTCAGACAGGAAAGATTGTCGGAGATTTATCAAGGTTATTGCTCTGTTCAAGAAGAATTAGAGCTTGAGGATAGTGAGGAAGATCACTCGGAGGACAGGGCAGCATTTGAAGAACAGTATTATGCAGTGCAAGCAATTTATCTTAAATTGCTTCAACCAGAAAGTGAGGATCACGCGAGTCAGTCATCTCGAGTTAACTCAGCTGATTTTCGACTTCATAATGCTCCTCAAATTAGACTTCCAACTATTGAATTACCAAAATTTAAGGGAAATTTTGAAGAGTGGCTACATTTTAAGGATACATTTGAAGCATTAATTTGTAATAATTCACAATTGTCGGCCGTGCAGAAGTTCCATTACTTATTGTCTTCTTTAGAAGGAGAGCCTCATCAATTAATCCAAAATCTTCAGGTGACGAACGAAAATTTTGATGTAGCGTGGGACCTAATAAAAAGAAGGTACCACAATACAAAGCTGATTGTTTCAACACATCTGAAAAATCTATTAAGAATGCCAACCGTCTCTAAAAATAGAATTGATTCGCTGAGAGCACTAATCAATCATGTCCAAGCGAATGTAAACGGAGTAAATGCCTTAAACATCACTGTGCCATTGTTTGATATATTGTTAAATCAAATGATTTTGGATCACCTGGACAGTGACACGAGAAAGGAGTGGGAACTTCATTCCGAAGCGGAGGAAATGCCCACACTGAGGCTAGTTTTAGAATTTTTAGAGAAGAAATGCAAGGCGTTAGAAAGTATCGGATCCACTTCAGAAGTGCCAACAGCTAAATTTAGCTCTAGTGTGAAGCCACAATCAAAATTCCATCAGTCATATGTAACAATAGGTGGAAAATGTGTACTATGTAAGGAGCATCATCATTTGTACAAATGCCCTGAGTTTTTGCAAATGGAGGTTCAACAACGTAGAACATTAGTTAAGAAACATAATTTATGTTTCAACTGTTTGAATATTTACTCAAAGGATCATAAATGCTCCACACAGAGGTGTCGTGAGTGTAACAGAAGACATCATACTCTATTGCATCGTAGATATTCCACAACTAAGCCCTCACAAGATGGGACACAAACTCTTCAATCATCACAACAAGTGAGTCTTGGGAACTCGCCTGCAGTTCCTTTACAGAAGTCTTCAAGCAACTATTGCGCCTTCAAAATGAAATCCTTCCCACAAGTCATGTTAGCCACTGCTTTAGTAGAGGTTAGGAATCGATTTGGGCAATTTGTACAATGCAGAGCCTTACTTGATTCAGGATCTCAAATTAATTTCATCACTGAAAATTTAGCTCAGAAACTGCAACTACCCAAAGTCAAACACCATACTCCAATCTTGGGGATAGATAAGGTACGATCAGAAACAAATAGTAAACTATATTTGAATCTAAGATCTCGCATTAGTGATTATGACACCACTATCGAGTGTGCAATAATTCCCCGAATTACCGGTCCAATTCCATCCACAAGACTGGACATCGGCGAGTGGAATATTCCAAAAAATGTGGTCTTGGCTGATGAATACTTCAACCAACCAAACGCAATTGACCTATTGTTAGGTGCTCAAATCTTTTATGAAGTGCTAGGGCCAAACAAAATGAAGAGACCAGGTGAATTTCCAATTCTTCAAGAAACCCTCTTTGGATGGATCCTGGCAGGTGTCATTCCTAGTAACAATAATGATACTTCATTTCAACCTCAACAAATTGCATCACATTGCCTTCAAGTATCATTGGAAGACCTTATCCAGGAATTCTAGAACATTGAATCAATCCAAACGCCTACCTTAACATCTGAAGAAAGGGAATGTGAAAGGCATTTCATCAACCATACCAGGCGTCAGGAAGATGGAAGATTTGTAGTTAAACTACCAACCAAAATGGATCCTATGGTGCTGGGGAAATCAAGACACACAGCATTGGGTAGATTGCTACAAATAGAAAGGAAAATGAACAAGAATGTGGATTTGTTTAAGTCATATCATGAATTCATGAGGGAATATTTAGAACTAGGGCACATGCAACATCAAGTTCAACAATCTCAAGAATCAAGTTTTTATCTTCCACATCATCCTGTTTTTAAGGCCTCCAGCTCAACCACATCCATGCGAGTAGTTTTTGATGCCAGTACCAAGACTACTTCAGGTTTGTCATTGAATGACATATTAATGGTGGGACACTCAACTCAGCAAGATCTATACTGCATCATTCTCAGATTTCGCACTCATCAGATAGCTATGGTAGCTGACATAGAGAAGATGTACCGACAAATATTAGTTCATCCTGATGATCGCAAGCTACAACGGATTTTATGGCGAAAGTCACCACAAGACGAAGTTGAAGAATATCATCTCACTACTGTGACCTATGGTACTGCTTCTGCTCCATTTTTAGCCACAAGGTGCTTGGAACAACTTGCTCAAGAAAATGAAGAGAGCCATCCTATCTTTTCAAGGATTATACATGAAGACTTTTACGTGGATGATCTTCTTAGTGGTGCATCTACCCTTCAAGAAGCACTGGAATTCTACAAGGAATTGACCTCAGTATTAAGTACTGCTGGGTTTTCATTAAGGAAATGGTCTACAAATTCTCCTGAATTGTTGGCAAACATCCCTTTGCATTTACAAGAAACAAAACTTCAGTCATCCCTTGGACATGGAGTTGTTACTGCATTAGGATTACACTGGGATCCAGCCAGCGATCAGTTTCAAATAAAAAGTAACTTAGCCTTACCTAATCATAATCTTGTTGTAACAGGTGCAACAAAAAGAAAGGTGATGTCTATCATAGCAACCATTTTTGATCCACTTGGATTGATCAGTCCTGCAGTTGTTTCATACAAAATATTTCTGCAGACACTGTGGCAAGAAGGAATTGATTGGGATGCGGAACTTACACCTTCTCTGTTGAGTACTTGGACAAGGCTCTTTGAACAAATTCCAATACTTACTAAGATAACAATTGATCGTAAGGCTGTATGTGATCATGATACAACCTTACACCACAAAGACACATCTAAAATTAAGTTTGATGTTCAGCCCAACCTGGAAATTCATGGATTTTGTGATAGTAGCCAAAGGGCTTATGGTGCATGTCTGTATCTTCGGTCAATTGATTGTCAGGGTAATTATGTGTCTAAACTTTTGTGTTCTAAATCTAAGGTTTCTCCTGTGAAAACAGTATCACTGCCTCGTCTTGAATTATGTGGAGCTTTACTCCTAGCAAGGCTATATGATAAGGCTAGAGTAGCTCTGAATCTACGTGTACATAAGGTTTATTTGTGGAGTGACTCCACATTGGTGTTAACATGGTTGGCAGGAAGCTCATCAAGATGGAAAACCTTTGTTGGCAACCGAGTATCCATTATTCAAGATATCACATCTAACGCTCATTGGAGACATGTCCCTTCAGTGTGCAATCCAGCAGATCTTATTTCACGTGGAATGATTGCTGATTCTCTTACAATTTCTAGATTATGGTGGAATGGTCCAGAATGGCTTAATCTAGCGGAATCATTCTGGCCAACATTAACTTTGGAATTACCCAATCAGATAATTCCTGAGGTGAAAGTTTTGCATTCTTGTGCTGATCCTGCTCCTCAAGACTGGATTCAGCGATTCTCCAAATTACATAAACTTGTTCGAGTTATCGCATACTGCAAAAGATTTATTGATAATTCCAGGATGCCTGAGTCCAGTCGTCAAACATCATGTCTTACTGCAAGGGAACTGGATGCTGCATTACTGTCATGTGTTAAAATGGTCCAGCACATTCACTACTATAAGGAAATCAATGACTTAGTGAACACAAGGGAAATATCTCACAAGAGCAAATTAATGAGTCTAGTACCCTTTTTGGATCAAGATGGACTATTGCGAGTGGGTGGAAGATTGCAACAGTCTCTTTTATGTTATGATGCAACTCATCAATTCATATTACCAGTAGAACATCATTTTACTAAATTACTCTTGAAGGCCGAGCACTTAAGATTGTTACATGCTGGCCCACAGCTATTAATAGCCTCCATCCGTCAGAGATTTTGGATTCCAGCTGTTAGAAGTTTAGCACGGAAAGTAGTGCATGAATGTCTTCGCTGCCACCGACTGAAGGTCCAAGCATCAAAACAATTAATGGGAGAGTTACCTTCTTTGAGAGTGCAACCTGGAAGACCATTTAAGGGCACAGGTATCGATTATGCTGGTCCAATCCTTTTAAGGCTTGGTAATTCACGAAGCAGGACAATTATTAAGGGATATATTGCAATATTTGTATGTTTATCAACCAAGGCAGTACATTTAGAAGCCGTCACCAGTTTAACCACGGAATCCTTCCTTGCAGCCTTAAGAAGATTCATTGGACGTCGTGGCATACCTTCTCACATCATGTCTGATAATGCAACTAATTTTCGAGGTGCTGCACGACATATTAAGGAGTTGTACCAGTTACTTCAATCAAATAATTTTTCTGAGAAGATACAAGGATTTTTAGCTGGAAACCGCTGTGAATGGAGTTTTATCCCTCCTTATGCACCACACTTTGGTGGGATATGGGAAGCTGCCGTGAAATCAATGAAATACCATTTAAGAAGAGTGTTAGGAGAAAACGTTGTTACATATGAGGAATTAGCCACATTATTAGCACAAATTGAGGCATGTATGAATTCCCGACCAATCTCCTACCTATCCAACCAACCTGATGATGTTAGTTATTTATCACCTGCACATTTTCTCATCGGTGAACCCTTGACCCAATTACCATCTCCTGACTACTCTGACGAAAGGGTTAGTAATCTTTCCAGGTGGCAGCAGCAACAACAACGGCTGCAGCAATTTTGGAACCGTTGGACCAAGGATTATTTACAGGACCTGCAACAGCGTCGTCGCTGGCGGCAAACCTATCCAGATTATCAACCTGGGATGGTGGTACTTTTGAAGGATGATCATCTACCACCATTAAAATGGAATTTAGGGACTATAACTGAAGTGTTTAAGGGACCTGATGGACGGGTTCGAGTTGCTCAATTAAGGACATCCAATGGCTCTGTTAAAAGGCCTATTGTTAAGCTATGTCCTTTACCTGTGACAACATAACTTATTTTGGAACCAGACGTTCCAAGGGGGCCGGTATGTTGGCGCCAAGACATTTAAATTGCGCTCACTGCCTTTTCATTATTGTTTTGTTTTTTTTGTCTTTTGTCAGTCAGCGGTTGCTGGGCACATTGTGGAAGTGATTGGATCTCAGTCCCTTTTTGTAACGCGTACATGTACTTACAGTCCAATATATATATAGATATTTTGAATCCGGCTTTTATTTCTTCTTAGTTTTGCCTTCCTCAGCGCGAAACAGTCAGGCTTAATATAATCGAATTTATTAGTTATTCCAGGACTTTTCCAGGCAAATTTATGCTTCATAAGATGTTTATTTTAAAGAAGCAGAACATCAGACATTAATGCATATTGTATGGGGATTAAAGTATCTCAAAAATTGCACACATGGAGACATGGCTTCCTTTCAAATAGGATTATTCTAAGACCTTGGCCATGATGAGGGGCACTTATTAACCACTTGACTGGGGATGACAAGATATCTCATCATGCTGAAGTGACATTTCATGTGGGGATGATAAGATATCTTGTCATGTTAGAATTTGCGTTCTCCCATTTGGGTGTGACAAGATATCTCGCTGGGAGTTTCTTACATACCTTCCTTCGTCCTACAAGTACTCTCTCTGGCCAGCAGATGGCAGCTTCAGAGAATATTTCATCACACTCTCATTGGAGCCCACACGTGTATATAAGGGGTTGCATAACCCCTACTTTTTTGACATATTTCGTTACTTTCGTACAAACATTTTTACCGTTTTAGAATCAAAGGCAATCATTGTGATTCCTTTCTCTTTAAAGAGCAGTATGCATTTACTCCTCATTTATTTATTATAAAGTTTCCACAGGTATTTTGTAATACCATGTCATTTCACAGCTCGAGTTATCAATTTGCTAATATATTCTAAAACCAAAGCATACATACTTAGTGTTCAATGTCATGTCTGCAGCAAATTGATTTAGTGCTCGTAATTGCATCTTTATTCACTTTTTTGAATCATCACTGTTACCTTCTCCAGAAAATACGAGTTCGGAAACCATATCTACAGACCTGCCTACGGTCGGAAATTTCAAGGGAATTTCCTTATGCGTGGAGTCTAGCCTGAAAGTGCCCCTACTCTGCCTACTCATTTTCTCCTCCAATCGTGTGAATTAGACGTCCATCTACTTCCGTTTGCCACCGTTGTTTACTCCCTGTAAGAAATTGGTCTCAGCCGTGCGATCCCCAGCTCGAACCGTATTTGTAACAGAGAAAGGCAGTGAAGGGGCAATAAAAAGGGGATAAAGATTCTCCGAAGAGCCTAGCTCTAAGAAAGAGCTGCTGTGTAGCAGCAATGGGTATGAGATATAGAGTGAAGACGCTGATTGCTCGTGAGAGAGCAGATCATTGCCAGGCAAGAAAATTTCCCGTACAGCGCATCAGTCGTGGGAGACTCATGTGACTGTCCCATATCAAATCGCCTAATTTCAGAACCCCTGCAGGGAAAGGGTAACCGTTCTATTCATTTGGCAAGAGTAGAAATCGTGAAAATTTTGGGCATACGGTAAGAGTGAATTGCCAGATTTTTGTGGGTAGACGGTAATAAGAGAGTGTGCGAATCTGTTGAGATAGGCGCGAACTCGTCTTGGATCTTTCCCTTCCCAGGGAAAGCACAACCTCAAATTGATTTGGAGTGTTCCATCAGTAATGGCTAAGTAGTAAAAGAAGAAGGCACACTTGTCTCTCTTCCGATGCCATTTGTGAACTTTTGAAGGAAAGCTACGAAAGAAGAGCAGTAAGGAGAACAACAACATTATTATGTGAGCCAACATAAGTTCCTCTGAATCAGCAGTAACTGAGGAATCAGATGAAAAGGAAGTGGAGTAAACACCATCTGATCTTCTGTCATGGAGCTCGCTCAAAGCTATGCATAGTCGATTCAATTTTGAAGGCACCAGTGGCATAATGATACAGTTGGAGAATAAGAAGGATATTTTAGAGATATTTCAAAACTTTGTGGATGATGAACAGTATGGCTTGATATCCGAGCAGAAAAACCTCCATGCAAAGCAGTTTCTGGACAGGAATCCAGATCAAAAACTGTGCTCAAGGGTGCACAGGTGGAGTGAGTTAAGTCCAGGTGAAATAAAGCATTGGAGTTTCTATTATGATGCGAATTGTACCGAAACCCGATTGTCACAGCCGTTTTTCAAAACAGGAGAGCATCTCATCTCCGTACTTTCGAAAAGTTTTTACGGGGAGAAGATTTCATCTCCCACTGAAATTTCTCAATTTTGTGATTTTGTGGAAAATAAAAGATTTAGTGACGACTGCCCCAACAAAAAACTTATCAAAATCCTACCAGTCTTGGAGCACATGAAAGAGTGGTTCTCTGCCCTCCACATCCCTGAAGCAGAAATAGTGGTTGATGAGTCTCTTCTCCAGTGGAAAGGACACCTATCATGAAAGCAATTTATTTCTTCCAAACGCAGCTGGTTTGAGATCAAATTCTATTTTTTTTATTGAGTGCAAAACAGGTTGGGTGGATTTGTAAAATTTACTCCAGGAGGGACACTATACTTAGTGAAACTTACAAAAAAAGAACCGGCCAGTGGAAATGTGTAACTCGCTTAGGCAGAAAATGTCACCTCAAAGTACAGTCAAACTCTGGTAGGGAAAATGGCTCCTTCTCATACTCTTTACCTTACTAGGCTGACTGAGACACTGTAGACTCCTTCCAAACACACCTTCCAAAAAAAAACTATTCTCACATATAGACGTGTAGTATGGTTCAAAGCAGGGCAGCATAAGGAAACAAGATTTTGGTGCCCAGATTGTGAGGTGGCTTTCCACCTGACCACATGTTTCAAAGATTATCACACAAAAACTGAATTTTAGAAAAGTTGTTGTTGAATTTTAGAATGTTATATAAATTGTTGATATTTTATGAAAAAATAATGCGTAAAATTGAAAGATAAAAACAAAATACGATAAGAAATGTATTCCCTTTACTGTGGCTAAATAATTTTATTGATACTAAAAAAAAAAATTTTCCCCAAATGAAATGTGCTTTTTGAAAAATTCTTCCACCAGTCAAGTGGTTAAGAGTAGAAAATCAGAAGAAATATAATATTCTGTCTATCTACGCATGATTTTAAAGAATAGGTCTTTAAGTTAAAAGGCATTAATAATAGGTAAAAACCACATATGAGCTCCTAAGCCTCATTCTGCCAAGGAACTAGAAATCAAATCCATACCACAACAGTCTGCCTTAAATAGAGTGACTTCTTGAAAATAATCAGATTTAGACCTAGAAGAGCAAACTTTCAGGCATATCTCTCAATTTACATGAAGTTTCCAGGTGATATGCATAAGGTACTTCCCACAAAAGTGTTTTTTTTTTAATCCAACACATGGTGATACAAATGGAAGGAAAACTGAAAATGAAATCATGAGAATGCTGGGAGAGATAAGATATGAAATTTACTGAGACAAGATAAAAATAACCTAGGTTGCAGGAGTATGTTAAATCCAATAACTAAAAAATTAGGTATACTGTATGTATCAATAAAATATCAGGCAATATTAAAAATAAGGTGATGAGACAGACTAACTTAACTCCAAATTCTCAGTCTTATACTTGTTTCATATGGCGCAATTTTACAAGAGGCTACAATTTCAAGGAATTTAACATCACTGTATGAGAGCTTACTGCACGGGATATAATGTTTAAAAGTACGATCACTCCCTTTATATTGATTGTGATCTTTGTGGGATCAAAATGTAAAATATTGTTTCTGACCAATACCTAGGATTGCGTATTCCTAGCACATCATGTATCCAAAGTATTGCAAAAGTTTGAGTCTAAAGATACATAAATAGAGTTAACCAGCAATTCCACTCTTTCCACTAAAGGGCTATTATGATAAGCCTCATTGGAACAAGCTACAGAATTAACACTACATTCTACCACCATGGCATTTACTACAGAAGGATATCAATAATGAAGTGGCCCAGCAGTTTAATGCATTGCAATGATTGATAAGCTACTATCTTGCCCTGTAGAGTCTCAAAAAAGAAGGTTTACAATATAAATGTAATATGAAAATTACAACAATACAAATAGTATAACTTTGATGATCATTGGCCAATTTTTAGTTTGCCAGGTAATTTTCTTTCGAAAGACAAAAAGATAGTTAACACAAAATAAGCAATTCAACCACATATTCATAATTTGCCAGCAAACTTTTTTCATTTCACTAAATCGCAAAATTAAACAAATATCAGAGGATGAAATACTGCATAATAAAAATAACTTTTACAAGGATTCTTACTTGATGAAGTAGTTTTCAGCATAAAGGTGGACGCCATTTGCCTGTAGAATGTCCTCAGAAGTGTTTTCCTATGTGCCTCACTGATGCTATGAGAAGGCAATCCTTCATATAGGCAAGCATCTCCTAACACATTTACAGACAAGAGGAACTTCTGAAGCTCATCATCAAGAAGCAAAAACCTGGGAATATATTGAAGATGATAGACAGTTAAAATGATTAACATTGGAAAATTATCTTCAAAAATAGATAAACCAACTACACAGAAGACCATCAATATGCAAGGTGAATTCACCAATGCCAGATCCTGTTAACAGGCTGGTTATCATGGGAGGTGACCGAGAACAGAGTTAATTTGCACCATTAAGTAGAAGTAGGTCAAGGTCAGGTGTACTTCACCCTACCACTTTCAAAGAGCTAAAACCATTACTACAATTTAGTTCACTTAGAAAATCGTGGGACATATGAAAATGCTTTTGTTGCATATAGGAATTCTGGGTCCTTCTAAGCCACATGGCTTGTCAGAAGGTTCCATAATAATCATACAAAGCGGCATGTTACAAACACAGTAGAATAGTTACATTATAATTATACATATTTAAAGGTAAGACAAAAAAAACCAATATAATGAAATTGAAAAGTTACCAAACTTGTAAAGCGAAAATAAGAAAAAATCCTTGCCAAAAGTATAACAGATTATAGTGGTTATATATGTACAATAAATGCATAAGTGATTTCTTAAGTATCACAGATTCATAAGTATAGCACATATTTATAAGGGATTATACATTTCTAATTTCGGTAATTAACCATTCTTTGACCTTTTTCTTAATTTCTGCCATACGTTTTAGATGATGTAAGTTCTTAGGCACACAATTAAAGGCATTTGATATAATATATTTAGCCATGATCAATGATCATCGATCAATAAATGATCAATCACTCAATAAATATGCCATTCCATCGTAAATAATCAGACACACCAAGTCCTTAATTAATGCTCTTAATGCATAACAAAAAAATTCAACCACTAATAGAAACAATGCAATTCAAATCATAAACCTGCATAAGGAATAGTACAACAAATAATACGTTCCCAAGATTCTATCGAACAATATGAAACTGTAGGAGTACTATTTTAAAGGGCAGTTCCTCAAAAACTAAGTACATAGTACCAATGGCTCCAAAATAACTGATACTCAAGATTTCCGAGACAAAAAGACATTATGCTATATGTTAGCCCTCAATATAAATTTAGTTTGATTATAAAGAACTTCAAGATTCTAAATCAGTGAAAAATGGCACCCCCTCTACCCCCCAGGCTCCAAAGTGACCCTTATGAATGTCAATCTAATGACCAAGTTTCAAATACAATGACATTCTGATCATGAGGAGGCAGTTATCTAAGATTAAAATTAATTTTAGATAACATCGACATCAATTCCAAGCTCTTGCACAATATTAATTTTATCATTCTTTTAAATTTGTTTTGTTCAGGGCGTAAAACAAGGGTTCCTTAAACAAGGGTTACAAAAGACCATACTGTACTTCATTTAACAGTCCTGATACTGGACTATACTTCAAATACATAAATTTATATTAATGGCAGATGCACATTGCACAATGGATCAACAACACCAGAAAGGTGTGAATTTTGTAACTTTTATGGTACGAAAAGAAGAATGTTTTACAAGTTGTTTAAGGTTGACATGAACGTTTTTCAACATTAAAGCACTTTGTCCTTCAAAAACAAAATTTGTAAGATTTTTTAGCAAAAGACAAAAAATGCAAACATAATAGACCTTAACACGCTTACAATGGCTTGTTGGGAGGTTATGATTGTGGTTTGTGCATGCCCTACACACCCATACGATGCATCCAATTCCCATTTTATCTCTGCTCTAACCTAAATGATGACAAATTATGAACTATGAACAGAACTAAGGAAAAAATTATTTCTTTTACAAAATCACCAGTCTTAAATAGTTAATTGAAGGATATATTCATTTTTTCCAATAATTGAAATGCATAGTCCAGGCAAATAGGAATAAAATTCACATCATCTTACATTCAGCAGAATGCTCTGAAGTCAACACGCAACAAAAACAACTAACTCTTCCAATGGAAATTAAGGAAAAACTTGGTATATTAACTATAGAGTCTTATTCAACTCTCAATAGTAAAAAAGATGGCTGCCGCAGCTTTTAATGCTTTTGGTAACAGGAGGAGCAATCACAGAGAATTTTAAGAAAATGCAATGAAAGTTTTGGAGAGCACAGAGAGAAGCACACACCTAAATGAGAACAAAATAGTTATAATTTTTGATGCAGTTAATTAGATACAGCAGTAATCTAATCAGTGCGATTTAAGGACTATGTGTTTATAGGGTAAATACAAGCTTGTATATTTTAAAAATGCCAAATCTCCACTTAGGCTGTCAGGGTTGTCATTGACACTGAATGCTGGGTTTCTCCCGATGCCAAGCCAAATGGTTCTATTTAGTATTTGTCACATTCCAACATGTGTATGGCACTAAGCTAGGAGTCCAGATCATCATTATGGGGTGGATTCTTCTCCCGCATGATGAGACAAGGCACTGTGACTAATTGTCAACCATGTTATGATGATATTCGCCTTTATATTGATGAACATTAAGTTTAATTCATAATTTTCTACACGACTTATTCAACAAAATACGTGATTTAATGTTTTCTTGTCATCAACAGAGAAAGAATTATCTTCTAATAAGTTCCATTTCATACGTGGTGCAGTCACCAGTGCTCGCATGAGGGCTACTGATGAGTCTTCCACGACTGAGCCCACTCAAACCCACATACCTCCAGCCTTCCAACACAGACCCCCACACTATCTATCCTAGTTACAACAAAAAAATACTACAAGAGCATATTGACTAGGAGTGGCTAGCTCTTGGCATGTGGTTTACACAAAATCCCTGGATGAAGTGAGTTTTGACCCTGGCCTGTACTGGGCCATCCATAGCCTCGCTGGGTGTGAAGAAAATCACACCACAAGCTTCCCTCCTCATACTCGACTTCCATCACAGTAAACACCACTCTGCACATATACAAGGTGTTATCACCTCTCACAGAGAGCAGATTCACCGGACTGTCTGGACTCTACCTATCCTTGACTGGTTGATTTTTTCAGGGTTTTCTTCCCATACGTAAAGGAGCCCCTAACAAGAAGGGATATTGCTGGAGTCTCCATGCCTCAACTCACACAGATAACTAATGAAAAAAATGGGTATTCTGGAGAGGGAAATGGATGAGGTTGATGAGAAACCCAATGTTGCATCACCCTTAGAGATAGGCCATTCTGAAAATAACCATGGTGATTTTTGTAAACGACCATGATAATTTTCCTAATTTACCAAAACCCCTGAATATTACCATTAGTTTTAGTAATATTCATTTGTTTCAGATTTTTTTTATACAGATATATTCAAAAACATTTACTTTAAGCTTAAATTTACTTTTACCAAGTCTACGTGTATTTCATTTGGGCTTAATTATAAATAAAGGCTTGTGCAACTCATGTGGCCGGCCATATTGCTTTTACATTTTCTTCAATGCTAATACATACATTAATGTACCAATAGCAATGGTGTAATAGTCACAAATCCCTCACTATTGCGTTTGGCGTCTCCATTGAATACTTCAATAGCTATTAATGGCTGTATATTAAAAACTACTGGAAAATGATGGCAATTTTTGAAAATTTAATAATTAAAATTTTTCTAAAATTAACCATTTCAACATAGTAACCCCTCAAAGGAAAATCAACGTAATTTACCCATCTCTAATCATTCTCAACATAAGATGGCATGAGGTCAACAGTCTTAATGTCCCATTGGACAGACTTGATCACTACACTGCAGATGCACTTCACAGGTCATCAAAATATGGATTGGGATCCCAATAATGAATCTCCACCACATCCAAAATTCAAACTTGGAGCCTCTGGACATGAAAAACATGCCACCCAATCCTTTAACCATACAATACAGAGTATTACTCAATTCAAAAACTGATGCTACTATCACTTATTATTTTCAGAAATCAATGTAAAATATCAGCACAATAAATCATTACCCAAGTACTCCAAGATCAAGATTGATTGATGATGGAATATTTCGAGGACTTGGACAATGAATGTTTGCGGCACGAAGGGTTTCAGCTGCCACTAGCCACATTTGGCAGGCAATCTTTTCCACTGCATCCAACGGAGGCTCTGGACCACACAGTACCAGTACCTCGGCCCATGGAAGTAAGCGACAGGTAACCAATCGAAATGGAACCTAAAGAAAAGCATGATAAACATTAATTAGCATTTACTTCTCATAGAAATTTTATCATTAACCAATACAAATGAACACTACACTAATATAGACATTGGTATTTGAGAAAGAATCATCTCAGTACAAGAATATGTTTTAATTCAGTCTTTAATCCCTGGAAATAATGTTTTCTCATGATTAATGATCTTTTATTCATGTCCCAAGAATATTTGAATCCTTGAAATGTTATCTTATTCCACTATTTTCACTTACAAATTTTTTAATATCCCACCATTTACAACAATTGATGAGAAGCAAAGTGGAAGTTGGCACACTTTAAGCACATCAAGAGTCAACCCACAGAGAAATATAAACACTTCACGTGATATGTGAATGTAGATACATTTGATTTACTAAAAAATCATTTATTTGTTTGACAATAGTACATTAAATCACTAGTATTACTGAAATATACATAAGCCAAATATTGTAACAGTTGTGATCAACATTGTTTTTAAATGGAACAATTTCTTAGAATGATACATACACTTTCAAAATTTAGTGGATATATTTTAGATATTTAATTATATTTATTTGGTAAACTACTTATTTTTCATAATACCATAAGGGTAAAAATTTCTATTTACTCCCATTAACATAATTCACAGAGATCTTTCTTCTTCATTTTGTGCAACTTGTGCAGTTTTTCCACTCATCTCGCATTTTCTGAAAACTTTTGATTAACCATATGAAAAATTACTTACGGCAATTGCGCGATAGCGTATTTTAAAATGGTAAACATGCATAAGAGTAGAGGTGAGCAAATATTCTAAATTTCGAATCGAATCATTTTTTTTGTTCAACGAAAATTTCGAACCAAAATCTAATTTATTTTGTTCAACGAAAATTTCAAACGAATCGGAATCTGCAAAGCTTCAAATCAAATATAAATTAAAGTTACAGAAATTGTTTTAATTGCTCTCTTTTCTTTTTCAAGACGCATAGCTCGCATTATTAGCGTTAATGGCCATACTGGGCCATACGACCATTGGAGCATCAGCATAGTGGATGTATTCATGATATTATGTGTTCATGGGCATAATATTGCTGTGTCGAGCATAATAATTAAATTTTATTATCATAATAAGTTCCGAAGGCCGGTGGTCTTTATCTGGAGAATAAGAGAAAGAATAAGTTTGAGGCCGAAGTTCTGTCTCCTTTGTTCTGCTCCTATTTTTAAGATCACGAAAGGAATATAACCGATGCTCAAAACTGACGTAACTGTAATCCTATGTTAGCAACCATTATTCATTTTACTCAATGCTATATAGACTACAGCTGACCAATTGAATTTGGGAAGATGGCTTCTGTTAGCTACTAGTCTGATGGCTGCTAGGGAAGATGGTAAAATTCTGAGAGGGGAAGTAAATCAAAAGACTCAGCGAATTTAGGATCAGGGTGAATTTATGCATGAATTTACCCTGCCTTAATTACATCTTCCTAGAATGACTTAATGAAAAAGAAAGACTTCTAAAAGGAAATGGAACAAGCAACTGGGATAAAGACAGAGGCTGGGTTTTCCACGTCTTCCAGCAGTTATCGCCAACGAAAGGTCTAGGAGCAACCAAAACGAGCCATCCTCTTTCATTCTCACTCACACAAGTGCACAGAAGCCTGGACTCTCTCCCCACCATTTAGAAAAAACCCTCCTGGCCTGGGTCCTACCCACCTTATCCTTTTGTAGGTCATGCGTCCCTCCGTGTGTATTCTCCCTCGGGAATTGTGGGGGGAGAGGCCTTTGCTCCATTCCATTTATTGCTTTCCCATGCAGGGGGTTTGGTTCAACCATGTTGTCACATTGATACCAACTCGGGACTTAGAAATTTAAAGGCTCCGATGAGGTAAGTTTTTTTTTGGACAGGAGTATACCACTTATAACAATTGTTGTTCTACAGTAACTGAAGAAGGACCACTGTTCTTTGTATCTAACAACAAAAATATTTTTAAAAACATCAATTTGTCACTAAAATATGTATCCACTAACCTTAGGGCTCTTGTGAGGTAGAAATATAGGAATATCTCGTAGAGTAGTAAGATTTTCAACAGAAACAAGAAGAGATAGCAGTGATCTTTCCACTCCAGATAAAGACCACCATCCTGATGTAGCCACAGCAATCCTTCCATGGATTTGAAGACATCCATACATGGAATCAATGGCTTCTGCGTATGTATCCAACATACCCTGTATGAAATCAAGTTTAGAAATGTTAAACCCAAAATCACAGCAATATAGCTGTCATCAGAATAAAATACCAAAAGCAAAAGCTTGTCCAATTTTAAAAACATTATTTGACTAAACGACAGGATTAAGATGAGGTTTCCCTGAGAATTAAGAGAAAGACACATGTCCTATTTAAAAAGGTACCAACAGAGAAATTTTGGTATAATATACAAAATATATGCTCATCAGTCTGCATAGGCTTTCAGGAGTCAAAAAAAGTCCATAAGAAAAGTGAGATAAGCCTTTCAAATGTTTTCTAAGTTTTCTTCAAAATAGAATGGATCATAAAACAGCCATAAAATAAAAAATTTTTTGTTGCCTAGGATTTAAGAACTCATTTATACTATATATGAGGCAATGATTCTAAATATGAGATCAGTTTTTCTCCAGCAGCTCTACTTTTTTGGATACTTCCACTTATCTATCAATGTATTTTTCTATTCAATACATTGAAGTATGGGTGATTAAAAAGAAAAGTCTGAAATTCAGCATGCTGATGGTTTGGAAGCAACCCAAAAACTACTTCAATGACTATTATTTCTGCCTAGTAAATATTAATGGTATCAATCGAAACAATCATAACAAGTGGACTTATCCTGATTTAGTCTCTGTCAGATGCCCTGTCCCTCATGTAAATGCCTCTGTAAATTCCATGTAAGAGGCTGAGGGAAAAGCCTTGACTTCATTTGTTGCAGTAGTTGAAAATTTTCTGGGCAAACGCAAATGAAAACTGTGTTGAACTGGTAAACGAGATGCTTAACAGTTACAGATCCCTTGGGTGTAACATGAGCATTAAGGAGCACTATTTACACAGCCACTTGGACAGTTTTCCTGAAAGTTTAGGAGATATCAGTGAGGAACAAGGTGAAAGATTTCACCAGGATATTAAAACTACAGAGGACCGCTACCAAGGAAGATTAGATACACACATGATGGCAGATTACCACTGGAGTTTAAAGGGACTGTTCCAAAATACATTCAAGAATGTCACGAAAAAGAAGTTTCCTAAGTTTTCAGTGACTAGGTGGTTTCATCGATGACTTTTTCCTCTTTCTTGCTATTTGTAATAAATACTACTGCCATATTCTCTATGATGTTTATGTTCCTTCAACACATTTTTTTAAATATGTATAATAATAATAAAAAATTCCCTGTTTAGTTTTTTATTTGATACATGGATCTAACTTAAAATAGTGTAACGTATATTTCACTAAGATGTGATATCTTTTGAATTTGAGCTCCTAGGCAAAAACTAATGCCAAACTTAAATTCAGGGCATCAAATCCATATGAAATCAGCTCCAAATAACCTGGCACCAAAATAATTGTTGGCCTGGGTAATTCATCAGTGAAGCACTTAATCTATAAATAGTTTCAAATTATAATAATACCGAAGGTACCGAAAACAAAATAATTTTTGTTTTCGGTACCTTCTCTCTCAGAACCTGATAACATTTGAACATAATAGTAAATGTTTCACTTGAGCAGCAAATTGACATCATGTCTGAGCCATTAGCAAATAGCCTGAACTAAAAATGCACAACTATGAAAATAACAAAAAAATCATAAGTGGTAGAAGAAAGAATACTTACACAAAACTTTCAACAAAGAAGAAAGTAAAAGCTTTGCATTGTTGCCTTCTTTTTGAAAAAATTATTTCTGCTCTGACAAAAGTATTAAAAATTTGGAAGTATGTAGGACAAACTGAGTACAAGTTTATACCCTCAGTTTTTCCTACCCCCAAAGCAAGGCAATGGATGCATATTTTGCAAAGCAATCGGACATAGCCAACAATGCAGAAAAACAAAATACATCTCGTAAATTTCATCTAAATCAAGAGATCAAGGGCAATTTCAGCCAATTATTTCATTCCAACACTATGCAGTTAGTGAACAAGTCATACACATTCCAAAGTCTCTTTTCACTTTGATTATTGGTGCTTATAATTCAGTTTAATTCATGAAGAACAAGACAGACAGCTGGAACAGGTACTCAAAAGGCTTCAGTACACATGGATAATACTGAACCAAATCAAGTGTCATTTCAGGGAGAAAAAATGCAGATTTTTAGGACAAGGAATATCAACAGAAGGATGCATCCAACCTGATCCTGAAAAGACTGCTGCGATCAAGGAAGTAAAGCTTCCTGAAACTCCAGACGAGGTTCATCATTTTTTAGAGGTCATTCATGCCAACAATGGACGTTTCAATATGAGACGCAGCAAATGGCAGAAAAGATGGAATTCAGTAGCGTGCAAGTGAAAGTTGGCATTATGTTTAACTGCATTCAGAAACGTTTCATTTGTGTTACATATTATATGATTTTGGGGTTCATCATGATGAATGCTTTAGGTATTCTTTTCCTTTGCGAAAGAAGAGAGGGTGTCATACTTGTCTTGTACCCTGGCACTCCTGTCACCCCTTAGTGGTGATATGCAGTACTAATGGTTACCGGTGGAGATAAATAGATAATGGAGTTGGGACCGTAATCTAACACAACATAACAAAAGATTCAGAAAAAGAACATGAATAATAGAGCAGTGATGCCATCACCCCACTGCATAATAAACCTCCCATACTATGTGCCAGAGACCTGTCAAGATTAACAAGGGTCTACAATATTCTTACATATATGCCATTCTAACACTTCCTCCAAGATGCAAGCAATGCCTTCCAGGGAGAAGAAATATTACCTGTAATGTGTGATTTTCATGACATAGAACCACTTCAGTGAGACCAACCAGTCCACTAACTGACGCTGCTTTATCCTCTGGTTTAACGGACTCCAACAATTTATCAATCAGCGGATAGCAAACCTGTTCAAGATATAAGGAATGATAACATCAGATTTCACTGCCACAAAATCAGGCATCAGACTCTGGAGAACATATGAACCACAAGGAACAGGAGATCATTAAGGATTAAAGACTATGGGACAATGCTCTACCAGAATAACGAGTAGCACATTCATCCACCAACCCACAACAACCCACAACTCCACAAACCTCACCCTAGACTAGAGGTGGAAAAGTTAAACTTTGCTTTTGCTTTAATTAAAGAGCATTGTTTGGAATATGATGTTATAAGAAGAGGCCTATGGTTTAGGAACAACCAGGCATCAAGCTTATAATATTGCATATACATTATGTATACATATTATTATATTAAAGGCATACAACCCTGCAATCCACCCCAAGGGTTTTTGCCAGGGAGTGACTTATCACAGCCATATTCTTGCCAATGAATTGAGAAAGTAAAGAAACCTAGCATACAGTAGCATTCCCAGAGGCCATCAATATGCATTCCTTAACCCACCATAGCTAATTTAGCTTCAATGGTCCTGGCATGAAATTCATCCCTTTCATTTTTTATGCTAACAACAAAGTTTCCAAAAAAATCAGTGCAGTCTTAATTAGCCTTTCAATTAATTCAAAGTAAAATTTTCCTTTCCTCAGGAAATATGGTATGGAAAGTTTCAAATTTTTCCCAAACAAGAACAATGTGCATTTCGTATACTAAATAATCGTAGAACACATCCTCTAAGAACAAAGGATTAAAATTGGGCTCAATAATCCACTACTTAGCAACATTTCCAATGCATCTACAAGGTAATTCAAATACTCAATCACTATCAATTCATTGAATTCCTTTAATTTCTACCACCTGAAGATAAAAAAATCGCCACTGCCTACACTGTCAAGTCTATCGTTTTCCTTAGAAGTCTCACAAAATTTCTCTTTTACAGAGGATAAAATTTTAAATTTAGTAAATTAATATATCAAGTCCATTCGAAATTAACCTAGATGAGGATTTGGTCAGTGGGCTATGTCCTACCTAGCACATTACCCATGATGAACCTATATAACTACATCAGAAGAGACTAAAAAGAGGAAAGAAGACAAAACTGAATCAAAATTCTCAACACCTATGTACACCCCAGAGTACATCATAAAATTGTGGAACCATTAATCCATAAGAAAGGGGTCAGGGTTCAAACCACCTGATCCACTCCTAAATTTATACAATTAGCAGATCACACAAGTGAAACCATTCAACTTGCAAACAGAAAATAGTTGGTTTCATCAATTTTTTAGGGCAAGATGTTTCTAGAACACAAGTTTCACAAAAAATTTTATGCATTTGCTGAGCATATCTATCTAGAGATGGGTAAATTACGGTAATTTTCATTAGTGGTAAATTACGGTAATATTTGAAAATTACCATCATTTTCCAGTAATTTTTAATTTTCTACAATTAATAGCTATTAGAGGATTTGACAGGAAAGCCAATACCAATAGGGGTTAACAGCATTTAAACCATACTATTGCCACGTAAATGTAATAGAAATAAAGAAAATTCAAAAATACAGCAGCCCACATACAATGTGGAGTTCTATTTATTTGGCAAGAGAAGTTTTCGTTAAAACCATTAAAAATGATATCCCCACAGATATTCCATAAGTAAAAATATTCCACAAATGAGTTGGACGTGCCTTAATAATTAAGAATGTGGTAAATGCATATAGATTTGACTCAAAATAATATGCTTGCAATACATCAGTGGGGAAAATTATGGCAGTTTTCAGGAGCTGTGGTAAATTACATAAAATACCTCTGCCAACTCACCAACCCAATTATCACCTAGTCACAAGCAGGGAGGAATTTTCCCTCATGATTGTAAGCACAAAGCTAAAAGAAAGCAAAAATAGTCTAATATATCTGTACAACCCAGGGCTGGATAGGTAAGGGTAGCACTTGCAAATGATATGACCGAATTTAAGTAAAAATGGTATCATTAGGTATATGTCTTGATCTAATAACCAAGGCTTTTGATATAGTAAACTATGAGATTTTGTTGGAGAAATTAAAAAATATGGTATCTTGGGCTTTGCCAATAAATGGTTAGGATCATACCTTCAGGGAAGACATCAAGTAGTAGAAATATCCAATCTAAATGAATTTTCTAAGCTCAAGGCAAACTACCGCTCAGCTGAAAATGAAGTTAAACCAGGTGTCCCTTAAGACTCTATCTTGGATCCTTTGCTTTTTCTACTTCAAGTAAGTAAATGATATGCCATACTGGATACTTGATACAAAAACCATTCTATTTTAGATGATACTACCATTTTGATAAATGCCAAAACCTGTTCTGAGCTAAAGCAAAGAGTGGACTCAACAACCTTACGTCTGCAAAATTGGTTTCAAAACAATCTGTTGTCAATAAATGTACAGAAAACTGTATGCATAAACTTTAAGAGAGATCATCATCTGTCAAACTCTATGATAAGGCTCTTAATTTTGTTGATAAAGTCAATTTTCTGGGTGTTCACATTGAATCTTCCTTAAAATGGACCTCTTATATAGACAATGTAACACTTAAACTGAATAAAACTCTCTTTCAGCTAAGGCATTTACATTTTACTACAAGTATTAACATCTTAAAATACCTTTTCTATTCAACCTTTAACTCTTATTTATCATATGGCATTATTTTGTGGGGAGGCTTAAACCTTGTCCAGAAAGTTTGTCAAATTCAGAAGCAGGCCATAAGAGCTATCCTTATCTTTTGGCGAGTCCTGCAGGCCTCATTTTCATGAGGTGAAAATTATGCCCCTAGCTGCTCTTTTTGTATACAATTTAGTAATATTTGTATGGGAAAATATGCATATTTATGAACAAAACTATGATGTCCATCAACATAATACATGCTCCCGAGGAGTTCAAGCGTAAGCTAAAAAGATTCCTTTTAGTGAAACCTTTATACAAGGTGCATGAATTTTATAATTGATGCTAGTTGAAGTCCCTAAATTACCTTAAACTTATATAATACCTTTTTCCTTATAATGAAGTGCCAAACTTATTATTAGTTTATTATTGTATAATGATATCATCATAATTTTTTTTACTTCATTTACCTGCTTACTCATGTTTTATATCTAAATGTTACTTGCAAGTGACCTATGAATTTATGAGTACATATCTTCTTCTTTATCTTGTTAACCTGTTTTTTTATGAATCTATTGTTGACGAAACAGCAAAAATTTGCTTGCAATGAATAAAGAATTACTATTATTAATATCTTTAAATTCTGAAAAAAATCGGGTGAACCACAGTATGACCACAATGACAATATTGATGTTTCAAATGTTAATGTACACCTAACTAAACTAAATGTCACAGTCAAATACAGAACACATAAAAATACTTTTAAATGCACATTCAACCACTCTGTAATTTATATATGGCACACACTCTTCCGACCAACTAACTACGGTCATAAACCAAGGGGAGCAGTAATCTGGGCAACATCCCACTTCAATACTCATCATGGTTTGACACAAAGCAAAAATGATAAACCCAAATGAAACATATGTCATGGCCTCCCAATGCCCTATTCACAATTTTACCAAAAAACAACTGATAATTTATTAGACAAAAGGAGAACAGAAATAGATCAGCCTCTCACTAAGTATAAATAAAAGTACAGAACAATGTACCCGCAAGTTCCTTTTCAAGCGATCTAAACTGCGAATTTCTCTGAGTTCCTCAACACCGACCATTAAGATCATAGCATTAAAAACGTTATCCAGGAGTGAATCGATAAATATTTCCGGCATTCCATTTGCAATTCCGATTAAAGTTAAGCTGAAATATAAATAGTAGAAGGCGTTAAGCTTGAAGGACAAAAAAAAACAAAAATGTCAACCTAAATAAATTGAAATAATGAAGCCAACATAATTAACATTATCTATCCAGGCCACCAATGGATAATAATACAAAAGCCATCCTACCCTTTTCATTGCAATTTCAAGTACCATTCACCAAAGACCAGCATAAAGTAAAACTGGGTTAAATGATTCTCAAAAAATGATCAGTCAACAGGGAATTAAGGCTCACCTCGACTCAAAATCTTTCCATACAATGGTTGATTCTTTCGTTTCTGTGCTTAACAATGAAGACGCCTGAGATTTGGTGAACATGTGCACGCCGTTTAATGATGCTAGCACAGCAAACGGCAACTGAAACGAAATTTGATACAATGGTAAGCCACTACTATTATTAATTGGCTAGAGATATTGAGCCTTAAAGCTTATATTTCACCAAACTGCCATTACTCACGTTTTCACATTGCCCTCTCTCTCTGGTGAAAACTGGCAAACCACCACCCATTGTAACACATATAATTCTTGAGCCCATAGTAAAATTTACTCTTTTAATGCAATTACTGGAGCTAAGCGTAGACTCAACATGGGACTCATAGTAAGTATTAAGTAATATAAATCAATTATTCCAAATGCCAAAGAACAAGCACTAAGCCTGGGAAGACTAGTTAAATAACGACATGATGGCGTGCAAAATAGACAGAATGCAGCTTGCGGCAACGTCTAGAGAAGATTAAAAAGTCATGTTGTTTACATCGCTGAGACGTACACACAAGCACGTGGGCATTGCACCGACCGCATAAAGGTTTGGCAGGGTACAGCAGTCGCACGGCAATCCTTATAACCGCGGATTAATTAACTTTCACATCACTATTACGTTACAACTCTATCAAAAATAAATTGAGTCAATAATCATAACGTTGACACGGCGAAAGACACATCGACGCCATGATGTGGCTGATGCGGGGGGGAATATGGGGGGGAACAGGGGGGATTGCGAGTTTGCGATATCCGTTTAAATCCGATATGGCGATATATCGATTATGGCGATATGACGTTTGTCGAGATATCGATTACGTTTGACGTCACAGATCATAGGATAGCGCGAGATATAAATGATAGCCACGGGTGACAGAAATCAGTGCGGCTTCTGTCACATAAGCGGAAAAAAAATTTTTCTCCCACCTATAATTAACGTATCCCCACGAAATATATGTCTCGCTCAAAGTAAACCTTGCGCATTTTTGCAATATTTTAAATTTTCCAATATCCAAATTCCACTAGGATTAGGAAGCATTCAAACATGATAAATACTTTTTTTCCTGTCCGCCAGTCATGTTCCGTTATCTCTCTCCCCGATCTTCCCTAATCCGGAGGAGAGCTACAAGGACGCTCCCGCGGGAACTTCGGGCTATCTGATACCCGATTCAGGTTCGCGGCGAACGTTAGTTTTTCGTTTTTATATGACGACTTGACGTGTCTCTCGAATGTTGACGTTTGCATGATCTAGGAAGCTTATGAAAGTGGTGTACGCTGACCAAACAATGTTATGTTACCGTATAACTAACTTTGTGTCCCGGTGGGGGGAGGGGGAGGATGTGTATAAGGAAGCCTTTGCAGAATTTGCATTGGTTGCATTCGTGTCATACTCAAGAGGATTTATTGCGCTATAACAGTTAATTAGGTTCCACCTTCTGCTTCCTATGTTGCGCAACAATCGACCAGTGGCATATCAACACTAAACGCCTCCGACTCGTACATTGTCGACCCGTAACCACTTTTTGTTGAGGGTATGTGGCATGATTTGAAGCGCTGTCGAAGCCGCCAACAAAGAGCCCCCTCCATCCCTATACATTCACCGTTTAAACCAACTACATTGTTGCAACTCATTTATCTTCTTCCAAACAATTGAAATGGTGAGAGTAAAAATAAGTACTGGGGGAGTGAGCTATGCTCGCTACACCGACTGTAATAAATTATTAAAATAACAAATCAAACGGAAATTATGTTACATTATTTTAAACATTTTATATTTTATTAAAAATAAAAAATCCCATTAATAGTTGCTGAAATAGGTTTGTCTCAAAAATTATTATCCCAGAACTACATACTTCCATTTTCACTCTAGTCTGAGCAATTCATGAACTTCAGTTTCATTTTGTTTATCTTCTTTTTTCTCTTTAGCTCGTCCCTAGAGACTAGAGGTCACTGTTCCTTACTCTCCTCCATCCTGCTTGGTCCTTCATGTCCTCAAATGTTAGCTCTTTCTCCCACAGGTCTTCCACGATGCAATCTCTCCATCTCCTCCCAGGTCTGAAGTAATGATTTCAAGACATGCCCCTCTTCCCTCCCTACCTGCCCTCTGAACCGCTTGTTCCTTACCCTGTCTCTTCTTGTCTTTCCTATAGTACATTGTTTCCAAGTTTCATTTTGTTTATAATACATGGAAAGGGGGCATCCATTAATTACGTGAGGCGATTTTGGTGATATTTTTACCCCCCTTGGTGAGATGTCATGAAATTTGGCTCGACCCCCTCCCCCTACTCTCACGTGAATTTTTTCCAAATGCGTATTTTTAGTGTAAATGCGTTGATCTGTGCTTGATTGCGTTGGATTTATTTAAAAAATGTAATTTAGTTAATTATTTTTATTTAAGACTGGTTAAGACTAGTATTTAAGACTACCAAGAATGTAGTCTAGAATCACAATGAGAAAATTAAACAATAAAATACTTAAATAGGAACTACTAAAATTCATATGGCTGGCCAGTGGAAGCCAAACAAACCAGGGGCTACTGTGCTACTTTGTGGCGTTCGCATAACCGCGATATATATCATTGTGTAGGATTTAGCCATATTTTAAAGGAGAAATATGTTTTACTTAATTTTACCAAGTTCTCTTGCAATCTTACACTGTTTCTTGCGGAAAAACAATTGCGTGATATTTACCGAGACCCCCCTCTACCCCCCACGTGAGATTGGGTGAGATTCGGCTTGAACCCCTCCCCCCCCCCAAAACGCCTCACGTAATTAATGGACGCCCCCAAAGTGTTTTTGTAACCAAATCCTCTGAGAATCGCAATTATTAGTTTATTTCATTTCACATCCTATACTACATGGTTATGTAGTATAGGATGTGTAATTGATAGATTTTTGGCGATTCAATGTAATTAAAAAACTTTTTATTTACATGTGAGATAGAGTTAATACCTTATAAAAGTATTATATTCATATAATTATTTCTTACTTCATGAAGAGCAGATGAGAGAGCATTGGAGAGGAGAAAGTAAATGGAGGGATTCAGGATTATACAATGGATGTTGGGGTAGCTTCTAATGGAATTCTATGGCCCAAGTACCATATCTGCTGGTGCAAATATATGTATTTGAGATTTTTATGACACTGGGTGACTTTGGAGCAGAAGTTCTCCTTTAACAAACTTCTAGTTAATCCATGATCAGGCCTTTTCCCCTGAGGTAAAAAAGTATCAGAGCAGAGGATGCGGTAAGTAGTTGTGTCAAGATGATGATGCAAGATGATAATGTGCCATTTTTGGGTTGACTATAGGCAAGGTAAATGGCATTGACTAGATGCCACCAAGTCCTAGGCTAAGTCCACAGAGGGGGATTTGTCCATGGAATAGATGGGGAAAAGGAATAAGAATACCAAAAAATGCCACAAAAGCTGAAGCCAATTTATCAGCTCTGAGGACTCGGAGGGTTAATTCTTCGCACCAACTCATAATTCATGAAACCCCAAAGTTGCTTCAATGAATTAAGAGGAAGAAGATGCCAGGGTAGCTTAACACTGGCACCACAGAATTTCTCTCTCCTCAAACCATGAATGGTTACTATTAAGGTAGTTTGAGCGAAATATATGTTCACCAAGAAACAAATTTGGTCTGATTTTAAAGAAAAATATCTCACCCTTCCAAATGTACCAAAATATCAGCCCCTGATTGAACAAATTTCTGAGATTTTTGATGAGAAATAGCTGCCTTTTTACATGGGATATGGTAAGTGTACGCACTCCGGAGAGACTTTATTTGAAAAAATGAGGTAATTCCAACACCTAGATCTAGTTAAAAAATTAACAGTGAGTATTTGCATGATTTCTCAACTATTTTTGAAAATACATCATATTATTACCATAGTAATTTTTTTTAATCGCCAAAAACCTTACCAATGTGAAGGAGTGTATAATTCGAATAATGTCTCCATTATAACTAGGGAACTATTTCTCTCAAGCTACATAATCTATCATTTTATAATGTCATTATTCGTCCACATATGAAGTAAGTTGCTTATTTAATTTGATACTTTTATAAGTTTTTTATGTGCATTTTATAATTAATTAGGAGCTAAACAGATGGTCAATATTTTTTTTCCGACATACTACTTATGTGTCAGGAAAATTATAGGACTAAAATTGGCCAATTGAGTTCCTACAGTTATTTTTAAAGGAGATACTACAAAATTTTTGCAGTTCGTTGCTTCTGTTTTTGCCAGCTTGCTGTCTTACTCTGTCTTCATATCTGAGCACCATAGCTCATCAATGTATTCGTCTATGTATTCGTCCAGGAGTTTGATATATACAAAGTATATTTCTGTTGTGAAGTTTTATAATTTAGTTTACCACTGACTGCAGACCCTACATAAAGGAATACCAAGTACAAGACAAATATTTGGTTTTAAGTTAAACAATGCATTGTATTACAAGCTGAGAAAATAAGGCAACACTCACAGTAATCTAGGCAGAAAATAAAATTGAGAAATCTCAAAATGAAAACACCCATATTTATTAGGGATGGGTCGGTTCGGTTCTCGGTTCCACCATGGTGGAACAGCTGCTGCGAAAACCTTTATGTAGGCAATTTGTGGCAGTTTTGTATCTTGTGTATGTAATCTTTGGTTTTGTATACTCAAACACGGCCTCTGTCGGCGAGTGCCCTCAGAAGCGGTAGCAGTTAGGGAGAGAGGGAGGGAAAGGAAAGGGAAAGTAGGGGAGAAAGTGTTGAGAGACTGACCATCGGGTAACCGGCGACCAGCGATCTACGGTGTATAGATAGCTGGTGACATTAGATACGTCTCCCTGCAGTCGCACAGTTGCATTATCTCTCACTCCAACATCCTCTCCAAAGAAACGGAATACTTCACTCAGTCTGATGAAAATGTTTGTGACCACCCGTCCTAAGCTGAGTGCCATCAATGAGGAAGAACAAAGTGAGGTTGAATGTGATCCCCATAAATTTAGAAATGTTTTCAGAAATATTCAAGAGTCCTTTTTTGATGAGAAGGTAATGTTGACTGTTGTATGTTTGTATCTAATTTTTCTTAGTTCTTATTTTTTGTTATTAGCAATCTGGATTCTCTAATTTTTAATGAATATAGCATAGTCTTATGTCTCATAATGTTGCATATTGCATGATCCTTTGGATACAATTAGGGAGAGATTTCTTGATACGTTATGCCAGATAAGCATAGTAATCAAAAAAAAACCTTTTGCCATTGAAAATTGAGTTAAGTGCTAGATTAGTTAAGTGCTAGAACCGAAGCTAAGAACCGAATTGGAACCTAAAAAAAAGTGGAACCGACCCATCCCTAATATTTATAAATGCGCAGATAAATCATTATGTCCTTTCCAAGTATTTTAACTCTTACATTACATTCATTAAAGATAAAAACACCATTCATGAAAAATAATCTTTGTACATTGACTCTTTATTTATAATAAGATCTACTTCTATGTACATTACAGTAAAAGTTTCAATAAAATATATTAAATGCAATGTATGGACTACATTTTTTATGAATCAACATGTTAAAAGGGTAAAGATATATTTTAGGCCAAAATCTTCAACAGTTAAAATATCATTTTGGCATATAATTCACTGAGTCTTCAATAAATGCATCAAATACACTCAAAACACACCACTCCAGAAAGATGTCCATTTTTCATACATTTAATGCATGAAATGTTATTGTTGAGTCAGCCAATTTTATACCTAAATCCAACTGGCAAAAGATTATTTCTATTGCTCTTTAGGAACTTCATCAGCATGAATTTACCAATACATGCTGCGTGATGTTGTGTGTCCAAATATTTTCAAAATCTCACGATGCCCAGCCTGCTGAGATAATTTGCAGGCTGTGATTCCATCACTGTTTGGCAAATTTGGGTTAGCACCAGCCAATATCAGTTGCTTAGCCACTTGGGTGTGACCAAAAAGGGCAGCGGCATGCAATGCACTCTCACCATTCTGAAATCAATAGGTCATGTTTTCAGTGAGCAAGAACATAATGAAATCACATAATGCCCCACTTCCATGCTCAAACCTAGAGATGGACCATTCTGAAAATTACTGTGGTATTTTACATAACTTACCACAGCTCCTGAAAATTACCATAATTTTTGGTAATATTCACTTCCGCCTCTGATATTGGTATATCGAGATTGTACAAGCACATTATTTTAAGTCAAGTCTATATACATTTAATACAATATTAATTATTAATAAAGGCACTTCCAACTCATTTCTGGAATATTGTGACTTATGGAATATTTGTGAGGATATCTTTTTCAATGGTTTGAACAAAAATTTCGCATGCCAAATAAAAGAATGCTGGGTTGCATGTGGACTGCCGTGTTTGTTTTGAATTTTTTTTGTTTCTTACGCATTAATGTAGCGATAACAATGGCCTACATGCCTTTAACCCCTTGCTATTGCAATTTGTTTTCCTATTAAATCCTCTAATAACTATCAATTGCAGAAAATAAAAAAATACTGGATGTACGGTAATTTTCAAAAATTATCATAATTTACCACAGTAATTTACCTCAAATGAAAATTACAGTAATTCATCCATCTCTACTCCAACCCTTCCATGATGACTCTTTTGATGTAATTGGTCTAGAAAACTCATCCTCAAACACCATTTGCAACCAGAATATGTATGGAATTTCTACAAAAGGGATGAGATATGAACTCTTCTCCACCAGTTAAGAATCAAGGAAGCTAAATGCTGGTCATCAGAAAGGTACCCAGGTAAAAATCTTTGGTCTGTAACTGCTGAAAAAGACTGATCTGGAAGTGATCAGTAACTGGACTGAACCGGTCTGGATATTAAAGATGTTACAAATCCAAACCAGTAATAGACCACTTCCAGACCAGATACAATAGTCTTTTAGAGAAGTTACCGACCAGTGTCAGAACAGTTACAGACCAAATATTTTTACTCCGGTACATAGAAGTAGGGGCCTCCAGTTACAGAAGAAAAGATGAAACTACTTCTACATTCATCCAACGCAACGTTATTCAGTAAATAAATGGGAAGAAACAAACTGTCAAATCTTGATTTTCTCAGGAGTCACCACATGGATAGTCAACCAAAAACAATAGGTAACTCACCTAGTGAGCCCTGAGAGAATGAAGGTTTCAATTTACCAGCAACAGTACTCCACACATTAAGTTAATGTAATAATCCAGTTTGCATCCACAAATGGAAATGAAAAAGTCAATATGTGATGCAAACATCAGAGTTGAAGAAAACCAAACTGCATAATCACAACAATTGCGATGATTCAATAAATTTATATCTAACATGTATCCAGAAAAAAATTACAAATAACTCCGCATGAACAATAATAACAGTGACTTACAGGAAGAAGACCAAGGTTTGGTTTGTACTTAAGAAGTTCCTCAACCACATCTAAGTGGCCTTTATGTGCAGCTTTGAAGAGGGGGGTGGCTCCATCCTATAACAAACAAACACAAGAAGGATAAACTTCAAAAAATGGGTAACACATTATTTAAGATACCTACTGCAAGATATTTCTAATGAATGAATAGTTAGAAATGGGCCATTCTGAAAACTACCGTGGCAACTATCGTAAATTACCGAGGTATTTAACGTAATTTACCGCAACCCCTGAAAATTACCATAATTTTTGGTAATATTCATCTCCATCTCGGATATTTTTGAAACCGTTGTATTTCAAACATATTATTTTAAGACAAACTATATACATTTATTCAATCTTATTTATACATTAAGGTATGTATAACTCATTTGTGAAATGTTTTTACTGGTGGAATATCTGTGGGGTACTCGTTTTGACGGTTTGAACGAAAATTTCTCATACCAAACAAAAGAACACTAAATGCGTGTAGGCTGCCATATTAGTTTTTGGATTTTCTTTATTTCTAATACATTAATGTAGCAATAGTAATGGTTTGAATGCCATTAACCCCTTGCTATTGCTACTGACTTTTCCTCTATAATATTAGCTATTAAATGCAGAAAATTAAAAATTATGAAAATTACGGTAATTTTCGATAATTACCATACTTTACTCATCTCTAAGAATTGTAGTAGACCTACTTACTTCCTTGACCCCACAGCTTGGTATGGGCTTTGGCCTCCCTGAAGTGTAGTAGAGGTGAAGGATTTTGTAGACGACAATTGCTGACTTTGAGGACCTATAAATAAACCTGAACATAGGTACCCTTCAATGGGGAGCCTATTACTCTCCACGGCCAACTCTGAATCAGGATGAGTGCCCGTATATGTGCCTAATAAAAGACTTTCTTCTTCTTTGGGAATGCCATACACAATGAAAGAGGTTAACCCTTCCCCATCAATTCTCCCCCCCCCTCCCACTCCTTCCAATTTTAAGTAACTCGCTGTAAATTTTTGGACCATGTAACTAGATAATAATGTATGGGTGATGCCAGGTCCAAATGTACAAACATTGATCTCAGCCCCCAGTTTTCTTAATATTTTACAAAATCATATAATTTCAATAATAAATACAAATTTTTAGCCAGATATTAGAAACACTTTTTGATATTCCATGATACACATGACACGTGACTCAGACAGAACGAGGTATCTCCAAAGCAATGAGTGCAAACAATGGATCTAATGTTTTTGTACAGTTATGCACACATTCATGCATTATGTGAAGTGGTAATCCAGCAAAGTAAGATTTTTCTTCCAGTGATAATTAAAAAGATTGATAGAAAAACGATCTCAGAAGTGACTAAAATGTGACATGATATTGTCTTGGATTTCTTCCCCTCTCCCCCTAATTAAAACAATGTAAGAAACTCAACCCTATCCTCTCCCACTGTTAAATGTCTTGTGTAGTTAATAATTGAATGCCCCCTAAATAGAGATAAAGGATGTGACATCTTAGGCGTTTGAGTCATTGTGAAAGTTTTAGAGATTCACTCCAACTCATAATAATTATGTTTGGTGGTTGAGCCTTCACTTATAATTTAACTCTTAAGGTGTGGCTTCTATGGATTGGAATCAAGCTAGGATTTGTATCCTCAAGCTGGGATCTGTTCACTTTTTATATGGTGTAATGTAATTTTAATAATTAAACAATAATTGCTATTGTGATTTTGAGCAACACATTTGCTCAAATTCTTTACCGCTCCTGAAGAGTGCCCACTTCGAATACACCATGAGCATTTGGGACGCTGGTCATAAAGATTTAACCAAAATAATTCATAAAATACAAAGGAAAGCTGCACACTTTGTTCAAAACAGTTATGACCGAACATATAGTGTTTCATAACTTTTTAGGGATTAAGGTGAGAGCCCTTAGAGACTCGGAAGCTAAATGCTAGGCTTAGCTGGCTTGAGAAATTCAGAACTTGCACGTTTCAGAGCAACACAGAGAATATTATCATGGTGCCTCACAACATCTCAAAGTCTGAAAGATGCGAAAAAATAAGAGAACAGATAAGTAAAAATACTTGTTCTTTTCTGAGCACAATAAGCGACTTCAATAAAAACTGTAGTACATATAGCTGAACATATAGTGTTTCATAACTTTTTAGGGATTAAGGTGAGAGCCCTTAGAGACTCGGAAGCTAAATGCTAGGCTTAGCTGGCTTGAGAAATTCAGAACTTGCACGTTTCAGAGCAACACAGAGAATATTATCATGGTGCCTCACAACATCTCAAAGTCTGAAAGATGCGAAAAAATAAGAGGACAGATAAGTAAAAATACTTGTTCTTTTCTGAGCACAATAAGCGACTTCAATAAAAACTGAGCTACACTAAATACACTCCTATAATATATGTCACCATTTCACCTCCCAAAACCTTATCTCTTACATCTTTACATGACATGTGTCCTAATACCCCCTGCCACAATCCCATGCTGTGGCTGTAAGGGTAGTATGAAAATGTAGATGTAGAAGAGTAAAGACCACAAATTTGCAATTTGTTATCTCCATGCCACCACCTTCTTCACATCTTTTACTCTCTCATTGACCTTTACATTAAAGTAGTATAGTTTTTCCTGACTAATCTGGATCATAGCATGTGTAACTGTCATTAAAAATATGAAGGATTTTCCGCAAAATTAATCATTTCACCCACCTGTCGAGTAGCATCCACATGTGCATTTCCAGCAGCAAGTAGCACTTTCACCACATTTGCATGGCCCATTTGTGAGGCTATCCAAAGTGGTGATGCGCCATCCAACCTCCTTATGTTACTCTCTGCTCCTTTGCTAAGCAAATGGAGGAGAATTCTCACATGTCCATTTTGAGATGCAATAAACAAAGGTGTTGCCCCATCCTGAAAGCATGAATTAAACAAATGTCATCCTGGTTTACTGGAAAATACTGAATCCAAATGAGGGATGTAATTATGCTAGAGCATGACCTAACTGAGCACGGTAAATTATTCAGTGAGCAGCAAATGCAAAAATGAAATTAACTTCTGCAATTATTGCAATTCAATGTCAATATTTAAAAAAATAAAGTTATGGTTCAGACAAATTATATGCCTCCATTTATATCCTTTAAAATGCAAATTAAAGTAAATGAAGAACTTAGAAATTTTTAGAGAGATCAATGCCTTTATCACTTAGGATCACAGAACTTATTTCCACCCTCTCCTCTTGTTATAAAAATACAATCATATTTAACCCTTTCGCTGCGGTCAAACTGCAGAGACGTTCCAGCCCCTGTGCGGCGGAAAAGTGAACGCTAACCTACGTCGGCGCAGAAAGTATGCCTCTCGTTGCACCTGCCAATCAATAGTCACTCAAGATCCCGGGATGGGATTTGTACAATTTATAACAATGAACTTGGTGAATGGCATTCGCAGAAAAAGAGAAAGTTCAGTAGTGTGGGTAGGAACAACCACTTGCCAACGGAACGTAGGAGATACGTTCACAACAGTCTACCGGGCGAACGTAGCTACTACGTTCACAGCAGCGAAAGGGTTAAATTACCCATGGTGATAAATAATAACCCTTGTACATTTCCACACACTATTTATTACAAAAATTTATTTCAATGACTTCTGCATCATTTTCAGGGTGATACATTGGCCTCGAACATCCTTTATATACACCGTTAACCAAGAAGGAGTCGGTACAGTTTTTGAGATTTTTAGGTCTCTTGAACTCACCTCTTTTTTTTCAATGATATTTTTACTGAGGAAAATTGTTCTATGAACCAATTGTTACAGGTTTGAATATTAGCAATCCAACCAATATGAACTCAGAAAAAAAGGCTTAACTTTTGTACTACCCTCATCCCACAAAGTGAGAGTAAGATAGTGCACCAAATGCTTTCATTGAAGACTAATAGATATTGGCGTCTTTTTTAACTTCATCCCATCAGTTTTATGCTCTGAAAGCTTTCAAGACATTAGTATACCAGGGGAGATACACGATTTGGGTTGAATACTCACTTTCATTCGAGAGTTTAACTTGGCACCCCTCTCAACAAGTTCCATGACAACTTCAAGGTGTCCACATTGACAGGCAACAAATAAGGGAGTTCCTCCATCCTGGGAAATTAGACATATGAATTATTGCTCATTGCATATTTCATTAATTTATGTTTAATGCTGATATTACAATTAAGTAGAGCAATCATGAAGTCTTAATATTTACACATTCCTGCCCCTCAAATGTAAAAGTGTATTTAGAAACAATAAATGTCATAAAAGATCTTTCAAATATCTGCACTTTCAACCCATATTTGATCATAATTTTGCTAACGTCAAAGAAACACTCAACATTCTGATATCAAGAAGAAGGCTGTATTTTTGTCGATCACATTTTTCTAATAAAATGTATTCATACAACAATCAGCTAAAAATACTGATTGTGAGTATGCAAGTTCACGAGGCAATATAATGTAAATGTAATGAAAAATGTAATTCACCAGGACGTAAGTATTGACAAAAATGCAACAATGTCCTTGCAATCAAATCTAGATATACAGTTAGGCAAGATTTTTCATAAAATTTTGATTGTGAAAATTAGGTAGAATTGTGAAAAATTACGGAAAACCATGAAAAAATTGAATATACTGAAATTATTATTACAAGATGATAGAGACATCACCAACAAATTAAATTGGGATAGAGGCAGGTGCCCCCACTTGATACTCTGAGACAGCACTCCATGAGGCATTTCTTATGAAAAAATAAAATTATTGATAATTCCATTGAGTCAGAGCCATGGGTGGTCACTAGACTTATGCTTCCAGTGGACACAGATGCATAATCAGCTAGCAGAGTATTGGGTTGAGAATTGCACTAGCAAGGCAGCGTATACTCCAAGTGAGAGATGAGATGCTCGAAAATTTTAACTTAAGAGGATGAAAAAATTAGTAAATTACCAGAGTAAGGTTGAGATATGGTATGAGGAACACAAGAGGTTATACAAGTTTTAAAAATTTAGATGGCAGCAAAAAAAGTGGAAATGTAGAGGGGAATGAGATGAAGGCAAGACAAAGTTGCATTGACAGCACGGGGTAAGGCCTGTTGCGGGTTACAATATAATTGGGAATGTAATAAAAGAAGGATGGAAGAAGACTCATTTTAGATGTCAAGGAGCAAGAATAAACGTTGGCTACTTCATTCTTCAACAGGATAAAGTAGCACTGTCCATTTGCTGGTTAATAATGATGTTTTGTGATACATAGTTTCAATCAGGGATGTGAGTACTCCACATTTTCAACTTGAGTTAATCATAGCGATAAAAATCGATTTTGAGCATCAGTGCCATATTTAATGTTACCTATTCAGAGAAAATAATATCTTTCCAAGCATTGTTTAATCCAAGATTATTTTCCTAATTTTCATCAATTCAGTAACTAGAACAAAATGCGCAATTTTAATAGAAAACTTTCCTGAATCTAGACAAAAGACTTAGGTCAATTGATCAAATTGATTTCTGACTTCAATTGATTTCAGAAAGAAGTAATGAATAAATAAAATAATTAATACCTAAATATGGCATTTTTCAAAGGAGTAAACAGACTCTCACCTTTTCAAGTCATATTAACTCAATACTCTCATAAGTTAACTTAATGCACTCATACTATTATATCCTTACCCTATAACATTTTTGTAGTGCATTGTAACATGGCATGCAAAAAATTTTCAGTAGAACCTAAAAAAAGTGTTTCTTCAATATAACCACACCTCTGAGATGTGATAAGAAGACCCAATGAATTAGTATCAGAAATAGACCTCCTTTCATACCTATACGTCTGTAAAGTTGATATCAAATTATGAGTCGTAAGTTACTTAATATATTCAGGCTCAAAATTCCCTCTTCTTACATTAACAGAAATTTCTGCAGATGAATATAGCCTTTTACTAGATACAAACTGTGGCCGGTATTGACTAATAATGTCATGCAATAAACTGTAGATAATAGAAAATCGCAATAATCTTGAGGGTGCAATCGTGATTGCATTCATCTATCTAATCGTTGGACAAGTAAGACGAGTTCTTGACATTGCTCTGTATCCAATCCAGTTTGTAGTATGTAGGTAGATATATACCGCTACGGTGTTAATGCTATTTACAGTCTAATTTAGATTAATTGAAATCATACGGGGGTGATCATTACTGAGTTGATCTAAGTAATCTGTGGTGAATTTAGACGCGGTCGGAACGCTGCTGTGAATCTAAGGCGCCGACATTGTTGCAGTTTATACCACGTTTTTTTAAATCCATTTAGATAAATTATAAACATAATGCAATGGACACTAAGGCGTGCCTCATTTTTTTTTGAAAATCTGAAAGTTGAAAAGTCCCACCGGCCAAAACACACATTTTACTGAGAAAACACGCATGAGAAATTCCGGTCGGTGTGCTAAGCCATAATCCCGTGTCGCATGGGGTATAAAATACCCTATTCGAATAATTGAAATATCGCGAGAAAAATTGCTCCCTTGTGAGTAATTACACAATTTACGATCCCGAAGAAGAAAATTAGGTTGGATTTTATCTGTCTTTAGCCATTTAAGAGATATTGGAGGCCTAAGCGAGCGCGCAAAGAGGTGACAGCGCCCGCACTGACAATGAGTGTCTGCCCTCCCCCCCCCCCCCCCTCTTCCCACTTATCGGTCCTTAGAGCATGGCGGCACGCCACTTGCCTTTTGCTGGACACTTCTGCAGCTGGTATCGTCGTGTAATAAACTGTAGGTAATAGAAAATCGTAATAATATTGAGGGTACGATCGTGACTGCATTCATCTATCTAATCGGCGGAAAACTAACACATGTTCCTGACGTTGCTTCGAATCCAATGCAGTTTGCAGTTTATAACGCTACTGTACTTCAATGCTATTTGCACTCCAATTTTGGTAAATTGTAACCGTAAGGTTATGATCATTACAAAATTGGTATGTGTAATTGGCAGGAAACTAAGACGTGGTCGTTTCGCCGCTATGATTCCAAAGCACCGACATTGTAGCAGTTTATGTCGCGACGGTGCTGATGCTTTTTACAATCAAATTTTGGTGAATTGTAACCACTAATACGTAAATTTTGTTAGATGAGATAATTTTGATGAAATTTAAGTTCGAAGAAAATATTGCTGTGTACGTGCCTTCACTGATGAACGTAAATATTTAGATTATGCATTCCAATTGAAGTCGAGGATATTGCTTCCGATTGTAAGACGAATTAACTTTTCTCAGTAAGTCCGGAAGGGAAAAAAACATTGTTTTTCATTGGTGCTTAACCATTTTCCAAAAATTTTAAATTCGTTATCGAAAAAAACTCGACTTGAACTTCGAGTTCCTCGCACATTCCTAGTTCAAAGATACTTCCCAATATGCATAACTTCATGGCACTAAAAAGGAGTATAGAGGATCTATACTCCTTAATTTTAAGAATACATAATTTTCTTAACTAAAATATATATTTTCAGCTTGTCTCTTGCTTCACACAAGAGGCTAAAATTTTGGTGAAATTAAAAGCCATGACACGTATAGGAAATGCATACACTAAATGGTGACATGAATAGAATTCATAAGTATGCCATAAAATACTTTTATTTTCTTTGTGCCATTTTTATTCGTAAAAACAAGTAACCTGATCAAGAGGAAAAAATAATTCAAGTTTAAATTGTACTTTCACTGAAAAATTGATGAGGATAAAAATATTTTTATTTTTTAAATTCATAGACAGACATGAAATTTACCAAGCTCTGTGAGTCAACGGAAGCTCCACCATCTATCAAATCTCGGGCAATATCCAGGAATCCCCCTTGGGCGGCAAAGAAAAGGGCAGTCGTTCCCGTCTGAAAAGAAATGACCGGATTACACATATAGAACTTATAAGATTTGACGGATCATAGTGACATGAGGGAACATTATTAAGTGAATAATAAAAACTAAAATAAGTCAAAAAAATTAACGCAAGATTAAGAGACGCTCAACAACTGAAGTACTACATATAGGTGTTGGATAATTACCACTAGAAATGTACTCAGGTCAAAAGGAAGATCACAGCAGCGCCAATAACAAATGTACAGGCTGGATAATAAAGCCAGTAGTCCAATGTTATTTCATGAATGATCATTTGAGTCCATATATTTTTCAACGAACGCCCAAGGGGAGAAGGAAATTGTATTGATTTATTTGAACAATCCAAGACATTAAGATAGAAAAAACAATGCATGTGACTAAGATGAGTGGCTCCACATATTGGTACAGTAACACAGGGAAAGCATAGCAATGCATTCAATTCCATGTGATTTCATTGATTAAAGGATAAATTCCTCTATTCTCCTGACTCCGCTCGTGATGCTTCGGATTAGGTTGTTACGGTAGCCAAGGTATTGGCTTCCCATACAGAGGGATCAGGTTCGAAACTTCAGACTAATGGAAAGTTTACAGAGAAACATTGATCCCTTGGTAAATGCTATGTAAAGAGCATTTCAAGAGGACTTCCTCCACGGGGGTTTTTTTTAACGTGGACTTCTGGGGACATTTCATAAGGAGCACGCTGATGATGAAGTCTGGTTTTCCCCGCCCTTCCCCCATTTAACCCTAGCCTTCATTAGCCCTCGCATCTTTCATTGGCGCAAGTAGTCACAAACGTCAGTCGCCTCACCCGTATAACAAACCAGGTGGTAATGAAGTAGGTTAAAAAATACAAATAGCTATCACCTTCGATTGATGAGCCTATGACGAGTGAAAAAAAGTGACGGAAATATGAAGTCGCAGCACCCTCCATAATTTAAGCAAAGAATACTTGAAAAAATATTTCTCGTGGCAGAGCCAGGTTCCCGCAGGTCACCAACCTCCATCCCTCCAATAGGTTTCACATAGGTAGGACGGCCATCAACATTTCAGAGTGAATTATTTAGTTAGGCCAGGGATAAAAAAAAATGCGATTTCTTTCGATTTTAGAAATTAACCGCTTACCACTGGTTGATCCGAGACAAGAGTTTCAGGTCGACACGGGAAATATTGCGTTACCTTAACATTATATTTTTAGGGCAGGCATAAGTGCCAAAAAATAAGAGAAATTCATTGTTGGACAGAAAATCTACTGCAGAATATTTCCTTACCAAACACAATTAACGAGCACATCGAAACAGTAATACGACCAAAAACAGCAAGAGCAGATGGAGAAAGAAATTCGACCAAACTTCACTTCACCAATCATCGTTTTCCTCCCTCAATGCCTTTTCCGCACATGCTCCCTTAACAAGTCGGCTATCGTGTCACCGATTAGTAGTTTACATCATGCCTTCGCAGCGGCTAGCAGGTTATAACGTGGATTTAGAACCGCGAGTAAAACTTATAAATACTTCATAACTTTCCACAGTACCGCGGATGAGTGATCTCACACTTCAAACATAGCAGGTTGCCAACTCCACAGGAAACAGGACAGAGATTATTAAAAATCTTGTCTTTTAAAAATGAAGAAGGGATGGAACACAGAAAGGGAATTAGAAGAGAAAAACAATGGGTGGAACTTATTATTAATCTCTATTCGGGGTATCCGCTGGGCTAAAAAAACCCATGGTTGCCGACGCTTCGATGGCCAAGTCGTCCATCGTCTTCAGGGCAGGGTAAAAAGTACGTTGGCAGAATGTCTTAGTGCCACGCTGTTTTCACAATAGTAATTCATAGAGCGTGTGAATGAATTGTCCGCCCTCAAGATCTCTTTTGGTCCTCATACCCTCAGCATCTCCATAATAGTCCAACATTCTCGTCCCATTCTTCTTTTGCGCAAGCGTTTTTCCTCACATCACCGTAATACCCATTCCCTCAACCATCAATTCATCATCCATACACTTTCGTTGACTTCTCCACATCTCTGCCGCTAATTTCCTTTCCTCAAGCACTTCCTCGTTCATCTTTCTCATTACCCAATGCATCCTCTCCATTCTTCCCCACACCCCCATCTCAACAGCCTCCAGTTTGCTTTCCTCAATCCGCAAAGATCTTATTTCCGACTTATAGGTGCCAGCTCCACCATGATTCATATTGGAGTTTTCACCTATCTGTTCTCTACGTCCCTCTTCAGAACACATCTGACCTCATTTTTATGCTCGAAAATACTTCATTATTTATTTATAAGAATACAGGCAGCTACCAATATTAAATAACAAAAACAAAACAACAAAATTTTAAATAACAATAATTATAAATTAATATTATGCGTACATACAAATTATATACAAATATAAAAAATCAAAGTTAAAAGTAAAAGTAAAAGTAAAAGTCGATGCAAATATACAACCGACGTGACGACTATAATCACTTCCACCATTCTCCTTGAAATAACTCCGGAGTTCCGATGATATAGGTGAACAGTTCTACTTACAATTTTTAATCCCCTCTCACCTAAATAATCATCATTTCTAACCTAGGAAAATCTAATTACCTTTGTCGCCTAATGGCTTACTGTTATCTCGTACCTTTCGCACTTTACATTGTTAAGTACTTATCATTGTCACAATAATTATAATCAAGAAAATACAGATTTCAAATAAATGTTTACAAATTTTGCTGGCAGCGTGGATTCATTGAGGGGTTCTGTTAGAACTGCGAAAAAAGGTAAAGTTGGAAGTCTACTGAATGCTAACTTTTCAGGATTGAAAAAAAGACGTCGCAGGTCCAAAGGATCAAGTTTTTCATTTGCATGCTGCATTTGCATTTGCATTTTCTTTAACGTCATATATTTTAGCTAATATTACAGTTACAAACTGGAAACTAAAAAAAGTTATAAATGGTAAATCTGAATTGCTTCACGCAGATTCATAATTTGCAGATTGCAACTTTATTCATTATTCGAAGCGAGAGTTGTTTTCCTTTATAAAAACTCGTGGGCGTTGTCCACAGATTTAGCACTTGAACTGTAGGGTTTCCGAAGTTCTGCGCGCATTCTACAAATCCAATGCCCAGAAAGAAAACGAAAAGCCAGCCAACAGGTTTTAAAAGTGAAAAGAGATAATCAATGCAGAAAAGACGAACTCCTCCTGAGGATTACGTAACCGAAAACTCCCGCCGGCAATAGAATTCCACTCGATACCTTGGAAATGCTGGACACGAAATCGTTAAGAAGAACCAACGGGAAAAAATCCAAGAGTTCTTGAAACTTGAAACACCCCTCCACAAAATAACCAAAAACTACGGCTCTGAGAGCTAACCGTGTCAAAATAGGTGTAAAAAGAATTGGGGATCGTATAAAATTAAGGTTGGTGTTCCACGAGAAAAAAATTGAACAAAAATTTAGAATAAAAGTTGGATCCAATAGATTAATATATAAAATTGCATGCAAATGAAAAGAGGCGAAATACCGAGTACTTTTACTGTAATAAAAGCGATATAATATGGCTCATGATAATCGGCTAAACGAGAGAATGGCAGTTCCAGACTTTCCTGAATATCCGGTAATGGTTATTCTAACCAATGTATTTAACCAATTATTATGAAAGCATTATTATAAAAGAGGCGAAATTAGAAGGCTAGAGAAGACCTAGCCTTAGTTTGAGAGAATATGTGAATGCGTAGTGAGGGGACAACTATAAACCCGTTAACTGAATTAAAATGGTTGCCATAGTATCGAAATTGCTTAAATCCTCTAGCACGAATTATTTAATCTGTGCCTCTGGTATACGCAGCACCATAAAAATGTCATCCTATTGATAATCCAGCGACAAGCGCCACAAATTGATTCCATGACTGGTTTGAGGGACCTCAGGCTATCTTTACCAATTCCCATAATCCTCACTTTCAGCTCTCGATTAGTAAGCCAGTAAAGCGCACGCAAGTGTCCTGCGCTACGCTGTGACATCGGTGCGATAGGTTTAGACCTTAAAAGATGGCACAGATGCAAGTCGAAAATCATATTTTTAACTGAGATAATAAAAAACTGGATTGACTGACAAAAATTGATAATAAACCAAATGCTATGCTTAGCGGTATTGTGGTTTGAATATATTAGTTCTCTAACTGCTCGGGTTTCGATATTATGTTCCCTGGGTCGTCACAGAAGTTTTTTTCCCACCTCTTCCACATAAGCGGCGCTTTATCCTACAGCAATGATTGCCTGAAGTTAAAAATAGGTATATATACAATTTAGCAAGGAGTGAACAGACAAAGAATTTGGTTTTGAATCTCTCAAAGCACAATCAAATTTAACAGAAAATATCAGTTGAGGAAGTATTCTAAACTGAAGTTTAGGATGGTAAATGTTGGAGGTCCATAAATTCTTCTCCATTTCTTGGATTTCCACCGCATAAATTGTCTTTGAGACAAGAGTTTCGCCCGTGTTCCAACGGTTGTCTTCAGGTCGAAGGGATATATTCCAGGGATATAATATTCTGACTCCAGACGAAAGATGAACCGACGAAAATCATAGTAGTTCTACCGATCAAGCCATAGAAAAAAATCCCATCTCTTCGTAAAGGAGTGTCGGATAAGTAGGGACAGTGAAATCTCTTCGACCTGAAGGCGCCCGTTGGAACACGGGCGAAACTGATATCTCAAAAACAACCTACGCGATGGAAACCCGAGAAATGGAGAAGCATTCATCTGAACGCTGCAGAAACTTACGATGGAATATAGGAGGTCCATGATTTATTTAGCATTCCTGGGGTTCGTCTAAGTAGAGTTTCACAGTATGTTTCAACTCCTAAATGTCAACCGCAGCAACTGAGAACTCTTTCGTGGAACTAGGCGGCACACAATTGACCGGGAATGACTTACCAGCATTCTCTATGACTGGCGTACGTCATCGCACTCACTCGGATGCCCGCAGGGGATGTAACTTCAGCAGTTCCTTGACCTAAATTAGAACTCGATGGTTATCCCAAAATACTTTCCCATTTGGATATTAAACAGCACCGCGAAGTAAGCCAAATGAACTAGAGAGATACCAATACGCCAATGAGAAACATTCCTCTGCTGTAAGGAAAAGGTTCGGTGCGCAGCAATCAATAAATTGAAATATAACTTGTAAATGTTGGTGGCAAAAATTTCCCCCATTTATTTTAGGTACTTCACGAAGTGAAATGGTGAGGGGAGAATGATCGTTTTTCTCCAAGATATATGTTATCTTTATGTATTGAAAATAAAGTATTGTCAGAGAATTGGCATTGATCGTTTTTCGGTGCTGTATCTGTCTTTTCTACTCGATAAATATTCCAACTCGTAAGTCGCATTAAATACACGAATTTAAGGTCCACTTTTTCAACTTTCAATTAACTTTTTCACCCCAGTTTGAAAGACCGTAATTAGAAGACCCGGATAAACTGGCATAGACTCATCCGGAAGTTCCTTTTGATGGAGTAAAATTGCAAAATGAGGCATAACGACACCGTTTCCAGGGATATAATATTCTACATCCAGACGAAAGATGAACAGACAGAAATTATCGCAGTTCGACCGATCAAGCCATAGAAAAAAATCCCACCTCTTCGTAAAGAAGTGACGGGTAAGGGAAAACTGTGAAATTCCAAGAGACGGAGAACAGAAGCCTCCAGTACAGGAAGATTGAATTCCGCGACGGATTCTCACGGTTCTTTGTTCTTCATTGTCCTTGCGGACGGAAAGGGAAAGCCAAAGACGGTTACAATGAGGACCGTTTTTTTATCATCCTCGGCATCAAACCAATGAAAACTAAAAGTATCCGTCGCGTCGTAGTCTCTAAAAACAGAAGCAGCCTACGATCTTTCCCTCACTTTCCTTCTCCCGTCCCAACATTCATGTCGAATTCAATGGGTCAGCGCACTTCAACCCCAAGTGCATACTTGCTGATCATTTAATTGAATCTTCCACATTTCCGCATTTCCTTCTTAGATGCCGCATGGGCAGAGGGTGTGTTGGCACCAGTATGAGGAAGGGAGGCAATACGGCTAATGAGAGAGAATGGACGAAAAGTGAGGTCTATGTTGAAGTATTCGAGTTGCACTCCGTTTTAGTTGATTAATACTCATGAGAGAAGGGAATTTTGATTTTAAAAATTTTGAGAGTATACTCATCTCATTTTGTCACTTCCGTCGGTTGTCGATAAGAGTTGAAAACCTGCGATATCTGAATTTTTCAAGTAATATCAGTCTAGATTGTAGCCGACCTTTCTCTAGCGGCCCCCAATTCAGTCCTTCCATCAGCTTTGTCACGTTCTCCATCTGCACGTCTTTTACAAGGCGAGCGACCATCCTATGTGCTCAGCAAATTTCGCGAATTAAATTTTTTTGTGGAAGGTCCCAAATGCTTGCGCCGTACTCGGAATTTTGCTCAGCAAGAACGAGATTACATCTCTCATTCACTTTTTCGTAAAGAGGCCGTTAAAATAATCACTTGAGAATACCCAATCTCTTTAAAGCGAAGTCCCCAATATCCTGAATGTGTTCAGCCTCAGATTAGGTGAAAGAAAAAGCACATAACGAACGAAAAAAGCATATAAGAAAAAATCACTTGCTAAAGATATTCACCACGGCCAAATTCACGCCTATTTACTGCGAACAAATTCCAATGATAAATAGATGCCGCGAATAGATGAATAGAACCTGGCGGTGAATAGATCCAAGGATATTTGACATGGTCATACGCAAGCAAACAAATTGCAACAATTAGGACACGTAGAAATCGAGGTGGGCGTTGGCTTGGGAAACCGTTACTCGAGTTACGGTTCATGTTAACATTTTCTCACGGTAATAAATTATTTCCCTAAGCCAGGAAAAAGAACGCAGCAAGGACGCAGACACACAAAGCATGAACTTTTCTTTCCGGCTGTATAATTTAGGTCTCATTGTGCATACCTTGAAAATTCACATGCTCGAGTTTTTGTACTTAGATACCATTGAATACCCTAAGCTCTATAGACGTCCAATTACAGTCAAACTTGCCGCAGTTCGATTACGGGACGGCAAGTGTTCATCATCATATGCTGAAGCCTTCAGGCCCCGGGTTTAAAAAGAAATACAAAGCCAACAAAAAAGAAGCCTTCTAAATAAGTGCAACGTGTACACCTTCATTAATAAGTTATGCATAAATTAAAAAATTAAACTATTTATGATCCTGAGGTACAACTGAACATAATATATATTACATTATAAAATTTAAACATCATCAACTCCGTCCAATTTTCAAGTATCTATGCCTGCAAGTTTGATGTATACCAAGATTAGACTTCTTTATCCCTTCACGAAGAGGCAATCTTCACGTTAAACATATCCAAGGCTCTTATGTAATACTTAAGTTCTCCGTTGGCATAAATTAGCATTTCCCTTGCCAAAACATTTGCCAAATCATAATATGCTTTTACATGGACAAGTCCCACAAGAATAAACGAGTCGCTATCACACAAATCATCAGTAAAACTTCTTCCGTAAAAATCAGGAACTTAAAAAGCTCTCGATCATAAAAAAGTTAACATTAGCTTCACACATGACACTACAAAAATGGTTAGCCCATATATCTGACGCTCATGAATATGAATTCATAGCGAAGGGCAGACGTAGACGACAAAAGTCATTTATTTCGGTGCTGATCAATGCAAATCGTTCCCCCATAGAGGAGATGGCTAGAAATATGGCCTGAGGCACTCGGAAATATTGCACACTCATGATATTCAAGCTCAATGAAAGCGTCGTGGGGTTTGTGCATATATAACGTCGTGTCCCCTTCAAAACTCCCAGAGTTCTATATCAGGCTTCTACCCTTGGAAGGAAGCCAAAATGTTTCTGGCGACCTTAAACTTTCAGCCTTAGAGTACCGTCTCCACTTTCGCTCTCGGGAAGTTCTGGCTCTCCATTGCTGCATTAATATGAAAATAAACCAACGCTGACTGCCATTAATATACCTTTATTTTTATATTTAAGTACTTTATTTTCACATACCGAGCGGTTTTGACTGTCAAATACACCTTTTAGATGCATTGAGAATTAACGAGACACCATTTTTTCAAATGAGAGTTAATTACCAAAACTACAACGTTGATAGTTTAACATCTAAAGTTTTTCTGCTGCTTAAGAGTTCGACGTCCATATACTAGCTGCCTGAAATTAGGGATAAATATACATTTTTGAGAGCACTCACTCATTGTAAAGCGCGTATTAATGTGGTGGTAGGCGAAGTTACTTTTTTAAACTGTAACATAGTTAAATAAGTCAAGAGTTAATTCTGATATCGAAGAGCAAAGAATAGTTATGGCTGATTCCAGATGGTTTCAAAGTAATGCATTGCAGAATCCCATTTCATCCGTTTATGCACTTGGAAGAGTTTTCTTTTGTACTGGAATAGTTTTCAATGAGCATCTTTTCCCTCTTTAGTTATTTTTTGAATACCGAACGGTTTTTACGGTCAAATAAACTTTTTCGATGCATTGAGAATTACCGAGAGACCGTTATTTCAAATGAGAGTCAATTACAAAAACTAACGTCGGTATTATAACATCTGAAGTTTGAGTGAAAAGAAAAAGGTGGATAAGAGATTTATCACAGCCATTGAGGTGCATGCATGCCCAGTGATCGATTCAAAACGGTTTATCGGTAATTCTCAATGCATCAAGGTTTATTTGACCATAAAAACCGTTCGGTATTTAAGAAATAACTAAAGAGGGAAAATATGCTCGTTGAAAACTATTCTAGTACAAGAGAAAAACTTATTCTCGAACAGACCAGGCTCCTGAAATTAACAATAGTGGCAGCAAAAAACGGAAAGAATTAATGAGGATGGCCGGAGGCTGGAATGCATAGAGCCAATTAAGAAGGCTGCCGAAATGACGAATCACGAAGGAATAAAGAGGTTTGGTGAAAAGAGAGCGGAGACGCTGAAGTAAACAAATCATGTTGTGTGATCCTATGTTTATGGCGACAGGAAAGCAATTGCCCCGTGCACCTATCTCACCGGAGAAAACACAATGACAGCGCGTTTATTCGGCGAGTCATTGCTTCTTCAAAGCGAACGTGTGGCCGGTTCCTTTGCAATCGGTGCTGCTGAGCAACATAAGTTAATTTTAGAAATTAAAAATTTAATCATTCATCTATGTCAAAGCGCTACATAAAATCTCAAATTCGCGAACAATTGCAATGTTGGTAAAATAATGCTTAAAACTTTTGCATCCATAGTCCCTCAAATTTTTTATCAGATTTTGACGATTCCGAACTCATGCTGCCGTTTGACAGTAGTAGACTTCTAATCATCCCTCGATGATGCTGGTCGCCGTTGGGGGGACGGATAACGTATGGATGGAAAGAGCATTCTCTGCCTTTGACGTGCATTTTAGAGCGATTTCATTAATCATTAAGAGAAAACATTCGCCAGTTTTTAGGTTAGAATTGTAACAAAAATAAAATTAGATACATACAATAGAGATATGTGAACTAGTTAGCTGATCAGGGATAAAAATATCAAAGAAACAGGCATGTTCTTAATTATTGGAAGACACTTGTGGAGCGGCCTTGGATCCTGGACTGCCCGCATTTCAACAGACGGGTTGGCAGCATAATGGCTGGTTAATGTAGCAGCAAAATTTTCTCCTCGTTTCACAGTTCTCTTGAACCTCACAAATCATATAATCATGGGCGAAGGCAGGATTTATGCTGGGGGGGAGGGGGCAGGACACCCATCCGTAGCTGTAGATAGGGGTAGCTGCCTCCCCTTGGCCACGCCCATGTCACCAATACGTCCATGGTTGGCCAATGCCACATTAATAGACAGGCCAAACAAGCAGCTTGCTCGAGCCACTACTCTTAGAGATCGCAATCATATAATAACCTAAAATTATACGAAATACGATGACTTTCAACGTGAGTTTACCAGCCCGGGAATGTTTTTAAGGTTTAGGAATATTTTCATTCCTATTTCGGTTGAACTCATTATAGAACATCTTCTTGGACACTATTCACAACACTAACCGCATTTACGAAAAATTTTTGAGATATTATTCGGTTAGTAGTGATAATAAGCACTGTACTACACCCACATACCATTACATAGAGGCTTCACATATCTACACCGGCTATGCATCTGAAAATTTTCCTTTCTAAGTTCACGAGCCTCTTATGTCTCTTACAGTTACCTAATGTTTCCACCTTGGGAACAAGGAGCACATAATGTAGGTATTTACCTCCGGGGCTCCTTGATGGGTAGTTCAGGCCGAGCCTGCTAATTTCTTTTCTTTTAACGAGTGCTTTAATAGCCTAGATCATTTTACTATGACCCCTTCTTGTAAACCGACATGGCTCTCCTTCAGTAGAAAGCACCTCGGCCGCTAGATAGATGCCTCGAGCACAATACACCGCGTAATAAGATGCATCATGTGGTCATTATACCTATGTCCATGATTGGCAGTCCCGACTCAAATTACTGTATTGCCTTTAAATGCAAAGAAATATAACTCATACTCGAGATATGAAAGAGATAGGCACACAGAATTCCGACACAAAGTGAAAGTTGTTGAAAAAGATGCGAGAAAGCTCTGGACATCAACAAGGATTAATTAACCGTTTAGCGATTCATCCCACGATTAATGATTTATTAACGATGATTTTTAAGCAAACGATTAAAATGATTTATTCCACGTCACATAGAGTGATTGAAGTGCTGTGTAATGCATTTTTTCCACTTCGATCAAATTATAAAAATTGGTTGAAAATTTCGATCCTAAGACAACAGGGTTGACATAATTCTTTATAATGACATTGTAATTCCATACTTCAATAATAGCCCAAAAAATTACTTTCAGAAATAAAAAAAAGTCACTCTCTCTCTCCCTCAGATACTCTTTTCCACGCCTCTTCACTCCAAGGGATTATTTCATTTTTTTCAAAATCACTCTCTAATTTATAGAATGCTTACTCTGCTCGTCGACTATTTGTAAACATAATTAGCTTAAAATTGAATATAAAACAAAACATTATCTTCGCCGATAAATTGTTTTTCTGGTATGAGGATGCGCATAGACTAGAAGTTTTTGAGATGATTTGGTGAAGAAAAGTGAAGAAGTAAGCTGAGTGGTGAGGGTAAGGAATGGGGAGAGGTTTCGTACAATTTGTAGGATGGGAGTGGGGGACAATCGACACCGGGAGTTTGAAAGATGCAGGTAAAGTGAATGGAGGACGTTTTGAGAGGTTAAGGCATGTTAAGGTAGAGCGAGATAGTTCTCTAGTCATACTGGGGACCATATTCGAATTGCACATTTTAATTTAAGCAGCTGTAGGAGCATGAATAAAATAGAGTATAATTTATAGTACACTAATATACTTTTATACGACAGAAATCCTAGTTTATCAAATAAGAATATCTACATAAGTCATTGATTTGATTCATTTTTTTACTAGGTTAGTTCAAAACTCCTTCACAACGGAGGTTTTTTTTACGACTGAAAAAATACTGCGGTGACAAAATGATTAATTTTGAAAAATAGTCGAGAAAACATACGAACTACACGCAATTAATGTTTTGACAAGATCATATTTTAAAATCTTGAGTGCGTACATTATCATTTCCCATGTGTAAAGGCTGGTATTATTTGTCAATAATCTCGGTAATAGTCCGGTAAGGGGCTGATATTTTGATTTCTTTGGAAGAGTATGATATTTTTCTTTTAAATGAGAGCAAATTCATTGCTTTCTAGAGAAAATGATATTTTGCTGGAATTGCCTTAAGGAGGGTAGCAAATGAGAGGTCGTTTGGTCAAGATGGAAGAGAAAGGAAGAGGAATTAAATTTTGGACAAAATAAGGAGAGGCTGAAGGCATGAGAAGGTTATGAAAGACTGTAGCGTGGGAATATTAAGCTACGAGTTGAAAAGTTCAAGTATAACGCTGAAATTGAAAAATCATGCAGGGAACTTTGCAAGAACCTACCAAATAATTGAGGAAGTAATAAAGGTCAACATATAGGTCAACGATCATACGCGCACCGCTTCACCTGCCAGAATCACATAACCAAAAGTGAAGCGAATAAGTTTAAACTCTTCCTTCCTTCAATATTCCCCCTCCACCAACCTATCCTTCTCACCGTAAGATTGACATACTTTATAAACTACTACACTCCACAAAATGGCAGTGGTAGTAATCATCAGAGATGATTATGAATCACTCAATAATCGCGTTAAAGGTGCAGTTTAAAAAAACTGTGAATTTTTCCAGGGAGGACTTTGTACTCGCTAAGTTTCGAAAATAACAAAGCCATAACGAAAAACTAGGCTGATTTTTGCATAAAAATTGGGCGTACAAAAATCTCTTCTATGCCAAGGTTGTTATGTTCTGCCAAGGCTCTGTAGGGAGAAAAGAGCAAGCTAGATCGCTATGTGTGTGAATTTTTCTCGTTTATCAACACTACTCAATAAAATACCTTGAATGTTAACTTTTTCAGTTTCTGTAACAGCCCAAGCTGATACTACGATTTGCAGTTGAAAGAATTTTAAGTATCGTATTCCAATTCAGGCATAAGCGTAGAGACGCATCGTTTTACCCCTATGTGGCATTTGCGAATTCCTTTCGTTCAAAGTGGAGCCCACTTTCTCCACATAACGGGCAAAGACCTTCCCTGATGTATTCCTCGCGACTACCACCATCGATAGAACGCACCAGTGCAATAACCGCAACAACACGCCTTTCTTTTGCCGCCTATAGAATTATGACTGTAACTTGTTGAATATTTCACTTTATTACTCCAGTCATTTTTATGGTTTGGAAGAATGATGGGCGGCAAAAGTAGACGAAGCAATTTGCAACATAGTAGCAAACGTTCTGCAACAATATGAAAAAAACGCAGAAGAAGAGACAAAATAAACCTACAACCTGAGGCATAACAGCCTCCTGAAAACTATAACAAATGGAAGAACAATGTTCGCATTCGTCTACGCAGCACTCTCCCAATTTCTTGTCTGAGTGCTCATAGTTATTCTGACTGCCCTTGGCCTGCGCCCGGCATCCGGGCGAATGTGCGTGGTTCTGATTTCAGATGGGATGAGTGCTGCATGCTTGGTGTGGAATTAGCCCGTGCCACACACCCTAGTGGTGACTTGTATGGTATTTCGTAAATGTATATTTAGATGAACAACTGAAAATTGCCACGGCAGACCGAAGATGGAGTACCTACATTAAGCAAATTACTAACGGTACCAAAATGACGACCTACAGCGGAATTAAACGTTTAACTGTGAGGAGGGAGTGGAGATCTGCCAGAAGCCAATTTCGGATTGATGGCAGTTTTTGCTTAAAAAACACTTTGTACACTTCCACACTTTTTGATTGACTACGATCGGTTTCGACATTCACGTCATTCTCAAGTAGAATACAGATCTGTATTCTTTCTACATTCACATCTATATCAACATACTGCCCTGCGAGCCGCCGCATGGGCGTGTGGCAGGGGGTTTTAGGACACCAGCCGTGTAAATATGTAAGGTTTTGGGAGGTGAAATGGTGACGTGTATTACGGGAGTGTATTTAGTGGAGCTCTGTTTTTATTGTGGTCGCTTAGCCAAGCCTAGCGTGCAGCTTCCTTGGTTATGACTTAAATGTCGAAAACGGTCGTAGTCAGTTAAAAAATCAGGAAGTGTACCAAGTGTTTTCAATCAACATTCTCATCAACTTCCACACCAACAATCAGCATTATTTGATGACAGCTGATAATGATGATGCTTAAGTCTCTTCCCACACGCCGTTGCGGCGGTTCGCGGGGCAACGCGCAGATGCGGAGTCAGATCAGCCGAGAAACGCAGGTCACCACCGGTGCGCGTGATCAGTGAACTATAAAGCCCCGCCTCTGAGCGTGGCCGACGACGGCACCACGGAGACGCCGATTGCGAGCGCGACCAGGGGACTTCTTCTCAACAGCATCTCCGAGTGCGACCGCCACGGCTGCCATCAAACCCTGCCATCAGCCCATCCCGCCCCCGAGGCCAGAGAACCGGTTTCAAATCGGTAGCGGCGGCAGAGGCAGTAGGTATCTACATTTCGTATTTTAGGTGCATCGCCTCAATCACCAACGAAGGGATTTTCATCGTAACGGAGACTTTCGATTCATCAAATGTCTGTCGACATTTTCTTTTGCTCGCGGCGAGATTTAAACGTGAGGGATCATGTCATCAGTGCCGACAAGAGGAGCCTCAGGGAGCCCTCACCATGGTCAGAGATATATAGATCTCTAAAACATTTGAGCGAAGACGAGAAGATAGGAGTAGATCGTTGTGGAAGATGGAGAGGGCGCTCGCTATGGTGGCCAATGCTTACGTGGGTGTAACCTGTCCGCCATCTTTGTAAACCCCGATTTTCCCTTAGCACATACGCGCTAATTTTGCAATTTTACGATGTTTTCCATCGATGAATTACAAGAAATCAGAATGCGTTTACTTCTTTAGTATGCATTCTTCAAGCGTATAATTTTCTATTTTGTTAAATTAATTATAACCTTCATTTCTGGTAAAGACTTTGGTAAAACGTAGTAAAATCCATTTAACTGAGAGACCAATGCATGTTTCAAGAGTTAATTGCCTTAAATTTCAAATAGTAGGTTGATATTCTTGCTTAAAATCCACAAATTCGTCCATTCCATCGTGCTTTCCAAAGGAAGTAATGAAAGATCAGGAATAACCAATACGGTAGATATTTCGGTTGTCAGTAACAGTTTGATGACATAATGCCCCATTCATTTACCTCCATAGAGCAGATGGACCGGTGAATACCAATAGATCTAAATCTATATACAATCCTGAGAGCCGCCACATAGGCGTGTGGCGGCTCTCAGGATTCTCATCTCAGGGGGTGTTAGGACACCAGCCGTGTAAAGATGTAAGATTTAGGGAGGTGAAATGGTGACATGTATTATGGAAGTGTATTTAGTGGAGCTCAGTTTTTACTGTGGTCGCATGTTGTGCCCAGAAATAATGAGTTTTTATACCTATCAGTTCGACAATGTATCTCTCTTATGTTATCGCTTCTGTCAGACTTAGAGATGTAGTGAGGCGTCATGACAATACTCTATATGTCGCTCTGAAACACTGCCATTTTACGATGTAGTTAGCAGATGAGCACTGATGGCAGGAATGATGCATTAAGTTGATGATAAAAGGCGGGTGAATGGGTTAATATCAAGTGAAGTATTGCACAGTGTAGAAACCAGGAATCTGAAGAAAGAGGATTGTAGAGTAGATTGGAGTCGTTTGAGATTTTGGTGTGGAGGAGAGCGAAGCCGGGTGGAAGGAAAGGGGGACAAAATTGTGTACTGATCAGTAAGGAGAAGGTAAATCATACGTTGATCCCATTTATGTGAGTAATAGCGTTCACTAAGCCAAAAAACATTTAAAAAACATCCAATAAAAGATGTTCACGCCAACTTACTGGAGTGCATTCCCTTAAAATTGAGGGCCGTGGCTCACCTCGGCAGAAAGAAAAATCGCTCATTTACGACACTATCAACTTTTGGCAATTTGAGCGCGAAACCGAGTTATGGGCGATGCAGAAAGTCAAAGCCCAGATTTATTCTAAGGTGAATCCATTTTATTATTATTTATTAGGGATATACCACTTTACAGCAGTTTCCCTCCCCAAACCCAACACATTTATCTTCCGATAAGTAGGGTCCACTCATCAGGTCCATCACCCTATCCCCACTCTCCACCAGTCCCTATCAAATGCATCTTCCATATCCAACCCCCTCCTATCCATTTCCTCCCTCACTCCATCCCACCATGACTTCTTGGGTCTTCCTCTTCTCCTTCTGCCTTCCGGAACCCATTTTAGCGCGGCTTTCGGTATTCTTTCATCGCCCATTCTTTGGACCATCGCAATCTTCTTTCTTCAATAGTCTCCACTACATCCATCTCTACCTCCATGATTTCTCTTATCTGATCATTTCTAACTCTTTCTATTCTCGATTTTCCAGCCGACCTCCGCCAAAAGTCCATTTCAGTGGCTCGTAGTTTACTTTTATCTCTTTCATTTGTAGTCCATGTTTCGGCTCCATAAAGCATTACACTTTCTCCTATTGCTTTATATATATATTTGTTTTTGTCCTATTGAGTATGCTGCTCCATAATAAGGGATTCAGTATTCCAATTGCCCTTTTACTCTGGCACATCCGATTCTCTATTTCCAATTTTGAGGATCCATCAATTTGTACTACTGATCCTAAATACCTGAAATGGGATTCTTTTTGGATTTTATTCCCGTCAATTTCTACATCTTCATTGCTGCTGGTTAGACGTTGAGGTTTCTTCCAGTTAATTTTTAGACCCCATTTCTTATATTCTTCTGCTAGTTTCCTGCACATGTACTTGATATCTTCAGTGTCTTGTGCAATTATTACCTGGTCGTCAGCAAAAAGAAGATTCAATAATATTATATTTTCATTCAGAGGTAATTCCATCCGTCCACATTTTCTGGTCCATTCTCTTAAGCTGACGTCTATATAAACCTTAAATAATGTAGGTGAGATGCAACATCCTCGAAGAACTCTTTTTGAGGTTGTGAAGGGCTGTGATATATTTGGACCGATTTTGATAGCAAATTTGTTATCTTCATACATTTGTTTTAGTATTCTTCTTGTTGGTTCACTTATTCCGGCTATTTCTAGAGCTTCCCATAACTTCTCCCTGGGGGACCTAGTCATACGCTTTCTCAAGGTCAATAAAAACCAATTCCACTTCTCTATTTTTAGTTTGGCATTTTTCAAGTTTCATTTTTCAAGTAACTGTCGTACTGTAAAAATATGGTCATTACACGATTTTCCTCGTTCCTGAGATGAATCCATCTTCAGACTGATTTCAATTGAACTATCCCCTCCATGCTCGTCCATCCTGTGCTGCCTCCCTAACTCTTCGTAACTCCTTCCATTCATAATATCAGTCAACATATTATTTCTTCGTCTTCCTCTCCCTCAATTTCCCTCGATCTTTCCTTCTAGCATTCTATTCAGAAGGCAATCTTTCCTTAGGACGTGTCCCATCCAGTTTGCCTTCCTCTTTCTTACTGATCTTAAAACATTCCTTTTCTCATTCATCCTCGCCAACACTTCCTCGTTTCTCACTTTATCACTCCATATTAATCTTTCCATTCTTATCCATAGCCACATTCCAAAACCGTCTAGATAATTCTCCTCTTTCATCCGGACTGTCCATGTTTCTGCTCCTTAAAGCACAACACTTCAAATAACACAGTGTGCAAATCTTTTCCTTAAGCCTATGTTTATTGCTTTGGCTGAAAGTAGTTGGTTGGTTAGTGGCTCAGATTACACTAGCATGAATATGGATTTATATACTACGCGACATGAATTAACAATCTGAATTATATAATTGGAGTTAAAAATATTTTGGCGAAAAGAATAGATTAAGATTTTATTGTATTCACTATGGAGACAAAAGGAAGTTAATTTCAATCCAAAGGTATATAAATAAAAACTATGAAATACCTGAGCCATTTTTCCGTAAACTTAAATGATTAATACATATCTGGGGCTATCTATTTTCTTGAAACCACACGGGGGTTCTTTTAGTTCGATGTTGTGCGTAGAGTTGTATTCTTTGAAAAGGAATCCGTGAACAAAGTCGACCCATGAACTTTTCCTCGGCTAAGGCCATTTGGGTTATTACCTGCCTAGAAGCTTTCTATCTCGAAGAGGCGAAAATGCCGAACGAGGAGTTCAATCGGCAACCGGCCATTCACCGAGAAAGTTTACAAGAGCGCTTTAAGAAGCCTCACAAAGCAATAGAGTTGGAGCAAAGTAGAGGCCACTTAAGAATAAAATTAGCTAACTTTAACAGCAGCAGACATACGAAAAAACAGGTTTTCTGTCAAAAAAAACCTGATTGAAATTCCTAAAATAACCCTTTTAATAAAGACTTCGCGGCCCAAGACGATTTAATAGAATTGTCTACCTGCTGAATACCTGTTATATACCTGTTGTTCACCTAGCAAGATTCCGATTGTGATGTTTTATAAATTTTTCTTTTATATGTTCCCGATTTCATGTAGATGGTAATGGCTCCATTCCATTAGAAGTTATATAAAACCAGGTGTTACGTAGGCTTAATTGTGACGTCTATTCTTCGTGGTAAACTTTTCCTCGAGGCTTATTACAATCGGTCATGAAAACCACTATACACAATACATAATATTATAAAACCTCTAACAGAGACGTTAAATTGCGTGACTGCAAGGTCACATAAAATCATCACTGTTATGGCTGCTTATGTTTCCCGGTAAACTTTTCTGTGTAACTTTTCCGGGACAACAAACGTGAAATTTTACCTGTTACACCGTTCCGAAAAGCCTGGTTTTAATATACATATGATGGAATTGTGCTAGTTTTACAATAACCAAGCCGATATGTTTGTATAATGAAACGTCTTTGCTATAATAACAATACATAGCAGAACAAATGAACGATCTTGCTCGCAATTTGTGTCATTGATGAACAGTATACGAGGGTGGTGTGAAAAGTTTCCGACCTAACAAAGATACAAGTCATTTTTTTAAAATTTTTTTTATTTTTCAACATAGTCTCCTAGTAACTCTACACACTTCTCCCAGCGATGCTCCCATCTCTGTAACCCGTCCAAATAGTACTCGGCGTTTTTCTCTGCAAAATAATTGTTCACGAAGGTGATTGCCTCTTCATTTGACGAAAATCTCTGTCCTCCGAGCGCAATTTTTAGATGAGGGAACAAAAAGAAGTCGCTTGGGGCTAGATCAGGTGAGTAAGGCGGATGGTCAAGCAGTTCAAACCGTAATTCGTGGATTTTCGCCATGGCAACCGCTGAGGTGTGAGACGGGGCGTTGTCTTGGTGAAACAGGATTTTATTTTTCTGCAAATGTGGCCGTTTTTCCGCAAGTTTTGCCTTCAGCTTGTCAAGTAATGATGCGTAGTATGCTCCTGTAATGGTTTTTCCTTTTTGAAGATAATCGATTAAAATAACTCCATGACTATCCCAAAAAACAGTCGCCATCACTTCCCCAGCCGAAAAACCAGCTTCTGCTTTTTTTTGGAGCCGGTTCCCTCTGTGCAGTCCACTGTTTGGACTGTATTTTTGATTCGGGCGTATAATGGTGTATCCATGTTTCATCTACAGTAATTAATCGGCGCCAAAACTCGGATTTATTGCGCCTAAATGCGCCAACAGAGCATTGGAAATGTTCATTCGAACACGTTTTTGGTCTAACGTGAGCAAACGCGGCACCCAACGCGCGGACAGCTTTCTCATGCCTAAATCTTAATTTAAAATGTGACAAACACGTTCTTTTGACATGTTCATAACCTCTGCTATCTCTCTCACTTTAATTCGGGCGGATTCGTAAATGTAGATTGGGGAAAGCACAACATTCAATCTCGGGCACCATAACATGGAACACCAGGTCATTAATTGATGCAATGTATGGATCATTTACGTTAAATATACGAAATATAAGTAGATACATAAACAAATGCGCGATTGTATTCAACGCCCGACTCTGAGGTCTCGCCCGGCTCTGGACTCACAGTTAATCGCCCATATGAGCGCAACGAGCCGAGGTCCAGACCACACGGAAATATCAAATTTGACAGGGAGTCTTTCGGCTTTTTCCCCGCGTCACGTTTCGCGTATTTGTTTCATCCACGCGAGCTGACCTCGAGGATCACCATTTGAGTTTCCTCTGCGATGACAAGTGGGTTTTCGACTCCTCCACCGCTTCCCTTCCCTTCGCCGGCGGTAAGCAATTCGATACGCGTTCGAGGAGTTCGCTGGATGGAAAGAGGCACGCGATCCTTCGCGTTGGTACACTTATTCGATCTCGAAGCGGATGGAGCAGGTAATGAGTGGCAAAGGGTTGCTGAGGGCAGCCAACAGAGGGAAGGATATTGAGTGTTAGGGGGAGAAAGAAAATAGGCTTTCTGGGCGGGATGAAGGACAACGTGTATTTCCGAATCATCAGGGAAAGAGCTGATAGAAGAACTAGATTGAATTTAACGATGATTCAAGAGATATGTAAAAAATTGAAATGAAGAAAAGCAAAGTCCCTTTGAGTCATTAGCTGAATTAGGTTGAGATTCCCTCCTGGTAATGAGAACAAGAGAGATGATTACTGTTAAAATTACCGCCCTGAAGAGACCCAGACTTTTTCTCTACATCAGTAAGGAGGGCCTATAAACATAATGAAAATAGACACAGTAGCTGATGGACTGGAAGGTTTACATCGTTTAAATGATTCTTTTTCTTAAGTAAATTTATGATAAAAAAGGACTATTTCGCAACTACAGCTAAGCAGCCAAAACATTTAAATACAGAATGACTATACATCGATACATTAAGCACGTTTTCATCCGCAATGACAGAAAAACAACTGTTTTTACATCACCCTGTTTTAATAAGGCATTGTGGCGTGTCACGGGGTACACCGTAGTTGTAGAGAGCTGAAGAAAATATATAAAGAAGAATAATTACACACCAAGGGTTGAAATACGCCATGAAAAAATCATTTGACTTGACCGGGATTCGGTGTGTTAGCCAGTTACACCACCAAGCCATCTTTCTTTAAGGCAAATTTCGAGGGGTCAAGTAAAATGATTTTTTCATGGCGAATTTCAGCCCTAGGTGCATGTGTACCCGTGCGAGTGACTTCGCACCATATCATTTGTAAAAGCAATGATTGGAAATTCAGAATAATTACCACAAAAACTTAGGTTCGTGTGGTCACTGAGGAGCAGAAAGCATTAATTTGATGACCATTAAACCCACAATTACGGCTAAGCCACCTATATCGATAATTACGCAACCTGAGCTTCAGAGGGCGCGTTGGATTGGAAAAGGGGGCGCCCGGCCAGAGGTTACCTCAACGGAGACGGCGAAGGGCAAGGCGGGCGGGCTTGGCGTTAGCTGGGCGTTGGACTCACCGATGTGGGTAGTCGACCACGTCGGATCCACGAAGAGGGCTAAATGCCTCGGGTGTGGAGAGGTGGTCTTTGCGGTGTGGCTCTCTATTGGATAGGGTGGTGGGGAGGGGCGACGGACCAACCGAGGAGAGGACAAGCGAGTTCGAACTTTCTCGCGGGGATCGATCTCAGGCCACGAAAGGGCGACGGACGGCATTTCCTCTCCTCTCAACGGCACGTCATCGGATGGGGACGAGAAAAATGCAAGAGACTATAAGAGGGAGAAGTGGGGACTGGGGGAGGGGGAGAAGAAGGGGGGCGGACAAGGGACGGCTGAGAAAGGAGGAGTCGGGTTTGTCCCTGATCCATCGGCGAAGACAATTTTAGAACGTGCTTAACATAAGCAATTCAGTCTCCACGTATAAAGAACGGTAAACCTTTATGATCTTCTCCATGCTCGCCAACATCGAAGGGCAACATCCAAGTTGGCGAGAACCTCATGGGCATTTGTCAGAGGAGTAAAAAAAAAAGAATCAAGCCGATAAATTATGTTGGGAGAAAAAGTTAAATACAGTAAAACACCGTTTGACGGAACCCCACTAAACGGGGACACGGGTTAACCGGAACTATCAACAAACATTGAATAATCAACTACACAACTGAGAAAAAAGACAAGCCTGGGCCTCAAAAATCGCGAAGAAAAGTGCAGAAGAAAATGTTCGACTATTTCAAGTAATAAATAATTTGTGATGGATAGATATTGATTTCGACAATGTAATTTAAGTAGAATTGCATGTAATTAACCTTTGAATATCAACTATCGAATATACGAAAGGGACAGGTAATACGCAATGGTTTCACCCTCTTTATTTCGGTTAAGCGAGGTTCTCCTGTATGTTTAGCCATATCAATTCCATCTTTTAAATGTCTTAATTCCACAGCCCCGATTTCAATTTGAAGAACACAAAGATTAAGAGTCACGGAATAAAGATGCTAAAGGAAAAATTTAAAAATAGACTATAATTTTAACTTTTCCTAACTCTGTAATCGAGAAATTCCATGAGAACACGGCAAACGTTAAGAACTTCATATATCTAAATTCAATTCCAGGGTAGGAGCGTTAGATAAGGGGAACTTATCACCGGAGCAAGTAAAAATCCAAAGGCCTGAATAAATTACACTAAGAAGGGGTTCGTGGGGTTCATTGCACTATAATTCGTGGAGAGGAATTCTCATGATTTTTCCATCTCATTTCGGTTGTTTCATTCGCCACTGCCCAACTATTCAATTCGTCTTATTATCATGACTTATTAAATTCACACGATAATGCACAAATAATACCAGTCTTGACTTCGAAGAGAGTTATATTACCGTAATAACTTAATTCCGTTCAAAAAATACTTTTATCCAGGTGTTTTTATAAATGAACTTTGTTGTCTTGGTAATGTTACAGGCAAACATCTGGGTTTATTTTTTTTTTAATTTCAAACCGATCTTTTACAGCATAAATACAGAAATGTACGTCACAGTCGAGAGGAATGCCGAAACCGTTGCTATTTTACATTTCTACACTGATGAATAAATAATGACAATACCAACTTTGTTTAAATCTACAGAGTTCTTTATTGGTACAACTAGTTTCAACGCTACTGCGTCATCTTCAGGTACCTAGATGACTGTTGTTATCGGTATAAAATGTTAGTGTTGCATCCAATTGTACCAATTGCATTCAAGGGTACTTGAAGATGACGCAGTAGCGTTGAAACTAGTTGTACCAATAAAGAACTCAATAGATTTAAACATAGTTGGTATTGTCATTATTTATTCAATAATGGACTTCCACAAGGTTACGCCTGAAAGGATTGAATTCATCTACACTGATAAATTTTCCATTGTTTACGCACTAATTTTCGAAATCCAATCCGTTAGCAAACGAATCAATTGCTCAGTTATGATCCGCAAGGTTACAAAATAACCCCCCATATCGGCAATTGGGAGGATCCAGGCTTGAATCCCAATCAAGAGGATTTGATTACCCCACTGCTTTTCACCCGTTGACATAAGACGAATTTTCAGAGGCGGAAGATTCTCCATAAAAGTGTTCTCCTTTCGATGATCACCATGAACACCCCGTTTGTTCCTGATTGTCCTCGGACAATTCAGCGTAACACCATATATAGTAATAACATTTCCTACCAATAGTCATCTAGCGCTAAGGTCTCTGTCTCTTCTTGACTTCTTCAGTCAGAATTCGGAACGATAGAGGTACAGCGACTTGCGCAATCCCCAGCATTAATAATCAAGCTGTAAATAGAAGGAAACGTTGCACTCTCCAAACTGCTATGGTATTTTCTGGGAAGACACCTTCTTCCAAGTATTTCGAATTAACCTCTTGAATTATAATCCCATTTTCTAGATCTTTTCACAGCCCGCTAAAGTTTTATTAGCTACAAGAAGTTTGCTACTGATGAACTAGCTCACGCATTGTTTTTGTCACAGACAATGTGATAAGGTATGAGCCCTCGAAGGATTCTGATCCTGATGAGTATATACTCACGCTCTGTTACCGAAAACTACGACGGACTTTGTAATTTAATTTGAAAAACTGAACTCAATCGTTGAATATGCCGTACACACACGCACATACTTTTCAAGCGATTTACTTTCGAATGACGTTGAGGCAATTGACGGTAAAGATATAATTATCCATTTGGAAAGCGTAAAGTACATGCCCAACTCGCTCACCGAGTTTTCACTGTTCTCGCCCTGCGAGGAAAGTTTACGTTTTCAGAGTGTGACGTAAAAAATTGCAGAAATCTATAAAAATATATATTAAATCAGATAGCATTATAAAATCACAGATATTGTGACAATGTTCATGAATAGGGTGCAAATTAGAACTATGAGGAATCACCGTCCACTGAGTGCATTAGTTTTAAATTTAATGACATCACTTTCAAAACAGTGAGCGTGATTAATTTCCAGTTCCAGAACGAGAAAGCTTTTAGGTAAAACGTTGAGGGCTACCAGCACTCTTGGAGGCAAACCATTCGATTAGTGATTAGGTGTCATCTATATTGCATATACCAAGTGAAAAAAATTAATTTAATTACACTAATTTTCACTAAGCTTGATTTAAGTAACACTGTGAAGCATCGGGCAGAACCTATCCCGTTTACAAACCCAAAAAATGACATAAGTGAATGCTAAGTAAATAATATTGACTCCGAGGTGAAATAAAAAGTGCTTAAAGTTTAAGCTATGCGAATATATCAAACGTTTGAAACTCAAATTAAAGTTTTACTCGGCCCCTCACAAAACGCTAAATCCCATCTGAAATTATTTGTACACTATGCTAGAAGCAATCGCCATTCAATTCACGGCCTAATAACCCCGACAACTAGTTTTACTTAAAAGATTTTACTTAGTAATCGGTGAAAAATAAAAACAAGAAGAAAATCATTTACGTAAGTCATGATTCCTATTTATATAGCATAGATCTGAAGAGCCAAGAAACAAAACTTACTTTTTTTTAATTTTCTGAAACTCAATGGGCTATTTTCATTTACTAATTCAGTCTTTCAAAGAGAATTAATTGCTGGTACTCCAGGGTCAGTTATTTTTTCCAAATTTTGTCTTGTTTCCTAACGCCATGTCAACGAAAGCAGAACTTCGCACCCAATAAATAGTAATAATGATCAAATTAAGAAACTAGCAGTAGAACTTTACTTCAACGTGTTTTGACAGCTGATATCATTACACTCAAACTGTCTGCCACTTGTAGACAGAAACTGTCCGATAGTTACAGGCCTCTTTGCTTTAAATTCCCTCAAAAACCTCTACAGAGCAGACAATTATCGCTGTCGATTCAATTCTGCCAATTATTGGTAAGAATTCTTAACACTAAATCCCACTTTAGAGCAGGATCGGTCAACACACGAGTCAAACTTGTTCTTGGAAACAATTTAAAAAAATATTCGATCATTATAAATAAGATTTTTACAAGTTAGGGCAATTGACAGTAGTATTATAAAAGAATTATAGTAATTCTTACAGCATCGATTGCAATTACAGCTAAATTATATGAAATAAATCATTACCAAGTAAGCCAATGTTTATTGAAACATAGGGCCACGATAGTTTTATTTTTAGTTTCGATTTTAAGTAAGCAATATCACATGAATACTATAGATTTGATTATGATAGTTTTACTTTCAGTTTCAGGTTTACTTAAGGCCACATAAACGTAACTAGAGAGCCGCACGTGGATAGCCAGTAGCAGATTCCCAGCCTCTGCCCCAGATATTTCATGAATGAACATACCCTAAATACACGACCGATTGGAGAGTCACTGATAAAAAATCTACCATTTTGAATGAAATGAAATCCTAATACTCATTTCCATTTCTGCGGTTCGATCCCAGCATACTACCACTTCTCAGCCTATCCAACATCGGAGGTGTCGAACTATTCCAAAGCTATTGGCGTTTTCCCGTGAAACTCTCGAGCTTAGGGAATCCGCGCCTAACATCGCATTGGGATTCGTTGAAACTTACCGCCGGAGTTGCACTCTCGTGTCGGACGAAGGAATTCCCAGGCGAGGGGGACTTTCTGTGCGGTGAAAGTCATGAACACTGCCCACACCGATGAGACCTCCATGTCTTCTTTTTTTTCCTTACAAGGTTTGCTCGGGAGACTTTAAGAGTTCCCACGCTAGTTTCCCGGGTGGACGGAAAGAAGGCGATAAGACAATGACATGATAAAAGCGAAAGGCTCACACTCTCAATGGCCATTTCGAAACAACTACTCCAGAAATGTCGCTACCTACTTCTCGAATTCATGATGGGACCACGAAATACTCTCTCAAGAATGACACGAAATAAATTCCGCCATCTCAATGAAAATCTTATCAGAGCGTTGATTTATAGCGGCCAAGTTGGTGAGGCATAGGCACTAACGGCCAAAAAATCAATCAAGATTATATATGAGAAAAAATATCATTCGCTGCACAGTGATAAATAACAATATGATCGGATTTGGCTGTTAAAAAAACATTTATTTAGATTAAAACTAAAAAAAGTAATAGCTGGTCGATACATCAATACATAAGAGGCTTCGAGTAAAAATTCGTCAACCTTAGCAAGAAGATTCATTTGAATGCAAGGAAAATTTAGAAAATTTCAGTTGGTTACCGGTCTGTCCACGTAAATGTTGAGAGATTCGAAATGTTCTTCACAAAAGTCGAGTATTCGAAAAGTTTCATTGACCTGCGACTGAAGTAAACATGCTATGCCGATTGAATCTCGACACTGACTGCTGAGGAAAGACCATTGATAAAAATAAGAGAATATATACAGCCATAAATTACTATAGCACATTTAAGTAACAATTAGGATATTAATGCACAATTGGTCTTATCGCAATACCAAGGCGTGCAGTGAACGCAGAAAAGTAAATGTTACCTTAGATATCGGAACGAAATATCATGAAAACTTCACATATATGGCCTGAATAACGAATTGAAAACTGTTCACGAAAGCATAGTGTTAAAACTACGTAAACTGACGACATAGCTAGAAACAACGCGACTGTTTGCGCGTCAAAAAATTATCTTCATGATCATTCTCAGTGACGCTATTATTCTTTCGCTAATCATTTCCTTAATCTTCATTTGTTTATTTCACCGGCTCAAAGTGAACAATGTAGATCAACCTCCTCAGGAAGCTAAATAGTTCATGTAGAGAGTTCCATTGCTTCTCCATCCTAAAGACACATCTACAAGAAGAGCGCTCGAGCTATTTATTCTTGGCATCGAACAATTGAGTACTACGAATCCACCAAACTACAACATGGAATATACGTGATACTGCTTGCCAGCCTAAAAAAAACAAGTCTGCTGTAAGAGTTTCAAATGGAGAACTATTTAGGGTGGAACACACGAACGGACAACAGTGAGTTTTGGTTCTCAAAAGACAAGTGAGATTTCGATTTAAAGCGTCATCATTTGCATCGAATTGGGATAAAAAATAATACACGCCTTAATGGCGAGTTATTATAGCAAATGCAAGCACAAAGGATCTCCACCACTGAAAGCTGGAAATGGTCTCATTTATTCGCCATAAGCTTGAAAAATCGCCTTTTTTGCAGCACTAGTCTATTCCCCTCCTCGACGCATCCCTTTATTTAGAAGATCCATACTCGCGCGGGGAAAATATTGAAGCAAACAACGCACAAAAAAGCGACAGAGAATCAATATTTGGACACATAATGCCCTCGGATTGCCCGATCTGGCCCGGGGCGGCCGTGAGTCCCGGCAGAGAATTCCAAGTTGGAGGGAATCGCGGGATAAAATTCCAGAGGTCCAGAGGAGGAGCCAGAAGAGTTTAAACAGCACTCAAGAACACGACATGTAAGCACTCATCGTAAGAATCATAAAGAAGATCCTATAAAGACCTTCATTAATAATAACTTGAAATATAAAGGCTTTAGACACGTTACGACCTTTGCTTTCTCAGGGGCATTTCAAACACGGTGAGACATGAATAAGAATAAGGTACCAAGATAAGAACAAGGCAACTTTCGACTTATATTTGTTTGAATTCTCATAGAGCCCCATGAGCCGCCTTTAGGGCATATGGCTGAGGGTGTTGGGGCACCATCCATTCTTGCGCTAGGGTGAATGTAAAGCGTTCGGTGCTGACGTATTCGGTTGCCATAAAAGTCGTGGGTGATCTATCGTGGTTATGTCCCGATTAAAAATTTTTGCCAGAAAAAAGAAGTAAAAAGAAGTCCAGAATTACAAAAAATTCTGGTGCATTAAACTCTTTCTCTGACGGGTTCCAAAATAACTACTTATGTGACTCTACTGTCAAACCTACTCACGAACTGTAGGTTCTATTCCAAATCTGAAAAAATATTACAACTCCAACGGTCAGCACTAAACAGTTTACGTCGCTATTCTTTTGATACCTCCTATTGTTCCGAGCTGCATGCAACGGTTGCGATGATTAATATTGATGATACACCCATTTCCGAGCAGAGCCTAAATAGGTTAAGTCGTAAACTCTGAATGTGAAGGCAGTCACATCTCCGCAAGCTCGAATCAGCACATAATTCATAACGTGAGCACCCACTAGCAAAGAAGGTAAAAGAAGGAAAATAACACGAAAAAACGAAGTTTTCTGAAGCTTTCCAGATTATAAGAGAGATGAGTCGATGAAAAGATTGCTTCTGACAAGCAGTAATTTATAATTTTATCCTAAAAATTCAACCCAAAATATTGAGCATCGGTTGAAGGCAATTCGTGACGCATGTGGAGGAATTTGACATTTTTATTGACCAATTTCCAGATTCTCGAGAGCGATCAAATAAAAACTTTTTTTCCAATAGCATCGCTTCAGTTCTTTTAACTCTTCATATCTAAGCTCTCTTGCTATCTAAAAAGCTTTAGGCAGAGTAAATTTTGAGGAGAAAAGTAAATATTAAATGTCATTGTTTTCTAAGGGAGATAAGTTGCGTATCAGAGGTTAAAATTGGTAATGGTGACAGTAAATATATACACCGGGCAGGTTGGGCTATGTGAAACCTATCGATACTCGCATTCTCTTCTCTCTCTCTAAGAAGTCAGCATTTTTTTAACATCATTAAATGATTCGAGGCAACAGTCTAGAAAACGTAAAAAAACTGGAATGATAACAATAATAGGCTTTTATTTAGTGACCCGTACACTTAGAACAATTTATATTTTAGGGCAGATTATAGTTTTGTTTCTATGGAAGTTTATAAGTTGCGTCCACAGTTAAGAAGTGGGGTAAGCGTGGAAGAATTTTGAGTCGGACTAAGTGGATTGTTTACGATGACTTTTCCATTCCATTTCCAGAAGACCAACTAGATCATCGCAACCATACGATATTTACGTTTTTACCAGCACACATTTTACTGTATTCCAAGCCGTGCAAAGATTTTTTTTCCGACGAAGACGTTCTTAAAACTTATGGGGACTTCCTAAATGCAAAATTATTCAAAAAGACTCTTCTTACCCGCCATATTTTATGGGCTATCTTCTAGCATGGAGCAGTATAATACTGATACCACAATGAGATGACAGCGTTGGGATGGTGGGACAAGCGGTAAACACGCTTACAGATAGTCTAGTTAAGCATAAAAAAACATTAGTTCAGTCGATTCTCGGGCTGCTGCGGTCATTTCAAGCGCCCTTATGTGAAATGTGCAGATGGACTAAAATATCTATTTAATTTAAGAGCACCATTAAATACCAAATAAATTACATAGGGTAATAGAATCTTCATTATGAACATTATTTTTTTCGTACATCTATAAATATGTAGAGACAAAACTCAAAAGGAATAACACAATGAAACCACGTAATGATTCTTTGTTCAAGAGAAACAACTGAAAAAAATAGCGACATCTTCTGTCGACCTGACGTCGCTACGAATTGCCTCGGGTGTGGTTAACCACAAGCTGGTTGATTGATTGCCCCAAACACATACATCAGGCCCAGTCACATGCCTAATTTAATATCCCTCCGCTGAGTGAGGAAGGTTTGCTATGAGATTAATTCTCCCGTCCTAACCGCGCCCTACCCGCCTAAGGGAATTGATATTTAATCTCGAACAACGCCAGTCGTTGCGGTATCTCGGATCCCAAATTCTGGTTCCGCTGACGTCGCAAGTCGGACATTAAGCAAGACAAAGCGTGCTCTGACTTAGCGTAATATATCTGAATAGAAGAAAAAACTCTTCCATTACATTTTTCTCGAATGTGGGGAGAGAATATATTGTTGCAATTTTAGTTGGAAATCGACAATGAACATTAAACTTTGGAAGGTCGGCTCAAATACGAATACAATATATTTTCTCTAATTTAAAAAATACTTCCTTGGCTATTCTCAAAAACCGCAACAGCACCGCAGAGTCATTTTATTTGCGATTGTACTCAGCAAATACATTAGACATAATTCGTGTCAAGCAAGCGTTGGTAGCTGAAACCCTTATATTTTGTTAGCTGCGGTAATCAAGACCAAAACTGAAGTGTGTGAAAGGGGAGATATAATAACGTTAGGGAATGCCCCAAGCGTTACTTCGTGGAATACTTTTCCTTAGAACACGTTTTATAAAATACTTGGTTCCATTCTACATTTTTTAACGCCAAAAAACCTTCAATAGGCTTAGCAAATCGTGGAATAAAACCAAGCATAAATGCTTATGACACGTTCGAAGAGAGACAATTAGTTCTACTCCTGATATTCTAAATTTCAGCGGTGAATATTGATACAGGGTTTTGAATCCTAGTTGCGATTACTTTGACCATCTCCGCTTCGTCTCATATGTCGCAGCAATGTCTCCAATTATTATATTAAGCACATTTCACATTGACGCCCTGGAGTTCGTAAGTAATTTCACATATTCGGGTTGCCTTATTTCGTTTCGTCCTATCATTTCCACTCCCATAGTCAAATTTATAGATTCACTTTAAACTTAGACTAAGGAGATTTTAATTCGTCTAGGAATAAATGAGATATAAAAAGCTGATATTCCGCTCTGCCACGAGTAACATCTTTATTTAAACGGGTGGTGCTATGTTTCAATGCCTTTCGACGGAACTTGCCACGAATAACGCCAGTCAACGCCAAACACTCCCAGTGTTCACCGGTTCGGTTTCTCTGTCGTGCACCTGATTAAATCAATTTTGAAAAAAATAGCCTCAGAGGTACACAGAAAATATAGAGATGAACACGTTCCTAATGGGCAAGCGTGGCTCACCGACCCACAACTCAAGAGAGTTAATAAGGCGTGGACGAACATTTAAGAGGCAAACTCGCGATAGCGATAGCAAAGGAGGGGTTGAGCTGCTGACCACGATATTAGCATAAATAACAGTGGTAATGCTCTCGGCGACACCGGCACGGAACCTGAGGAAACAGTTTTACATGATAAAAAGTCGCTTCGCAAGAAGCCTGAATGGGTAGAGGAGCGAAGCCGAAAGCATTTTCTCACCGGGGCAGTAATGAATATTCACAACTCACCCAAAACGTAAAAGAAAAACAGAACACGCGAAGAAAAAAAGGACGGAAGCTCCTGCTCCTGTTTTTCTCACAGTGAGCGACACAACTCCGTCGGGGGCGGTCGAGCAAGACCTCGATCGAAACGAGGTTAGAGGGAGGGAAGGAAATTAAATGTGATTGGATTGTCGAGTCCAGGTTCCCCGAGGGAGCAAACAATAAAAGACTCTTTTTAGAAAGATGGTTGAAGTAGATTACAGGCATGATAACGGCAATTTTAGAAAACTAGCATGACTTTCCCTCGACTCTCTTCCCAGCGCACTGTCGATTCAAGAGGGCGAGCAAAGGAATGCCTCATCGCCAACAGTCATCAACCCGAAGAGTGATTTGTTGTAACTCTCCAATCCGTCCACTTTTCAGATCGTAATTCCACATTTTGACGTCCTACATAATTTGTTTCATACGTGGCTACCACGGTCTTCCTTGACAATTCTTCCCATTCTCTTTATTGTAGATTTCAAGTATACCTTGGCTGTCATTTCTCACCATATGCCCAGTTAAATACCCTGGAATCACCCTAAGTTCTGGTACATCGTGGGGAACACACATTAAAAACATATGCAGCACAGCATCAAAAACTTGGTTTTGTGAAGCGAATAATAGGAAGAGTCTCGGATGAAAAAATCACTACTTCGATGCTACTTCGCTCTGGTTTAGCCACAATTCGAACACGCCGCGAGCATTTGGGACTCTAGTCATAAAGATTTAACCGAAAGAATTAATGAAATGCAAAGAAAAGCTGCGAACTTCGTTAACAACTGCTACGAGCGAACATATAGTGTTACACAATTTTTAGAGGGATTATGGTGGGAGCCCCTAGAGACTCAGAGACTACACGGTAGGTTTAGCTTGTTTGAGAAATTCAGAACTGGTATATTTCAGAGCGACACAGGGAATATTATCATGATGCCATACTACATCTCTAGGTCTGAAAGATGCGATTAAAGGAGAGAGATACCTTGCCGAACAGATAGGTACACAAACCCGTTCTTTCCGCGCACAATAAGCGACTTCAATAAAAACTGAGCTCCACAAAATACACTCCCATAATACACGTCACCAATTCACTTCCCAAAATCATATCCCTTCCATCTTTACACGGCCGGTGCCCTAATACCCACTGCCACACGCCCATGCAGCGACTCACAGGGTAGTATGTAGATGTAAGTTTCTCTCGTCTACTTCGCGCAGTTTTCATCGCTCATCTTTTCCACGCAACTCTTCGTTTTGCTTCTACAATTGTGTGTCCCTCCGTCCTCATGATCTTCAATAGTCTTTTATAGCACAACATTTCCGTGGCTTCCTATCTCCTTTGTTCTACTGTTGTTATCATCCAAGCTTCACTCAGATAAAACAGCATCATTTATATATATGTTTTGGAGGCTCTATCTAACTCCCAAACTCATGCCGCCTACCATAGCGGAGAAGAAAAAAATACTACTACCCACACCAAATGCAAGCAAGGGAAATTTACAAAAAGATATAAATCAAATATTGCGATAAGACGTCGTTCGACTTTCACATAAATCCCGTCGCTCAGTCTCTATTCCTTCAAATGCGAGAAATTTCGGATACAACTACCGCCCATTTTACACTGGAACGTGGATCTGCCCAGATCTCCGAATTTTTTCGCATAATTGAGACGGATTCCCATGATCACAAGTTTGAGAAATCCGCAATAAACACAGAATCATTTTTTCAAAATTATGTGCTTTCATCTACCTCTGATTACACATGATCTACGTACCAAAGACCGAGGAATTGGAGTATTTTATATGGTCATAATAAATTTTCTGTTCCTAGCATTAAACTCTTATGCATTAAATCTTCTGGTGAAATCTGAAAGTGTGACTCATATAAAATATTTACAAAAACTGGCGCAATAAATTATTTATGGTGCTTACATACATGGGATTAAATGAAATTGATTGGAATTTATGAATAAATTTCCAGGAATATATTACAATACAGATACAAGTGCTATTATGATTTAATATACTTACTTTTCATGGATGACATATAATTGATTGGAGAGGGAAGTCTTAGATTGATCGATCGATAGAAATTGACGATCAACGTTTTAATAAAGAACAATGGTTTTACTAAAAAATTAGTACAATATTATATACCATGGTAAGAACACGCTAATTCTACAAAGTGGAAGGAAGACACTGAAGTCAGGCATTCTGCTACGAGTAGAACTACGTTGCTAGAACGAGTAGAATCTAATTCATGTCTTGGAAGCTTCTTCCAAGCTTGGAAGCTTGGAAGTCATGGCACGGGATAGACGTACTTCGCCGTACATCAAAATAAGAATAGGTCAGACCACGAAAGCATTCATGATGAAAAAACAACAGCAGTATTAAAAGAAAATAGGATTACCAAAAAGGCAGAAGAACCCGAAAACATTCACGAGGAATGTTGACCCTTACGGCAAACATAGCTGGCAGAGAAGAGAAGCTTTGGAAACTTGTTGCAGTATGAGAATACTGAAGATCAAGTGGACGGATGAGATCAAAACGAGGAAGTATACAGATGAAGAGATGAGGAGGAATCCACGAATCCACGTGAAGCAACATCAGGAGGAAAAGGTGCAGATAGATATGATGTAAGGGACATAATAAAAGGTAAAGCATGGCTAAAGTCGCTCGAAGAAGAGGGACAAATATGAGCCGTTGAGAGAGTAAGTTTTTACCATATTGTAGTTTGGTGCGCAAAGCTATTCCTCTATTTTTTTTGATTTGCACGCATGAGACAATTTCAGTGTTTTTTCAATAGAAAACAGTATTCACAGCATCATTTTTCATTTATTTTTGTACAAGCCTCATATTTCAAAAGGTGACATTTTAGAGTTACACCACTCTTGCTCCCAAATCCACATTTGGAGCAGTTAAAATGGGATATGATATACATCAAATTAGGCTACAAAGGAGTCAACAAGTGGCAGAGTGAAATGGAGGCAGTAGATAATCAATCTTAGGATTGAAGGACGAATAATGATGGAAAATATCACTAAATTCAATTCAGTTCGAATATAGATGCCTTCTTGTCTAAATCTCCATTTTTACGTGGAAACCGTAGCTGAGGCTTTTGGATTAGATGTTAAGTCCATAGAGGAGAAAATAAGCAATCAGGCGAACGCAGAGATTTGTAGGATTATTTCGAGTAGTATTCTGTTCCATTAAATCGTCGAAAATATGAGAGGAAAAAACGAACTCTTGTATCACCCCTTCCACATTATATTTCTCTCACTTTTTGCTCTTTAATTCTATGTTCGCAGCTTAAAAATATATAAAGAGAGAGCTAGAGAGCAGGGTAAGGGACAGCAATAAGAACTTTAGAAACATAATTACCAATTACATTACTACTGGGACCTTGTCGGCGATTTGCTTCTAAGCTGATTATCCAGCTAGAATAATCCAGCAGGGGGGTATATTTTGCAATAAATGCTGGTCAATGACTGATTGGGAAGACATATCACCACAAGGCTCCAAAGATGAGCACAAATAAATACTTTTAATACATTTTCCTGATTATTCGTTAAGTGTGTTGAATGTTCGCTGGCCTCACAGAGGAGTTTGAATCTCATCGGAAGTTATATTACATAATACTACTACACTCATAGTTCTAATGTTTTCTCATCACAGACGACGGAACACAAAGAGAATACAAATACTCATATTTATTTAAAAATGAGCGATCATTAAGAGACAGGAGGCGTAATTTATATCCGAATGCCTTTTAAGTCAATTAAAAAAGTGAACTATTACGATCAATATGTGATGAGGAAAACTTGAAACACTCAAGATTTCTTTCCGCAAAATTATATCATTTTACCCGAATTATTAACTCCAATTCTTACAAAATGCTACGTCATATAACAAACACCAATCGAGAGGTACTCTTTCTTGGAAAATTTCTCAGTCATAGCCAAGCTCTTAGACAATGAGAGACCTGACAACCGATTACATAACAGTGAATATTGAGTCAAGTCTTTAAAGACTAGGATAACCGATATAGCGTTCAGCAGATCTATGAACTCATTTACTTAAGAGCCGTTCCAATATCAATGCCTTTGCTTTCCCCATCATGGCTGTGAGGCGGGATGTATAGTGTTCGAGATTATTTGCCAACTTCACCGCCCGTTTCCCGGCACTATTGGACAGAATAACTCGGGGGAGATAAGAGCACGTCTTTGGATATTTCATAATCGGTCATTTATGAGAGAAAAGCGCTTAAGAGATAGAACGACAAAAGACGCCCGCGAGAGAAGTAAAAGAGAGCATCAACTGTTCTTTTGGGCCTACTCATCGCTTGATTACCAACCCTGCAAAACCTAGGAATTTTCAGTTCATATCAAACTTACTGAAATTCAGCAAAACGTCTCAAATTCAGCAATTCTCGAAATTAAACTTTCCAGACTTATTCATTAAAAAAAACATACCGAAATTCAGCAAAATTCCTGAATTAAATTTTGTCATAAACATCAGAAAACCTAAAGATTATTTGTCTCTAAAAATCTGGATGAAATGATATTATGATACCCTTCCACTACGTCTCGCTGGATACAGTTACCTTAATTTTATAACTATTTTTGTAAGTTTATTCACTCGTCCATATTTAAAAATAATTGTCTTTGGGTTAAAGTGTGCTTTAAACCACTCTAAAAACCTAAATGCAAGAGAATTATTTTTTTTCCTTGATATGAAATTCATCCAGCACTCTTTACACTTCAGAAGCTGAACCCCCCCTCCCCCTGATGATGGAAGACAAGTCGTTCTCCGAAATGTTGGGCCCCATGGACCTGCTCATCCGGTGGAAGACCCGAGAAACCTTTATCCACTCTTTACACTTGCTTTTACAGTTATAATAAAATCTGAATGGCATATATTTTTCACTATTCAATAAATATTGTTTGAAGTTATGTTGTAGCCTTTTATTGTGAGTAAAACCCTCTCCGAAATTTACATTAATAATTTTCAGTCATTATTTTTAGGCCTAAGATTTTGCTTAATTTCAGCAATTTTTCCTTGCTTAAAATTTTGAGCTTTCCAGATTTGCTTAAAAGTTGGTACACCTTCAGTTAAGGAAACCTTGCTGAATTTCAGCAAATTTGGGGAAAAGTATTTTACAGTGAATGTACCAAACCGATAGAGAATTTTTGCCATTGATGGCAAGTGGGTGGGTTGGTAAGGGTAGGATAATACGGGGACTAGACGAAGAATGTAGAGAAAAAAATGCTGGCTTAAGTCTGTTCTCAACTCGTGGCACCAAGGAGACCACAGAATGGAGAATTTCAAATTCCACCACCAGGATACAAACCCGGGCCCTCTGGAAGGGAAACGAGTGACCGAGTCATTACACCAACCCGATACCCTTGGACCCTCGCGGGAGCTTTAATTCCAAGAAGCTCACGTAATTGATTTCACGGCTTGATGCAACAACAGCTACGTCATTACTCCATAACCCTGATGGGATTCAGACCATTGTTTTCCTAGGGGGAACACAGACTAGTTTTCAGAGAAAAAACACGAATGGGTGCCCATTTAATAGGCTCCCTCAAAATTTGAAAATGAATCTCCAGTGACTACAGGGAATGAATGAATCTTCAAAATTAAATGTGCGAAAAATTAGCAATCGCTTTATGGCATTACTTAATTACTGAGAAGGCCGTAACACTACCGCCCCACTTTTATTTAGCAGTCCTACGAAAAGCGCGGGAAATGCGCTTGCTGTTATATTCTCATGGCAAGGTTCAAAAAGTTAGGAAAATGTTTTTAACCAAGTGCCCCACTTTAAGAGCACTTAATCTTTAAAAGGCATTAGCAGTAATTTATGGAGGCATAAAATAAATTTGTTAGGAAAACAGTGGATAAATTAATAACTGCATGTCCATAACACTATAAATATTCAATATATATAATAACACTGTATATAATAATACAGCTAGTCCTGCATATAATTTCCTCAATTTCTGGTAGTGTTCTTGAAGATTTACAACGTAATAATTTAATTTCCACTACATCACACCTCTTTTAAACTTCTCGTATCGCTTGCTTCTCTCCCTTCTCTTGAAAAAAGTCAATCATCTCCTCTCTCCTCCACGCTTAACCAACGATCTCCCCTAAAACGACCTCATTAAGATGTCGTTGCTACTCAAATGTCCTGCAGCCACTTCCGCTGCATCATTTGAATTAGTCCTATTACCATCCTTCCGTCCCTCCCCACATGGAATGTCTACACATTCGTCATCCTCTCTACCGAGCTCACCTCATTCATCCTTATCAACACCCAGTCGATGACACCCGGGCATGCGTACAGGCCGGGCCTATAGTACATGACGTGCTCGCTCCACTTCCTGAATAAATGTATTTTAACTCACAATATGAGACTTTCATCATAGGGAAAGTACAGCGCTTGAATAAACAAAAAAAATACCTTACGTTTTACCGCCCATCATTCTGTTGTCTTTCGAGGCTCGCAAAGCGTGAAAATAACTAGCAGTTAATAGTTTAGCTGAACTTATTTTAATGGCTGACTTAGTTTTTCTAATATCTCAAAAATTTCCATAAAAATGAATTTCTTACTAAATTCCGATGACTCTTACGGAAATGAACAAAAATTTAACCTAATTAGAATGGAAGACGATATGCGGCAAAAATGAAGGAAAAAAATACAAGAGCAGAGCAAGAGTCAACGCCTATTTCAATGCATGGAGGTCCATTAAAAGTTGACTCACGAGTGGGATCATAAATCTACTACTCTAGAAGGCAACACATCATTCCGGCGTAACTCGCCCTGTTTATAACCGTCCAAACACGGGTGAGATTCCGACAGTCATCACCACACTTCCGGCCTTCCAACGAGGACTCCCCTAACGGATTATGCAGTGCTCCCGTACATGGCCGTTGCCATTAGTATACAAGAGAATCGGTACGTGAGATTCCTCATGACATAGATGTGGGATGGAATTAACAAAGACAAATGCGATATTCATGATGAATAAAAACACTAATATTCCTCAGATTTATATAAGGATTTCCACAGAGGATTACCAAGTGTTCTTATTCATCACGAATATCTACAACTTCCACCGTGTCCAGGCAGATACTGTTACATTTACAAAAACGATACATCAAATAGCGTCGAGTTTGATTCTATAGGGACTTTATGTTCCGAAAACTAAAATCTACTTACAGTAATTTCATCCTCAAAGTAATTATCAAACAATTTTGGTACAGGTGACTGTCAGTATTTATACTTCCAACAGTTAAATGACTATAGAACCATTTTCAGCTATACATTTAAGAGCCAAAAATACAAACTGCAATTTTCGTATTCAAAATAAAAATAGCCATAAAAAATCAGGAGTTAAATAATATGCTAAATAGGATCAGGCAAACAGTATACGAGCATTTGCACCTATACCTTTCTTTTCTTTTTTTCAAATCTGAATCAACTCTGCTACTCAGGTCGTCTAGGGCCAAGTATGAGAGCAATCCATCTTTTTTGGAACTAATGTCGAAGTCTAAGGAATTTTACATCCCCATACTTGCTAAAGATAAAGCATTACAACAGGTATTGTGTGGTCGAATGTAGCTATCGGGGGATCGGTTTTAAGCCAATTATGTTCAAAAACATGATTTTGTGAGCAAACAGGCAAAAATAGCAATTAAAAACGTCCGCTTTTCTGTGAATTATTTTAGGCTTACATATATTAGGAGAAATCCTATGGTATTGGTAATTGTAATACTCCAATCACTCGAACAATAGCTCTTTTTCAGGCTACTGACAGCATAAATGACCGATCTCGTACAACTGATGGTGCACTCATTTCTCATGCCATTGTTATGCATGGCTACCCACAATATTTCGATAAACATAAGTTGCTTGGAGTACGCAATGAACAACTTCCAAAACCACAGGCACAAGTAATGCTCAGGATCTCCCTCGGATTGACATTCCAGCTCAAAGGATTTGATTAGGTAGAAAACAATGTATGCATCAAAACAGGACAAGCTTTAGGGAGGGCAAGCGACGGGTTGTTGAGCGAGGTTCGAGAGGAGAGAAGAGGGTCGGCAGGAGGCAACTTCGGGCTGGTCCGCGAGCAACAGATGGGCAGCGGTGACCGGAAGAAACAAGTGTGCCGTCGATTCGAATACAGGTCACGGGTCAGCGGCAACAAGGCACGCATGGTCTTCAAGAAGGAAGTGGAGGGTGGAGTCGCGGACCCAGGCCAGAGATTTTTCATGGCGAAGGAACTCACGTTGGGGCATGTTATAATGGGGGCATATCGTAAAGGCATACGCGAAGTACTAGTAATCTTTCGGGTTCTCTTCCGCTTTCATCAATCCAATATGCATCGAGGATACATCTGACTTGAAGAAAAGGCTGAAAAGTACGCGCAACGTTATCACATGATGTATCAACGGGGAAGTGTTCTAGAAAGATCTTTTCCTCAAGCATATTCGTTCATATATGCATTTGTATTATGTTATTAATTTAGATTCGAGCTACGCGGAAGGATACCTAAAAACGTATACGGCCATCTCACACTTATTCGATTAATTTAGTACATGAAAATTCCTATCAGCCAAAATGAAGGCCTCCAATCAACTATTGGCCACCAGAGCCCTGTAAAGGCTAAAGTGAGGGATACACGAGAGAACATTTCTTCAACCTATATCAGACACATACTTCAAATCGCAATACATTTTGAGATTAATTTAAATAGAGCACAATAATTTCTGAGTTTTACTTGCGCCAATATTTTAAAAATCCCCATAGTTAATCCCTTTTTGCTGACTCGGATCTCGAAAGAAGTTCCCAACAGGAGAGAGTTAACCTTTCCGACAAAAATGGACGCGAGGAAAAATCCCAAAATTATTTTATTTATTCAATCTACTACCAACTTGTTTCTCATACCCACCGACACAAACGGACAATTAAGAAAAATGGAGGAAAAAGGCATTTTAATTTGCATCGATAATAATCCTGATCTGCATGAGGGGACACACATTGAAGTGCACAGGAGGGAGATGTTAAGGGCTGGAAAGAAGAAGTTCTGGATGGAAACTCAGCAAAGTGGAAGAGACAAACTTATTATTCCCGCCCCTCCATTATATACAATTATTATTACCTTTTATCTCACAGTGAAACACCAATCCGTTTAATTTAACGCTTGATTCCCGAATGCTGCTCTATTTTTCCGACTCGCTGGCTGACCTGTATATTAACCTATGCATTAAAATTACTCCTAATCATCTACAACCATTATCCGACGAATAATTGTTGGGCCTCATAACTTTCTTTTCGCAAGTTTTAGAACACGAACCAAGCAAATAATCAATGACATGATGTTGGCTGAAACAAAAATTTCTTTCACAATACTAGAATATGGAAGAATGATAATACATAAACACATGCGTTGCAAGGTCTCCTGACTATTTATGAGGAAAAGTTATTGGAAACTTAAGATGTAACCAGAGAACCAGTAAAATAATAAGGAACTCATCGAGTTCTAGATGAAAGTAGGCAAATACTAGATTGATAGAATATCGAGCCAAGATTATTAATTTATTCTTCAATAATATGAGGGTCTTATTCACTGGAAGTTTAGGTCAATTTAAGTGCCATTAACATTTTATGGATAATTTCATCTGAGCGATTGTGAGAGGATAAAGTATATCTCTACAGATAAAAAAGTTTTTGGAAAACTCGACGATAATTGTACGAGGGTAAGTCAATAAATTAGTCGCAAACTTCAGCATTTCATCATCAGAATCAGTCGTAAACATTTCATTGGGAACGCTTGTATCATTCACCGTACAGTTATGACTTAGACTCCAGTGATTTTCACCTGTTCAGGCCCCTAAAAAATCATTTGGGTGGCCGAAGATTTAAAAAATGATGATTCTGTAGTCCAAGAGTTACTCTTTGGCTGCGACAGCAAACAAAAGATTTCTTTGCTGCCGGCTATCAAGGACCTGTAAAGAGATGGGATAGGTTTCTGAATGTACAGGGTGAAATAGAAATAGAAAAGTGTAATAAATTTCGGAAAGTTACTTTATTATTGCCTACATCCAGTTTTTCGTATTAATTACTGATTTACCCTCGCAGAGGATTTCTCGAAGCAAAAATTCAAAGAAATGACTGAATAATGAGGCCTAATAATGCGTAGTCACTTGTCCTAACTGAGGTTTATATCAAATTTACAAGAAAAATCAAAAGCTCATTCCCAGATAGATACATATGAAACTTTTCTCAGGATAAAATATAATCAACAAAAATGTTTTTCAAATATTTCAGGATGAGCACATGAGGATCATGCTCATTCTTAATATTTTCTCAAGCGCTTTTACTCTTTCAGTTGACTTCTATATTAAACAATCTTGAAATAGTTGCGTTTTCAGGTAACCGAATTGGTTTGCCGCTGTTTCAAACCAACGTGGCTTCCCGAAAATGAAGCCTTTTAAACTCAATGCACCACGGAGGCCTTCGCTAGAATTAAGTATTCTTAGAAATTTTTCATTGAAAATTTCCCAATATTTTCATTAAAAGTAATCTTCGGATAACCATTTCCAGTAAATACTCAGAAAAAACCTTGCATTTCCCCGAGAACGAATGATCTCATTTCTACCCACTATTAAATTAACAGAATGGTGAGTGGTAAGGAGGAACGACATATAAAGAAAACCTACGCATGTTGTTAATAAAATATTAAAAGTTGAAATGACCCTTCTTTTTTTTCAAAATTAAAAATTTAATTTAATTAGTTGCACATGCATACATTTCAATTCATATACATATAAATATAACATATAAATTCGTCTTTGTAAATCATATTGGATCTCATAATCATTGCATTGCATCAACATTATCAACCACAAAGACCCATCAGCAAGTAATAACACGACATATCAGTCCTGTATAGGTCCTGCTAAGTTATTTATATAGCTTGTTAGCAGGTACCCATTTTGATCTCATAAATCTTCGTTGTTTTCAAAGTAATGTCTATATAATTTTATACGGTAGAAAAAATTTGGAATTGGTATAACCTCTACATCCGCATTATTTAACATTCTAAGAGACATTTTTTATTTCTTTGTAAACTTCCCTTATTTTAGTTAGATTTTTAAAAGTTATTGGGCATATTATTAAATATGGTAAGTACTCTATGGTAAATTGCCGACTACATAAAATTAACTACCAAGGTTAAAATGGAGATACAATAATATCAAATAAGCCATAAAAATACCAGTACACGATGACAGAAACAAAAATTCAAGGCACGCACAAGGAATTAGTTGTGGGAAACTTAATGATCAATATCATCCTTAGAGTCGGAGCACATTTCCATTTCTCCTGACGGAAAAGTGTTAATCGCTCGGTTATTATATGAGTGAAATAGTCAACTCCATCGACTTGACAACGGAGAAACTGAATAGAAAACAACACAGCTCAGTGAGACAGGCAGGGGAAAAGGAATCACCCCAATGATTTAAGAACGGAGAAATTCCGACTTTCATTTGTGAAACGGAAACAAGTGAATGCAATGATCACCGCGCCAGAACTCAAGAATGTTTACAATGTGATACAGACTGAACGCGGGAGAGAGGGAGAGAGACGATAATGACCAGGCAGTAAGGTGTAATTAACGGAAAACTTTCTTCCGCTAATGACAGGAAGGGGAGGAAGAAATCACGAGTCGAATAAATTCAAAGCGAGCGCTGATGCTCTCCATTCCCGAGATTTCACAACCCGTTCCGCTCATTTGTCAGTGCATGCGCTCGCTTTAAGTTAGACTCAGGTATCCGAATACAAGCGATACGGCAAAGAAAATTTTATTAAAAGTAACAGCTGTCAGCGGAGCGTCTTTCCAACAGTTTTTTTATGAGGCAAGTTTTAAGAAATATGTGTGTCACGCTAAATCATCCGACCATGACAACTTCCTCTCGGATATTAAGATTGTTTCAACATATATATGGGACGATCTTATGGTCGTCAAACTATTGATTTCTCGGGCATCGAGCTCATAGCATACCCAAAAAGCGATAGCGCGCAAGAGAAGAAATGATGATAAAACTTTGGAGAAGAGTTTGGGAAAATTTGTTCTCCACGCTTATCGAATACATTTGTTTATTTTGTACAAACGTTCAACAGTGTGAATACGTTACAAAAATGAAGAATTAACTAAGTAAAACAGTGGGGAAAACTTAGTTACTTTTTTATTTCTATTATTTGAACATATTTTACCTTAGTTCAAACAATAATTTGATGATCTCTTCCATGACAGAAAGTACAGCCGTAGTGAGAGGACTGATCAGAGGAAATGGAATATTAACACTCGTCGACTTCTATACAATAGAATATCAAGGTTCACCACCTGAACATTTGAGCTCTACACCATGGGTTGAAATTCACCATGAAAAAAATCATTCGACTTGCCTGGGATTCGAACCCTGATCTCCCAATTGTCGGTAAGGTGTGTTAGCCGGTTACGCCTCCAATCCATCTTCTTTCATGGGGAATTTCGAGTGGGGTTAATGCAAACTATATGTTCACGTCTCAAGTCTACATGAGACAATATTCGTATATGCACCCGTGCGAGGGACTTTGTACCACATCATTTGTTAATGCAATGATTGGAAATTTGAGCTGTAATCAGAATATTTTTAAAGGATAAAAATAAAAGGATAAAGGATAAAAATCTAGGCCGGCCATTTCCCCAATATCCTAAGACTAAATAAGCGGGAATTTTTTTCAAATGACTAATACATATTCCCTCATGGATTTACATCCATTTCCCCCGGTTGAATTACAGTTCGTGTAACCAGCATAATCTACCGAACGACGAGATTAAAGAACTTCAAATTCGCGCAGTTCCTCTCTACACAGTATATCTCCGATTGGCCTGGATAACAGCTGCAATCAAAAGTTTCACGGCCAGCACCAAAAAGCCTTGAATATGCATCAACGACTGTAACATTTTTTTTTCTTTTATTTCCAGTTCCGTTCCGTTTGCCGACATCCTCCCATTGGAACCTGAATTCTTCCTTCCGACATTTGCATTCAAGTCATTGCCTTAATTTGTGGAATCGAAACGCGGTTTAACTGGTTGAATGAAAGCAATATAAGGGCGTGACGGTGCGCACAAAAGCCAAAGCCCGCTCCATTGACTCAATCGATGTATTTGTACAGTCAACCGCATAAATAAATGCGGGAAGCTCTGACGCGCCACGATTCGGACCAAACTCCATAGTAAATAAGACTGAAAAAACTAAGTGCGTGATACCCTTTAGAGAAATTGGAAGTCACATATTGTACGAACTATATCCTAAAACATAACAGACGTATTATATTTAAAAAACGTATTTCTAGTCGTAGCTAAAAGGAACTCACTATAATTACAAATTCTACAGACGATACACGAGTAACAGGATTAAGTGAATTGAAAAATGAGCCGTTTCTGCCACGCCGTTAGCTGCATGAGTTGTATAACATGGCCTTACGTTTAACGGAAATTTATTTTCCCATGTTTTAGGAATTTTGAAAAATTTTAATCATCATCAAATGAAAGTAAAAGTAACACGAATCACACGCGTCAAAAAGGTGTCACTGACTAAGCTAAGACTGGAAGACAATGTATAATGTGACATTAAGTAATAAAAATTACAGCATGAAATATTTGCGGAGACCCTGGCTAAGACCAAAAAGTGGGGTCAATTTAACGAGAAGCGGCAAGATTTATCATGAGAATCTCTCGAGTAACGCAGACTTAATTTCTCGGAGTGAATTTCATTGAATTCGTTTTTTTATAGTTTTTAGTGACATTACACATTTACCAGGTAAATGTAATGATGGACTCCTGAAATATCAATCAAATCCCGACAGGCCCTTTTATAAAATTACTAGTTTATAGACTTACTGGTTTATTCAAACTATCTTTGTCTTCAATTAGTTTTGTTATAACCATTCTATAGAAAAAAACGTGCATTTTTAATGCCGCAGGAAGGGAAAACGGTTACCATGCTAATATTTTTAACGCCACTAGGTATACGGTCTGCCAATCCCTAGGGCATATTCCACCATGCGTTTTCGTGCAAAGGCATTCAATTTTGGCCAAAAAATTGTGGACACTTTCAAGACGTAACATGAAGCCGCGGGTTTGTTCCCAGTCCAGACGAAAAAGCGGGCCTCAAAGAAATCAGAACCGAAATTAGCGCCGGGTTTGCCATTCGGCTTCTCGGGTACCAGGTTGAGAAGTAACTGTCTTGTCTACACCTCTTGCACGTTTTTGGGTAAGGGAGCTCTAAAAACAATGAAAACTTGGTGTAATTTCCATGGTAAATCTATATTTCGGCTACAATTCGAGAAAATGAATAATAGGGGAAAATACATGGGTGAATCCCATGGAAATATTCTCCAAATATCTTTCTCCAAATATTCTTTCCAGTAGGGATGCCGCAAATTAAAAAGGTTTTTGGGTATTCCATTGCGTATTTCCCAAGTAGAGGAATGTGTGAAATAACCTTCCAGGAAGAGAAACTTCAGCACTTGACTGTGTCTCCGGAAAGATCGTAAAACATAGACACGTTTCAATAATTTTAATATTTAGTAATTCCCCCAGGCATCAATCGTGTCTCATAGTCTGCGTCCCATTTACTCCGCAAGGTTCTGAAATAATTGTGGACGCCGTCCAAGGGAAGTCCATACCTCCATCACCAGTTCTTCCAGAGCCTCAGTAGTGCAAACACGGTCAATGGACCACTCCTGGGCAATGATCCTCTCATATTCTCAATTGTGTTTAAATCTAGCGAACGTGATGGCCAGGGAAGGACTCGAATTTCAGATCTCATGTTACTGTATTATTCTCCAGCTAAGGATAAAATGTCGGACTAGCCTGGTGATTTATCCCAAGCGACTGTCGTTCTAGCCCCTTAACTGTCGTTACTTTGATTTTTTTTAAAGGCGGGATGATCTTTTGTAGTATGAGAATGCGCTTTAAACGTTAATAGGTCAAATGACCTTAAAAAATATATTTCCGTAAACGAATTTATTTTTCATGTTCATTTATAGCATCAAAAGAGGGCTGGCTAGGTAATTTGCGTATGAAGATACTTCGGGTATATTTTTACATCTATAAGGTGATCCTCTGCAGTCATTTTCTTATTACAGTAGTATTAATGCGAAATGTGAATACAATATTGTTCCGTCATTCTATTTCGATAAGGTTTGCAGAGTTTCTAAGCTACTCAGAAGAAAAACAGCCATAACATTACATACGTAAGTGATCTTAACTACTACTACTTTTGTCTCTCCTGTAGATGCGAGGGAAGTATTGGCAAACGGATCACGATTTGTGCCGTAAGTTCAATTAGCGTTCATTATAGCTGAAAGTTCACGTAGTGCCCTGATTAAGATTTGTACACAGTATGCGGTCAGTATATTTGCCTTAGATTTCGCAGCCATCATACATCAAACTTCCTCCTACATTTTTTACTGAATTCGAAGGATTCCCAGAGCTAGTTCGGAGATATGATCATGAAAATGCTTCTGCAAATGTTCAATGCTGGATTTGGAGTAACTGCTGCAATACGTATTTTTATGGATGTCGATTTGCTACTGGCTCTCATTGAACCGTAACCATGCGCTAAGAGATTATTGATTCCGTAACCCTTTATGTCATTTTGTCGTATTCAGTCCCCATAAAATTGGATTCAGAAATAACTTTTCCTTTCCTTGAAATCAACATAGCTGAAAACTTCGCGCTTGAGCGAAACTGTAGGTAGCTACGATCATAAAGAATGCAATCGCAGTCTGGAGGTAAGAATTTTATTCTCAGCGCGAGCCTCGTGTCGAGTTTCGACCGAATCATAAGCGTGGGCATTGTAAACATCAAAGATTCCGTTCTCGAATACTTCTAAATTATTCTGCATGGAGGTTTCTGGGAGCGCATATGACTCTGGCGCTCCCTATCATCCGCGAATCTATTCCCATATCAGCGCCCCTCTCCGCCCTTAGAGCCATCAGTGTGTGCCAACTAACATTTTGATTCCTCTGTGAGGGCACGAATGGCGCGACCGAACTTGCCCACAGACATTTGACACAGACAAATGCCTGTACATACCGGACTAATTTGGTCGAAACCCCTGGAGATCCCGCTCGCATTAATATTGGTCTGAAAGCAGTTGGTGTACATATTGAATTATCAAGGTGGATAAGCAGCGGACGAAAACATTGTAAGTACTCACCACTCTCCGGGTGTCGGGATCCGCCCCTTGTTCCAGAAGCTCTGAGACGCACTGCGCGTGTCCGTTGGCAGCGGCTAGCATTAGCGGAGTGGTTCCATCCTGTCGAGGAAGAAGGAGAGCTTAATAAATTATAGTCTCGTGATAGTTTATCTTTACTGTTATTGGAGACATGACAAAAATGAAAAAACTCTTAGTAAATTTCACACTTAACATTTTAATTACCGACCTAGGTGTCGATTGCCTTGCAATCATTTTCAAAGGTACATATGCATAGCATGCGAGTCATATGTACCTTTGAAAATGATTGCAAGGAAATTGAAATCTAGGTCGGTAATAAAATTTTTAAGTGCGGAATTTACTATGAGATTTTTCTTTTTCGTCATGTCTGCGGTAACCATCCACAAATTTACGCCTTCAACTATTAATTTTATTTACTGCTATTGTTATACAACGCCGTCTAACCGAAGAGCTTGAGGTGGTTGGTGCGTTTTTCATTTATGTACAGATTTGCGTAAAACTTTGTATACGTTTCAATACATATTACTAATATGTATAGATAAAAGGGAAAATTTGCACATCACTGATTCCGTTTTTCGGCAATTTTATATTATTTTAACACATTACCTTATGGCACATGGCATATTTCGAAATAATTCGATGGTATATTTAAGATTTTCTACTAAACGCGAAAACATACGCTTCATTTAATTAAGATGGCTCCTAATCACATCACCAAATTCAGAATCAACTGCATTCCAGCAGTTTCATTCTATCAACTCAGCTTTTGCTCTCCTAGACTACACATATAAACCCCGTTAGGATCTGATGAAGCCGACTGGAATGACGGCGAAACGGACGTCGATAAAAATGGTTCAACGCGGGGAGAACCCGAAAAACACCACTGAATATAGAAAAAAATGCTCGAATGGAATGTTTAGCTGTAGACCCCTGGGCCAACGTTTCTCCTTTTTCTCGGTGCACCAGATAATCCATCACTTACCAACCTACCTACAAGCCCTCAATAGTGAAAAATAACGTCAGTTATTAAGTCTTCAAATAAATAACCTGTTGGTTGGGGTCTTGGGCTCAACGAATTTGTACCGACATACAGAGGAGTTGAAGGCCCTGCGAGAACGCCAAGGAATAGAAGCGTAGTAATAGTTATGAGGGATGAAGGAGCAGAGCACAACCAGAGTTTACTGGAATCATTCTTCTTCTTCAAACAAACTTTTATAAAAAACTTCTACGAGCCAACATAGAGAGTATCACACCTTTTACAGGGTTTAAGGTGGGAGCTCCTGGAGACTCGGAGGCTACACGCTAGGCTTAGCTTACTTGAGAAATTCAGAAGTAGTGTGTTTCAGAACGATACAGAGGGTGTTATAATGACACCTCACCACGCCTCTACGTCTGACAGAAGCGACAATATGAGAGCGATACATTGCCGAACAGATAGGTGCAAGAACTCGATCTTCCCGCGCACAATAAGCGATCACAATAAAAACTGAGCTCCTCTAAATACACTCCCATAATATACGTCACCATTTCTCCTCCCAAAAACACCCTTACATCATTATACGGCTGGTGTCCTAACACCCCCTGCCACACGCCCATGCGGCGCCTCGCAGAGCACTACGTAGATGTAGAATCAACATTGGAAAGGAGGGAATGGAGTACTGCAGAGAATCAACCGTCTAACTGTAAATCTGACGATGACATTTACGAATGTAATATTATCAGGCGTAACTTTGTGGGATGACTTCATGGTTATTGATTAAAATACTTTGTAATTTCCACATGGGAATGTTATTTTAACAACCTCGGTTTCGTCGCTGTGCGACATTATCAGGTAATTCAAAATTTTGGGCACAAAAATTTGAATCACCATATGATGTCGCACATAGTTGAAATAAAATTCTCATGTGAAAATTGCAAAGTGTTTCGATCTATAACCATGAAATTTACGGGCCGAATCCGCATGCGACCGTTGCTGAACCATTCGCGAAGGAGATTGGGCCGGCACGGCACAAGCAACAGAAGCGGCAACATAAGAGAGATTCCGCGAGGATAAAATGTACTCCGTAGGTATTTTTCTCCTTTTGTTGTAGTAGCTGACATGAACAGTTTCGATGTCACACATGATAATCTATGGTTCACGACAAGGTTAGAGGTTGCTGATGCACAAGGCGACCTTTTCAACTATCGAGAAGGGGACTGGGATAGTGGGGGGTGAGAGAAGGGAGAGGGTGGGAGCGCAGTATTTCACGTGTGCATGGCTTTTATAACTGTGTGGAACAGGTATACATCTACATTGTACCCTACGTGCCACCGCATGGGCATTTGGCAGGGGGTGTTGGGACACCAGCCGTGTAAAGGATAAGGTTTTGGGAGGCGAAATGGTGAAGTGCAGTTCGGGAGTGTTTTAAATAGGGCTCGATTTTTATAATGTTCACTTCTTGTGCGTTGAAAGGAGGAATTTTTTACCCATCTGTTCGGCAACGTATCTCTCTTATTTTATTGCTTCAGTCACACCTAGAATTGTAAAGTAGTGTAAAAATTATATTCTCTGTGTCGCTTTGAAACACAACTGTTCTGCATTTCTCAATCAAAATAAGCCTAGCGTGTTGCCTCCGAGTCACTAGCGACTCCCAACCTTTACCTTCAGAAGATGAGATACACTACTAGCATAGTATATGTTCGCTCGTAGCAGTTATTAACGAAGCGCGCAGTATTACTTCGTATTCAATTTTTATTTTGGGTTGAATCTTTTTGTCCAGGGTTCCAAATCTTCGCGGCGCATTCGAGGCGTGGACTACATCGAAATCAGTCAGGTCATTTGCAATAAGAAAGGGTGGAAAAAGATGTGTATGTTTATCCTCGCATTAAGGATTTACTAAGAAGTCACGTCACCGACACTTGATTCTAAGGGTGATACACCGCTAGAAGGATGTGTAGGAATCTCTTCTCACGCATTATTCGCGACTACAATGACTCAAAGATCCAGACATAAATCCTCCAAAATGCACCTCCCGATTTCCCCCTGGCTCCTCCAATTTACTTTTCCATCTCTTTTCAGAGGGCATGTCCCAACAGCCCAATCCATATGCACTCTTGGCGACTCATTAGGCGATTCCAGGGTAGTTTCTTAATTCTACGGTTGTACAGAGACAAACCAAAATGGGATGGGGCCTTTAACGTGGAACAAGCGACTCTTTCCGCTGACACAATAGGTCCCTGCGATCAAGTTGAGACAGCGCTGTGGCAGAAACTCATAAAATATCCTTCCTCTTTAAATATGAGGGGCTCCTCATTTCTCAGAGCAAAATCAGTGGCCGAAATTCTAACAAAGAATTCTTTCAGCCCATTTATCCACGGATAATTTAAGTCTTACATCAATTACAACCCAGATACTTTTTAGCACAGCTCAATATGCGGCCAACCGCGGATTTTTCGCACTACTATGCCCTCACCACAAGGCGTAGTTGTGTTTAATAAGTTATAAACGCCAGAAGATACCATGGTCGAAGACAGCTAAGGCAAATTCACTGGCAAATTCAACAAATTTGAAGGCAAATTTACCGCCACTCGCTCGATGTTGGCTCAACTTTCAGACGGTTCAAGGAAGAGTTTTAGCCAAAAAATTTCCACGAGAGATTTGGGAGCGGCTCATTGGTCACCATTACACTTCTTTCTCGCAAATTTTAACTCTGCTTAATATAATCACACCATCCACGCCCTAGGCGAAATCTGAACCCGCGACTTTCGGGTCACCGGGACGGCGGGTTATCAGCCTGGGTATCGCACCCAGCAGACGAGAAACAAACACAGACAAATGAGTTAATCTCCTTGAAGAAGACATAATTTCTTTCAGATTTCTGTAAATGGGGGGAAGAAAAGTGGAGGAAATCATGAAGCTTTTCTAATCTGGAGACTGAATTTAATATTCAATGAAATTCATAAAAAAGGGGAAAATTCAAGGTAAAAATAAAAAAATATTCAATGCCCCCTAAAATTAGAGGAAATTTCCTTAAAATTTTGATGAAACCGGAAGGATCTTAAATTGATCAAGATGGACATATAACGGAGAATATTTATGTTTTACTAATATTTACAGTAACATTAAACTTGAGAGGAAATTTAATTTTCCTTGGGCACCAATCACTTTAGATTGATTAACCCTTATGTTGATACAGTGTTCTTTGAAAATGTAACTTCATTCAAATAAAAATGAAGTCTTCTACACTCACCGTGTGAGTTCTCAACAATAATCTGAATTCGAACACCTATACCACCGAGTGACAGTCTACACTAGAAACTACCACGCCGACGGAATATGCAAACCAGGATCTATTTTGTTTTTCGTAACCGCTTTCGATACGACTGCTCAGCCAAAGTAATATATGTATTAGATGCACGAATGAAGTGCATACGATCGTCGTAAGGGATATGAACACCCGTCGCTTTTCCGCTCCGTGCAGCGTCGTCCGCCTAGGCACTGTGGTTTCCGCCTCTCGTGACTTCTCATAATTTCTCGTTCTCAGCTTCCGGCATCAATTCCACGATGAAGATGAGGCGCAATTCCATGATGCTTTTCTCAATGTTTTCTCTTGCTCCTGGGCTCAGGTTATTAAAATGTATTCAGAATTTCCCGTGGCCTTGATTGGCATAGGTTAAAAAAATATTATCTGCGGGCGGCTTCGAACTAGGTGTAGTCGTTGCCAACAATTATTTGAAGAAAACACAGTCAATAATTAAAACCAGCAGTTATTTTCACAAATATCTAGAAAAATGTAACGCTTGGTTGGTGGTTTGAAAATTTAAAGAATCAACGTACCATATAACAAAAAGCCCGCCAGGTTTAAGTGTATACTTTGCATACATTACACTGTAATCACCAAACGAAACTTTAAAATATCATTCAATCAGCATAAAAGATTTATTAAAATTAGAAAATAAAGAATGAAAATTAAATGTGTAGTTAGAAATCAATATATAGTTTAAAAATTCAGAAATTAATGAATGAATACAAATCTCACACATCAGTTCAATAAAGGATAAAAATTTCCCTTAACTAATATTTACAGTAACATTAAACTTGAGAGGAAATTTCATTTTCCTTAGGCACCAATCACTTTAGATTAATTAACCCTTATGTTGATACAGTGTTCTTTGAAAATGCAACTTCATTCGAATAAAAATGAAGTCTTCTACACTCACCGTGTGGGTCCTCAACAATAATCTGAATTCGAACACCTATACCACCGAGTGACAGTCTACACATTTAATTACACAGACTACACAGGAAAAAAATTGTTTTTCTCGGATTTATAGACATGAAAATGCCACAACGACCGGTTTCCGTTTAATTGAAGCGTTATACCTCACTTTCTGTTACGCAAGCACCAATGTCTTTTAATATACATATAATAAGAGAAAACTTTGATTTTTTATAACATAAAACAAACTTTTTCCAGAAACATGCTCACCTCGTCTTTTCTGACCGTGTTTATCCAGCAAAATTCATTTTTTCACAAGTTTAGAACTCTCGTTGATGCCCAGTGTATAACCAAACAGCTTTTTTTGTTTCTTTTCTTATAACACTGAAACTTTTCGTTACTTCATTATTTCTCGTTATACAGGAAAAAAATTGTTTTTCTCGGATTTATAGACATGAAAATGCCCCTACGACCGGTTTCCGTTTAATTGAAGCGTTATACCTCACTTTCTGTTACGCAAGCACCAATGTCTTTTAAAAACCGGAATATTATGTTGACTCTTCAGAAATCAAAGCGTAGTATAAAAAATAACATTCGCGAAAAAGCAATATTGAATGTAGGATTATTAGGAGATCAAAAAAGTATAGAGAGAGATTTTCATGGTGAAGGCCTGCCATATATTCGAATTCTGTGAAAAAGCTTATCATAATTTAAGAAAAATTTACGCGTGACGGGAAGTTATTGCTGGCTGCTAGTGACTCTCATTACCCAAGAGGCCACAAGGGAAATTCAGTTGAGCAAATATAAAGGAATGCAAACTCAGGCTCTTCATACAATGGAAGTGCAACGCCACACAAAATGAAATGGTATATATCTATGTCTAAAACTTCAGAGACGATGCGCTGTCGGCAAGCAGAGCAAGGACGAAAATGTGTTAAAGCTGACACAACTAGTACAAAGCCAATAGCTTAGTGAGGACCTGACGAGCTAAAGTTCATTAAATTCTGTGCCCCATAAGGTATGAAGATTTTCAACTCTCGGTATCTTTAAAGGCTATTAATTCTTGGTGTGTTATCAGAGTGGTTATCTGACTGCTTCAGTTTAAACCCCAAGAAAATTCATGTTATGCACTTACTTAAAAAAAACTGCACCCTTCGTTAAAACTGCTAGGGACGAACATTTAGTGTTTCACAACTTTTACAGGGATTAAGTTGGGCGCTCCTGAAGACTCGGAGGCTACACGTTAGGCTTAGCTTACTTGAGAAATTCAGAACTAGTGTGTTTCAGCGACACAGAGAATATTATCATGACGCCTCACTGCATCTCTAGGTCTTACACAAGCGATATAATAAGATACTTTGCCGAACAGATAGGTACAAAAACTCGCTCTTTCCTCACATAATAAGCGACCACAATACAATAGTGAGCTCCACTAAATACACTCCCATAATACACGTCAATATTTCACCTCCCAAAACATTATCCCTTACATCTTTACACGTCTGGTGTCCTAACACCCCCTGCCAAACGCCCATGTGGCGGCTCGCAGGGTAGTATGTAAATGTAGATGTACTAGTCTGTAAATTTCACAATACACAATTGTAATTAATAAGATTCTTTGTGGCCCATCAATTATTCAGTTGGACTTCAGTTAATTTCGATGAAAGTAAACATTAAAATACACTAGTCATGGGCATTCTTGTTTCATACAGCATTTTCAATAATGAATCGCGACAGACTTCTCCATTCAATACGGTAGGGATACAATATGCTCACAATTTCCTGAAAACTTAACATTGATGAATGAAGCCCGTTTTGAAACTCAAAATACACATCTTAACTTTCTCCGAAAAACAAATCGTCCTATCATTCGACGGGGTCGAACAAATGATACGAAAGAAAGTTCACAAGGTTTTTACGGACAGCCATTTGTTTCGTTTTCTTTTCCTCCCGCTTCCTGTCTCGGGGCTTCTTCCGCTATCCCACTTTTGGAATCTCATTGTCCCACTTTTTTCTCCTTTTCAAGCTTCGCTTCGAACACATCTTTCAAAATTACCATGTCGTCATCCTAAACGTGGGATTCGAATCCGTCCTCGCTCATGTTCGGGCTTGGAGTACACTCAGCGAAACCATGGCTTTTGAAATGAGTGAAGAGATAGAGCGCTCTTGAGCTTCCAAGAATAATAAGCCGTTTTAGGGATTTGTAATGATAAATTTGTGAAGTAGAAGTACGAAATATAACTTACCGATTTAAAATATACTAAAATATTAAATAAATACATTGCCTAAAAATTAATACACCAGCCGCAAACTAGTGGTGATTGAATATTTCAGGCGTTACTTCGTGGAACTCAATCTCACGAAGGAAAATTTAACAGAAATTGCGAATATTACATGATAAAGTTGTCCATTGCGATGTCGATATTAGATTTTGTCATTAAAACTGCATGTTCCAAAAGTTAGTTATACCGCCACATAAAATTTTACGTTAACTTTTTCGCAATCGCGTAACTGAAAAAGGAATGACTCTTTTTTTCTATACGTCAACAAAATCTCGCTCATCACATCCTTTTTCACGAAGCTGGAACTACACGGGGCCAAGGGCGAGAATGGGACACACGGAAAAAATCTTTTTCTGCTCAAAGAAGTTGGAGCGAGATAGTTCCCTAGTCATAATGGATACTCAATTCGAATCATACGTTTTAATTTCAACCGCCTTAAGAAGCACGAATTAATTATTGTATTATTAAACGAGCAATAAAGTACTTTTCTATGACTGAAATTCTAAGTAATCAACTAAAAATATCTAGAAATGTCTTTAACTTGACTCATTTTTTTCAAGCGGTACGTTCAAAACTCCTTCACAACGTAAGGTTTTTTGCGATTCTGAAAATATTACTGCGGCAACTATAAGATTTGATTTCAAAAATAGCTCAGATAAAATACAACTACACACTGTTTATTTTTTTGACGAGATCTAGGCGTTATTTACCCCTTGTTATTTAAGTAGTGTCTCTCTGGAGTGCATACCCGCACCATTTCCCACGCAAAAGGTGAAGTAATTTTTGCCAAAATTCTCGGAAAGTGGTGCGATTAGGGGCTGATATTTTAGCATCTTCGGAAGGGTGAGATATTTTTCTTTATAATGAGACCAAATTAATTGATTTCCTGGTGAAATGATATTTTGCTCAAACTACCTAAACACAAATCCAACTTGAGTGTCTTGTGGAGGGCACTTAAAGTACAGTACTCCGTCTGTCGGATGAGACGTTAAGCCGTGGTCCCCTTGGCGCCTTTCGTTAAGAGCAGGCTAATGCTGACGCCGGGTTTCTATCCACCCTTCCTCCCTTACCTATCCCGTATGGCGCAAATGACCTTAGCTGTCGGTCGCCTCCCCAAATATCCAATCCACAAATTCAATAGAGCAAAAAAATGATGCAGGAAGCAAAGTCTGGTGGGTGGTCACAGCAATAAAATGAAAGTACAATTTGGTACCAACTAGTATTTTAAACCAATTTAGATTCCTCGCCATTGATGAAAGATGTAACAATAAAAACATCTAAACATTATAGACACCTATGGTAGATATTTATCAGATTTATTATAATCTAAATTACAGCTAACGGATATCTACCGATGATTACTGCAGTAAGTGTAGACAAAAACTGTTAATTAAATAGAAATCCCGCTGCAGTCAGAACCTCAGGAAGGAGAACGAACTCATTAAAAGCATATTTGTCATCGAATCCACATATTTAGCATCTAACTTTTGGCCTCTAACTTATGGCAGCCATGCCGATTGGCTCATGGACAATACCAACTAAGTTTATTATTAGCGATCGTCAGGGGGTTGGGTTTAGGAGCCTCTCACTTCACCATGTAAGTCAAGAGAAACACTAAGTTATGTGGAAAAAATTTTTTAAAGTTTTTAAAACGGGCTAAAAAGTATAAAATAATTTCTCCTAACCCCATACAGATTGTTCTGAAAATTTGTGATTGTGAATTTTAACAGCTATGAAAATCCTTTTAAGATTCAAAATGAAAAACGTGGGGCGCATACAATAGATAGTTGATGCATGAATAGTTCACCTAAGTCACTAAAAATGTTATAGTACTGCAAATAATATGAGCTGTTGTGTGAGTTTTCTCTACGACAGCTACTCCCTACACTCCTTACTGTTATATAGCTTTTACACTTCACTGGTCAGTTCACAGATTAATTTACAGCACAATACGGATTTCGAAGCTTGGCATCATCTTCAGGTGTTCGCTGACAAGTAAAGAAGGTATTGCAAAGGTTTATATAGTAATTGAAGGATGAATGGGGGAGTGGGGAATACGGGATGGGAGATCTTTAGGAAGTTATCATAGAAGCGGGGAGGGGAGAAGAATAGACGTTAATAAACAAATGAGGAACGATTCACGCATCGTGGTGGACTATTTCATCTTAAGAACATGGAACACGAGTGTAAAAATGACAAAGAACATCATTGAATACGGCTTTTCTAGCACTAATTCTCCAATACTCAGATATTTTCTTCAATCAACAAACAATCAATCAATCAACCGATAATTAATAATCTATCAGTAACATATAAACAATTAACCGATCATATATTGCCATTGTTCCTATGTTATTGATAGATTCTCAATCATCGACTGATTGATTAATTATTGATTGATGAAAATATCGGAGTTCTGGAGAATAAATGCTAAAAATGCCGTATTCAATGGTATTTTTTGTCATTTTTACACCCGTCCATTTTCATAATATTAAATAGCCCGCCACGATGCGAGAATTGTTCCTCATATGCTTTATAAATTCATATTAATGCGTTCATCCTTACTACTTTATTTTTCTGTCTTGGATCGCCCACCAGGGTCATACAGTCTTTTTAAATTTCGAGTGGTCCTAATGAGTCTGTGGTCACTGATGTCAAAAATTTTGGTTTTAAAATCACACTCTAAGTTACATATTTGCATATATTCGGCTTAAAAATCCTGCTTCCGCCGATGACGAAATGGGCTACCTATCGAAAACCGAAAATGAGGTACAAAATATGCAGGTCATTCCACGAATATATTTTCATTGGCCACATTTATTCAACCATAGGAGGTGACTGCAGAGCCATTTGCATACAACGACCGCATTCTGACTTCAATCACGGCAGATATTCGCTAAACTTTGAAAATAGGTGTAAAATTCAAATATTACATTTTTCTTCAATTTCTCAAGACTTCCCGTTTCTTTTAAACATTTTTAGAAAAAGCTTGGATATGCTTTCTCCTTCAAATTGGCATTTTTCTGCTGAAGTTGTAGCGATCTCCATAGGAGCCCATTTTAAATCTCCATTTTCAAGGCTGAATTAGAGTAAAACTAACCTAACCTAATTTATTTTTCTAAACCCTATTTTATTTTCATCCCAGTATATAAAATGCACTTCATAGATACTATCCTCCAGTTTCCAGATTATCTGGAATAAGTAACCCTAAGGCCGGAGCGACCTTAAATTCTGCGTTTTATCATACAAGGCATTATCGCTTTTGACATCAAGCTTTATCCCCGGCCCGCATAACTTCAGTCCTCTGGCGGGGGTCGCTTAGGTCAGCCGCACAATAAGCCGGCGGCAAAAACGGCTCGCGCAAGAGGATCCGACGAACCAAGCCCCCTCCCAGTCAACTTCCGCCCCATTCCACGTTCCTCCCCTTCACCCCCGCCACTCCACGATCGACCCGCCCCTCTCCACTCACCTTGTCACAACAATCCACGTGGACCTTCCCGCTGTCCAGCACTCTCGTCAGAGAGCGCACGTCTCCTCTCAGCGCCGCCAAGTGGAGCATAACATCCGATTTGGACTCCTTCTGCACTCGCCGGGGGAAGAGGAGAAAATGAAAGGAAGAAAAAAAAACAAAATCATGCATGGGGAATGAACTGGCAAAAGAATTACGTATTTTAAAGAGTCACCGCGTTGGACGGTTTCTCGAGGTGTTTATCAAGCTTAAGCCTTCAATCAATGGGTATGAAATCCCACACGTAATAAAATGATATACCATTCACATTTATTTACAATAATATTATTATAAAACTGCAAATAATAAGAAAATACCACTTGTCAACGCACACACAGCACAGAACGCGTACTACGCAGCAAATGAAGACCTGGAATGGTAAAACGCGCCGTACCAGAATTGAAGCAGTGGAAAGATGTGACGATCATTTCATTTTCAATATAAATATTCGATTTTTTCCTTCGACGAAGTCAGAGGCATTATTGTTCGGAAAGTACTTACGAAATACTCTGCTTTAATAGGATAATTTATTTTTTTATGCTGAAAACTGAATATTAAGGCAGGATCTCATGGGACTGCCTAAAGAAAACTTTTTCAAAGTACCTGACTGTAAGTGAACATAAACGGAAAAAAACCTGAGCAAAAAATACGTTCCTAATTACCTCCAAACTCAAGGCAAAAGGAGACATTGTTAAATGAAGAGCCAACAGCACGTATGCTGATGAATTGTTTCCGAACATGCATCGATCGGCTCAGTTTCACATTAAGCTCATGAATAACTGGATTATTTAAACGATATTTATAGACCCGACATGAATCACAGGCAGCAATAAGCTCAAACACCCCAGTAATCACCATAACCTGATTCCTATGAAAAAAATAATACTTCACTAACGTATACGGTCTCCTTTAAATGACATTTAACAGCACTCGGGTAGCATTTAATCATCTAAACAGCAAGAATGTTGTCCATGACGGCTACCTCTGGCCTCTGATAACTAAGCAACATAATGATGAAGAATTGCTGGAGAGCAGGAAAAGAAGCGGAAAATGAAGAACGAAAATGAATACATTGGGTTATTTTACGCGGCCCAGCATCCAAGGTCGAAAGAAAAAGAAGAAATACTACATGCTTAAAAATAACGATAACATGGTGAAATATATGAGCTAAGTTCATTTGTTTTTTATTAGATGTGATCATTACATCACGACTGAATACCAAAGCGATAAACTTTGCGTAGTCCCCACGATTTCATAGAAATACATTTAAGCGTCACTGGCTACGGGAAATTTATTTTATTATCTATTGATTAAAAGTAAGCTATTGGTGGTCATAATGGTGGTCTCCTTCAAAAAATCTAGGGTCGGTAGATGAGTCTGATACTTCAATAAAAATGGAGTAAACTTATAAACTCTAAATGGATACAGTTAGAAAGCATACAGTTTTCACTGGCGTCCATTGTTGATGAGATAAAAGATAAAGTACACGTAACAATAGTTACGTATTAAAAGGTATCAACGTGGTTGTTTACATAGAACAAACAAAATAAGGAAAAGGCATCAAAGGATGATATAATAAGTGCTTTCTGAGGCATCAAAATCATGAATTACCGTCAGAATAACTTCAACAAATTATCCTCCCATATTTTCGGTCCCAATGCGGCATTCTCTCCATGATACTTCTAGCGAGTAGTATTATCCATATCATTGCACGTCTAACAAGTTAGCAAGAGTTAAACCACCAGGAAGTCGCCGTCTTAATTACATTAAGCCGGGCTTAACTAGAGATGGCACGATACGAATTGTAAACAGCTGATGCTCACGGCTTCATCCGGTCCAATATTTCCTGATATTTGGGCAAATGTATCAGAACAAAACTTTTAAGCAAATTTTACGCGAAGCACTTTATTGAGCAGTTCTATTCACAGAAATTGCTAGAAAGTGGACACGGAATTAAAGTAGGGGGATATTTACCTACGTATCGTTCCAGCATTAGTGTAGTATTTCTAAAACTTCTCCGCTCTACACGACGCAATTTTCTCTGCATCCATACAACCAACTGTACAGCATAGTACCTCGCGTCAAACAGCTTTTAGGAAGGTAGGAAATTAGTCTTTTCGGGCAAATGTGAAGACAACTGTGCCAACCATGATTCCTGATATCAGAAGCAATTTTTTGTGCCCATTGTTTTGCATATTTTGTGTGCCCATAGCAATCAACAGTCGTATAACCTCACGGTCCATGTAATTCGAAATGCAAAGCCGTATATTGTTACAATGTTCTCAAAATGCATTCAATGTCACTTCACAGTTTTTCTCTCAAAATTTAGATAAACTCATAATTATATACGCATGCCAGCTCGTACCAGCCCGTACCAGCTCGGCAGTATCAGAATATTGACAAGCACAATATCTGGAGTATTAGTATTTGAAGGTTTCGGGGGAAAAAACAGGTTACGGACCAGCCCTAGATATTATCCGAGGATAATCACCCAAGTAAAGTAGTAAAGTGAGGAATTAGGATGATATAATAAGTTAATTCCTCAGGGAGCGCTTAAAAGAGAAGAGATTAGACAAGCCTAAGCCTGTATTGTGAACAGGTATAGGTGAAACGAAACATTTTCACTCTACATGATCTTTTTGAGAAGCGATATTAGTTTCTCCTCAGTGAAACGAATTAAACATTTATAGAATATTCGACAGTGTAGCGAACCTCTCGATTTCTTTTTTCACCCACCGCTGTTAATCAATCAAGCGCGAGTTCACTCGCCCTCATCCCAACTTTCCTTCCCCTCCGAACTCGACCACCGCACAACCCTTCTGCTATAAATAACACTGATTCATCTCCTTCCATTCAACGTCGAGAAACAGTTCTAGGTCGGGAACTAAAGCCGTGAGGAAAAGTTAAAAAGTCCTTTGAAACAGTGCCCAGTATCCTAAAAATAGCTGCTTCCAGCGTACAGCAAGCCTATCCGAAGATAGTTGAAAGCAAGCAAGCGGAAATTGAAGCAAGTGTGACACGAGAACGGAGAACATATAATCCCCCCGCTACATACCAAGAATCGAGTGGAAGTAGAAATACTATTTTCCCACAGCATTTTATAATTTCAAGCCAATGACGCTCGAAAAATTCCCACAAGAATTCTGGGAGTTTAAACTGAGACCATAGGATGTCTACTAAGGTATTCATCAAAACATCGAGACAGGCATATACACCTTCTTCCTTTAAAAACCATCAGGCTCTGTTAAAAAGCATTGGACATGAATGTGTACACGTCTAAGCATTTTCAATATTAACTGGTTCGTCTAAACCTTACGGGAACACATATGCAGTTACTTCTGACTCCTCACTAAATTTCATTCTCCACGCGCCTACTTTAATGAAGTGTCACATCTCACTTCATTTTTTATTTTGAGTGGCATGTCGCTCATTAAGAATCATGATTAAATTACGCATTCATAAATGTATATTCCCAACGTCATTCTCTTCGCTTAATTAATTTTTCCATGCGTAGGGCTAAATATGACTATCGTGGAAAGGTACACCCCAAAGTGGAAAGGTGTGTGCTCTGATAAAATGCATGCGTTCCAACTGACAGCTATTTACCGGCTCATATTGTTTGTTTAGGTGATAAGGTTTCTTTTTTCTAAGCACTCAGAGACGCACGGAGGAATAAAGACTACACATATTCCTTTAATGCTTTATTTCTGTAGCATAAGGGGCTGTAGGAAAACCTTCTTCCCAAAAAAACTCCGCTCCTAAACTTATGTTTGTGAATCAAGTAGTCTTCATTGCAATCCTCTTGGATCCATATTTATCTTCAAGCCGTTTCACGAGGTGCACCATATTTTTTTTTCTCCTAGTGTGGTAAGGGTGGTCATTTTCATTGAGCCTGAGATCTTTAATACCTAAATTGAATAATAGTGGAAATCACCCAAAATTAAGTATTTAAGGCAATGCAGTTCGAGAAGAAAAGGTACTAAATAAAATTTCAGACTTAAGTATCCAGATAAACAAGATATTAACATTAAATTTCTTTCCTGTTCCAGTTAAACCAGTTCATCGAGTTTATAGCGGTTTATAGACAGCGAAGGCATTTCTTCGGAGATAAATACCAGAAGCGAGAGCAGCCAAACGCTCTCCATTCATTACATAAAGCGACATAATAATAAAACGCTGTTTTTTTTAAATTAAGAGGTCAACAAGATACATTACGCGAGCTACTAGCGGCTCGTGGAGCCTTTTGTAACGGCGCTAAAACGAATCGGAACAAGAAATCAGCAAAAAGGAAAATTTTTCATAACAAACTCCTTAGCTCGTAACTTTCTACGACCGTAATAAGGCAATTCATTCCCGCTCGCGGAAAACATATACCTGACGTCAGCAGAATGGCACGGCCGTCCGAAAGACGCGATTCTCCTTGACATGACAGAGATGACGCTCTCCCGCGAAAACTAAGGACGCAAACAAGAAGTAGCGGTACATATTTTAAGCCGATTCGTAAGTGGAGCCAAATCAAATATGAACTGTTTACTATTGCCAAGTGAGTATGTCTAATAAATTTGCACGCGGTCACACGCGCATACATTCAAACATACACTGAGTGGTCATGCTTAATAGCCAATTTCTTGCACAACAGTTCAATAACACTATGCCCCAGCGGAAAATCGAGTATGAATAGGTTTCCTATTCCAAGTATGTCGAGTTGCAATGGGTTTTCATTTTTTTGGAAACGATAGCTATTTCCAGGAGTCTACACGATGCTCATGACGTAGCAAAAAATGCATGCTAATAAGTAACACTACATAAATACGATAGAACAAAATAAAAGTATTTACCAATACACGAACGAAATTTTACATGAATCGGATGAAAAAGTAAAAGAGAGATGTTACTTCGATCTGGTTAGGCCACACGTCGAATACGCCGCGAGTGTTTGGGACCCTGGTCATGAAGATTTAACCAAAAAATTTATAAATTCCGAGGAAAGCACCACGCTTCGTTAAATATTGCTACGAGCGAACATATAGCGTTTCACAACTTTTACAGAGAATAAGGTGGGAACCCCTTGAGACTCGGAGGCTATACGCTGGGCATAGCTTGCTTGAGAAATTCAGAACTGGAGTGTTTCAGAGCGACACAGAGGTTATTATCATGACGCCTCACTGCATCTCTAGGTCTGACAGAAGCGATAAAATAAGAGAGATACACTGCCGAACAGATTGACACAAAAACTCGTTCTCTCCGCGCACATTAAGCGACCACAATAAAAACTGAGCTCCAATAAATACACTCCCATAATACACGTTACATCTTTACATGGTTAGTGTCCTAATACCCTCTGCCACACGCCCATGCGGCGGCTCGCAGGGTAGTATGTAGATGTAGATGAATCTCAACTCCGAGGCGATAAAAATTGAAAACGAGTTTAAAAGTAGAGTATCGAGTATATTTATATTCGACAGATTTATCACAAGCCGTTATTTTTATGGAATCTGCTACTGTTGTCTTAAACAAGATAGCTAAGTAATTAGCGTTAAGTCAGGCATCCGGAAAGTAGGGCGACTGAACGAAGGCCATCACCTTTTGTTAATGACATTTTGGTAAACAAATCAATTATTGTTTCGACGGCCTAACCAACGGACGATGCCGTTCTCATCCAATGTTCTCCGCTAGCACCATGAATGGCCGTGTCGTAAAGGCTGAGGTCATCGAATATCAAACGTCCCGAAGTGGTAAACATGCATTATGAGAGAGGGGGGAATTCTTTCCCATGGTATCCTGCGCTTGCCCAAGGTGTTCTCGTTGTGTTCACACAATCTAAGGCATGATCCGCTCACGATTCTTGAAGTGTTGAGACACTCTGATAGGAACACAAATACTACAGCCGCTACGCTAATTTGCCATGAGAATTTCCTACACTCTCAAGTTATTGTGCTGATGGTAGATCCAGATAGTCATTAAAGAATAGTTGTAACTTCTTAACAATATGTTCCCCAAAGTTTTTATAAATATATAACATTGTTTCTTTATGTATGATACATTGAATTTTGCCGTGGGTCCTGGTCCTACGACGAAAATAATTCCAATTTCACGGAATTCAGCCGAAGGAAAGTGAGTACGTTAGCCAATCCCACATTTCTACAACCGTTAAAATCAAACCCTTCGTTGAGTCAATTCCAGATATATTAAAGACCATGGTTACAAGTAAAATTCTCTCTCATTGTTCGTTCAATCCTAAAATTGGTTGACTGCAGCCTTCCACCAATCCATATCTAATGCTTATGTCATATATAGTTAGAATGCTGGGCTGCATCTTATAGGGAGTTTCATGCGGTGGTTTCCTGTTGCCTTCCGCATCGCAGTACCCCAGCCGATTTTGTGAACTTCGTTCTCGCCCGAGGCTGCGGCTATTGATACCGGTCCAGTCTTCTTGATCTACGCCATCAATGCCTTCTGCTGAGATTGCTGCCTCTCAGTATTGGGATCAGTTCGAGAAGCGAGTTGGTTACCAGTTGGTTACAAAGTTGGTTACCAATGCCAGGAAAAGTATTTTCCGTCCCTTAGTCTCGAACTTGAGACCCTCGGAACGGGAGTCGAATGGTAACCACTGGTAACCACCACTGGTAACATTCTGTCAATTTCATTTCAGGATGGTAGTCGAAACGTGGAAAGGATATACCATTAAGGAGGTGGATTTAAAGAGGTATTCAATATCATCAAGTACCCAGTTCCCACAAGTGAATCAATGCGTCGAGATTTTTCACGCACCCCGAGCCTGAAAATGGTTATTTTCCTCAGACATAAACAGACGTACGCGCGATGATTACGCCATTCAAAATCCCCTCTGAAAATTCCAAAGGCCCAACATCGCATTGTCCACGCCACTGGCACAGACTCAAAACTGCCGTTCACCTGATTGCGAGAATCGGGAGGGGGGGCGAATAAAAGGAAGGCGTTCACAACGCTCCAGGCCGAAGATTCTAGCACGCAGGGAAAAGTTCGGTGGAGGAACTAAGTAAGACAAACTCTTGGGCAAACAACTCTCCCTCTCTTTCCCTCTCTCCCATCCCTTCCATATCTTCCCACGCATTTCCACCTACTCCCCCTCTCTCGTCTCCCCCCCCACCGCTCACTCCCACCTGCGGTGACATCACCCCGAGAGAAGCCGGTGCACTTCCCGACCAGCCAGCCAAACTCGATCGCAAGCCAAGGAAAGAGACTGAATCCGACGATGCTAGCGCGAAAGGGCGACTTCCGAGGGCCATGCGATGCGCGACTCTTGTGTCAAGGAGTAAAACTCAAGGCATCAGGGGCACAACCAAAGTTCTCTATAGTACGTGCACTCGCGTTACGGTGACTTTTCAATTGCACCCATTACAGCAAAACCATGATTGTCATTTTTCAAATTTGTACATGCGCTTCAAACTACTAATTTTCATCGATGGAGTGCGTTATTAGGGCAGTAATTATGGCACCTACATACTACCCTGTGAGCCACCGCATGAGCGTGTGGCTCACCGAGCCGAGTAAAGATTTGAGGGATAAGGTTTTGGGAGGTGAAGTGGTGGCGGCTATTTTTGGAGTGCATTCAGTTTTTATTGTGCGACATAGTAAGTTTGTTTAGTTTTTAAGTTAGTTTAAGGTTAATTTTTAATGCGCTAATTGTGCGTATTTCCCTTCTACATCGGGTTGAATAACGATAACGACAGCAAGAAAGAAGGAACCGCGATTCCACCCCAGGCCTGGATTTGAGGAAACGATGGATATCCACACCGAAATAACTAACTTAATACTTTTCCCTAACTTTTATCGCACTACACGACTCAGATATCACCACATTTCGGTGCAACTCGTGTCGCGATACTACATAAAAAATTAGCGTAAACTATTAAGTTTGCTATTTCAATATAACTATCAAGGAGTATATAGAAAAATGGAGAAGAAATTACACTGGATTATTGAAACCGATTCAGCGATTACAGTGGACACTGGGGTCAGGGCTAACTCTGCCTCACGTATTCGGTGTTCGCATTCGATTTTCGTCAACCCTCAGTAAACATCCACTTGAATAGGCAATGTTTTGTGCACGATATACCACGCTTACTCGGCACAGACATCTTTCGATGCGCACCTGTTCTCGGTTCACCATCGCACATCGGCCCGAAAGTTAAGTCTCCTCCATTTCTTTTTGACCTTCTTGCATAATTCAGTAAGACGATGGAAATGTTCCGCAGAAGAATGATGAAGATCACATGGATGGAGAGAATATTCAATGGTGAAATCTAACCAAGAAATGGAGAGAAAAGTGCTCAATATAACTCCGCGAAAAACTTGAGGAGACCAAATTACCAAACACAAAGGTTTCCATAAATGCCTCCTGAATACTATTACGGAAAGAGCAACGAACGGGAAAATAACAAAGGAAAACCAAGGATGGACTACGTGATACAACTCACGAGGGATGTCAAAACAAGGAACTATTGCGGAATGAACAGGCTACCTGAAAATAGAACGGTGTGGGGAGCTGCAACAAACCAGACTTTACCCAGAATGCGTAGATGCAAGTATGCCAAAACCCTTTCGAACTGCACTTTACGAGTACGTTAGAAGTCTACATCTACTTAATACCCAGCAAGCCACCACAAGGATGTTTGGCACGGGGTGACTTATCACCAACATGAACTAGAGTGAATAAATTAACCTTCACCAACATGCACTACACTATGAATATTCTAAAAATGCTATAAAAACTACAAAAATAATCTAAAATTTAACTATATTAACGTGACCCAAAAGTCAAGTAGGGAACATGCAGAACATGGTGTTAACTCTACTCGGCAGATTTAGAAACATGCATTAGAGGGCATCTGAATTAATCACTTACACTACCTATCGACAGACATACATCAAAGTCTTAAAGCAACAATTATAGTCTCTTATCTTTCACGGGAAAAATGATATTCTCAATCTTTCTGTTCTACAATCTATTTCCCTTATTTCATCATCATGATCTGATCTACCGTAGTATGTTGGAGTTCGTACAATATTGACAACTTCTTCGGAATATATATAGGTTTTGAAATAACATAAAAGATTGAGTCTAATTTTCAATTGACGGTCTGAAAGCGATCCCCAACCAAGTTGTTGCGAGAGGTCAGTAACACTAACGAGACTATCATAACGGCCTTTCACCTATCTTGCTGATCTTCTCTAACGCGTTCTAACTCTGTTTTTAAGCCAACCCCATGAGAATCCCAAACACTGGCAGCGTCTTCATGCACCCAGCCCTCCCTAAAAATACGCCCCTTATGGGCCACATGCATGTAGACTATTTGAATTACATCTGCCAACGATATGACACAAATTTCGCAAAACACGGTCATCAGCCCGCAAGCTTTGGGGCACGATTCCAGTGGAATGCCAGTAACACAACTATTTCTAATATTAGTAAACAACAATTGCGAACGATATAATTTCCCGCCAACCGCTGTCTTCAACCCGCAGGCAAGTGTATAGATGTAAATTTGCGAACCATTTCGCACAGCATATAACCAGGAAACAATTACAATATACCAGCCTAAACCTCGCATATCTCTTCTAATTAACCGTATGTATAGAATTATGGCTACAACTGCGAGTGATATTATAATCGGCCTACCAGTCTTCAATACGGTAATCGACTGCATTGACGAGAATGGGGGTTACCAAATGACGCGATAAATTGACAAATCAAGGGTTGTAAACCCACTGCCTTTTGCAAAAATATGGTACCCAGAGAATCACGCGGCTATTTTTAGGTAAACGTGCCTGGAGGCTTCTCCCAGACTCGAAACAGGGACCAAAGGTCAGTGGCCTAACGCTCTCCTCACACGATTGTAGCCATGCAGATGAATTACACCGTCTTACGCTGAACTTAGTAAAAATTCAAGTTCAATGCGGAAAAGACGAACAAGTACATTTTTCATTGATTTTTATCGGTTGGTACACAACGGAATACGTCGGATAGGCGACGTCATAAGATCAACCAGATGATGTCACCGGTGCGAAGAAACAGGTCGCGCATTCATTTCAAATCCTTTGAGAACACATGTCGCTGATCTTATTAAAGTGTTAACTCATGGGGACTCACTCAAATACTCGTAGAGCTCTCTAGCAAGTGCTTAACCCTCATCAACTCAGGATCTTTATCAAGGGACATAGAGATGAAATTCAGCAAAGCCCTCAGGCAAATTATAAAATCTCATTTCTCAAAAGTTGAACATCATAATGTAATACTGCTCAAAAACTTTTGTTAGTATATTGCCATACCGCATCTTTTTAAGTACAATAGTCAATGTCCATTATTTATGGCACTTTCAAAACCGAAATAGTTCACAAAATTTAGCTATGAACGCAAACTCAGCGTAAAATGATTCTTAATAAGTATTTGAAAATACATTTTTTAACCAGTAAAGAGGATCGATCTCATGAAAGGTGATAATGGTGAAAATTATCGAACGAATTTTTTAATGACTAACAACACAAATTTTGGCATTATAACACCATTATCAAGTTTATCCTACTTCTATTCTGGAAATAGGTATCATATCCCGGTTCAATGAACACAGTACGAATGTGCCTTGTCCAGAGTGCACAATCTTCGGGCATCATTTCGCGTAGCAATTAATGATTTACATTGCTATGTTTTCTCGATCCTTCTTCCCCAATTTTCCACTGCGTTAACCACGGCTAACAAATGGAATGGAAAAAAGTTGATTTCCATTGGATTCCTGGATTCGGATATTGATTTTTCCGGCATTCCAGTCATTACGTACATAAGCAAGTGCAAATATAGTTGGTCATTTCCGGGGCATCAATCCAAGAGGTACGTCAGATAAGCTTTAGTCATTTTTCCGTCGATATCTAGTGTCACCAACAGGTATTGCAACTTTTTTGCCTCGCTAAAAATAAATCCAGCTTTTTATACTTCAAGTTTCTATGGCAAATTTAAGAAGAATGAAGCAAATCTCAGGAGACTAGGCCTCCACTCGTGGCAATTCTTACAAGTCATTGAAGATAAATCACAAGTAGGTGACACTGGGAATTGACGAGTTAAGTAGCCGAGTGGCGGAAGGAGGAAAATTGAACGAATAAAGCGCATGGAAGATTAATCTCGACAAATATTTCTATAGCTGATAAACACAAATGAAGAATGAGGTTAATCGGGCATTTAAGGTAAGGAAACAAGGAAAATCTGAAAAGCACTAATAAGAAAAAAACAACACCTAACTTCTGACCGCCGAAAAGGTTAAAATCAAAAGTGAAGACCAAAGAAAAATTCATTAAATAAATGGGATACAGCGGAAAAAAGAAAAAAAACACAGTATAGGGCAGGGTAGAGTAGGAGAGTAGGTGACTGGTTAAAACTCCATGTATTTGCATCTCATCAATTCTGAATAAAGCAATACATTAAGACGAAACCGAAAAAATTCATAATATAAAACTCAAGAGAACCTTTATTCCGTTTTTCAACTTTGATGCATAAATATACAAATACGACGATACTGTATTCTCAAATAATTACAACTGTGATTCTGCCAGAAATATGATTATATTTATGCTTTATCTTACTGATCACGAATGTGTAAAAAGGCAGTTTATAGAGTTTTCTGGACTCGAGATTTACCCTTATTTCTCGATAGAAATGGAATAAGGCAAATAAAAGTACATGCCACCACTCGAAAATAAATGCAAAAATTCTTATTTCCTCTATCTATAGAGAAAGCAAGACGAAGAAGCGAGAGCTGCAATCTCAGAGTTAATTGGTTTTCCAGCACTCAATTGCTGGGTAAGCATTGGCAGTGCAGAAAGATTTCATCGACAGCAAGTTTAATTTTGATGTTTCATTGAAATAATTCCATGGAAATAATGAGCTCCTCGTCGTGCACTTGGCCCACCATTCACCTGAATGGCATTCATTCTACTCTCTCCACCGTTTTTTCTTCAATAATACATACTTCCTTATATGAGTATGGGCGTACTCCAAGATACACGCTAGCATCTCAGGAGTCCATTTATACTTGAAATATCAGTAATCTAAAAATTCTTATAAAAAATAAATAATTCGCACTTTTATTATTATCTTCAAATCCAAGAGCAACTGGCCCACACATATCTTTCTTTTTTTGCCGGACGATTCTGTTGGCCCGTATGTCCCTGGAATCCCAATAAGCGGCAAAGCTTTTCATCAGTTTTCCAGGGACCGGACCAACACAACTTGACCTGGGTGGTGAAAAACCCACCCAGGCGGAACTCGAACCCGCGACCCTCAGTTTAGCTGGCGAGGACTTTAGCCCAACGCCACGAAATAGTAAATACTCGATTTCGCCGACAAATCATACCATGAAGTTAACGGATTACAGCATAAGGGTCAAATCCTTTTTCCTCTTAATCTAGTTTCTGGACCACATGATCAAGAAAAATATCAAAAATAATACAAATCATAATCTTCAGCCGGAATCTCGGTTGTAAGGGTGTTAGCGTAGTTCATAGGCAAACAGCACGAGAGGTTTTTTTTTAACAACGGTTGGTTATTTTCTCTCTACCACCTGTGTTTTCCCGGAAAGATCGGGGAACTATGTCGTGGATGTGATATCACAGCCTTGACAAATCTCGGCATTAAACGGCATTTATTGAACTTTTCTAGGTAGTTCGTCATTATTCCGTCATTGCCGAGGATCGGAAATTCCGAGGCCTTCCCAAATAGAGCAACTGGTACCCATGAAACCACTGCGTCCATGGTACTAATAAGAAGAATTCTACTTATTTCTCGTACCATGACACCGCCTAGATTTAGACGGACGATCCCTAAGAGGTAACCCAGTGGGTAAGCCCAATGCTCAACCTACTGGGATACCTCACCTCCTATACCCAATAAATTATATGAATCTGTAATACAAACGCCATAACATGTATCCCAATCTCTGCATTAAAATATCCGTAAAGCGCGCAGAAAAAAACGGTTATAGAAAATATATGTGGACCCCAGAAGTCAAGGGGTCTAAGTAACATTAAACAAAAACAAGTTATGTACAGGAATGGGACTTGAAAATATAAATCTTTTAGGTGGTAAAGGGATCCAAGTGATTTTCTTGACAGGTGATGCTATCTAGGGTAATGCCTCTTAACTATTTAGTGTGTTGTACCAAACATTTCCAACTATGACTTAAGTTTTCTCAAAACAACGATTTTGTCACTTAGACCCCTTGACTTCTGGGGTTCTCATATATGATTACGGAGTTCAACCTCTTCTTGCATACTCTAAAAATTCGAAAAATGGCTTCCATCGGATACTCCGAAGAGTGCAAACTTTCTCTCTAACTTCCATCCTAGAGCTCATACAATATTGGTAGATACCCCTCTGCAAATAATGATCTCGGGGATACACAAAGGCGGGTGGTGGCGGCGCCAGGATTTGGGCACGTTCAAACAATTTATAAATGGGGAATTTGCGGGGCTTCCATTATGAGACCAAAGGAACTCAGTCCCTCACCCCCGGCGAGGGGTGGATATTTTTGATTAAATCGCCCCATGGTCCCACCTGGGGTCTATCCATTATTTATCCACCGCTGAGAAAGGACCCGAGTAAACTCCGAATGCGCCATTGGAATGGGATAAAATTTCTGCCATTAAGCAAGATCAATACCGTTCAACGGTCACCACGTACGAAATCCGACAAGGACCACTGATAAGAATTCTTCTTACCTGAGTTTGGTAAACAGTTAGTTAATTAGGCGTTAGAGTGTTATGAAATTCGGACCCATGGGTTTTAGGGAAACCTTAAAAAGATAATTAGGTACCATTTAATTACTAGCGGTACGTTCTCTCCGGAGGTATTTACAAAGTGATTTGTAGAATTTCTTCAGTCAGAGTAATGCAGGCTTCCCTTGGCACGAGGAGCGGGAGGGTACAATATAAATACTGTATACTGAAGGTCGGCGTGGTTACTTAGGGGATAGAACGGAGGGCTCCGATCCGCAGTTTATGGGTTCGAATTCATGAAATGTCTCTGAGCTTATCCAGCCCAAACCTAGGTGTGTGACTTTCAGAGCGCCAAATTTTTCCGGGAAATTGCCGGTGGCCCATGGAAAGGAAATGGCTCCTCACACAGATAAATGAACCTCGCAAACTGCTTGGCGAGGTAATCGAGAACTACTCTCACCTATCAAATCAGCCCAAAGGCTGAGGACTGTAGCTATAATTACTTAATAGAAGCGATCTGATCTGTGGCGGACGTTAGTCTACATCTACAAAGAATCACATTCATACTACCCTGTGAGCCGCTGTATGGGCGTGCGGCAGAGGGTGTTAGGACACTAGGGGTGTAAAGATTTAAGGGATAAGGTTTTGGGAGGTGAAATTGTGCCGTGTACTATGGAAGTGTATTTAGTGGAGCTCAGTTTTAACGGTGGTCGCTCATTGTGCGCGGAAAGTACGAGTTCTTGTACCTATCTGTTCGGCAATGTATTCCTCTCATACACTCTACAGTTTCAGGCTTCACTTCGTGGACGTTAATAGTATCCATATTTAGAGAATACAAATTTTGTAATTTTCCACAGAATTTTATTTTGTGTGGTACGACGCGTTTCACCGACTTGTGGCATCATCAGGTACAAAAATTCGTTCCAAACAGTACTGAATTTTTGTACCTGATGATGCCGCAAGTCGGTGAAACGCCTCGTACCACACAAAATAAACTTCCGTGGAAAAGTACAAAATTTGTACTCTCTAAATATGGATATTCCTCATTTTATCGCTTCTGTCAGACCTAGAAATGTAGTGGGGCGACATGAAAATATTCTCCTTGTCGCTCTGAAACACACCAGTTCTGAATTTCTCAAGTAAGCTATGCCTAGCGTGTAGTGTATGAAAGAAATCTAAAACGTTTTCCATAAATAGATGTTAATTACCCATCTATAGATAAGTATAGTTAGTCTATCAACAAATCTAGGAAAAACTTTGGTCCAGCAGATGTTTAATCTAGGGAGAGATCTGAATCAATCCATGAAATCTAAAATGTTTTCCATAAATAGATTTCAATTGCCCATCTATGGATATAGTTAGTCTATCAACAAATCTAGGAGAAAATTTGGTCCAGCCGAGGTTAAATCTCGGGAGAGATTTGCATCCATATCCAGTTAAAAGCGAGGAAACACAGAGGGGCGACTGAGCCGTAATTCTGCCACCACTTGTGACGCGCCACTCAACGATCGCGTGAGAATCGCGTGATTAGCACGGGCCATTGAAAGTTTTCCGCGGGACTCACGAGAGAAAGAGAGAGATGGCAAAAATAAAAGCGAGCCGTGCGTAGTAAGCGCTCGTTACACCACGTGAGCATGGTGCTCGCACCACGAAAGACGAACCCGAAGGTCGCCGCGCTTCCCGCCGCCGGCCGATAGGGGGAGAAATACTTAGCAGTCTGTTTACCCGCGGAGTCGGGAGTGGGGCGGGCGGTTGTTCATACGTCACAGGCGCTTTTTCGCCGCATCACGGTCGAAAATCAGGAAGAGAGTCGTAACAGCATCAGAAGCGGACGGGGCGGGGCGCGGAAGACTACGAGGAGGAAGGCCGTCGATAAAAAAAGGGAAAAAGAATGGACGTCAGAATGAAGTACCTTGAAGACCTTGACCTTTGAAGGTTATTCATTCACTGGTCCCAAGCGTAAAACTGGGTTAGGGTAGGAACTTAGGTTGGGAGGAGAGTTCACAAAAGAAAGAGAACATTGGATGGTGGAACGTGGAGAACCACCGCAGGAAAGACTGTTTGTTCATAGGGTATTGCTAAGAGCATTTCTTTGTTTGTTATAGACAAGGCAATAGATAACATGTGAAATAATCTCTCATTCCAAATAATCAAGAATATTTAGAGCTCTAATTATTGGTGGGAACATATACTATTCCTTTTTCGATTTCACTAAAACTGCTGATGGAATTTGTCTAAAAATACTGGCCGTAGGAAATTAAAGAGCACGCTTAAAAGAATAAGACTTTCCTGACGACCTAATTTGACATGTATAAATGTACTTCACTTTTACCTCACCGTGCATTCTGGCCATTTCCATTCCATATCGACTGAGACTGGTGTTTATGGATAGCTAATTACCTCTACTTATATTTCAAACAACCGCAGGCCCCTATTGCTTAGCACGTCTTCATTCTTTAACCTGTACCTTCCCTACCTCTCTTTATTCCATCCATATAGCTTATTCTCCTCATTACTTGCAAACTCACGAGGAGGAAAGAGACTACATATAAATGATGAGATGAATATAGGTCGAAATTCCGATAAAACGTGTAAAAATATTACCAAATGATATGATATAGGGGGTTCCCGACAAATATGAATTTGAGCCGATTGGTTTGTTCCAGACAGTTATCAACTTGGATCAACTCAATCGTCATGCGGCACGTTCTCAATGTCCTACGACCAAAGCAGTCTCGTGCCCCGAGAACGAGTTCGCTGCAGACGCTACCGCGGCCGAGGGAGTCGGGGGAGAATGGGGTTGGTGAGATTGGGAAGGTGGGGGGGAAAGAGAGGAAGAGCGAGGGAGCAGGTTCGGCCGGCGGACGGAGGAAGGAGGAGTCACGGGGGGCAGAGGAGGTACGCGCTAATAAAGACGAATGAATAACCGTGAAGATCACGACACACGCAAGAGGCGACGAAAAATAAAACCCCTTCCTTCGGCGGATCCCCATGGCAACGGAGGCGGCGCATTTGCATCCCGCTGCCAGAGTGGGTGTGGGACCCATCGCTAGCGATGCTGAACGAGCTTAAGCGCTGGAACGATCTACATTCAAACCACAGGGACAATAATCACGCAGATTCATCGTTTGGTATTCTGCCGAACACGTGGGCAGTGATAGGTTTTTGGGCAGGTCCTACTCCTAACTAAATTTCGATTTAACTAAATTTCTGGGCCGTTTTCAAACTTAAAAAAAAACACTAGCCATCCAGTGACCAATCCCTCTTAGGTTTTGGGACTCATTTGGAACTAGGTTGGAAGCGCTATAGACGCGATGGTTACTCATTGGCGTACGTTACACTTGAGTTATGAGAAAAATTCACATTTCACGAGTTTCACACGGGGGAATTATTTTATCCCCGCACTACATTTTAAAAAAAGTGTAGGCGGAAAAATTAGAGAGATAAATTTCCAGGAGAGAGTCACAACTATCCTCCACTTCCGTGCACCATTCTTGACCACAACGAAAGCAGATTGAGATGCTAATTTCCCCTAATCATCCCTCAAATAATCACCCATTTCTTCCCAATTTCCGCTTTCCTACATACAACTGCATTATCTGGGGTCAGAACACTCCGTTCTCAAACCGTTACGACGGCTTGCAGAGTGGTACGGGGACGTGTGTTTAGTTGTAATCTTCCCATGCCATATTCCTCTACATTTTTAGTCCAACATTGCTGATATCTTTCTGCCCTCAGCTAACCCTTTGTAAGTCTATTCAACTTGCAACTCCCCTCAATATGCCCCCAAACCACCTTTGCTACCCTTTCCAAATCTCCGCCGCACATTTCTTTAAAATTAGAGAGGAATCAAATCAATCGAATTCCGTTTGTCACGTTGATTGTGTATTTACTTCGTTTTCACGTCTCTGAAGGATGAGAACGAGGCTAGGGAACATTTTTGTGAATATTTTGATGTCATTATGTGATGCATCCACACAGCGACATGAAGAGACGTTTCACAATCCTGTTGTGCAACCCACTTAAACAGTAGGTATTGACAATCACGACGCATATGAGCAGCCAAAAAAGTTTAACGGTGCACTTAAAATAGAAATTGATATTAACAGGTAACGCATTTTGAAAGGCAACTGACGGCTGAGGTCATTTACACATAGGAGAGTTTGTAAAAGAGGATAGAACTATCTCGGAAAATGGAGGAAGCACGGAAAAAATTCCTAATTGTGAATTCTATGTTAAAATAAAATCAGCGTCATATCTCTTCTGAGAGTTTTTAGCATTTTTCATATTTTGCGAAAGTTTCGCGCCATCAGAGTCGGAGGTGTCTCATTGAAATTGAATGTCTTTCTCGAACGTATGTGTACTTATTTTAACGATATTTTCATTGTCTGAGATCTTCCTTAAGTTGACATTTTCTTTAGAAGGAAGTTTGAAAATAATGCCAAATATGTACCGGTAGCTACATTTCCAAAGTTCAGCTATTACCATAGTCAAATGGCAGCAGTAATTTCAGTGTGTTCATTTTGGATACGTTGAGTACAAACTTTAGATCTACCTACCTTTTAAGTCGCAGTATTTTGTGGTACATTTCCCATAATCACACCTAGTAAGGTAATTATTAGTAATCTATCTTACCCAGAAAAAATATCCATTTTCCAATAGGCGCAATGGAAAATGACCTAAAATGCTTAAAAATACACGTACGTGTCTTTCTGCCTTAAAAATGTATGTTCACGAATACACTCTACAGATTCAGGTCTCACTTCGCCGAAGTTAATAATATCCATACTTACAGAATACAATTTAGTACTTTTCTATATAATTTTATTAGAATGGGTAAATGTATGTTCCGCCAAACAGACGCATATTACGTGGATTTTTTTATAGCCGATAAAATACTCTGTGCGTTAGTTCTCTGAGATATATTTGTCATTTCTTCTGCAGATAATGTCATTTCCGGAGGAAAGCACCACACACGCTACGATAACCTGTTGTTTTGATCTTAAAGATGGAAACTTACTGATTAATGGACGGTTGAGCTCTGCAGACGTAACCTATACCACCTCGCCAAGTCTGGTTCTTCAAAAAATAAATAAAAATGTTCCCTGCGTTCCGGTTCTCCAGCTTTCTCAGAGCTCATCTTTCCCTTTTCTGGTACCGGTTCGTTTCAGGTTCATATTCGGTGCATCGTATGTGCCGCGCATAAATTTGAGCTTTAAACTCCAAAATGTCGCCAAAATCAGATATTAATGATTGTTTTTACGGAAAACGCAGTATAGCGGGGGGATTTTCCGTTTGATTAACGGTCAGTTATGCACTGCGTGCGTTAATTATAACAACATACCCGATAGCGTAGCGTTCATGAAAAAAACGCATGCTCAATTGTATCTCTCATACCTTCAGTTTGAAAAGTATTCAGGCAACGCTATTTTTTGTTGCAAAGGTGTTATCTCGAGAGACATATTTGCGAGCTCGCTTCTCGTGCATAAAGATTTCCATACATTAATGATAAAAATAGAGAGTGCAACTAGTACGGTATAGTTGCGGATAGCGCTAGTCGGGCGGCGGGTCGCGAGTGTCCATTTGCTACTATACCGCACTCGTTACACAATGAACTAACGAATGAATGAATTAGCTAGAGGACAACAAATTTCGATGAGAAGGAATTCTTTGGTTCTTACTTTTTTAATTTCCGAATATACTGTTCTTTGCATATATCGTAAAATATCTTCAACCTGAGAGTCTGCAATATTCAATTAGAGAAATACAGCATTTCATGGGAAAAGCAAGCAGAAAAAATGCTCGTGATGATACATCTACATACTACCCTGCAAGCCGCCGCATGGGTGTGTGTCAGGGAGTGTTAGGAAACCAGCCGTGTTAAGGTTTTGGGAGGTGAAATGGTGACGTGTATTATGGGAGTGTATTTAGTGGAGCTCAGTTTTTATTGTGGTCGCTTATTGTGCGCGGAAAGAACGAGTTTTTGTACCTATCTGTTCGGTAAGAATCCCTCTAATTTTATCGCTTCTGTCAGACCTAGAGATGTAGTGAGGCGTCATGATAATATTCTCTGTGTCGCTCTGTGTGATGATAGAGAAATAGATTTGAAACAGAACTAGAGAATCCGATTCTTTGATGCTGCAATGAGCTGTAAACACAGGGGATAGTTACAGGATTCGCATTCAGTTGAGGCTTGAACTTGCAGATGAGTATGAGTAAATGGATAAGGCATGCTTCCTCTATCGATGGAGGTTTTATACATATGGCATCCTTGCGCATTAATCTGCTACCGATCATGTGGAGGTGAGAAGTGATTTTTAGGACCGAGGAAGGAGAATAATCGTGATTTGGAACGTGGAATCCGTTGATTCGGAGAATTCGGGGCCTATTGTATTTTTTCTTCCCCAGTCTCCCAAGATAGCCCACATTATTTGCAATGTAACCAGTGTCTGATGTCGCTTAAAGAGATTTGTCCGTTTACCAAGGATTACATCTCCCTCCATAACACTCTTCAGCAGTCATCAATCCGAGGATTTGTTTGCGGCAGCTCGTGCGCGCGGTGCGTGTGTGCATGTTTCTTACGAAGACTACTGCGTCACACTAATCCCGATTGCGGGATCACGTTTCAGTTTTGGTACATCTATTCCCCATTATACTCCTCCTTACTTATTTTTTGCCGTTCAGAAATGTTGTGGCTAGGCTAAGGTCCATCCACAAGATGGTATCAAGTGAGAGACTTCCAAACCTAATTTGAAAATTAAAGAAAGATAACTAGAAAGATAACTTGGAAATTAAATTCACCACCATCACTCATTTCCAAAGATACCTCTGATCCAGCTCTCCACTCCACCCATCGTTCATCATCTTATCGACAATTCATGCCTTCATTTTAACGTTCGTTCTTTAATTGCGTCAGATATTTCACCCCCTGTTTTCCTCGATATTTCTTCCCTTCAACTTCTCTTTTAATTATGTTTCAGGAGTACGTCATCGGCGTTATTTAGCCATCGCATTCAAGAGAAATATATTTCAAGTTCTATCAAGAGAAAAAAGCGTATACCGACTATTAATTTTTTCGTATTTACACATTGAGGAGGTAGCCGTACCAACCTTGCCTCTTACCTTACGCATCATAGATACTTCACAGATATCCACCGTGTGTTTGTATAGCACATTTGCGGAAATACAACTTTTTTTACTTAACGGGCTCCATAAACATTTCACCTCTCCGGTAAATAAATGCAAGTGAGATTCTTTCCATTTCACCCTCAAGGAATTCCATAATAATTCTAGAATAGGCACCCTGACTGGAAAGGATAAGTATTGAAAAATCCACTGCGCAAGATTTACCAACGCCAAGTTCCAAAATCACTCGTAATAACAAGATGTATTTTGATCATACAATATGTAATAACTTGATAATAATTGATTTTATGACAATATTTTCTTAAGTATTGCCTTAAAATATAAAAAAAATTACAATGATATGTTAAAAACGCTGTAGGTAGGAACGCTGTAGCGGCATATGATATGTAAAGACTGAACTCTTTTGCATTTTTTACTTTAGCTTTGCAGTAATGACTTTTTCTGTATAATGAAAGTTTTTTACGTTCACACTGACCGCATTTACTGGATAACGTTGGTCAGTAAATTTCCAAACCAAAGAAATGTTGAAGTCATATTCATCGATGGAAATAAATTCATTGATTCAGTTCTCATCTTTCAAACAGGTCGAAGACCTGAAAACGTCAGGGCGCTTGCTCTGTTTTTCTTATAAATTGGGCCTTTCCACTCTTAATTGCAAATATACTTTCTCCAATTACCGTGAAAGTACCCTCGTTTGCGACTCAACATTGCACTGCCATGTCAAAATAACACGCCGGACCATCTTGTGGATAAATACATTTTCCCCCAACATGCTCCGTTTTTTTGCTCGACCGCCATACGCCTATATACATTCCAGACATTCTAGCACAGCGAGGAGGGGAAAAGATTGTTTTCTCGAATAGAAATGTTTACGGATATGTCTGCTGACATCGGAAATGTAAGGGCGGATGATGCTAATCATCACCTATTTTCCAAACACCTAGGAGATAGCAGCACTCATATCAACACATTTTTTTGTGAAAATGGAGTTCGCTGTATAAACATAAACGGATTTTCAATAGAATTATCATCTGATGTGGCATCTTATAGCTTTTATCCTCTGTATGCGATCTATAATCCAAATCAATATGAAGAAACTCTAGAATAGGTATCAACAAAGGTTTAAAAATAGCAAATAGAACTACTGGATTGATAGACTATAAAGAGCTAGAATCAAATATTTCATCATCTATCAGAGAAGGCAAGCCGCTAACAGGAAGAGATGGAGCATTAATACCATTTATATACCGTGTAAAGCTTAGCAAAAGCAACTCTAGAGACAAAAGTGGTAAATTAGTGTTGCAACAGAAGGATAGAAGCTTTATTTATATTGATTTCCACTTGTATATTTGAATACCTCTCCAAATGCCATAACTATTTATGCTGAGAAAATTAATTTAAGAGGAGAAAGGAGCATTCACGAAGAGAAGTAGAGTGACTGGGGAGTATTGGAGCAAATCAAAGTATTTTCCTTTCCCAAGTAGTTCATTCACTAACTTGGAGCATAACATTGACACTTCAAAAGCCTTGTCGCTGCGAAAAAGAAAGTGTGCGCGCAAAAGCCTTTGGAGGCGTGGGTGTGGCAAAGAAAGGATGGGGTGAATTTAGCGGCGACGAAGACAAATGAGCAAGTGTCAGAAGCGGTAGGGGAGGAAGGGGTGTTGACAGGATAAAGTCAAAGGAGGCTACGGGAGTGGATGAAGTACGTGATGTGAGGTAACGGTATTTTGAAGAGGGTCGGTGGGGAAAATGTAGAGTGAGCGCATAAGAGGAAGGAAAGAATAGAAAATGTAGACGGCATTGAAAGAGTCGAAGATACAGAGACCAAATAAAGGACTTTGTACAGGGAAACAATTAAGAGAACGAGTAAGACGACCTTGAGGTAACATTTTGACGCACCAATTAATCAATTCATATTTTCCTATAACGATCATGGTAAGATACGGCAATACCAGAGGGAAGTGTATTTACGCGAGAGATAGACGGAGGCAAGGTATAGCAGAAAGTAAATCGAGTAGATTCTTGCTGAAGTTCTTTTTGAACGATCATTTCATGGCGTGGGACTTTATCTAGTTTCAGGACACAAAATCAAGCGCGATGCAGAGCAAATTAAAAATTTAGAAGGATACGCTCTCCTGATATCTGCATCTTGTATTCATCGAAGGAAAAATTCTCGTGAAATTCGGCAATTACGCGCTTGAAAGTTGAAGGTCCACAGACATTTTGTACCAAATAATACGCTATATAAATCACTTAAAATTTTCCATTCACAATTTCCTGATCAACCGAGGAAGACAATGTCACATCTTCTTCGTGCCATCACCCCCAAATAAACAATGTTGGATGAATCGTAGGATACGAATTTCGATATACCGTTTAAATCAATCGTTCTAGGTCTGAAACTTCTAATACACAGCCTTAACGGCACTTGGAAAATAACGTTTTTCCGTGTCATAGCAGTTAATCGCTTTAAAACGGATGATATGAAACTGCTATTTCACCGGATCATTCTTTGTATATTTGTTTTCACCCGTTTTTTCCGTCACTCAGGACATGGGTGTTGATGTTTTGTCTCTTGTTAATGTTAATCACCCGATGTAAAGGCCTAAAATGTGCTGTTTTCGGGATTGTGTAGAATAAATAAAAATACTTCATTGAGAAAGGATCTATGATTGAACTGTGAGGAATGGGTGGTTTATAGATTCATTCGTGAACATCTCATATCGCCATGAGTATGGCAAATGCGCTCATCAAGTCCTATCAATAATCACCTCCCCCAAAGGCGATGAGGGAGAACAACAACACTAAGTCCTTTTCTAAGATGCAATCCGATTTATATCCGAATCCTGATACACGTCACATACACATCCATCATTGGATAATGTATCCACCACTAAACTTCTTGGGCGTTTTTTTAAGAATATGATTACGAAATCTTCACTCGTGAATATAACTGCATCCCGCTGGGCCCGGTAGAAGATATCGATGGCATGATGAATGAAAAACTTAAGTTGGGCAGTACACACAAATGGCAATATACAAGACAAGAAATTTGAAAACATTCTCAGTAAATCAAAGCTAAGTTCATTCCATTTTTTACTATTTGAACAATGTGTTACTATGTTTATACCTGATGATGTCGCACAGCGAAGGATCGAGGCACCGATCCCTCTCCCACCACATCCCATAACCCCCAACCGTCACCTGAAGACAACCTTCTCCCCCCTCTCATTTTTTACTATTTAAGCAATGTGTTTTACTAGCTCTACCTGATGATGTCGCGCAGCGATGAAATCCGGGTCGTAAGGAACTAATAAATCCTTTGTGGAAAACTAAGTAATTCATCATTTCACTATGAAGGAACCAAGTTACTGTCAACAGCATTGATTCATTCAAGATTTTTGTTCAGCAACTTCTCTCCCTTAAGAGCTCCCACCACTTCTCTCAACAAAAAATTTCCCTAACCATCTTCGGGATACACCGGGTGCCATTATGCCCCAATGCCTCTGACCTCCCTTCCTGCTTAAGTGGCCGGGTGTGGGCAACGCACTTACTCTTTCGACTCCTCCCACCCCATAAGTCCTCATAAAACCCGGGCATCCTTCTAACTAAATTCCTCCACCGTTCATCATGTCTCTCCCTTTCATAGTCCTTTGAAACCCAAAACTACCCCGTCGATCTCTCCCACCGCTCCGGCATTAGTCTAAAAGATAGGGCCAGGTTAAACAAGTGCCATCCATCATTTATAGGATTCAAATCCATATTGAAAATAAGCCTTGTACTTTTCCACAGATATTTATTGTAAACGTACAACGCGTCTCTCAGCTTGCTGCATCTTCAGGTCCACTTGTTTATATTTTATTTATTGATTGTTACGATAGTAAGCTTACGCGAAGAAGGGAGGCTTGGAGAAGAAACTAATTTTTGGGAGGACAGGCAGGGGAACATACGTTAGGGGCTGGTGAGAAGGGAAATCGGTTAGGTCACTATCGTAACAATCAATTAATAAAAGATTAGCAATTGTACCTGAAGATGCAGCAAGCTGCGAAACGCGTTGTAAGTTTATAATAAATAATTGTGGATAAGTACAAGGCTTATTTTCAATATAGATTCGAATATAAAATACTTCCATGAAGTGACGCCTGAAGATGCAAAGTTGATTTTTAGTATTCTTGTGTATAATGTCAAATATTACTGGAAGAATAATACAAAGGAGTTAAATTTTCATTCCAATTTAAAATGTCTTACACAGACCTTACTTTCCAAATTTAGGCAATTTGGAAGAAAAATTTTACATAAGTTAGGATTCAGCAGAACTAAATTATTACATCCTCAAAACTACAAATATTTTTCTTGGCACCATTTCACCCTGACCCATCCATGTGCCCATGGTCTGAACCCATGCACCTCGAATTATGGAAAAATGAGGTGTAAAGCGTCGTACCGCTTAAATAAATACGTGTTAGAGTACTAATTCTCACGTTCATCGCGTAAGTTTTCGCGCCCCTTATCTCCCCCACCGCGAACTCTTACACCCCTACAAGTCTCTTTGGAGCTGATCTGCGGAGGCATGACGGCAGTGCTTCTCTCATGATCGATTTTATGGGGCGCTTGGAAAACTGACGCAAAACAGCAACGGTCGCGTCGTGACCTCCCTCAATGGATGCTCTCCGAGGAAGTCGGCCGGGATAGTTCGGTGGGAAATGTCGCTTCTGGCGACTAGAAGGTCAAGAGTTCGCCGTAAATCCAAGGGCGGGATAGATATGTCACCGGACGAAATGTTCACGAGCACTGAGAGTAAGTTACATTGCTAGAGGGCCTGGGTTCGAGTCGCGATAGTTGCAGAAATATTTCTGTTTTATCTCGATCAGTATTCGGGAGCAGTGAAGGGAGAACATAAAGTACAGTACTTTGTCCGTTGGATGGGTCGTTTAACTATGAACACTTTGGATCCTTCCGTTGAGAGTAGACTAATACCAACACCAGGTTTTCTTCCCCCCTTACTCCACTCACTTATTCCTTCCCTTGTACCACCACGTGGGACGGAAGAAGTACAGCGGACATAAAGCGGAGAAATGCCCAAGCTAAGAACGCGTTAATGGGAAAAAGACAACTGCTGTGCTCAAAGAAGATAGGATTACAAACCAGGAAACAGTATGTGAAAACCATCATGTGGAGCTTAGCATTCTATGGATCGGAAGCATTAACCATTGGAAAAGCTGACCAGAATGGACTAGAAAACCTTTAGAAAAACTAGGGCCTTTGAAAACTGGTGCTGGAGGAGGATGCTGAAGATAAAATGGACGGAAAAAATAAGAAATAATGTAGTGTACAGAAGGTTAGAAGAGGACAGGACCATATGGAAAACCATACATAGTACCAGATGGATTGGACACACCTTGAGACACAATGGGTTCGTGAGGAACATAATTAAAGGTAAAATAGAGGAAAAAGTCCCCAGAGAAGGGCCCAGGAATTAGTTTATGGACCAAATTAAGAGGAAATTACATAGAAAGAGATACCAGGAGGTAAGGGAACTAGAAGTATACAGGGAAGGGTGGAGGGCTGCAGTCAACCAATCTTAGAATTGAACGACCAGTGATAACCAATGCACCCCCTTATCCTAAACGGTGCAAAATGACTACAATTGTCACTAAATTTCCCAGTGACCAGCTGACAGAATTTTCACTCGTTTCTTTGGGGTTGCCCGCCCCCCCAAACAGGGGATCTGGGTGGTATGGAAAAATTAACGGCCACAATTTTTCCCATTATGTAAACAGGTATTACAGGGGCTTCGCCCCCCGCCCTCCTCCGCCGTGCTCCCATCTAAATTCGTCACTTATGTACATCAACATATTAACCTGCAAGCCACCTCATGAGTGCTTGTCAGGGACGTAGGGAGCCCTGATTATCAAATCACATCTCATAATATTCCCTCCATCCTATAAAGTTAATCAGGGCATAAGAGTAACATGTATTGGTTCAACACAACACGCTAACTCCTGTGGTTGGAAAAAATATTACGTCCCTAATGAAAAAAAAACGGGTAGAGAAATGAACAGATACCCCATTGAAAATTCTTTCACGAGAGAGGCTAGTTCAAAATAGCCTAATTTTCGACAGTGAGTCCCGGAATCCTCCTTTGAAACTATTATATCCGCACTGTCATTCTACCATACTCTTGCGCTGCTTTGTACATGATCAAAGATTTTCTAAAACCTTCAAAGAGTCACTTAGATCATTTTATCCACGACCTCCAAGTATTAACGCTTCCTCATTCAAAATCGGATAATAGAAGGAATGAGCAACAATTTTTGCAACATTTTTTTACGATTTTTTCGTCGTTTATCAACGGTATTATTAAAATATGAACTTCCGCACCACCGGGCTTCCCTCACAGGTTCTGCCAAAAATCTTTCTGAAATATTACCACAACAACCATCATTATGGAAAAAATCAAATATTCGTGAATTCGCGAAGGTCATCATTAGGAAATAAAATATGTGGCATCAAAACTTATCTCAAACGGGTATCTCATTAACGGAAGGAGAAAGCATTTATATTAGCATTCGAAAGTAGGAAATAAAAACAAGTCTTCGTTTCTACAGGAAAACAAATTTGGCCGGTACTAATTCATGGAAGTAACCTTACTTTTTGAACACACCTTTACTGAATTTTTACCTTAAAATGAACCAACGCTTCTAACCAAGGCCCGACCCTAAATTAAAAAATGTTAACGTAACTTTCGTCCCATATATTTCCACTTTCCAACTTTCTAAAGTTAATTTTTTAGTATCTCAATAGAAAGCTAAATAAAACTAAAGCTTATATTTGTCTTATTTTCATATTTTAGGTACCACAATGCAAGAATGTTATCAATAGTTAGTAATTTCTGAAGCTTGAAACATACTTAAGTTCCTGAAGCACTTCTGAAGAACTCTACGTTCACCAGTAATGTACATCGATACTCTTATAGCGTGAGGAGATTGTAATATACAGTAGTGAGGAGCAAGAAAATTGCGCGTGATGGATAACAACAGAAATAACGCTCGGAGAAGATTCGCGTTGATTGCCATGGTCCCGGCACAAAACGATGCACTGCTCCATCAGATTATCTCCATAATCTTTTCCCAAAATCTCAACGCAAGTTTCCGGTCATCCATTCCCCTCTCACCAATGGCGTCTTTAAGTACGAAATTCATCGCTATTATAATTTACTACTCTCTCTACTATACTCTACTCAACAATGTGAACTATTCCACTAAAATTTGCGCCGACCGAACTGTATTTTAGGCAATCATTCAAAATGTGCATGAATGTCTATACCTTCGTTTTTCTAGGATAAGTATTCAATGCATGACTCAGTATGTTTCTCAAATGAGGCCAGTAATTACTGCAATATTTGCCTAATTTTCTCCCGATAATTTGAAAATCTAATACATCAGCTCCAACTTCCGGGTACTTTCTTCCAATTCCCCAATCCAGTACACTATTGTCACTATTTTCAACCTCATTCGTGGGGAAAAAGAAACCCTTTTTCCAATCATCTTGGGCTTTAGTACCTCAATTTTTATGAATGTGAAGGAAATTAAATATTCTGGGCGGGCTATCGTAATAAACTATAATACCGACAGCATATATTTTTTCGCGTCTTGAAATTTCCTTTTCCTCTCCATGAAAAATTCACAACCCAAGTTTGAAATACCTTTTACAGTGACTCAATCCATCTGACTACGATGTTTTATTCAGAATCTTGATGACAGAAACGGAATTTTAACCGGACAGATCTGATTCTATGGACTCTAACGCCCCGTATACATGAACGGCGGATGAGAAATGAAGGTGAAGCCTAGATTATTCCAAAGGTTACACATGAACGGAAAAAAGGAGAGACTGTTAATACATCACAATTTCCAGTACGACAGTGAAAGTAGCGATGGATGAAACTCTTTGGTAAATTTTTAGGGATGTCAGCGCCGACTGCCGATAAAATACAGCGGCTAATGTTTACATCTCTTCGGCTAAGATTAAACAATTATCATGTTAACCCTCATGGCGCTGGACAGATTACCTCTTCAATTCTGGAAAATATTTCAAAAGTGAAGGGTCATAGAGAGAGGAAAATACCGCGGAGTTCTTCACCATGAATCCTCCACCAGCGTTCGCCAGCACCAGCGATGTGTTCGCTTGGGGAGCGGCGAGGACTTGTGTTCGCGGAATGTCGCAACGCAGATGCACATGCTTCCGCGAGACCGCAGCCGAGCGGAAAAATACCTCTCATTTTTTCAGTGTCTGCAGTAAAGGCATTTACAACTTAGTGGGACACCGCATTAACCTCTAAAAGCCTTGAGCTTGCTCTCCTCTTTTTGTTTTGTATTTCATATCACGTCACGACATCACTCCTCGAAAGATTTTTATTTTATTTATTTATTTATTTTTATTTATTATTAAAACTTTTTATTTTTAACTTGGTAAGAATTAAAAAATGTCAATAGGATATTTCCTTTGAGAAATAGACGAGAGGGTATACTTAAGGAGAGGAGCTTTTCTGGGGATATGTACGGGCTGTCTAAAGTCGTAATGGTTCTCAGTGGATCCATCACACCAATTATGCGCCTAATATATGCACCCACGGCATATTCCGAAGTGAACATTAAACGGAAAAATGGCTTTTGTTTCTAAAAGGCAATAAAAATGTTTATCAAACGTTAGAGAAGAAACCTAAACGGGCCGGTTTTAAATATGTATAAGAGCGAATCTATCGTTATTATAGGTAATGTAAATTTCCAAAATGATGCATGATAACTTGTTCTTGATTGACCGGTAGAAGATTCTTTCGAATGATGAGGATGCATCTGTAATAGTTATAGTATGACATACGGAGAGTTCGATCATCGGAGGCACTATCGCAAGTAGCTGTCATTTTCAAATATCGCTTAATACGTAACCATAGATTATCCCGTTCAGTCATTCTAAGGCGATATCATGTCACATGAGTGATAAGACTTCGCAAACTTCGGCAATTTTCAACACAAAAATTGTTAATAGTGCCGTTTAAGCCATGGACGCATAACTAAAAAAGAGCGGATACTGACGGGCAAAGAGCACAAATTTAATGAGGACTCAATGGTCCACCAATGGTTGGACTAGCAAATAAAGATTTGAATCTCCATGGAAATATTTGTTACGCCCTCCCATAAGGCTGGGATAGCGAAGAGATCTTGAAGGTGCGAATCACGTAGGGTAATACCCAAGAAAATAAAAAAGGGAACTAAATCTCCTGGGCCGCCGCACACCAATCACAGTACCAACGCCTGGATAACCTGAAACTTAATGGCGCAATACCCGCTCGCCTCTAGATAGCTAATTGTACATATCAAGCCATGTACAGTGCTACCGCGGAATATATTCTGAAGCAATTCTCCTTTCACCACCACGAGCAATTTTTTCCAATAAAAATAGTCTTAAAATATGTTTAAAGCCAATTCTTTTATATTTTTCTGCGGGGAGAAATAATTAGACAACGAATCACAATGAAATATTTCAACTATTTTACACAAAAACTGAATTAGCTTGCAAAGAGAAGACGCGGAGACCTGATTTTTTTTAACAAAAAAAACAAAAAAAGAAAATGTAGAACTGGGAGACTAAAAAGATTCGAATGAGCAACAGAGAAGTAAAAAATTGTAGTTGATTAACTCGCGGATAGAAAAGGAAAAGATGGAATTTTACAAAATTAAGGCCAATGCCAACACTGGCTGCCTTCGCACGCAAGTGATACTATCCTACGTCAACGCAAGGCGATAATTTACTCGCCGTAGCGCACGCCCATCCCTCTATATAATGGTGTATATAAATAGGTACATATTGCTGGGTTGATTGATGTTATTGAAAGAGGTACAAATTGCTGGTAGGTATACAATTTCTAGATTCGGAGAAGGCTAGGTAATTAATCGGATTAATATAATAAATGGTCGCTAAAAGCCGTAAAGGGGGGATAAATCCACATGACAGCAAACAATAATGGCGCAGAATTTTCTATTAATAATTAAGGATTTTTTCATTTCATTGAAAATGTAAAATACAATGTTTAGAACAGTTTTTACATCAATTAATCCGTGTTCCTCCCCCTCTCGCGCCCACGTATACTTTCATATTAAAATTTTTTGTAACCCTGCTTTTTCGTGATCTATATATTTTTTATCACAATGAATATTGTGAATTTTTGATAGATTTCCTACATATTATTCTGGAGCAACTAATTGTTGCTAAAAATTTGTCACAAAATAATTTACGACACAAAGTTTATGGGATTTAATGTATTAACCAATTATATAAAAAATATTTAGGTTAATTTTTATACTATTTTACTGAATCACGGACGTATGTGTGACAACGACGCTATTAAAACGAGTTAAAAAGAGATGAGATTAAGGAACATTAATACGTTACAAATGTTCACAAATAAAAACACATCGAAGAACGCGCTAAACATTTACATACTAACCGCGAAATGAACATTTCTCCCTAGGAAAAGATAACAAGAGTTTTTATGCCAAGCTTATTCCCTTTTTACTTCTCTCTATAATTTTACCACAGTACTCTGTATTGTTAAATTGAGCGCTCTCGTCGCAACAAGCAACAGCCGCGCATTTCCGTAAAATAATGGTTCATTATTAAATCAAATCCTAAACAATAATAATATAGACCCTAAGTGCTAAACTCACCTTTAAGGACATTTTTATCGACGGTAGAATTCCATCCACAAATAATGAAGTCCACCTTTACAGAGGCTGACCGACGCTCCCCCGCAGAGTATCATTCACCGGTCCTACTTAATCCGTGCGGACTTCATGAGAACGTGCACACCTGAGTACTCTCTCTATTCCAAGGCTCACCACAGTCACTACGAACTCGTACGAACCCAAATTCAGACTGATTTCCTTTCTCCGAAAAGATCATAGTGCCGCGAATCCCGACATCTGACGTCAGAAATTCAAACTAAGGAAGGGCAAGTAGCGCTACCTCTTATTTAAAATTGTAACCATCAAGGCGCCATGGCGGAAAGATTTCATTGGCTAGTTGTCTACATTTGAATGACTTTAAAATTGGAAGGCAAGGATTGCGAGCTTTTGATTCTGTGAAATGGTTTTCATGCCACACACAGAGAAACCAGGACTACAGGGGTAATTCTTATTTTTTTAAAAATAGCTTTGGGTCATATCTAAGCTTTGGGTTATCTAAGTTATTAAGATAGTAAAAGTCTTAAGAAATTGAGTAAAAATGAAAATGGCTTGATTAAAACAAAGTATATATATATATACATACATAAATGAATATTATTTCCTTAAGCGTATATTGCAATTATGCCATGGGAAACCTCTGGGCGATGGCATGTAATTTTTTTTTATAATTGAGTCGCTAAATTAAAATGTATAAAAATAAAGATGTCTAGAACAACAAAGCAAGGAAAGCAAAGGAATGTCAATAAATATATTTTACGTGAAATAGACATTTTTGAAATCTCCTTATCTCACTATACAAAGCAAACTGACCAGTTTCCATTGAGCTGTTCAACTGGTAAATCAAATACATTAAAATGAGGAAGCAACAAGCAAATGATCCAACAACAAATCAATAAAGGAAAATTCCAGCTAGTTAGCCTTGCAAACTCATTAAAAATGAATTAATACCGCATTGTATGAATTTGTGCAAACAGTTTTTCCAACCATGAGTTAATTTATGTAGGATGAATGGAAAAATGTTTTTCATAGACTAAGCAAACATTATCAAAAGTCCAAACCATTCCTAACAGGCATATTATGTTTTCCCATTTGCACTTGCATTTTGAAAAATATTTCTTGCACTTGGAGTGAAAGAGAGGGACCTGGGTTCAAGTCCTAGTCAAGGTGAATGATTCTTGTTCAGTGGAATTTTGCACATACGTGCATTTGCGGATGACTCCGAAAAGGTAATATCACAGCTAGTCTTGGTTCCCTCAAAATTTGACCAAAAAAAATTTTTGTTTTCTTAGTTTGGCTTTAACCTTGTGGACTGTTGCCTTAGGGCCAGTCGATTTTTTAAATTTTCTTTTTCCAAAAATGAGGGAGCCAAAAAGTTGTGTTTTGGTAAGCTATTTACAATTATATTAATAAGAAATGGCAATTACATTGGTTTTCTTGGTAAATAGCTACTTCAAATTAGTGATATTTTCACGTTTTATATAAAATTCGCAGCAAACTGTCACAGTCCTGAACAAGATAGAAGAAAACTGGAAAAAGGCCAAATACATATCACTTGGCAGAGGAAAACTGGAAGTGAATGAGGCTTTCATAGCAACACTAGACAAGCTCTTTGACATCCTCAAATTCAAGTGTGAGATTAATTTATGTTCAGAATTTGAGGGTCCATGTCCAGGTGGAGCTGACTGTAAACATGAAGTGCACATCTCCGGCTCTTTTTTAAGGATATGAAGTTCCCTGTTAAAGAACTACTGTTTATTAAGAGTCAAAGAGAGAAGGTTGGATCTGTTAGACAGTTTCAAATTGGATTACCAGATCTACTGGAGCCAAGAAGAAAAACAAAAAAGTAGAAGAGGAAAGAAGATGATTTAAGAAGAATTTCTTAATATAAGCAGAAAAGGAAGGAAGAGTTAACATTACAACCAAATGAAGTACTTTTCTCCGACGAAGATGAAGAGTCAACTGATGTTTGGGTTGAAGTATCCGAAGATCCTTTGCAGATTCCATGTGATGATTCTGATGTACCTTCTACGTCAAGTACAAGTCATTACAATACATAACAATGGCACAATGTTGCATTGCAAAATATTAGGTATGGTGTCGGTCTACGTGCTACTGCTGCCATTACAACAGCTGCATTTTTGGATACTGGATTAATTACTGAAGGAGACAGGAGACTTGTGGTCGATCACAATAAAGTTAAAAGAGCACAAGAAAAAGTCATGAAATCACTTGATGAAGAATTATGCTGGATAGGCAATATTGAATGTATCTTCTCTGATGGACGCCAATATTCCACAGAAGTTCTGTTACAAGCAGATAACTCAAGTCATTAATTTCCAAGTATTGTGAAAGAAGAGCATTACACTGTGTGCAGTGAGCCAGGAGGAAGGTATTGTTGCCATTTTACTCCATAGAAAAACTTAATGAAAAGGAAACCTGCTGAAGTTATTGCTAACCATCTTGTGGATTTCTTAAAGAAAAACAGCATTGATAATAGTTTGCAGGCTATCGGTGGTGACTCAACGAATGTTAACACTGGTTGGGAAGGAGGAGTCATGCATTGGGTTGAGGCAAAGCTGAATCGTAAACTCATATGGTTGGTTTGTGCTCTTTGTACTAATGAGCTACCTTTGCAGCACTTGATCACAGATTTGTATGGAAAAACTTTGTCTAACAACAAGTGGAGTGGTACAATTGGCAACATGCTTGATACTGCAACAGAACTTGAATCAATGCCTCATTTTTCAGAATATCCTTTCCAGAGCCTTTGGTTCCATTGAGTGACACTGTTGTCAAAGATCTCTATACGGATCGGGCTTATGGTTACAGAATAACTCAGTACATAAGGACAGGCATACTTCAAACTGATCTGGCATTCTTAGAAATTGGTCCTGTAAGCCACTCTCGGTGGTTAACAATTGCAAATAAGATTTGTTGCATATGGGTATCAAAACACGACCTTAAAAGCAACAACTTGAAGGCAATAAAACTGCTTGTGGAATACATTGTTGGCGTTTACTATCCCTGCTGGTTTAAAATCAAATAGAAATTCTCTTTGGTGGAAGGACCTCGCCACATTCTTCATCAATTGAAGCTCCTAAAATCTAAGAAGGCAGTAGCAGATATTGTTTTGCCAATAATTCAACGTACATCGTGGTTCACTTTTAGTGAAATGGTGCTTCAGACACTTTTATGCTCGGAAAACCAAGAAGAAAGGAAGCAGGGGTCCAGAAGATAACTGAATGAAGGAATGAAGATGATGATACACCAGGAGACCTACCTGTTCGGCCTAGGATAACACCAATAGTAAGTCCAAATGCAACTTCCCTTTTGGAAATGATAGACTGGTCAGAAAAAGCATATGAACCTCCACTTACTTGTAAACTCAAAATATCAGAAATAAGAAAGTTTGTTGAAAAGCCAATGAAAGTCCCAAAGTGGCCATGTCATGGACAGTCCATAGAGAGATGTGTGAAACAAGTAACAGAGGCTTTTGGCAAAGTGTATACTCATGAGAAATGAGAATGATTTATTAGAGGCCAGGAAGCAAGCAGAATATGGATGTCTAGGAATGAATCGAAGCATGATTTGATGAATATTGTTGGTTGAAACTTTTTCATTATTTTTCATGTGTTTTTAGTGTTTAATAATAGAGACAAAATATATATATATGTGTTTGAGTTCATTAAACCACTTCTGAGCAAATTTTGTTGAAGTTTTTATTAAATTATCCCGTTTTTTTTGGAAATTTCAGTATAAATTATAATCAAGCACAAATTTACCCAGGTAAATGTTTATAAATAAAAAAAATCTTTTACATTAGGATATTATACATCAAAAGGCAAATTTTTAGACCCCCTCGTTCACAAAAATCAAGAATTTTTATTTTTGCCCTCCAAATTGACACGCCCTACTGTTGCGCCTAGCACGTACATTGAACTGTTCATTACATTTTATGTCCAGCAGACAAGAATGCCTTGTTTCTTTACACCCGCAAAAATCCACAGGAGATAAGAATACCTTGGTAGCTGACTTAATTCTATTAAATTATTAAATTGTCGATACACCAGAACTAGATAGCAACTGTTATTACACAGGTTCTCACAAAGTATTACCTTAAAGAGTACCTGCCTAGTTAACCCTTCAGCTGTGGCAGCTAGATCGCAAGTCTTCCACTGTGTGCGGGAAATATTCAAAGGAGGCCAGACCCTCTTTTCCGCTGCAAGGGGCCAAGCAGGTAGAAGACCCTTGCAATCCCCTTCCAACCCTTTTCCTGAGGTTCTGCGGAAAGGATCCCACCAAATAAGGCACGGATTAGTGGAACATCAGTTAATTTGGCCAAATTTTTTAATCAGCAAAAATCTACAACATAAGTGTCATATGAAGTTTTTTCATAATTTACTGTTTAATTTTATACCAAACACCAAGGAAATCCGTTGATTTTTATCTGCATTGCACTCTGGTAAGACTACCAGAGCGCATTTAGAGGATAATAGGAAGAAAGGTTAGTAGCTCATGGCAAAGGAATGCCACCGCTAGCGAGCGAGGGAGGGAGTCAAGGAAATGAGGATTGCCAATTGTCCCACTCAAGGAAGAAAGAGTTTGGGCTATAAAGATAAGGAGGGGCTCGGGGAGCAGGTAAGAAGAGAGGGTTGAACGTACAAGTACGTTCCCTGCAGCTGAAGGGTGAAACATGTTGAGGTAAAGAATGTTTATTAAAAATTAAAAACATGATGCAAATTTTTTCCGTTGAAGCAGCTGGCCATATACTGATATACATATATCGTTGAAATGGTACTGCTATAAGAAATATTTCACCAAGGCACTAAAATGTGCGATTAGATGTACTCAAATTGCAAGAACATGGGCACAAAATTGTATCAGGGGCTATTTTCCCATCTGTCGTTTATGCATTTGTATTGCAGCAATCCACTGCTTTCCTTCAATGCTCACCCATACATACATTAGATCAGGTATAAAGTAACTCATGAAAAACAACCTATATATTTCTCCTCTTTGAGGGATTACTAAAAAAAATAGGTTTCTAATTCTGCATTAAGTATTACAAAGATTTCCATGAAAATGAGCACATAATATTTTTTCAGTTAAGTGGCAATGATCTATGACCACATACATACTCTGTCTACACACAAGAAATCTATAACCATTGAAACATATTATAAATGCAAACTTGATAAAAATCATAAAAAAATATCACCAGAGTTGCTAAACAACAAAGAAAACCCCAAGATCATGTATAACCAGGGGCGATCCCAGGAATTTATTTCGGGGGGGTGGCTTCCATTAATTGGCAATTTTCAGTCATCCTAAAAAAACTATAAAACTGTTACATCATTATATTTATATAATTATGAGCATAATAGTAACTATTATACTTTTCAGATCAGTGATCGGAGTGTTTAATGTTGTATTTGATAAATACGTCTAGTTGTTAAAATTGTTTTGTAAAACCCAAAATTTTCGGGGGGGGGGATGTATCCCCCAATCCCTCCCCCTGGGATCGCCCCTGTGTATAACCAATTAAATATGACACTGCTAAGGAAGTTAGAAAATACTTGATACCATGAAACTCATTACTATGAGAAACATAAAAGATGTCAATTCCAAGTCTTGATAATTCATGGTGCAAGCTCAATAACCAACCTACCTTCATGTGATTGGCCAGTTAATTTTCTCCATCATTGTTAATTCACCCTATTTTCTCAAATTTCTCTACCTATTCATCCTGAGAGAATATCCAAAATCACCTAGTACCACTGTCAAATAAATATGTTTGTAAATAATATTTAATAAAGGAGAGAATTGGCAAAATCTAGTATATACGATGGGAATTTTTATCTCTGAAGAGTACTACGTCTTCAACACCGAAAATCAAATTGGGAATAATACTCCACAGAATAACAGGCTAAAGAATGATGTATTACTAAAATATATGGTCCAAAAACTGAAATCTTAAGTTAACTGAGTAATAAAAGCTCAAAAATCAATCATAATTAGCCAGAACTGTTTCTGAACATGCGAACAAGGGTTGATAATAATTCCAACCATACCTTCCATGGAAAAATACCTATTTAGCAGGTAAAGTAAAAAATAATATTGAGAAATAAGAGCCTTAAAAAGCTTTGGCTGGCAGTAGTCTGAATAAAGAAAATTAGTATTAAGTGAATCACAAAATGGGGTAATAGACTGAGCAGATTAAATTGCAGAGAACATATGTAAAAAAGACAAAAGCTGGAGTACGAGCACATTTCATAAAAACAATTCAGTATCTCAACGAAATAAATAGCTTAACCCATGATAAGTGACATTAATCACATATTCCATTAACAAAAAGATTTTCACCCAAACAATATTAGCATTACTCTGGGTGGATGTGGACTTCGAAAATATCACGAACATGGACTATTAACATAGACTTCTTCCCCAAGTAAGGTAGAAAAGTGCCCAACCCAGAAGTATATCATGGTCCGAGATATTTCACAAAAGACAGATTTAAGTGCATAAGGGTGTTGATTCTCTGGGTATTCTTCCAGCAAGGTTTTGAGAAAGTCACATTCCGATAACAGAGCCACTATCTTAGATATTATTAGCCTGCCATGAAGTATCTCTTGATTTCCTCACTCTCTACATCTTTAATTTATCCAAAATTTCTACCCTCAGTAGAATTTGCGAAGAACCCTCCATCACCCTCTTCAATGTTCACCATCACCCCAACACAACTTCTATCCACCTTAGCTGCCTCTTCTTACCTTAAAAATGACACAGTATTGTCCAAACCTAGGTTGGTGTCTGAGAATGAATTGTGTGGAGTTATAACACATTTCTATTTTGTTAGACCATGATATCTAACACATATCAGAGCCTCATAATTAATTCCCTGGAAAATGATATTATCCAAATGCTGTCACAAAAAAAATATAGCTCTATGGAGAGTGAAAGAGTAAAATATAGAACTCACTAGATCATTAGCGGACATACCAGGTAATGGCAAATTTTTTTACTAAGTATCACATCAATGAACAAACTATCACAGAGGCTCTTCTTGTGTATCCAAGACTAACACTTAATTCCCTAGACATTTCTGCAGATAGTTAGAAGACATTGGAGGCTTGTAACTCAGTTGGCTTTGCTGCAAAAGGAATACATTAATATTTTTCATGAAAGCATGAAAGGAAAGTTCTCACAAATGATTCCTTGACCCTAATAAACAATGTGAACCTTCACTACAGTTATATCTACATGTGAGTCACTCGATAATTAAATGCAAAATGTGGAGCACTAAAACTGCCACTTAAATAGAAACTGAACTTCAAAAGAAAAGAAAAGATTCACCATATTTCTAAGATGCTTCTGTGAGTGGATAATTTTTAGAGGACTTTTAATTATTTTAAAGAACTTTTTAAATAATTTTTAAAGAAATCTTTAAAAGTAAATTTTTTAATCTTGTACAGCATATTTAAATTTTCCCTCTTCCATTAAATTTTATTTCTAAATAATAAGTCATTCCTTTCCACTGCATTTCATACAGAACTTATAGAGAGAAAAATAAAATATTAGCAGCTCTGATACTGACCACATAAAAAGACTATAGCTAACATACTTGTCATGATAATAATATTATAAGTAATGGAAAATATTTGTATACTATAATAAGTAGGTAACAAATGAAATGTGTCATAAAAAATTTAAAATGCTAAGCCACAATTCAAAATTTATTTTTCCATTGACTGAAAACATATCACAGCAAATAAAAGGGAGTTCAATAATGAGGCTGGATAACGGATAACACTAACAAAATTCGGCAAAATGGTGGGATTAACAGATGAACATAAATACACCTGCCAAAACTTAATCATGAGGAATGATTTGGAGTTGTTCCAAAGATATTAACCATAGAAATACACAGCTGAATGAAACAAAAAAGGATTCAGAAATCATATAGCAAGTAATCCATTGCATTCATCAATTGCCACTCCATTCTTACATAGCAAACTAATGAAGTTCATGTTAAAACATTAAACAACATGTTTTTAGAGAGAAAAATCGGAGATTTCGTATGATTAGGTCTTTTTGAGAGAATAAGACAATTCCCTCCACCCCTCGGAAGTATTTTTATCATTTTGGAATAAGCCCAAATTTTACACAGATGTCAAAAACTTTGGTTCCAGACTTTTATCAGAGAGCTGTAAATAACTCGATAAATGCATACAGTAACAAAACTATGTCACAGCATCACCCACATCAGCTTCTGGATCTTGAATGGTCATTTGAAGCACATGAGTACGGAATGAACTTATTCCCTAGACCAAGGAGTAAGTAATCCACACACGAGTACTCTACATAAATAAATGTAGTCATTCATTCAGTCACACCCTGCAGTCCCTAAAATTCCTAATAATTCCAATATTAGAAAATATTTCATCAGCATTAATGACTGAACGGTAGCATGGGTGTAGCCATGGGGAGGGAGTGGGGATAGCTGCCCCTTCGTGGAGAGGACATTTCATACCAAATCTGCTGTACGGAGCCAGACAGGATGATGTCTGCCCTCCCCCAACAAAAATCCACAGCTACGGATGGGTGTCCTCCCCCCTCTAACATAAATCCTGGCTGCGCCCATGAATGGTACAACTATCCAATGCAGTGATGCAGGCATAAAAATTAAGGGGTAAATAGTCAAAGTATAGGTCAATATTTTACTCAGTTCCAAGGCAAAGATCAGTCACTGTTGAATACTGATAATGCATGAAGCATATTCTAAATTAGGACAACATATGTTATGAAAAACATATCAACAACAAACATGAGTGCATTAAATTAGTGATGAGCCACATCCAAATCCAAAATCTCTTTTTTTATCATAGGTATATCCAATACAGAAACTCGATTCCGAGTCCTCCACAACAAATTATGAATCTCAGTTTGTCATCATTACTAATATATGAATAAAAAATACATACAAACAAATCTATATCTATTTTCACATTTTGCCGTAAAATTTATGAACCCAAAAGTTAGCTCTTGGTTTTCTCATAATCTCAAAGATAATTTTTTTTAGCTTTAAATGAGAAATAAAACTAAACAGAAAATTTTCACAATTAAATGCATTAATTCTAAAATTTAGATGGAAGAGATGAAGATTCAACAAAATTAAATGATAAATTTTTACAATGGAAATGGCGCATTCTTATTTATTGTCCAATGAGGCATTTCAAAGCCATCATTACAAGTACCTACGTATTTATAAGGCTTAATTACAGGCTTTTTCTGTTTCTCAAGCTGGTATTGAAAGTTGTTAATGCCTATTTCCAGTTCATTAGTGGCTTTGGGTCCCAACCACAGGGTATATATAAAAATTCACTACAAAATGGTGCAAGGAAGTGTTGAACTGTGATTTTAGTAAATGTCAATAAAAAGGTCAGATTTTGAATGCAATGACCTTTCCATGATAGATTTCCATGATATGATGAAGAGAACTCCATTTTCTTTCAACTTTTATCCTCATCAAAAACCATTCTCATATCTTAACGCATGATAATTTTACCCATTTTTTTATCTAATCTGTATTAAGCACCTAATAATTTATTTATAAACCCTCAGAAAGAACCAAGCTAAATTTTCCAGGACATTCACGATGCAGGACTTTTCTTACAATGCATCACCATACACATTTGGTGCAAAACTACAATACAATGTAGCAACAAAAAGAGCAATGTGAAATGTTTGTGGTGATACAAGAGAGATGTTTTACAATGTGTTCTGGGTTAGGTATATATTTTCGAGCTCAAAATTTCACTTCCAGAAACTTCAATAAAAACAGAAATATTTTTGGTCAATCAACTGAACTCATAATTAAATAAAAACAGCAGGCTAAATGACCTGCAGCACAGGTGTCAGTTTTGAAAATGCACTGGGGTTATTAAGGAAGTGGTGCACATGCACTGAGCAGCAAATTTTACAAGAAACTTTATGCAACTAATAATCATTAAGTCTCCACTTATGTACATATTTATGATCAAATGAATGCTCAAACAAATAAGAACACTAATAGTACGACATTGAGATATTCCAAAGCAAGATTCAGAACAATTTTATGATGGATGAGGAATTCTTCACATGATGTAACATGTATACCACCAGCACGACCAGGCTTAAAACCTTTGTTGGAAGGATCCGATTGAGCTGCGAACATATGGATTTGATAAGATTCAATTGAATCCTGACCACATCACTACATTTAATGCTCATATTTATATAATAAAACTAACTTCAGCCCAAAGATTAAGAGCAGATAAGCGAGGCCAGAAAATATTATAGGTAATGGGAAAATATACAGAAGTAACCACAATTTCAATTAACACACAACAAAACCTTCATAAAAACCAAAGTTTAACAATTAAAAAAGTTTGATATGTATTAACTTAAACAATTATTTGGCCAAATGTTCTGAGGCACTGAAGTAAGGTTAGGGCACCTCAAATAAAGGTGAAAGTGAACTACTGAGGGGGCTGGTTTCAAATTCAATAGCCTCAGCTACTCCTTTATGGCTCAGGTAAACAATGTTAAAGGTATATACATACAAATACATATTTTCATGCACATTTGTACTAACTCAAGAGACAGAAGAAGCAAATATCTAAAGTCATTAGCATAATAGAATGTACCAATTCCTCAATCACTCTGATATTCATATTACCTCATCATGTAAGAGAGCAGGTGAAAGAGCAACACAATTTTCTCTTTCATGTTCTGCACAACACATGCCAGAAAGCATCCATGACAAATAGCAGAGATCATCACAGTATCTCTTGTTCATCCATCATTGGACAATTAAAAATGCCCTTGCCTTGGATTTCCATCCTTGATAAGGAGCTCTAAAGATACCCAAGGCAACCTGGCTCCATGAAAATGTGTGGACCAGCATCTCCCTGTTTCAAAATGCCATCAGTGCCTGTCAGGCAATGTTAAAGTCCAGGGAAACTATGAAACATTCCATGAATGCTCTTTTTTACTTTCCATGATTAGAGGAGGACTAAAGGAGATTCTCAATAGCCCCTTTTCATTCATTTGTTAGTTTTTAAGTTAGACCATCAAATACGAGCCAAACATTGCCACTCCAAACATACACTCACGTGATGACATGTAGAGAGCATGGATAAGTAACAAAACAGAAAATAATCAAGTTGAATGGAGTGTAATTGATGGAATCAGGACTGATATGGAGGAAACGATGTATGCATGTCCATGTTAAAAAGAATATACTTAGATACTTCCTCAGAATTTATTGATCCCATGCATAACATGTGTTTTACCACTCTGAGGTATACACATGATTATTCCAAAGCTGGGAAAACTACAAGTGGTAGAACAATAAATACTGCTTAAACAACTGAGCCGGTTCTTTCCAACTTGAAACATAATTATTTTTCAAACATATTCTGCCTCAAAAATGTAAAACATGATCATAGTGAAGGTCCCACCATAGATTATGAAGTTCAAATTAAAACAATGTTAAAATCTGAAGCTATGGAAAACAACATTGCCACAAAACCATACACCACTCAAAACACATGTCTGAGCCTATTAAATCACTTCACACAGAAGTAGAATGGATAACAGCAGTAGCAATCAACCAGTTCCATGATCACTAAAACAGAATAAAAACAAAACTCAAACTTAATGTTGACTGATTCAGGAAAGTTCTATATACATTACAGCCCTTTAAAACCATAAATTTAGTTCACTCTAAATATATACATTAAAGAACTTGGATTTAAATGAGTCAAAACACAAATAATATCATACTGTATCCAAAATTCTGGACGCACAGTATATTCCATACATTATATCACCAATGAGTAAATCATACCAAAGATTCTCTTGACCACAGGATTAACTGGGGAATTAAACAAAGGGAGTAGATAAATATTTCACAGGCAACGGTCATTTTTAATGGCAGGGCTGAGATCAGCAAAATAGAAGTGGGACATGGCATCTTCAGCTGCCATTCTCAAGGCAGGGTTGCAAACCAGAAGTCTCTGTAATTAAAGATACCAACATATGACTTTTTAAAAATACATGCAAACACCACAAATTTCCTTATGACATAAATTCAAACCATACATTTTTGTAACAGACAGTGAAACCATTACAAATTGCAGAAACATTACTTAAAAGGCAAGAGATCTCAAAAGTTAATTATCGTGAATTCCACAAAAGGAGACAAAATAAATAAGAAAAACTGAAATAAGGCAAGTCCATCCAGGAATATAATAAACAGGAAATGGAGAATGGAAGCATAGATGATTTGTGGCTGTGCAAGGTGAGATGTGGACTATTAGAGTGAAAGTTAAACAGTAATCTATAGTGGTGACGATGAGTCAACGTGGGATGAGGGTAGTAAATATTGAAAACGTTGTAACAGTTTATTTATTTCTTTTCACAAATAAACTAACACTTCCAGAGTTTTACTTCACAAGTAACATAAAATGTTCACTTCAGACCGTTCTCTGGCCTCTCTTTGTGCGTCCCTCTCTTGTTTCCACGGTGACCGCGTAAACAAACAAACAACGCGGCCATCCACAACTTATGGTTTTTGCATTATTGTATATTGTATTATGTACTACTACACTTGCCCCGTTGGAAGAAACGTTGAAACAATGAGGAAACAGCTTCTTTCAAAGCCTTCACACCCATCTTTAAATCCCGCTGTGACCCAACGCCTTCTAGATCTTAACCCCTTTTCTCACATATCACAATGGCACAAAATCAGATCTTAATACAAATATAAAATGAACTTTAAATTCTTGAAGCCAATAATACTGTTCTTTCAGTCCACCATTCCACTTTAAAACAAGTCTTTGTTTATATATAAACCCGTTACTATGCACCTGCACACATTCGTTTTTCGTGTCAGTCCTTAGCACATCACTCACTATTTCCTTGGCCACTTAAATTTTCTCTACGTTTATTTCCTCTCCCTCTATCAGGAACTCTCTTGGGGACTCAAAAATGTTCAACACCTTCCTCACGTCCTTTGTTCCTCTCGTTGTGGCCTCCGACACTGTGGAACTCAATAAGTGCTGTGCCGTGGTCCGTTTCCCGATGCGCCTCTGTCTCCGGTCCCTTGCCCTTCTCTGGCTTCCTTCACTCGCAGTTCCCTCTCATCAGCTGGGCTGCGTCCTTCATTCTCCCTCCGTCGCACGGACTCCCTTTCGTGATACGCATCAGGTACGTATCCATTTTTCGGTTCCCCGGGTCATGGGTAGTATCCACCACCTCGATATGGTCTCCCCTCTTCATTTTGCCTCCGCCATCACTGCCTCTCATGCAGCTCCCGGGTAGATTCCTCTCTCTCTCTCTTCCCGAGGTCTCTCTCGTCTGGTATTCCTTCGATCCGACGCGGTCATACCTCCCAAACAATGAGAGGAAATCAGGGAGCATCCTAACATTATGGGAAATCATCCCTGCACTTACTTCTGGTCCATAATGCTGCCTTATCATTTGTATCAGTTCATTAACGGCCATGGGTGGTCTCAACTCCTTCGCCGCCACAATCCTGGCTGTCCCGTAATCCACCACAGTCTGATTGGTCGATGGGTTATATCTTCCCGTGTCCAACACCCGTCGTATTTCCATTTGCTGTTCGTCCCCCCAATACCGTCTGAGGACATTCTTGAAGGATTCCATGTCGGTGTGAAGATGCGAGGTAGCCGCAAACCATTCTCCAGCCTGTCCGGTCATCCCTTGCCGCACAATTTTTAGTGCTTCTGCCTCTGATAATCGGTACATTTCCATATATTCTTCAAGCTCCTTCATATATTTCATCCGCCTCGCTTCTCTTCTCCCATTAAAACTCGGGATTCTCAGTTGGATGGTCGACACTAGCATTCCACTGGGTGCACGAACATGGTCCTCTCTTAATTTGTTTGTGATTTCCCTTAGGGTGTCTTCACTGATATCTGCATTCGCCTGTTGAGCCTGCTGGTCCGCCTTCGCTGACAGTTGTTCAATTAATTCTTCATTTTCTTTCACCTTTTCTTGGGTCACTTCTATCTTTCTTCTATTCTCTTGAACCTTCTCTTTTGTCTCATCCCTTTCTCCACTCGGCAAATCATCTACTCTTGCCTCTCCGCGATTTCTGCTTCGTGGACTGAAAATTTCTCCCTCCATTCTTCCCTAATAGTTTGCAAACTTCCCTTAATCAGTTATCAAGTCCTCTTTCTGTTTTCTTAGCTCTTCTCTTAGTTCTTCATCCCTCTTCTTCCACTCCTCATCTCTCTGCTTCTGTTTTCTTAGCTCTTCTCTTAGTTCTTCATCCCTCTTCTTCCACTCCTCATCTCTCTGCTTCTGTTTTCTTAGCTCTTCTCTTAGTTCTTTGTCCCTCTTCTTCTGTTCCTCATCTCTCCGCCTTCTCGTTCTTTTTGTCCCTCCATTAGGTTCCTCAGCTCCTCCTGCATTTTTTTCTGTTTTTTACGTATCTCCCTCAACATGGCCTGAATTCCGCTCTTGACTGGGCCCTCCATCTCAATTTCAAACTCGTATCTCTCTGTATCTATACCCTCCTTCTCCAACATTAATCTTAAATGCTCTTTTAATTCAAATTTTGCCCCTTGTGCCGTTACTCCCTGTTCTTTTAAGATGCTTTGCAATTCCCCCTTCTTTAACTCGTGGAGTTTTCTAGTGACTCCTACCATTTCGCAGTTTCGCTTCTATCTGTTGAAACGTAAACTCAGGTTGCCCGTGGTCCCTTTCTAATCGACAAGTCGTGCCCCACGTTGGGCACCAAAATGTAACAGTTTATTTATTTCTTTTCACAAATAAACTAACACTTCCATAGTTTTACTTCACAAGTATCATAAAAGGTTCACTTCATACCGTTCTCTCGTCTCTCTCAGCGCGTCCCTCTCGTTTCCACGGTGACAGCGTAAACAAACAAAAAACGTGGCCATCCGTGACTTATTGTTTTTGCATTATTGTATATTGCATTATGTACTACTACAACGTGAGCAACAGGAATATTGTAATGGTCCACGTTTACATGCCCACAAGAAAAAGAGGAATAGGAGGATGAGGTATATGAAAAGCTAGATTAGATAAATACAGAAGTCTCAGGCAAGAAAAACTTGATAGATATGGGCAATTGGAATGAGTAGTGGGGGAAGGGAGAGATGGATATGAATGGGTAAAGTATGGACGAAGAATGAGAAATTATTGCAGTGAGAAGACAGTTGAATTTTGAGGGAGAAGCAATTTATTATTCACAAACACTTAAATTTAACATCATCTCAGGAATAGGTACACGGAAAATTCCAGGAGACACACGGAGATATGAAATTGATTACATAATGGTTGGGCAAAGATTCAGGAAGAGTGTCAAACTCACAGAGCAATTCAAGGGCTAATGCGGACACATCATAACTTAGCTATGATGAAATGTGATGCCGGATTAAAAGGGCTTTGTAAAAGTACGAGGATAAAGAGATGGAACTAGGGAGCATTGAAAGGGGAGAAGAGAAGGGAATACCAGGAGCTAGTGGAATGGAATATAGGTGATGCAAAAGAAATAGAAACAATCAACGAAAACTGGGAGAGTACAAAAACAGGTATAATAAGAGAAATGCAAGAAGTAAAAAGGAAATTGGAGGAGAGAAGGAAATAGAAAAATGTCAACACCAACCTAGGCAAGATGAAGTACAAGGAATTAACCAATAAACTCTGGCAAGTAACCAATCAGATAAAGGATAGTGATGGTAAGGGCAAAGCGAGAAAATGGAAAAGCTAAAGCAAAAACGGGAAGTGGGTTTGTTATAAGCTAAAGTAAAATTGCTATCAGATAGTAACATAGGGCAAACAGTGCCTAAGATTACGAACAAATAAAGAAGGATATTAATTGAACAAGAAGATATTCAAGATAGGTAGAGATAATACACGGAAGGACGGCATGACAGGGAAAGTAGACCGGTTAACCAAGATATAGAGGATGAGGGAACTCTAGATAAGGATAACCTCAGATCAATAATACTTGACAGTGAAATAGAGAAAGTATTTACAGAGATGAAGCCAAGAAAAGCTGTGTGATAAGTGATAAGATTCTGCAGCCAATGCTTTTAATCCTTATTATAGAGATAATATAGTAATCTTAATATGACTACCTGAAGTAAATCTCTCCCTTTGGCATTGAGCTTTGGAACAACCTGAGAGAACCCCATGCTTGGATGGTATGCTGGAAATGGCTTGTAGTCAGGCAAATGTGATAGGCCAGGCCAGGAATCCTCACCAGGTGTCCCAAGAAGCTTAAATATTCGCTTCAGCTGATCATCTACATCAGACCCAGGGAAAAGAGGACGACCAGCATTGGCCAATTCTAAAAAAAATGAGACAAGACATATGGATGATAGCAAATGACAAAATATCACAGAAAACCTTCAACATAAGTAAATCACATATTATGGATTCTTACAGGTATTCACAATGCTGGTTTTAACTGCCGATAACAAATTCACCCTGGGTTTGGAACAGAGAAACTGCTGCCGGCAGAAACAATGAACATGGTGAATACCCAGAAAATGAGGAATGCTAACTTCAATTCCATAGAAACCTGCCATTGATGGATATTTCCTCACATTTTCATGTTCTGTAGCCTACAAGAATTGAAATTGCATGCAGATTTTGTATGATGAAACCACCCTGAAATGCTGAAAGCATAATGCACAAATAGAATCAGGGTTGTTTCCAGATGAAAAACAAACTCACCTCCCATTTAGGAATAAGCTGAGGGCTTTCTCATGGGCACATTGCCCTTATTCAAAATGTCTTAACCATGTTGCATCAACCTAAATCATGAATTAATGGCAATTGAATTTTTATAGATACTAAAAACCTCTCATTGCATATTTGGACTTGTGGGCTTACACCACATCTACTCTGCATACCTCAATTGAACACATATTCAATCATTATCACTCTTCCACTAAAGTAACATTTGTTCATCGCACATGTTCCATTTTCAATACAATGGCTCCATCACAGTAAAGAAAGCATTTGACATAGTAAATGCAACTAAAAGCTGACAGAATGAAGAACAGTTGGGGGTGGTAAAATGCAGCTGCAAGGCAGAGAAACAAGAAAAAGAATGTGGCAAGGACGTGCTATTGTACTGATTTTCTTAGTTATTATTTCTTAATACAAATATAAATAAATTGAAAGAAAAAATAAATACAGGCAAAACAGTGTCAGGATAATCAATCAACACGCAAGGCTCTGCAGTAGAAGAGCAAAGTCTGACAGAGAAAAGACTACTGGTATAGAAAATAGATGATCTAAAGCAATTGCTGAACACCATGAAAATATACAACATGAAGATTAGCAGAAAGGAAACTAAATTAATGGTGTAAGGAAGAAATCAAGAAGGTGATTGTCAGGTTTGGACAGCAATAAATAACGTGACAAATTTTTTCTACTCAGGTAGAAGAATCATCAGAGACTGAAGAAGCAAGAAAGATGGAGAACAGCACAGCAAAAGAAAAGAAGCTCACAATAAAAATTGTTCTTTTGTTCAATTTTTTAAGAGGAGTGTGCTTAAGGATAACAATAGTCTTAAATGTATTGAGTTACTAGTACTAGAGTATTGGGTGTTTGTGTCTCGTCCGTTGTTACTGTTATTCACCCGACGTAAATTGGCCGGTTGTGCTGTATTCGGGGTAGTGAAGATAAATAAATAAATAAATAATTAACAGTTACAGGGGACAAAAGAATATTGGAAGCAATGCAAACATAGTGTCAAGAAAGAATGACAGAATAGATCGATAGGACGAGATAATCACTGCTGTAGAAGTTCAACTATTAGTCAGAAAGAAAGTCGCTCAATAAAGACTGCACCATAGATTTGACAAACTTACTGGGCATATGTTTTATTTATTTAGACATAACATTACCAGCTACCGATAACGTTTAATAATATAAGGCAACAAGGCCAAGTATGTGTACTCCTGTCCAAAAAAACTTACCACCTCAAAGCCGAAAAATTTCTAAGTCCTGCGTTGGCGTCGATGTGAATATGCCAAAAAATAGAAAAATTGAAATGAGATGCATAGAAAAATTGGGCATGGAGATATTTAAATTCACATTTTAAATAAATACAGTTTCTTGAGGGACCTTTAAAGCTATTAGCTGTGAAAAATATCAAATTAAAAATCAAAGACACATGGTAGCATTGTTTCAAACCCAGAGGAGGAAATTTGCTTCATACCAAATATGCTAAAAAATTATAACCATTTGTTTAAAAATCGAATCGAAGTCTAGGCAATGTATTTTTCTCTTGAAGAATATGGCATTCCAAGTAGTCAATTGCATCTACAAATTCCTCTTACGCGTGTAACTTTGTAGAATGTAGGTTTTAAGTAACACGTAAATGTATTTCTTAATATGTACTTCGTAAATTTTCATTACGCATTCACTGGAAAAGTAACAAAATGAAGGGAATATTAATAAAATTGAATCAGCTAACGAAAAAAACTAAGGAACTTACCTCTGGATCAAATTAGCATAAGAAATAATAATTCAAAACAAACTGAACGAGCAACGGGGATAAAGACGAAGGCTGGGCTTTCCGTGTCTTCTAGCAGTTGTCATCAAGAGAGAACTTGGAGCGACTGAAACGAGCCATCATCCTTTCCTTCTCACCCAGACAAGTGACCAGAAGCCTAGACCTCCCCCACACCCCATAGAAAAATTTCTCCTCGCCTAGGTCCTCCCCCACTCCATCCTTCCTTAGGTTAAAATTTTTCCCCCACATGTCTTGTCCCGTGCCAACCGCAGGAAGGAAGGCCTTTATTCTGTTATGTTTATTGATTTCCCGGGCAGGGGGCATGATTCAACCGTGTTATCACATCAACGCCAACTTGGGACTTATAAAATTTTTCGGCTTCAAGGTGGTAAGTTTTTTTGGACAGGAGTAATCTAGATTTTATATATTAAGCCAGCAGCAAGAGATATTTATTACCAAACCATAATTAAGACAATTTTGAAAACATTTAACCATATTTACCAATGAAAGTAAAATGAGATAAAATGTAGATTCAAAAGTGATTGAGACCTAGTTGAAACATTTAGTACTTAATACCTGTTTAAAATTAAAATTTAGAGTATGTTTACCATAGGTAAACTGATGATTAAATCAGTCAATTTCTAAAGGAAGCGAGTTTGCCGCCCTTAACTTTCTGGTGATCACAATATTATGCACGTAATTTGTTCCAAACAAATGCTAAAGAAAAGGGTCCTTATTTCTAGTTAAGGCATTTGGAACACTGTATATTGTCAACCGTGATAGCTCTAATGAGTGTGTTACATTAATAAAATTTATACAAAAATTATATACACAAGGATAAGATATAATTCTATAAGGAACTCACCGGCAAAAATGCATCCTGCAGACCACATGTCGATGGATGTAGTGTATAACTTTGCACCAAAAAGGACGTCAGGAGGTCTGTACCAAAGAGTAACCACCTCCGCTGAGTAACACTTGACAGGAATTCCAAATGCTCGGGCTAGCCCAAAGTCGGCCAATTTCAGCTCACCATTCTACATGCATAGAATTAGTAAAAATAGTTTCATGAAATAGACACATTCATGACAACTATAAGAAATGCAAATAAGATGCAACTAGAAAACAAACTTCAGAGACACCTTATTGATCAATAGATTCTGGGGCTTCAAATCACGATGCAGAACATTGTGACTATGGCAGAAGGCGAGGCCACGCAGCAACTGGTACCTGAAAATAACCCGAGTATAACGTTAGTCGTAAGTATTCAAAACCTTGGGAAGTCCAACTGGCAACGAGAAAAATACTGTGGATAATGAAGAAATAGAGTTAATATGCACTCACATAAACGACTTTACAATGTCGGGATCAATTTCTCCATTTAGGCTGTCAAAATATTTCTTCAAGTCTTGATCACAGTGCTCAAATACTAGAGTAAGTTTTTTATCACTGTGTAGCACATCATACAGACGAACTATATTTTTATGTTTCAATTCCTTTAGCAAACAGATCTCTCTCAGGGCAGATGATGGTACACCCTAATTACGAAAAAGAGAAATTTATTTATTTGTCCAAGGATTTGTGATATACATAGAATGTACAAATGTGGGACGTCAAGATATACAGGCGAAATACTTGATTGTATGTACATACATATATACTATCACAGGCACTAATTACATATTTAGAAATTCATTTACTAAATTAAACAGCTTAATGTGTGTAATTGATGATAATTTATTCATTAAAGAAAAACTATATGCAAAAATGAGAGGGATAACCTATTCCTAAACCTAGCTAACAGATTAAGGTCTACATTTACGGTTTTAATAAAAGTATCCCATCATTCAAAGGTGAAATAAATTTATTAGATGAAATGTATAACCTCACCTCATCATCGTCATCTAGTCTAACTCTTTTGAGGGCAACAATTTCATGTGTTTCCCTGTTTTTTGCCTTGAAAACAGTACCGTATGTACCTGAAAAATATTAAACGCGTTCAGTTCAATTGTACGTCAATCAAAGATAATGCGACTGAAACAACTACATCACAACAAACCTTCTCCTATTTTCTCTAATTTTTCATACTTTTGCATAGTATTGCGATATAGCTCTAAAAACAGGAAAATTTTGACTGATTTCTCTGTGCGGCTAGCGCCACAACTATTTCCTCTTCTAGTTAACTCAGTATCAAGGCTTAATCATATACAAATTAGGCAGAAAAATAACTGTCAAAAATGCAAATAAATAAGGCTTTCTATTCGTGGCATTTATATAAAATGATTGGTACCACTTCACCAAATGTTCCTGAATCGATGGACACAAACCATGGAACTGGAAAATAATATTACACAGATAAAACACTCTTATTGTCAAAACATAAACGTCAATAACCGGCTGTCATGAATCAACATGAATCCTTTGTTTGCGATATTCGTGGATCGATAGAATAGCGAGTTGACCGATCGATATGAATCGATTGCAGTAAAAGTCGACGCTACGAGCTTGGAAAAATTGTACAAAAAATAACAAAAAAATATGGCGCAGAGATTCCCAGTGTCTCCGTCTCCGGGTACTCCTGGTCCGCCTCAGCAAAGATATCCTCCGCCTCCTGTCCCATCGATGCGGCAGTATGCTGGTCCTAATTTCCCAGTGAGTAAAATTGTAGCATATCGCATCTCAAATTTTCCGAATGCTACGCCAGTTACCGATTTTGTGATTGTTGATGCTTAGGAAGCCGTGAATACTTGCCGAACTAGCGCGTCCGTAATGACTGCTAGAAATCTAAGAGGTGCGCCCCCTATCCATAATCATTCTCAGACCATGTGAATACCCTTATTTTTGTCAGCTGCAACAAAGGCCGGGATTTTCGGCGCCTGGACCACCGCCTCCAATGGGTAGTTCGGCTGGAGGGAGTGCTTCAAGCGGCGGACAGGTTGTAGGAGGTGGAATGATGCAGCGTCCACCTCAGCAAGCCCCATATGCCCCAATGCGCCCAGGCCCTATGCCCTCGGGCCCTCAGTCTGGTGCAAAAAGGCCTCAAGAACCTCGCCCTCCCCCACCCCAGCAAAAAAGGTAAAATCTTAGCTCATATATTGTATATTATTTCTACGTTCCTAACGAGGCGATTGATGATTATGATCTATCATGTTTTACTTTGTGTTTGTCATCGTTCAACTTTGGCTCGTGTTCAGTGGTATCTACGAAGTTTCCATCAAATTTTGTTAAAACTGGTGAATTTTTAGATTTGACAAGTGCGTGTGTGTGTAAATAGTTTTCCTGCGTGAAAGTGGACTATGTGTTTGATAGACGTATTTTTGGATATCAGTTGTCTTGAATGCTGTACTAGACCGATGCTGATTTGGCCTCAGTATCTTTGTCATCAGTATTTCAACCTTATGAGTGGTCTTGAGACGAGTGACATCATTTAGTGGTTTTACAGCGATGGCTGCATAAACCATGCCCTCCTCAGCAGTTATTCTTAGAGAAATATACCTCATTGTAAATGCAATACAGCTGACCTTTTCCCGAGTACACAAGAAATTAGAGTTCTTTGGTGGTGGTTCTAAGAAATCTTTCACTTGCAATCAAGTGTCACTTTTTCTGTAAATTCAGAAGTAGTCAGTGAATTTGTCCTTTGTTTATTTCATCATATTATAAACTACCAGAGATATGGAGCGCGTCATCTTCAATGTGTCAAGTTCTTGCTAGCCAATTTAGTATCGACCCAAATGTTTATGTGCATAATTTGATATTTATGTATACATGAACTGACAAATTGAAGGAGACAGGTCGCAAAATGATACAAGGTCCTTTGTTTTCTGTTATGTGTTTTTATACCCTCTTTTAATATTACCTTTACAGTTTAAACCATGAAATTACATAGTGTTTGCTGTCAGTTGAATGAACACCAAGATGTTTTTAAAGTTCTCTCCCCTATTGAAACTTTACAACTGTAAATTGTACAATTGGATTTTGGCAATTTTTACAATTGTATTTCCCTTCTTTACAATTGTATTTTCTATTTTTAGAATTGTACTTCCATTTTTACAATGGTATTTCTCAAAATTTCAATTGTAAATTTGCTTTTTACAATTGTACAGTTTCTATAGGGTCCCTCTTGTTATAGTGACAATCCTGACTTTTGACTCAGTGTAGCTCAAATTTTAACCATTAATTTCTCATTATTCTCTCTGCCTTCATATTAGTCATGGTTTGGTATATTTGCATAAAATTAAATTGTCAAGAATGATTTATGGTTTCTTTTTTCCAAGTCTTAAATCATTGGCTGGGTGGCTAATAGTATAATTTCTAATTTATTTTGATGTGCTTTTTAACTCTGTGTAAAATTGATAAAATTAAGAATCAAGAATTGAGTAATGGTGCTTTAAAGTCTTACATAAGCTAAACAATTTGGTTCTTAGAAAGGGTTAACATCTTACACACTGTTTTAGCTTAACAGTTTTGGTGGATTTCAGTTGTCTAAGGAATAGTATGTTTATAAGAAAATTTTCCATCCCTGAAAGGAAGTGGGTATCATTAGGTAATGAGTTTAATTGATGTTAGATGGGTCTTTTAGCCTAATTCAGAGTTTCCTTGCCTTCCTTTGCGGCTCCGTGGGGTGTTATTTGGTATTGATAAATAGTTAATGTTAAAATGGTGTTTGTAACCTCTTTGTATGGTTACTAGTTACACTCAAAGCAAACTGTCTACTCAACTCATCTATTAGTGGCAGTTTAAAGGCAAAAAACTGACCTTTCTCTTCACATTTTATAGCGACTTTTCTCACCCTACCAGTAAGAAGAAGAAAAAACTGGCTGACAAAATTCTACCCCAAAAAGTACGAGATCTCGTTCCTGAATCACAAGCTTACATGGATCTGTTGGCATTTGAAAGAAAACTTGATGCTACCATAATGAGGAAGAGGCTAGACATTCAGGTATAGCATATTTATCATAAAAGTACAGTCTCAATCATCCAGATTCTTATTGAACATGGTCTCTAATAATCTGAGTGAGAGATGCTGTATGTTGTGGCATTACCAAGCCATGTCAACTAATGCTAACATACATCAGAATTTGCTAATGCATATATTGTTTTCATATATGTGGAATTTACGGTATGTGATATTTCTTCCTCTGGGTAAACTAACTGAAAGACAGAAAAGCATGGAATTACTTAACTTATTTTTGTCAAAAGTTGAGTTGGCTCATAAACCCTCCATGTTATGTGAGAGTTTGATTGTCGGTGGTGGCTTTTGTCCTCATTACTTAGGAAATAGGTACTACACAGTTGTTTAAAATGCAATAATTGAACCCATGGGTACTCAAAATCTTTTTCCTTTAGCACACCTCTCCACATTTGCTGCCTTTACCCCTTACCAAGCGAATCTCTTTCTCTTCCTTCCCTCCTCACTTCATCTCCCCCTCCTTTAATTCATTGCTAATATTAGTGATTTGTCAGCATGAGTTATGATAAAAATTAAAGTGACTTTTTAAATTCCACAAAATGTTTTAATAACTCAGTACAACTGGTTTCACCTGTTGAGGCATCATCGGGGACAATAAAATGTTTTTAACCTCAGCGAAAATATATTTACATGACTCTCATGAGCAGGCGTGAGTGGGTTGGGTGGTGGAGAAGTTGAGAGGAGTAGTTGAAGATTACGCTTAGAAATGGAAAGTGGTGGTGAATCACCTTGGGTGGTGGCCAGGTTTAGTCTTGAGGAATGAATGGAATGGGGAGGGGGTTGCAAAACAGGGGGACATTGAGAATTAGTGAAAGGGATGAGAAGAGGATTGCTCTTACATTGCTCCTACGCATCCATTTTTCTGCCCTTACTTGCGATATGGAATGATGTGTAATTAAAGCATGAGTTATCACATGAAGATGACATCCTAAGTCGAGACCTGGGTTATGTATTTAATTTAAAAAATCTTGGCTTCATCAAGCTCAATTTTTTTCATTTTAAAAACATCAATTCCACCAAGTCACACCTGACCTCAGATTACACTGTGTATGAATTTTTCATGCATTAATTAGGGAGGCATATTTCCTTAAGTAATACAAAATGATGGGTATTACTACTGCCTTGTGTTGTGAATTAATTGGTTTCTAATGAAGCTCATTTTGTGTTATTAGGAGGCACTGAAGAGGCCAATGAAACAGAAGAGAAAGCTCCGTATCTTCATATCTAATACCTTCTATCCGGCCAAAGAACCAACAGAAAATGAGGAAGGGACTGTTGCTTCATGGGAGCTTCGTGTAGAAGGGAGACTTCTTGAGGACTCGAAGAATGATCCTAACAAGGTTCTTTTACATTATTCATTAGCTTTATTGGATCCTGATGTGGCTGTAGTCAATAAATAATTGCCATGATAGTGATTTTTAAACTGTATGTCTTTCTATTTCTGAGCCTGTCGAGGGAAATAATACATTTCTTTGGCCAAGACTTGTGCGTCACTAATCATTATGTGACGGGTTAGAGAAGACATGCTCTGCAACTGCTGACTGTGTGCAATGCTTGTTTTTGAGAGCCCTTTGGTGCTTGCTCAAACAGACCAAAATATGGAGGCTGTCTCATTCTGTGTTAGGAAGTGCACAGAAACTTAAAAATGTGTTTAATTTGACTGATATAAATTCTGCTTGAGGTTTTCACAGCGCTGTAGTATGGGTGATTCCATTTCTTTCAGGTTTTACTGCGTTGTGTTATCTTGGAGATGATGTTTTGTGACTAATGTTGGCCACATCTCCAGATCAGGTCCAAATGCCGACTGGTGGAAATGGGCATGTTTATTTATACAGTCCTCAGGGTGGCTTTCTAGTATCGTGTCCAATCAGCGTCGAGGACCCTGATTTTTTCCTCAAGAGTCTTTTCCATGTGTTTTGGAGCCTGTGGCCGTCGTCTCTATAGATATTTTCGTTTACTTTCTCTATTTATCTGATTTCTCAATAGCCTCCCGGATGAATCGAGGGAAATAATACATTTCTTTGGCCAAGACTTGTGCGTCACTAATCATTATGTGACGGGTTAGAGAAGACATGCTCTGCAACTGCTGTGTGCAATGCTTGTTTTTGAGAGCCTTTTGGTGCTTGCTCAAACAGACCAAAATCGCCCTCTTCGTTTGCCCCACATGCTTCTGGCCACAGCTGCAGGGAATCTTGTATACTCCTTCGTATTGGAAGTCTGGGATTTTGTCCCAGATTACATTCTACCAAGATTGAAGGAAATGGAATCACCCGCTTGACTGATATAAGCTAATCTTCAGTTTCACTTTATTAGCAAAAATTTCTAGTGTCCTACCTGAGCTTATTTAATTTATTTGGGATTAGCTTAGATTTTAAGGACATTGATTTTTATCTCTGAAATGTATTCCATGTGTGTCGGTGTTGAGGACTTGATTTTTTATCTGAGGTAAATTTCTTAAATTTGAAGTGTGCATTTTAGGCTATAGGTTGTGTATTCATTGACCAATGATAATTATAGAGGAAGGTTTGTCAGAACTACAGAGCAATCTGAATAAATCACGTCATTTCAAAGCAGTGGAGTGGGAAGAAAAATGGAAATTGATTCCTGTTTCAAATGTTAGCAATATAGATGGCTTGTGTAAATATCTTGCATTATAATCCAAATGAAACTTTATCGCCGAAATGTTGTTCCTCAAAATGGGTGCGTTCTTGATGCCAGCATATATTGTACATGTGTTGCCGATTCCAAAATCTGCCCAACACCCAGGCTCTTATGCCCAATCCCCATTAACTCATAATAAGGACCTCTTTACTTACCCTAATTAATGCAAATGTTCTGAATTATAATTCAGTTTTTGAATTGTTAATGCTTAGCAGTTTTACTTCCTAATTCTCTGACAAAATGACATTTTCCTGGTCTATTGAGTTTTGAAAATGTTACCTGAAATATTTAATACCTTTCTTGTCTTGTAATGTTTTTTATGTTTTACTTTACAATTTTTAGGTCAAAAGAAAGTTTTCATCATTCTTCAAAAGTCTGGTTATTGAACTAGACAAGGATCTCTATGGACCTGACAATCATTTGGTAGAATGGCATCGAACGCCTACAACCCAAGAGACAGATGGCTTTCAGGTCAGTTTTATGACCGTGTAATGTCCGACGCTTCTCTCTTGGAATTTGACCTTGATATCATGGAAGGGTTCATGTATTTGTATGACTCTTAGAGTTAGACAAATCGGAGCAAAAATAGTTGCTCCTTACACTCCTGACTGATGGGTCGAGAGGTTGGAACCAGAGGAAAGGTGGCACACTTGATGGTGTCAAATTGCAAATACTGGTGGCTAGGAATGGGGATCCCCTCACCCATATCCAGAGGAATCAAATTACTCTGATTAAAACCAGACTAATTTTTGTGTTTCATAATAATTCACCCAGGTGGTCTCTGGATAGTAAGTATTAAACTTGGTCTCACATACTTTCCGTGCTGATAGTAGGTACTTGGCTCTATAGAAAATAGTTTGTGGTATTATTGAACGAAATCAGTAAAATTGACAAAAGTTTTTAATCATGATTATCAAAATTAGAAGTAAGAAAAGCTGATTTATTTTCATAACACAAGTGAAATAACTAAAAATATAGGAAAGCAGCTTGAATGTAATTTACTATTTACCATGGGCATCACCAGGGTTTTTTTTTGAGGAAGGAGGCAAGACACCCACCTGTAGCTGTAGAATTATGATGGAGCTCCATGTAGTAGGTTTGGAATGCAATACCCCATCCAGGGAGGGGTGGGACAGCTGCCCCTCTTAACCCCCCTAGCTTTGCCCATGTCAGTTAAGTAATTCATGTTACCTATTCCAAAATATGCGCCATATGTTTACCCTTACCAATAGGCCATCTACATGACAGTGAATAGTTCATTTAGGTGAATTTTAGTTCAGTGAACAATCTCCATCTCCAATCAATAAGTGAATATTGAGGCCCATCACTACTTTCAACTTTCCTCTCTGCCTTGCCAAAAGTGATATCTTCTTCCCTCTTATTTTCATTATCAGCTTATAATTTAATACTTAGGCACTAGTACTTTTAGGCTTACCCTTATACATTTTAAATGCATGGTACTTCATTGTAGTGAGTAATGCATTATTTTTCATATTATTTGTTTGATTTAGTGATTTTAATGTTTCATTGTTGCAGGTGAAACGGCCAGGAGACAAGAATGTTCGTTGTACAATCCTTCTCCTGCTTGATTATCAGCCATTACAGTTTAAACTGGATCCTCGGCTTGCCCGACTCCTTGGAGTACATACACAAACTCGTCCAGTCATTATCAGTGCTTTGTGGCAGTACATAAAAACTCATAAGCTTCAGGTAACTCAGTGGCATTGAACTGTCAAAAAGTAGTTGACATTTTTGTGATAATTTCTGCATGTAAATTTATTTTCTGAATTAGTTCAATGTGTCAATGAATATTTCAGCTGTTTCATGACATATTTTCAGTTATCAGTGTTCTCTACATTAATTACAGGATTCACATGAAAGAGAATTCATCAACTGTGATAAATACCTAGAACAAATATTTGCCTGTCAAAGAATGAAGTTCGCTGAAATTCCTCAGAGGTTAAATCCTTTGTTGCACCCACCTGATCCAATTGTAATCAATCACATCATTAGGTCAGTGTTACATTTATATCTTTTGTGATATTTGTGCATTTCTTGCATGGGATAATGGTGTTCAAAAATACTAATTTTACTTCTGCAGTGTCGAAGGTGCTGAGCAAAAGCAGACAGCCTGCTATGATATTGATGTAGAAGTTGATGATACTTTAAAAACTCAAATGAATAATTTCCTGCTTTCAACTGCAAGTCAACAGGAAATTCAGGTACAGTTTAAAAAACTCCATATGTAGTCCGCCATAATTTCTTTATTACTGCCTAAAATGTGAAGATTATGTTATGCTAATGTTGATCTTTCTTCACTCATCCTCAGAGCCTTGATAACAAGATTCATGAAACCGTAGAAACCATTAACCAGCTGAAGACTAACCGAGAATTCTTCCTGAGCTTTGCAAAAGATCCTCAGCAATTCATCAACAAATGGATAATTTCACAGAGCAGAGACCTTAAGGTAAGAAAATGATCATCATGATGCAACATACATTTTTCCAGTTCTATTGAAAATGCTTAAAAATCTAATGGTATTTTTTTCTATTTAGACAATGACTGATGTTGTTGGTAATCCAGAAGAAGAAAGGAGGTCAGAATTTTACTATCAACCTTGGACACAGGAGGCTGTATGTCGTTATTTTTACACCAAAGTACAACAGAAAAGAGCAGAATTGGAGCAGGCACTTGGAATAAGGAATTCATAGCCTTAGGCATGTCGCATCTTAAATAAAACACTTATTGCCCACTTCAGTTCAACTGGTTCTTGTTATTGGTACCTTACGAGAAACATTTTAAACACTGTCTGGTTGTGGTAATGCGTATCCTTTTTCCTGTTTTTATGGTAGTTTTTTCGGTGTGCTAACATTTTAAGACTTCTTCTACGCAGTCTGATTAATATTCCTGAAATGGATTCCTGTTTCTTCAATCTGCATCAATGTATAATATTTGTATGTGATTATTTTTGTAGCTCACTTTAATTTTTATGTCTGGTTATTATTTTGTCGAGATGAAATAACAATTAAAGTATGTCATGAAATGAATGCTTGACATTTTCTTATAGAAGTATCAGATTTTGAATGGCAGTTGCTGCCTTGGCATCCTAGGGGGTGTAAAACCCTAAATCTATCTTGGCTTTTTGCTTGCTGTCTGGTTAGGGAGTAATTGAGTAGCTCTTCATGTGGCTGTTTGCTATTCCTGTCTTCCCTTCCTCTGCATCGTGATGTGATGAAAGGGCTGGTGAACTGTTAAGGAAGTCACTGAGAAATGGTCTCAATTATCTCTCCTAAAAACTATTGATGAAACAGGTAAATGAGAAAATGAGTGTAAAACGCTGTGGAACTCAACCCTAGTCCCTTAAGTGGGTGTGGGGCCTGGCAGCAGGAGAATAAGAGTCACAGACATAAGTCAATGACCAAAATACTTGCTGTACATTTCTGAACATAAATGCAGGAGATAGGAAGACTCAGAAGAGTATTACAACAGTTAAATTAGGAATGTTAAGCATTACAACTGTTAAGGGCTGAGAAACCAGAAAGATGTAACAAGAAGCATGCAGCTATTAATATGCTGGTCATTTTCCCATTATATTAGATTGTATCCTTAGTTAACTTGGCTCTGAAATTTGAATTAAAAATATCCAGAAATAATTGACCCTAAGTACCAACTACTTGCCATCCTGTGATGTGAAACCTACGTCTCAGAGCATTTGGAAATGGTACATTGGACTCAGTTAAGAACCATCTGAAAGGGACTTTCACGAAGTGTTACTGCCTCATTCATGTCATAATTCTCTCATTTATTGTCAACAATGAAAAAATAAATACTGAGAAATTTCATGTGACCCATGAGCCAAGTTTCAATTTGAAAGTTAATCTTAGCCAACCTGAACGACTCCACCATGACATCACACTTGCTGAGTGCTATGGGGCCAGCCTGCTCAATGGCATTGCCATCACCAGAAAAGGAATTGTACAGATTATAGAAGGTGTTTAATGGAAATGCATTGAAGGTGCATAATACCGAGTTGAGTGATAAAAAAAGAGATTAGAGCTGAATCCTAAGAATACTGCCAAATATTAAAGGGCAATAACACATTTAAATACAACTTGTCACACCATCTCAATCAAAGGTTACCTCATCTCTCCTTTCGTGCTGGCAATAGTCATGAAGGGGAAGAATGGAAAATTTTCAGGGAGTGTAAGGATATTGTAGTCACTCAAATATTTATAATGTAGCATCAGTGTCATTGTTAATGGTGAAAGCCATTTTAATGGCACATTATTGGGAAAGTGTCCTTTTTTCCTCACTATAAGACTAAATGTTTTCTTTTAGTTGACTCAAGGTATTGAAAGTGATTGAAATGCAATAGTTGAAGTGAACCTGTATCAGAAAATTTCGTCATGAATAAGCAATACCCCCAAGAACAAGTAGACTTTTGATACACATACCTGCAGAATGTAATTTTTTGCTAAAATTGTTTGATCACAGTTAGCTTGTTAAATTTAATATAAATCTTTTCTTAGAGGAATATTTTTTTTTAATTACAGTCTCTGGCTCATTTTCAGTTCTCTGCCATTAGATTTGAAAACTTGTGCATTGTTCAAGGCAGGGAATTTAGATGCAACACTTAATTCATATACCTATCTCAATGTGCATGGCAATATTGTTTTTTGATGATGCAATTAATGAAGGGAAAGTAATGAATAAAACTGGAGGGACTAAACTTTTATCACGTGTGCTCATTGTGAATCACGAATCTGTTTCACTAATTCATTGGTAAATTATCACAAGAATCAACTAAATTGTGCAGAGTAATATCTGTAAGCATGTGAATGCAATGTTTTTCATAGTTTATTTACCTTCATTTACAAGCATCAAATTCTAGATTTGATTCAGGAACACATAATAATAATTTCTTTATACGTAACAGCTGAAGCCAATTACTATGTATTTAATATATGGACGAACACACAACCATGCCCAGGGAGGTGTAAATATTCTACCCAGGCGGGACTCGAACCCGCGACCTTTGGTTTGGCAGGCGAGGATTTTTATCCAAGGACTTGACCCCACCGCCACCGAGGCCGGATTGAGGCATATCTTGATGTTGATGGTATTAAAATTTATTTTGTTTGGAAACTTGAAATTCATTGGCCCTATTAAATAATCCAAGTACACGTTCAATCCAATCCATCTCCGTGGGTTCCCCTAGCCTTAACTAGCTTGAGGAATTAAAAATTAGAAAACCCCTTAAAACGACCATTAAATGCAATTCCCCAAAAATCCTCAAGATTCTTACTGCCAACAAATGAATATATGTTATAAACATCCAAGTGAATGAAATTAGTAGAGAATTTAAAAATTTCACTGGACAATCAGCAAGTCAATTCACCTTCAACAAATTCCACTATAGTCTCTCAGTTAGTAGAGAATGATCTTCTTGAAGATAATCAATAACATACTAATTATTAAAATAGGAAAATATAGTACTTCAGAGGCCCTGAGTCTTTCCATTACTTGACTAATGACCACTCACAAATCCGTTGCTTGTTTGCCATCGGAGGCTACCTGTAAATTAATCTCAGAGCACTGAACAAAGCTAACTAGCCTGTGAAGGTGACATCATGGTGAAAATGCATGTGTAGCCTATGATAACCATTGACAACAAAATAACTCCGCTCACAGGCCGTGAGGGCACAGGAAATTTCACAGTACATATTTATTTTATCATTGTGGACAACAAATCATTTAGAAAGAACCAAATCAGGCAGTAACATTTCATGAATGTTCCTTTTGAGCCTGTAAAATACCAGTGGACTAATAGCATTCTAAGGATTCTAAGAGTCCATTTCCATTTGTATATCACTTGTGATTGCTAGTTTGTTTTTTGTGATGGCTGTCAAATGTTAAAGAAGTAACTGCAGTCAAGCAAATATAAATCGAGGCAAGGAAGAAGTGCTCACTATCACGACAAATGTGTGAATTTTAAATTTATTTCAGGAAGAAAGTTGAAGTCTCCAAAATTTATGACCAGAACATATAGTCCATGGGTGAGATTGTGAAGAGCCAAAATATATTTGATCTAAATTCAATATTTTAATGAAATATAAGCTACCAGTGTTTCATTTTTTACTGTCTTATCACTGAAATATTTTTCAACGACCTGTCTATCATCAAGGGTGACAGTAACAAATGCTTAAAATGATAGAAAATATCTTGCCTTGCAAGAGGGATGATACAGCTGGAAGTATGTGGTGCATTGCTTGGGAGAGCTATTTGCCCTTATTGGCACAAAAATTTCTGATTGAAGGGAGTGGAATGTGAGTTTGTGGGGTGTTGTAGAGCAGGTAAATGGCCCTTCCAGCGATCTCTGCCAGTACCAACCATGCAGACCTAGGGTTATTAGACTATGAGGCCAGTTGATAAGGAAGGGCTTTGTGGGTCTGTTGTACTGCTTTTGAGCAACTGATATTGGACTGATAGTCCGAACCCCCATGCCTCATTTCCTATAGGTGAAGATGAAATGGCATGATTACCAATTATTCAGCACTTGAGAAGTATATTCCAGAAAACAATAGCGCCCTCTTTCCACCAACTCTGGGATTTCTTTCCGAGAGGGAGGATGGAGGGTTAGGATGATCAAGGAAAATGGGATCTCTGCACTTGTAACACCATGTATATACCATTAGAGAATGTCAACTATGTAGAGTGAAATTAAAAGTCTTTATTGTTTGGTAAAAAATTGGAACATGATGTTTCAAAAAATGTCTGAAAAGTAATAATACTTGGAAGGTTACTTACCTTGCATAGTAACCCGATGGCATTTAGAAATTTTAGATACCTTGCTTATTCAGTTTTAAGAAGAAAGTTCAGGAATGCATCAACTCTGGATATGGGGGCCTACTGCAGTTACATTAAATGGAAGTCTCATGCTTCATTGCCACTCACATTTGTATAATAATTCCTTTTTTTCAAGAGTGATAATGACATGTCTGGGTGTCGTACGCGAGGGCGAGGTATGTATGAATCACCGTGAATCACTTAGATTTTGGTGCTGTGATACTGAATCACTGGGCATATTATTAATGTTGAATCACTCAGATACTGGTGCAAGTAATCTATGAGTCAAGCTGCCCTTTGGCGATATCTGTTGGGAGGGACCAAGACATTGACACCCCGTTGCCCCCCTCCCGACTGCTGTATTACAACCCGAAGCTGATTGCTCGATGGAATATATTGTCAGACGCCGGAAGTGAATGTCCTCCGAATAAACCTTTCCACTAAGCTTACGCTGAAATTTTAATTCCTTATTACACCTACCCTATCCTTAAACGGGGCCCAATCGTTGGTACAATACCAACCCTAATCCACCATGTCCCTAGACTGCTTGGGCACAACATGAGTACATAATATAATTTTCCACCTAATATTACATGAAAATGCTCATTGATATATTTGTGATTAGAAAAGCCTATATCTAATGTTTTTCAATGAAAAAGGAGAAACAAGAGTGCAAGTGATGATGAAAGATCTCTTTTTTATAGCAGTTGCAAAAGAAACTGGCGCTGTACTGTGGATGATTTTGGGACATGAACCTCAAAACTTTTAAAACCCTGCCTGGCAGGGGAGGAAGGTTGTAAGTTGTGGAGCATCAGTGAGCGAACCTTTTCTAGTTGCTGCCAACCTTAGCACCTTGGTAAATTCCCTGGGTCACAGCTACCTGGCACACAGTTTGCTGCATTTTATTCGTACTACCACTCCTTGCACGTGACAAGGAAGGTCATGGGGAAAGCATGGCATTGATGAAGCAAAACCACTTACTTATTAGTCTTGTATGTGGGTAACTGGCTAAGTAGTTTGGCTCCCCTGCCTCGTTCTCAGCTGTCCCCTTCTCTACCTTCCACCTCATCCATTCACTTCACCCCCTCGACCATGCAGAAGTGCACCAGGTTCTTTTGCTTTTGATATACATCTAAAATTGATTTTTTTAAAGTTAATTATGAATTTTGACCTAAGTCTTTTTTAAAGATACTCTTAAGGATGTGCTTACCTTGAGTGATTACTAATGAATGTGTGGTACTACCTAATCATGAAGTCAAAAATATTTTTTCCTGAAATAAATTAGATAGAGTAATACCAAAAGGTAAAGGCTTACCTGTAGGCATTTCATAACATCTCAATAATTACATCAGCAGTGAAAATGAGAGATAAGATTTTATTTTTTGAAACTTTGAATTTCACCAATTTGGTGTTCTCATAATTTCTGTCTCCCTCTCATGGCAGTATCACAAATTATCTCCCTGCAACATGATGTCAATGAGTAATGCAGAGAAATGCACCAATTAAAGTGACTTTTGAGAAATTCCATGGCTCAAACATATTTACATTTGACAAACACTCGTCAAGTAGCCTAATATCTCTTCAATCTTTCACCTCCATTCCAAGGCAAGGATAATGCGTATAATTTTTAGGTCATCTTGCAAGAACTTATATCCCCTTTATGTTTGATAACTTCACAGACATCCTCACTGTATCTTTTTGTTGAATGGCTTCACTGATCGCAGCCCAAACAGAAAGTCTCGGTTATTAGAGGTAGTTAACAATGGTTGCTACCCTGTCTTGTGTTCCATTCACTTTGTACAATCTTGGGTGGGTGCAGAGAAGGATCCACCTCTTAATTCTTGGTTCAAAGTCCTTAATAGAGGATGGTTACCACAACCACATGAATTCCTGAAATCATCCAAATCCAGAGCCCATATCATGCCACCTCCGAGCCCCAAGGACTTTGCAAATCTAGCCTGGAATAAAGGACAGCAAGTGTATTAACTAGGGGTTAGCAACTTCACTATAAAAGCATATTTGACAGATTTTTTAAAGCAGCCATTTCATATAAATAATTTTGATTCTGGTGTTTAGTTGACCTTTCACTTAAGGAGAATGAAAATACACCTCTGTAATTCATAGGTGGAAGGTAAATCAGCTATAACATCCAAATTGAAGCTCATACAGCCCTTTTGTACCTATTAATGAATGAATTTTATAACTGTGGTTTAAGTCAAAGCCTCATGTAGCATTATTTGTTGCTTCAGTCATTCACAGGTATCAAGTGAATGGAGCATATTCCTTAAACTTTTCAGGTGATCGCACTCCCACTGGCTGTAATGGGATCACACTTCTTCATCTCCTTCAAGGAGTGATCTAGATTAGGAAACAGCTACTTACTTTTCTTGCAATGTCTGTCACATCATCATATGACACCCACTGAGCACCACGATAAGCATAGGGGCCTATGCGTCCTTCTGGGTCACGCACTGTTGTCCAACCACCATTTTTAACCTTATCACATATCTATAAATATTGGAAAAGATATAAAAAATACATGAGTTTTAGTTAATTCATCTAATGAGTTTTTAATCAAGTATCATTCCACCTTCACTTTATACTGGAAAACCAGGTACTCAAATATGGCAAATATTTCTTCCTTTTCATGAAAAAATGCTTAAAGCAGAAGTATGTATACTTAAAGAAGTTACATCCGTGTATGAAAGCAAAATCATAACTTTTCTGAGACATAAAATAATGACAAAAGCCATAGCAAAGGTCACATTAATAATTGCTCCCTTTTGCCAATACAGGGAAACTTATTTTTCTAGACACCTCCATATAATATACTTTTCTTTATTCATTGGGTGAGAAAAATTAAGTATGATGCAGATGGAGCCTCTTACAAGCAGAAACTTCATCTAAAAATGAGTACCCCTTTTTGAACACTTTTCTTACTAAAGAGTAGGAATTTAGAGTGCTTACACAATTTAAAGGTTCACAAATTCAAAATAACTTACATTCATTTTATATACTAGTAAGACATTGATACATTTTGATGCATGTCAAGTGTATAAATGTTTAATTAATTGATAACCAGAATCACTTTTATGTATTTATTTATTTATTCATGTTTATTATATTGAATTTAATTTTGTTTTTGTTTATTAACATGTTTAATCATTCTTTTTGAGTTACTGTCATAGTGATGAAAGAAATAAATAAGTGATTGATGGACTGGAGACCCGAGGAGATCTTAGAGGAAGTTGGAGAAGTTAAAATGAAACTGTATCAGTACTGGTGAATAAAAATTTATTTCAGTAGAAAAGTGCAGAGGGGTATATAAGGGAATCGCTTTGGCACGATAATTTGTCTGTATAGTTAGTGTGCTTCACATGTTTGTTTTAATTTTCTTTAAAATGTCACCTACTAAATTTCATATAGGGAAATCTTTTAAGTAGCCTTAGATTCCTTAAGATATTCATTTGTTTCATCCCTGGAAGGAAAAATATCTCACCTCTATTTCAAGGATACCTCTTATGCTGGAACTTATTTTTCTGGGCAATCTCAGTCCATGAAAAGTTCTTCTATGTGATCATACACCCTATATAGATCATGGATCTCGCAAGATGTCACTTAATGCTCACCTCATAAAAGGATAAGAATCCTCCAGCCCTGGTGAACTGCCCTGCTTCTCCAGGTCCATACGTCTTCGCATTCAATCCATTTTCCTTTGAGTCTGCCAAACTGAATGACTGTCCATATAATGGCATTCCCATGATGAGCTTTTTTGGATCCGCCCCCTTTTCAATCCAGTAATTGAGTGTAAAGTTCTAAAAAAAGAAAATACCTGAGCATTATAATACTGGCTAGTGTTTAGGTCTATGTATGTTTGTGAGCTCTATATACTGGCCAAATAAGCATAGAGTAGTGACAAAAAAATAATGTAAATAGTGAAAATACTCATTTCATATTTAATCGGAAGGATTTTTGCCACAATGACTGCCAACAAAGGAGAATTAAATATGTCTGAGAATTAGAAAGGAGAATTAAGTATACATGAACAGAAAAAATAATTGGGGGTAATGATAAGGGTGGATACCTTCCTTAACAGGAAAGAAAATGTGAATTTTTTCTAATGAGAACCATTGTTTGTAGAGGAAAGAATAGGGAACTGATGAAAATGATTTAAGAGCAAACATGCACTAAGCCTGACAGCAAAGGCAAAACAGCATAAAAAAGGAAATATGATGCCTTTAAGTCATCATATCAATTTTTTTCAATGAAAGAGTCTTCTAAAATGCTCAAATTCAAACTCACTAGATAAAAATGTTGAAAATGGTACACAGAACTGCAATGTTGGTCAAGAGCATTTTCAATGGAATTTGTTCCAGGCAAATGAGTACCATTCAGTTTTTTATTCTTCTTAAGATTATTATCTCATTAGTTTTTGGGACTCATGAAAGCCACACACTACCATATTTTCTTGCATATCAGATGCATCCCAACCAGACCAGCAATGATGGCCATCTTGACATTTACTTTGCAAGATGCATGTTGGCTTTCCATGGATTTTTTCCGAGAAATAGGTATGTATGTATTATTAGTCATAAAATATGAGAAATGGAGTCGATGGCCTGTCTTTTGTAAAATGTGTTTCTGAATGAGGAAAGAAAGAGAGGTGGCTCCATGAGTGCCCATCCCGAGGGATAAAGGGTTAATACTTTAACCACTATCTTTAACCAGTATGTCAGTTTTTTTATTCTTCTTAAGTTCACAATCTTTTATAGTTTTTAGGCCTTTTGAAAGCTGCAATCATAGAAAGTACGTGACTTTCCACGAGACCCAAAATCTTATGATGAATCCGGCTGAAGTTGAAGGGAGGATGAGGTTTTATGGAAGCAGTAATCAATGCACTATGATTTGATATCTCACCTCAATAAAAACTTCACATATAAAACACCCCATAAAATATATTTTTATTAAAAGAGATGAGAAATGAGAGCATAGAAAGGTCCGCTTCAGGGAGAACTCTCTTTTCAGAGGAAATTATCTGATCAATATACTATTCTTTTCATCCCTGCAATCGAATGTAACATATACTTTAGAAAAAAATTTAGTGCCCCACAAACATCTAACTTTGTTATGTTCATGGCCCAGATTAACAGAAGAGCAGCTTCACTTCCATCTCATCATCCACTCATAAAAGTGATGTTCACGAGGAATTTGAACTGAAAAGGCAGGTTTCAGTGCAATGGAGGGTGTGGTTATCGTAAGTTTCTTATTATCATACCATAATTAACACAGGTTTGTGTAGTCCTTATCCAAAGATTTGGATAACCATAAAAGCATAGGTGTAATGACAAGAATCTGTAGAGAACAGGGCCAAGTGAAAGATCATTAATGTTGCTGAATTAATCCAAACCTTTTCAAAAAGCTTTTCCTATCAATTACTTTTATAGACTAGCACACACAAAAAGTGAATTGATAACTCACAGAATTGAAGTAATCATAAGTATCACCAGGGTAGTAATACAAAGGAGCTACATGACCAGTCTTCTTATCCCAATGACCATGGAAGTCATATGTCATCACAGCAATCCAATCCATATGTGCTGACAGTGTTGGCACGTCATAGCCTGCAAAAGAAATTGAGGGCAATGTTTTTAAAATAAATTCACTATCATAGATATATGTATATCATATTATAATACTATTTTACTTTGAAGGGTTTTTTTCTTAAAGTATGCACCATGAAGAGAAACAATGATATGAACTCAATTTTAGGACAATATTTACCTGAATCAATGACTACTTTACTTGGTGAAACAGCTGCAGATAGCAATAGGCCTTTAGGTTTGAAAGCACTGCTAAGTTCCTTCACCAGGTTAGCAAAACCTTCTTTATCAGAATCCGGTCCCTGATTGCAATTCACCTGGAAAGAATTATTTTCATTGAATGCTCTTTACATCCAAACACATTCCTTGGGAATTCTTTCACCGAGAAATTTTCACGAAACAGCAAACTTGGTGAGAGCAGAACAATAAATAAATTGGGCAGTGCAATTTTACTTCAAGCTAGGGATGGAATAATGAAGTCGGATACTAAAGACTATTGAATGACGGTAAATACATACCTGCCAACATTTGGGGTACTCCCAATCAAGGTCTAGTCCATCAAAACCGTGCCGCTCAATGAATTCCACAACATGCCTAACAAAATTAGCACGAGCTCCAGGATTATTAACCAACCGGCTATATTTATCTCCCAGTGAATCATTCCATCCACCAATTGCAATTACAACCTTAATGCCCTTCTCCTTCAATCGTGCCACCTTCCCGTAAAAGTCTGAAAAAATTTAAAATTATTGTTAATGTTAAAATGAAAATAATGAGGTTTTTGATCAAATGAATGCATTATTGTATTAATTAATGTACAACATTATCATTTCTAGCCTCATTATGGATAAGTATTACCAAAAGAGTTGAAGCTTAGGTAAATCCTGTCTTTCATTAAAGAATCATAATTCAACTTGGACACAGTGAAATATTTACACAACACTAGCTCTCCTGTTGTGATTTAGCTCATAAGATACAACAATCACAGAGATAATTATGTATATTGCCCAGTTATATTGGGATAAAAATAATTACTATAGCAAATAGCATGGAAACTACCTCACTCAGAACAGCTATTCATCATTCTCAGGTTTTGCTCTGAGCTCCCACACTCATTTTAAGGGATTATTGCATGATTGCAAAAGTATAATACATATTTCAAAATGGGGTAAATAATATAATAATGAGTAACAAATTTATGCAAATGCAAGTATTCACTCACCATTGTCCAAGTCAGCCCATGAATCATGAGGTTTAATAGTGAGAGATGTTCCATCTAACACAGCAAATCCATAGGCAATATGAGTGCAGAGTGAAGTATCAATGTCGGCTGGAGTGTATTTACCTATTCCTTGCCTAAAAAGTAAATTTACAATTTTCAATTCTATCACACTTGAACATGCTTAAAGCTGATAATTGTTGATGAATTGGAGATAGAAGTGCATACTTGAAAGGAGGGAAGATTTACTGACATATTTGGAAGCTTCAAGATTATGTCTGTTTGATTAAGAGAGGTTAAGGAGCAATGAATTCAACACAACAACTGATTAGCAGAAATCAAGGATGTACATAAAGCCTAGCCAATGTTGGGTTCCAACTTCAAATGCCAAAAAATGGTTTCTTTAAGCTGATATTTACTGTGATCCAGGGTTCAGTATCTCTTTTGGTGATTCTGTCTTATGATCATTCACTCAGAAAGATAACTTTGAATTACTTCTGTGGCTTCAGTTCCACAGCCATAGTCGTTTACACCATGGAATCAAAGTTTGTGCTGTGCAGACTCAACTCCAGTCTTCAGATGCCAATATTTGAAGATGAGCATTGTTGACCTTTGCTTTAGTGATTGAAAATAACAATTGCAGGATCATTTTGGCATAGAGGTTCAAGGATGCTCACCCTTAAATGCATATGGAGCACTGTAGTTTAAGTTGATCCTTGAAACAACTGTGGACTCGGCCAAAATATACAGGATGATTATTAAAGATTCCTCAGGTTTTACAGTAATATGACTGCGAAGGAATGAATTTCATCCGTTTGTAATAATAACTTATTGGAAGGTCGCATCTCAGAGTTTTTAACTCGTGCATGCCTCTGATTCTTACTGACCCCTTGTGACTTCGCTCCTCTACTGACTCAGCAGGGCAGCATCAGATCGCAAAATGGAGATTATTCAAGAGAGAGCTTTTTGTGTTTAAGATAATGAAAAGGGTTTATCAATTGTATTGGTGTTGACTTGGCACTTGTTAGATAGTTCCCTAGGTCTCCAGTTCTGACAGTCCACGACTTCTTCCTATGGAAGATCATCAAAGTCATTTGAGTGCTGCCATTAGTATGAGATGAGCTTCGGCACTGCATTATCTGCCACTTGAGTGACTATTGTCGCGGACATGCTGTTGCTGTGAGTGCTTGGGCCAAACTGGATTACACCATAAATGTGTCGTGAGACAAAAGGAGGACACACACATTATTTGTAAAAATCATGTTCTAAACTTGGAGAGATAGTTTAGTTATTGTGCTCGATTCACTATTGTACATGTGATAATTTTGAAATTTATCTCTTTGAAACCCAATGAATCTTTCATAATCAACCTGTATATATAGTAAATAATGCATATAAAAATCTAAATGAAGACTGTATCAAACCAATCCGAAAAATGACAACTACAATTGATAAAGATGAGTGCTTAGCTTGTAAAATGGTCACTACCTAAGACTAGAGATTTTATTGGCATATAATGCTAGTAGTTTTCACTGTAAAGTAGATTCCATTGCTAATGCTTTCACATATAATTTTTGACATAAAAATGTAGGCATTAGAGTACATGATCTGATGTAACCACTGGAAGACTGTGTCAATTCTTTTCTCCTAGATTCCTCTCTTGCACTGATCTTTATAGGCAAACCTTAGGACCTGCCATCTTCAGAACATAGTTAAAATCTACTAGGCTTTGCTATTCACCTATCAGCCAATTTGCCAGGAAGAGATGATTTACTCGCTCCTCTTACTCCACTGGATCCCTCTCCAGAGGTACACATGAAAGGTTCTCTTGCTCTTCTCAACTGGCCATCAAAGACATCGGATGATCACAGAAGTAGGAAATGCAATCAATCCATGATTAACTGTATCAGCCCATGCATTAGAGTAAACAGTCCACCAGCTCAATCAAATTTCTGTACCATTATTATGATTTCCTGATTGAATATAAGTGCTACCATATTTCTAGTTTTCTTCTATGGTTGTCACTTTATTTCATGATATCAACCTCTTGTTCGTCCTAGGACCTATCAATCCTACTTTTGATGAGGAACGTTTTCAATTACTTCATACTCTTAATCCATCTTCCATCATCAGTCTCATAGCACTAGGAAAGTCATTTCTCAGTATGATAATCATTGCCCATAGGCCTAAATCACTACAAAATGGTAAAGAAACACTCACCTATACCATGCCCAATTTGTGAAGTAGCAAACAACTTTGTACTGAGAATCTCCTGGTACAATGGGAGTTGATGTTGTACTCATGGGAGGCTTCATAGTTGGTTTGGTGTCGACTGCTGGTGGAGGTGTAGGTGGCGAAGCAGTCGAAGTGGACTCTGCAGGCATTTTTTCAGTGGTAGTAGTTGGCTTTGCTGGCATACCACCAGTCATACATTCCCCATTTTCTGGCCAATCACAGCGATCCTGAAACAGCAAGGTTATTTGTGACATGAAATCATGGTCATGATAATCTCAAATAAAAATTCTACACGTAGAAAGGCACCAAATTTCAAATCAATCAAGACTGCACATATATGTACATCACTATAATAAGATAAACAAATATCAATACAGTGCAATCTGTGCTATTACTTTATAGTACTCTTCGCAAATACTTTAAAGACAATCACAGTAAGGGTGAAATTTCCACCCAGTTTAGGAAATGCATATAAAGCTGAAGTTGCATGTAAAAAGGCAAGCATTATAAAAATAAATTATAAGAGGATTTAACAGTCTTAATCCACAGTCTGTAAAAAGGAACAACTACCATGGGCACTTAAGATAAGCATTCATTTCTAACATCTACACAATAAGGATGGTAGCTAGCTAAACTGCACTAAGTTGCCCTCTCTCCATCATGTATTCTTAAGAAAATGGAGCAATAGTCTCCACCAATTTACAAAAAAATCCTTCCCATTACAATATTTCTTATGTCTTCCGTATAGTCCGCTGAATTCATGAACTAGAGAGGAACTTTGATTTCATTCCAATTACTAATTCCTTGACGACAAAGTAGCATGTATGGCATATTTTCTGTGTTTGGCATATTTCCATAATTGCTGTCAGTTTAGGATATGCTATTTTTTTGGTTCTAAATGGTAAGGTTTTTTGGATGGATAGTAATATGATGTGGAGGTCATGGAGAATAACGCCAAAGAAAATATACTATTGACTGTCTGTGGGGATAAATTATGTCATCACTGTGAGGAAAATGCCATATGTTGGTACATAAAAATGGGTCTTGCATGCCAGAGAATAAAATTCAGTGATCAACAGATATTAATTTTTCATGATTCTAGTAGATCTCTCAGAGAAATTTAATTCTGCAAAAGGTTTTGAGAGTAAACCATTCAAAATAAGACTAATAATTGAATTAAATCTCTTCCATTTTGTATTAATGACTTCACAATTCTCATAGTAAAGATTACCTTATTCCAGTTGAGTTTCCCAGGGCAAGACATCTCCATCAGCTCACCAAAGACACAGAGATAATATTTTCTGCAATCTGATTCATGGGCCATAAAAGTGTTTCCATCACAGGACATTTGCATGGGCTTCTTGGTTGTAGTTTCTTCCTCAGTTTTTACTGAATCAGTTCCAGGGCGTTCAATTTCTACATGGAGTACAAAAGATTGGTATATAAAATTAGAAAAAAATAATTTTTATTTCTCTTTCAAGAATATTCCCTAATGAAAAAAAATGAACTTATAGATTGCATTTTGAAAAGCATAAGTACAAAGTTATGATGTACAATCATAGCAAAATTGGTACAATGAGAGTAAAATCAAGAAAAGAGCTCCATTCTAAGAGATTTGTTTTTTTTATTTCAGTTTATGTATGTAGTTTGCCACGCTTAGTAGGCACCTGTACTCATTTTTTTAGTTCAAAGGAAGAGAGGAATATAATGTAAATGAATCATCAACAATGCTCCCCTCCTACGTGGCAAAGATAACCTAGGGATTCAGACTCCAAAACATGTTTACCTTCTGCTACATACTGATCTCAGGAAAAGTATGCTTCACTACAGACGCAGGTTCATATATTACTTAAATGGATTAAATAAAACCAATCATTGTTACTCAGGGAATAAGTTTAACCAGTAATAATTGGAAAAAAATGTGGAAAAATACTTTCACTATTTTTACATAACCCTTAAATCTAGAGCTGTGTGAATCCTTTGAAATCGAATCGACTCGAATCAGGCTTAATAAGATTCGGTTCGCCTGCCAATCGGGATTCTTCGAAAGTGAATAATTTGTAATATTCGAATCAGATAGATTCGTCTTCGAATCGTTAGATGCATTCAAACATGGCACTCCTCTCCGAATTGCGTGCCATCTGTTAAGAAGATTTTTCTTCACGAGAAACGAAAATTTAAACGACCACACATTCTGTGCTATTCTTTGTGCCACTATATACCTAGATGTGTAAGCTAATGTAAGGCCCTGAAATATAGTAAAAATCTATATTACTTTAACTCAGCATAAACTCTTGCATTTTATTTAGAATTCAAATTCGCTTCGCAAGTGAATTTTTATAGGGTGATTTGATTCGCTAACGAATATTTTAAAAAATTCATTTCGATTCGATTTGAAATTTATGTGGGAGATTCGAGTTGGTTCGATTCGAAATAAAAATCCCTGATTCACACAGCACTACTTAAATCATTTTACTTAGCTCTTGCATTAGGGCCAATTTAATTTTGACTTGAGTTAGTCAAAAATAATTGTTCTGTTGAGTTATAAATACAGCCAAACAGTGAGCATGTCCAATATTATTTGCAGAAGAGGGTCACATGACTGAAGAATCCATGATGAGGGTTGATGAGTTTAAATCATATGATCCTAAAAAAACTGCTTACTTTTCATTCCTTACTTAGCCCAACCAATACATTTCAACTGTACTTTATCTTGGATGGACTCAATCCACTCCTACCTTAAATAATCTTTGAATTTAATTTAAAGTACCCATAAAAGAGCTACCTACTAAAGAACAATATTTCCAATGTTTTTCCTTCAATCAGTTTTTCCAGTAACATTAATGAAGTCCATCTTGAAACCCCTTCAGCTGAAATTCTCACAATACCTTTCCAGCTCATATTCCGCAGCAAATATATTTTAGCAAGAAAAAAAAGAACTAAATCATTCACTCCTAAATGTTTTCTCATTCTTGAAGAATATGGCATAATATAGAGGTTTGGGTCTTCACTTATCTACGTTCATTAAAAGGCATCTTCTAATTACATCAAAAAATTAAAACTACTGGATCGCTAAAATAATAATTACTTGATCCTGAAGGGTCCATGTCCTTGCACTGTGGATCAGCAATATGATAATTCCTAAGCTCTCGGTTGATTGTGCGAAGTAAAGGATAAGGCTCACATGAACAAGATGCACTGAAATCATCTAAATCAAGAGCCCAAATCATAGCCCCAGCCAGGCGAAGATCCTTCACCATCTGAGATTTCCTTCTTATAGTGTCCACCTCATCAAATGACACCCACTGGTCTCGGAGGTAAGCATATGGGCCCATACTTCCTTCAGGGTCACGGACCACCTTCCAGCCTTTACCTCTGACACGTTCACAAATCTAAAGAAGAGAAACAATGAAGGCGTACACACCAATTAGCTCATTCAAATGGCTATCTTAAATTCATATTGTGATGAAGCATAAATTTCAATTGCACTTAACTCTGTCACAGAAAAAACTGAAATTAATGATGCAGCTCTGTATTTCTTCGGCCAAGTCAAACCTATATTGCCAGTGCCAGTGTTTTTCTTTCCTTAGACAGAGCCATCACCCACAAGAAAACTATAGAGACCACCAATTCTTATGCAAATGCACGCGTAATTTATTTTGATTTAGGATAATAATGAAGACCTACACTTAATAAAGTGAATTTTATTTGAGACTAAAATCATATGGAACTTTGTCACATTAACACTCCAGAAACACCTTGATGCAGCAATAATTTTTTTCAATGAATAGAGGAATAATCAGAATGTATTCTGTATCCAAGAAGTAGATCAAGTCAAAAAATAAACTTACAGAAAAAGAATATACACTAGGGCCACATCAAATATGTAAAAGGAAAACCAAAATTTTTTTAAAATTAAGGAATAAAGGAATTTCTCCTTGCAAATAAATGGTTCCACCCATAATTGTTCCAAGAAAAAATGGGTTTATCTCATGAAGAGTTTGACCCAGAGTTTTTCTTCACTTACGATCAAGGTTCCTGAGAACCTTAAGTATCTGTTAGGATCCATAGTTTTTTTGTTTTGATATCTCAAAGCTTAATTTCAACATGTAGAATGATCTCAGTTTTTAACAAAATATTGTATCATTATAACTTGCAATATATGGTAAACATTGTCATTTTTCCCAGTGCCTAATCTAGGGAAGACAAATTTCATTTTAACCAACAGATTATATGTGCAAATGATAGCAGATTCTTGCATATCTGACAAACAATATATGCATCCCATATTTTTCAGCTTGAGTTTGATAATTGATGGAATTTGATAGTTTATGGTCAAAGAGTTAAATTTTAACTATAGCATATTATAGAAAATAAGACATTTTTCCTGTATTAATCCATGCAAAACCACCCTCAGTCTTATGCAGTGGTAAATACAGGGTTTCTAATATCCCGAGCAATACAGAAGGACCCCTTCTCCTCCCCTATTTTTATCTCATTCCTTATTTTCCTCTTTTTGCTTTTGATTTATTCTTAATATTTTTTCTAATTGGTTAAATGGATGAGCTTGTTTACTTCAATATTATCCTACCTTTTGGGGGGAAGAACATAGCCATGCCACTCTTTCCTTCATGGTGCCCCTGCCGTAGGCAGCCCACCTTACCTTACATGTGACATTTGTTCGTCATTTATCCCGTATTTGTGATTTTGGTGAATTCAGAGTTAAGGATATTGCAAAAAGGGGAAACTGTGTATACTGCAGAGGATTACCCACATTTAAAAAATTGGTTTAGACTGAAACAAGTAGGCAAAGATTTGATATGTCAAAAGTACATATTTCTCATGCATGATTTCACTCTGAATTATTCACTAAAAAATTTTGTCCAGAAAAATCCAACTCTACAAGTATCTATGGGATGTATTCAATCATTACTTCTATCACTGTAAACTAATTCCAGTCTTTGGATCTAGTTAGATGCACCCCATTACCTCATAATAGGATAGGAATCCACGTGCTCTGGTTGAATCCCCGGCTTCTCCTCCTCCATATGTTGGAGAATTCAGTCCATTGGCATTGTTGTCTGCCAAGCTGAAGGATTGCCCATACATGGGCATGCCCATCACAATTTTCTTTGGGTCTGCACCCTTCTTAATCCAGTAACCAAGGGAGAAGTTCTGGTTTCATTGGCAGCCATTGAACATGAAAAAGAGTGATTGATGAATACAAACATGTACTTATATGGATGATTGAAAGCACTGGGATAGCACTATGCTACCCTTGTCTTCACTAAAAAAGGAAGTTTCTTAAATAACTAAAATAAGCTAAAATGCTATCCTCAATGGCAACGGTATAACATTCTCAACTGCAAATCCAAAGGTTACTAGTTTGAGTTCCACATGGCTGTGCTGTGGAAGCTTCTCAAGATATACATATGCAGCAGAATATTGCTGATACAAATTCAAATAACAATGGAATCCGAAGAACATGATTTTTGGGAAGATTTCTTCCAAACTCATGCCACTGAACTAATTGAGTGATGATTTTTTGTAGCTAAAAATATTTGATAATAATAAATTCATTATTCATTTATTTTGATCCCTATTTAATTTTAGATTTTCAACATTTGTTTCTAGTCATATGTTCTTACTTGCCTACATCAGTATAACATATACATATCAGATGTATACAGTAGACTCTCGAAGTTCATGGGACCAAAAAATCGGTGGTTCGTAATAACTTTGTTCGTATCAACGTAGTTTTTATATTAAAAAAAAAAAAAAAAAATCGCAAAAAATATACATTTGCTCTTTTTTGACCGGTTTAATGTTTCACGTGTTACAGTCATGCTATGAAATGATATCAGACATGTAAATAACAATCAAATTATGCACGAAGATGTGAAATCAAATAGTCTGATTTGTTGCTCGAAAATCATGCATCACACTATTTTTTGTAGTAATCGTCGCAAGCTGGGAAATTAATTTTGCTGGGAGATTAATTCCACGGAAAAACTGCTCGGCTGCCTGTACAATTACTATGCGGCAAAATTAATACAGTAGAATTCCTAATTTAAGTATATCGATTTTATGGAAAATTTGATTCCTCGTAAGTTAGTGAGTGGTCCAGCCCCATTCCTTAAACAATACGGAATAAATATTTGACCTCATTAAGACATCATTATTTGACTTTACGAAAATGCGATGTTACAATTTTACGCATGGCTGTTTCGGTACCCGGTGGATGTAGTGAATTGATTTTATGAAATGAAATAACAGAATTTAAAGAAATTTCCACAAAATCGACCAAATTCCTGTCCGTCTTTACCGAAAATCTGCATAATAATTCCGTACAACCGCGAAATTCAACTGTACCTACGTAATATGTGGCATTTTAATGGTATAATCTATTATATTACTCTCCCGTCTTTCAGCACGAAAAGTTATGGGTTCAAGGTGTTTACTTATTTACGCTCGGACAGTTGTGCTGGAACCTTGACCTTGATAGATAAACCCCCTCAGCTGTTTTGAGTGAAGAGATAACCCTCGCTTTTTGGGTCCTCCAAAAGCAACCATGTCATCTCACCGTCGCGCGTTGTTGAGCGGAAGTTGATACACAGTTTGGCTTTACCATTAAATAAATTGAATTGAAGAACCAAGCCAGGTCATAATAACAGCAAACATAATGTACTTCAAAACACGAATGATGATTTTTAATAAATTATAATTACAAGTGATGTTATCATATGCTACCTGTGTTTTTTACCCTTTCGCACTCGGTCCATGCAATGAAAAATTCTACCCTTGCCATGAGTGCCGTGAACATATTCCTACACAAAGAACTCTCTTGCAACAAGGAATAGCACAGGCACCAATGCTTCTCGTTGTCTTGGAGCACAAGTCAGTGGGACGCCAGACACTTTCCTCGAACGTGTGGTGGAGGAAATCACGACCCTCGTCTCAGTACCATCTCCACTCATGGACCGTAGCCAACTGTGTATTCGCTTAACATAATTGGGATTAACGATTTAATTTAACCAAGACAGGTTTCATTAGATTTTCAACTTATTTATTTTTTTAATTTCCATAACGTTTAACTTTTAATCGATAACACTTTTGCTAATGATTAAATTATTCATTACTACCTTAATGTTACGTGCAATCCTTATGTTTCGCTTTGAATTGACCAATTTTAATCAGAACTTTATCCTTATTGTAAACAAAGTTCTTGTATTATGAACATTCAAGACAATTTCTGAGCTTATATTTTTCAAGCATTCAACATATTGTCTTAGTAAATCCACAACGTAAAAAAGCAATGTACCATGGACACTGTGATACCACGAGAGTACCACGATATTGGGTGCCTAGTTACCCCTGGGACTTTCTTCTGCTTGTTTGTATTCCGCTTAGCCGCAAAGGTGTGTTGGCATGCTGTTCGTTCCCGGCAATATCTACATCGTTTACAAACGACTTTCGTCTGCCTGTGTTGAAAAATCGGAGTCATGTAAGCACGGTTGCGTTCGTAGTGAAAAGGAGAAATGCCAAATTTTACCATTCATGTTGCTGGAGTTAATTTGCTATGCCTTCTCACTGACGAAATTTAAGACATGAATAACAAATTTTTCTCATCTAAACGGAAGAACTGACGTCTTTCTCTCCAGATGAGCGTAAGAGTGTCACAATTTCATAACATTTAAATGCATATGTACGATGTGTAGGGATTATGAGACCAGAATTTCAGTACGCACGAAGATACTTTTTCAACGATGGAAACATGATGCTGAAACTTCACATGCGGCATAGTCATTCCCACAAGCCCAGGCAGAGAGTTTCGCCTGGTCATTACAAAGCACTGATAACACTTCGCCGATCCAGACTCAAGTGATTGCCCTGCCGATTGCTAGTGGTAATGCTAAGCTACCGCTGCCTAAGGGAAAGAGGGGCACATTGACACATTTCATCTATAGCACGCACAGCACAGTCAAAATTGGGTTGGAAGCTAGGGACGGGAAAAGGGAGTGGGTGGAGAATGGGCTGAGCCAAGGCCAGGCTGGGAATTGTGCCGGACCACATATTGGGTGAGTGACCTGCACAAGGACAATAGAAGCATGAGATGTTGGGGAGGGGTGAAAGGGAAGAGGAAAAGTCCTTATCTTTCATTTCTTCCCTTTCCCCCTCCTCAACCTCTCATGCTCTTTCAGACTCCTTTTGAAGTGCAGTAACCCAGTGGGAGTTCTGTACCCTCAACCCAGTTAAATAGCTTATGTGAAGTATCCATTGTTTATATTTTAGTTCTCAAGCTCTTGGGCACAGTATATGTGGCAAAGCTTCCTGATTTATAATGCAGCGTCGTGCACAGCCTAATGAATGCCCTTTTTATGTGACAGACTTCGTAATAAAGTATTTTTTGTTCCTGTGGGGACCGGGACTAAAGTTTGTTATTTCGTAATTTCGTAACATCGTTTCTTTGCCATACACTTAGATACCCCTTTTGTCGGGACCAACGATTTGGTTTGCAAGTATGAAAACTTCAGAAAAACGTTATTTGTAATAAGGAGAGTCTACTGTACTGCTTTACAGGTCATGGTGTTCTATAGGAGCTATGTGGTCTAAACACAGAAAATATCTTTATTCTGGGAGATGCGAAATCCCTGACATTCAGAATTAGAAATCTTATAGAGTACATGGATTACATTGGTCATGACTGACAAAAGCAGTGGCTGATAAAGAAATTATATATCATTATGAAAAGGGCACTCAATGACTCGCAGCATTGGACTCCCATAATAGTAATTTTAATATTTTTTGCTTCATTCTCATGGGCAAGGTTTCTATGAAATAGGGCTAGCATAACTTACAGCATTAAAAGTAGCATCAATATCTTCTGAGTGCTCAAACATTGGAGCCACATGGCCAGTTCTTTTGTCCCATTGTCCATGGTAGTCATAAGTCATCACAGCAATCCAGTCTAGGTTCTGAGAAAGAACTGGCACATCATATCCTGTAAAAGAAGAAGACCAGATATGAGAGCAATTAATAAGTGCCAATTAAAATTATGTCTAAATAGGAAACTTAAAACTCAGTGATATCCAATTTTATTAAACAAAATTATGATAAACATAAAAGTTTTTCAAGACCACTATTGTGCCATTTCATTTGAAATAGAGTCCATAATTTTTAATGATCTAATTGTGGTGACAAAGATTGCTTATGGTTTATTTTTTTTGCATTCATTATAGAGGAGAAGTTGTGCTTCAGTAGTGGGTTCTTCAACAGCTATGACAATACCAAAATAAAATCTGCCACTAGCATATAGGGGCATGTCAGGATTCGAGATAAACTGGATGATCATCCAACCAAAGTCAATCCAAGCCAGATTATGCTTCACTTTGGTGACTGGGAAGGAGTCAACTCTTCCACCACGGTAGGCTATTGCTTAAATTTTTTGACTTTGTTATGAGACAATCAGGTGGTAGAGACAATTTTTCTTACCAGCATCAATGACCACTTTACTTGGAGAGACAGCAGCAGACAAAAGGAATCCCTCTGGCTCAAAAGCAGCTCTCAACTCCTGCACAAACTTGGAGAAGGCTTCTTTGTCAGAATCAGGGCCCCGTTTGCAGTCAACCTTAAATAAATACAATTTATTATTTGGTAAAAAGGGTAGGTGAAAAAACTAAGAGAAGTACCCAAGTAACTAACAATTGAATTATTTAGTGTTCTTGTCACTGACAACTGAATTTTAGATCATCTTAAGGGACATTCTCAATTGAAATAACCAAGCCAACTCTATAAATATCCTTGACCAAGTCCTCATCTTAAGCAACATCTTATAGCTATGTAGGCATTATAATATTCAGCAGTAAACCACCTGAGATCATACTTTCATGAAAGACATATATGTATTAAAATACCAGCCTAAGATAGGATGAGTGATAACGGCATTTATTCATTTATATAAATGTTGGATAAATGATTAATTCATGACAATATCCTGCCCTAGCACAAAGAGATCCTCATCTCTTGGTGCTAGGGTAGAATGAATGTGTGAGAACCAATATTATTCTAAAAATTCTAGATTTTGGGTCATCATGAAGGTGAAAATTTTAAGCTTTCAATGGGGGCAACAAATTTACCACAGATTGGAACACCCCTTTGGAATTGGAATACCTGGAACACCCTACACAATGTTTACCATAATTTGTATTTCACAGTCAAGCTAAGATAAACTACTTCTAATATAATATAAACAGTACAAAACAAGTGCTTACATTATTGCTACAAACGCATGCTTCTATGTTCAGGGAATATTGTTCTTATCCTAATCTTTACAGTTGTGACAGTTTGTCTCTTTTATTTCCGGGACTTAATATCCAAACATCCTTGGTCCAATCATCTTCCACTACCATAATTAAAGCATAATTTTTAAGAATAACTTTCTTCTACAGTTCTGTATTGGTTAAGACAGAATTGATAAAAGTAAATGGCCATACTTTAACAAAAGCTGAATAAAGCTTACCTGCCAGCACTTAGGATACTCCCAATCAAGATCAAGTCCATCAAAGTTGTTCTTCTTAATAAATTCCACAACATGTTGAACAAATCTTCCTCTAGCTCCAGCGTTATTTACAAGCCGACTGTATTTATCTCCAGCAGAATCATTCCAACCACCAATGGCAACAAGCACTTTAAGTCCTTTAGCTTTGAAGGCTGTAACTTTCTCATAGAATTCTGTAAGTACAGGTATGGTTGGTAGTAATAAAATGAATGGTGGCTCCTGCATCTTTAAAATAGCTGTGTGTATCATTCAAAATGGGAAAAAAGGTATACTTTGAATAATTTTGAGCACAGTTATTACACAATGCAATACATTGGAAAATGTATATGTATTATGCAAAATTGGAGGCTTCATAATCAACAAAAACAAACACTCATTGTAACAGATGAAAATAGAGAAGTGCAATTTCATGACATAAGGGTTGCACCAAATTTTCTAAAGCCATCACAGTTGATGGCAAGAGTTGCACACCCTCAAATATCAAAGTAATCAAATCCTTTCAACTGAAAAAAACACAATCAAATTGATTTTAGTTTTAAACACTTCCATTATAGTTTATACAGGATACTGTGAAACATTCTTTATGCAATTGCTCAAGCAGAAAAAAATATACTTTCAGCCTAACTTTCTTCTGGATATTGACCACTGCTGTCTCTGCCCAGAGTGACACAACCATTCTTTTACTCATCTAAGGCAGAAATAATTATCCAAAAAGCTCCTGTATTTCCTCTCCTCCTGCTCCTGTGAGGTACCAGTTGAATAATTTATTTTCCTGAAGGAAACTTGTCAAATATAAAACAGCCAGCAATATAATCTTTCTAGCCTGGGTTTTGCCAACAAAGAACAGTGATTCAGGGGATACACTATATAATGCAGCTCTGTTATGAGCATAAATTAAAAGCATGGAGCAGGAAAACCATTTTTGAGGGCAATAGAAAACCATTTTCGGGTAGCAATTTGAAGTCAACGTGGCCACTGGCAGCGAGTGTGAATAGAAGCAGTAGTAGGTGGGGAGGGGGTCATTGAGGGACTGATCATTGGATAAACCAGCAGTCAGTTGATTGAAGGCTGGATAATTGGCACTCTACTGAACATAGCTTGCATCCAAAATCATACCCATGGCAAATTCACAAGTTTTTCACAATGTGACTGGGTCAGAGTCGTCACAACCAAAGCTGTGATGAAGCACCCATCTCTATGTGATATATTTTTTGGCTGAGACATCTGCTACGAAGTACAGTATGGAAACTCGCAACATAGGAACCACCTGGCTGATGTCTCCTGCCAGACAGTACCAAATGCGGCTGTCAGAGTGCAACAGAGAAAGATGGCGAGACCCTGATGGACAAGAGGAACCCTGACGGCAGTCAGAGACTTAGAAACCTCCACTGCAGGTGAACTAATTGGCCATCACTTCCTCGATCTTACTGTGTATTCAGAGGCTGTAATGAATGTGGTCTTCAGTAGCTTTTGATTTTGATTCCTAGAAGCATGACCCATCCTATATCGCTTCATTAACTAACCATTCCAATTTTGTCAGTATACTATTATTATCATTTCACAAAAAAAGGTAAAAATGCAGATTATCTGCAGTTCATGAAATGCAAGTCAATGCGATGAGAGATTCACAATAATTTTGAGCAACATAATTTTTTAAGCTGGGAAAAGGATTATCTGATACATACTGTTATCAATATCCGCCCAGCTGTCATGAGGAGTAATGGTCAGTTGGTTCCCATTCAAAACAGCAAAACCATACACAATGTGGGTACAAAGTTGTGGATCGATATCACTGGGTAGGTACTTCCCAATGCCTTGCCTGAAAGAAAAAAGTATCCTCATATTTTTTTCTTATTATTCTCTGATGAATCATGCAGCATTATTATGGAGAATCCATAGAAGATTAGAGCAATCATCGACTTTTACAAAGTGCATTCAGATGATGAAGAAATAAGACAAAAATTACAGGCAATGCAACACTAAAAAATTCAAGCAGGATATAAATGGATAGACATTTCTGACACACATGCAAGGCAAGTCTAGGAATTTCCTTAATCACTGTAATAGACCCCCTAAAACCACAGTTTAGTCTGTGGAAACAGTAGCCCCTTAATTTTCTGTTCTAGTTCATTCCCAAAGAGGGATTATATAAAGAACTGAGTTGTAGAGAAAGAGACAGGGAGTTCTCCAAAAAAAAGAAGTGTTAAGTATGTGATCAACTAAAATATTCATACCACGAGTGGAAATACATATTTAGATGCAATTGATAATTGCAGCTGCATGATCGATTAGAGCATGACCAAATTTTTATTATATCCTGCCAGAAAGAACAATAGAAGTATCTGCACGACTACTTAATTACAATTTTACATATCCAGGTCCGTCCAAAATTTATCTTCAATAACATCCAAGCTATACTAACCTGTACCATGCCCAATTGGTAAAGTAGCAAACTACTTTGTAGTCTCCCATTGTTGTAACTGTTCCAGGTGTAGGCATAACCATTTCCGTTGATGACACAACAGCAGTTGAACTGAGATCCATTTCTCCAGATGGGGTAGAGCTGTCAGGACGATCAGGGCCCATACCAACATCAGGCTTCGTAGACATTTCTGGTTCCATAGGGGCCACTGGTTTACCAGGTTTCATAGGTGCTGGTGGTTTTTCAGCAGCTAATCATCAGATGAAATTCATTTTGTGAATCTAATAGTATTTTTTTAGGCTCGTCATTTCAAATTTTCAAAGTTGACAGATAAATACTCTGACCCAATATTATCCCATTCTATTTAAGTAGCCATCATCACTACTAATAAAATTCTCTGAATTTTTAAAGACTATTGGGAAAAATTAGAAATGTGGAATAATATTGATATGAGTAACTGAAAAAAGTAATTTCAATTTTTGGGAAGAACTTTTGTCATAAAATCATAAACTTGGAGGCAAAAATATTTTTCACTAGAGGATTGCATTGAGGCTATTCATGTGCATGAATTTGGGGGCTCTTTCAAGTTTTTAAAAGAATTATGCTAAGCATTTTATGAATGTGCTTTTTTATGAGGTTGATTCTGAGAAGACATTTTTGGTGAAATGGTTAAACCTGATGGTATGTTCAAAAATGCAAGATTATACTAATAATAAGAGGATTGGCAGCTTGTCCAAGCCAGGAAGGATACCAAATGGAGAATTAAGGTGGACAATGATTTGTAGACTTGTATTATAAGATTGTTCTCACTCACATTGTCAAACCAATCACAGCGAGGGAGCCATTGTAAAAGATTCTTCATTGAAAGAAGGAGGAAAGTTCAGTCAAATCAGATAGATTTGCTGATGATGAGACTTAAATCTGCCAGACTATACAAAGATAACATATCATAAAATGAAGTGTAGAAATATGGTGTGAAATACATGGGAAAATGATTGTTAGTGCGAAAATGAAGGTAGTGAGACTAAATAAAATAGAACAATCACAGATGGAGGGTAGATGTTACAACAGACTTGGCACTCCATCAACGAGGTGGTTTTTCAAATGAAAATAAGGAAAGGAGAGTGGCATTAGAGATGGAAAAGTCAAAGAAGAGAGGAGAATTATAGATTGTAGATGAGGACTATAATATATATAATAAAAATATATAGGTGGCATTAGCGAGAGCTTTGCATGGAAGCTTGGTCCACCAAGAATAAAAGAACTGAAGACCGAGAAAGGGTATAGGATTATTTTGAGAATAGAGTATCAGGTGAGGTAGAGAATGATGGAACTGGGTAACAGTAGACTAAACAGATGCAGTAGGTGAGAGTGAGTAAATGCATGAGATGTGATGGGGAGCTGAAGCTTGTTATATTGAATAAATATTTGGTAGTTAAAGAAGAGGAGATACAAGAACAGGCATCATATTTCCTGATTCAAAAGCCATCAGCCCATAAGATTCACTGCGATTTTTTAGCAAAAGTCTATTTACAAAATAATAATCAACATCTGCTAATGTTGACAATTCTTATGAAGGAAATGGATTTATTTATTTCCACAAATACCTGCTGTGTAGATGTTATTCATTGTAGAATCACACAAACAAATGAATAATCAAGAATGAACCTTAAGCTCCCTGCTACAATAGGGAAGGAGAGAGATGGGGACCTCAAAAGGCAATGCAAAATTGAATGCATGAAAATATAGCCACACCCTCACCCTATAAGATACAGGCTGATCTTAGAACACACGTTCAAGAAAAAAGTTCATCTTGTTGGTAGGAGGATATGGTATGTAATGTATTAATAGGAGGTAAGGAGAAAAACCAAGCATCTTAAAGTGGTTTTTAGTCCATCCAAACCAGCCCCTGTATGGTAGAATACCCTTCTCTCAAGGTATCCGTCTCTCATGCATTTGAGACTCCATCTTAATCTATTTTTTTAACCCCACTGTTCAGCTAATAAGAGAGATTTTTGGATTCTTATCATAATTAGAGATGAGAAAAGATGAAATTTACATTCATTAAATTAGGTCTCATTTATTACCAAAGTTTTTCCAACTTACATGGAGGTTGTTCTGGTGCGACAGGCATTTGTCCTCCGCTAGCAGATCCATCACCTTCCCCAAGGACCAATCTAATTGTTCCTAACAATGGGTGTACTCCATCACCACATCGGTCTCGGAAATCATCCAAATCAAGAGCCCAAATCATTGCTCCACCCAGCTTCATTGACTTTACATACTCCGACTGTTAAGAATGATAATTTTTAAATAAAATTTGCAGAATACATGACTATATTTATAATGGCTATAGTAAATATTAATAAGAATTCATTACCTTCTGTCGAATCATATCTGCATCATCATAACTGACCCACTGATTTCCATGGAATGCATAAGGACCCATTCGGTTTTCTGGATCCTTTACCACAGTCCAGCCTCCATTCTTTACTCTGTCGCAGATCTGCCAATTATGAGAGAGCAATGACAAATATAATTAGATTGGAAAGGAACTACCATTCCCAATCCTAATTAGAGCTACCTTGTGTTTAATAGCCATTTCAAACTAAATGATAAATAGGATAAATCATGATTTTTTTATGTAGCAATGCATTAAGAAAATGATGGATCAACTCACAAGCTGCCAGTTTTTTAGTAATTTTTCAGCCCTAAAAAAATTCTCAAAATAGAGAAGTCGGTAAAATAAAGTGTTCCCAGACTTCCCACCTTGATTGGCACATCGTGTCATGTAAAGTGAATATGCCAGGGATATGAGAATCAAAGTCATATTAAGATCATAAAATGTAGACAGAAGGCAATTAATTAACCATGTGCAACAGCTTCCCTCATAACCATAAGCTGAATATCTAACTTCATGGAGTATTTTCACAATTAATGAAGACAAATTTGTGTTTCCACTGCTTTATTAAAATAAAACTCATTTAAGCTACTAAGACATCATCAGGTACAATTCATCCCTGTTGATTTAGTGATTTATCCAAAGTACTAGATGAAGGCTAAACAGCTTAGGCCAGTCATATTGCAAGAATTAAATGGTAGAACACACAAAGCTGAATTCATTTAATTTTCCTCACCTCGTAGTATGCAAGGAAACCAGCAGCACGGGTAAACTCTCCGGCTTGTCCTGGTCCAGATGCCCGGGCATTAAGGCCATTGGTAGAAGCTTGTGTGAGAGAGAATGACTGGCCATAAAGAGGCATGCCCATCACTATTTTCTCTCTTGGAACTCCTTCAGATATCCAGTAGTTGATCGAGTAGTTCTGAAAGTGAGCATTCCCATAAAAAATATTTAGTACCTCAACAAATTACAATACAAATATTCTTCAAATTAATCTATGACAAAGTAATGTAAATGCAACAGCAAATGAATTAGGTACTTACAGAGTTAAAGAAATAGAAGTCGTCATCAGGATGGAAATACATTGGAGCAACATGACCAGTCTTTTTGTCCCACTGCCCATGGTAATCATAAGTCATTACAGCAACCCAGTCTAAGCTGTCAGCAAGAGCAGGGACATCATATCCTGCAATGGTTTTAGAGCATTTTTAGATTTACAAATACGAGTTACAAAAGTGCTTCATGTGAAATACCCATGTGTGGTAAACCTACTACTAGCAGCATGCAGTGACAGTTTATCCAGAATAAGGTCAAACATATTGGGATGGTATGCATCCTGCATGACAACACTGATTCATTACAATTTAAAAAATCCCAATTAACTGCTAGAATTGGAATGCCAAGGATGATATTTGATTCTAATTCTTATATTATAGATTATTGTTGGTTCATTACATGGATGATATGCTTTTGTTGCCCAAATAGTCATTTATGTGTTCCAAATATCTAACAAGAAGATGAGTTTTCCCAAAATACTTCCTCATGGGCGACTTCTTTCTAGCTATTAACTTTATGATAGCCAATTCATTATTTCAATTAGTTTGAGACATTTGAATGTTCACTGACCCCTGAATAATGACCTACTTTCCCACACAAAGGTCACTATTCCAAGTGTTGAAAAAAGTAGTGTATATATATTGAGATTCAAGTGTGACGCAATGTATGTAGGGCAGACAGGGCAAAAATTTCAACAAAAAGGGAAGGAACATCTAGCCAGTGTAAGAAACAAGAAGGCAACATTACGATTTGTGACACATTCATTGGTACAAAACCACAATAGTAACTCTAAAATTGAAATTCCACACATAGAAAATAGAGATTATAGATTGAATGCTTTAGAGCAGTTGTAAATTTTAAAGTTGATAGAGGGCACACTAAATAAAATATCATTCCAACTCTTTGAAAAACTCTCACTTCCCCTTCTAGAAATAGGCTAGGTAGGAAATAGGTAGTTTGCCCAAAGGAAGCAGGTATATATAGTGGTAATGAAAAATAAGAAATAGGTAAGTTCAATGACATGAAAAACTGAAATGGACAATGAAACATAAGGTCATACCAGCATCTATGACAGTTTTACTGGGAGTGACTGCAGCTGAAAGAAGAAGGCCTCGAGGAGTAAAAGCTGCCCTTAACTCTCGGACAAAGGCACCAAATGCTGCCTTATCTGAATCAGGACCCTTATCACAGTTCACCTATAAATATGAAATCTATTATATAGCATCCATTCTGATTCACATGCATAATAATTCTAATAATAAAAATAAATAAAGAATTTAATTGTCAAAGTACATTTGTGACCACCAAAGCTCACTAAGGACTGCAACTAAAACAGTGGAAAAAAATAAGGGATGAATTGAGTAACTGTTAAGCAACATCAATGCTTGGCAGTGAAGGCTTCTTAGACTCTCTCCCACATATTTCCACTGTTGTAAATGACAGCATTGATAACAATGCTGCTATCTTCTTCAGGTAAGTAGCTCTTCAGACCTGAAGAGGTTAGCTGCAATGCTATCAAAACTGTCATATACAACAATGGATATATGCAAAAGAAAGCCCGAAAAACCTTCGCTGACTTTGTGGAAGCCTATGAGTTCATACATCAAAGCTTGCTTACATTTCATCAGAGAACCATTTCTCAAACAAGTATCATAAAATTTTCCACCAAAAACTTCAGTGCTAGATATCCTCTTCAACTGCTCTTATTATGATACTTCTACACACCTTAACTTCCAGAAATGGCCACGGGACATAGGACAAGTCCAGTTCATGCATCAACATAGATGAGGAATGCATAGTCTGGGAAAGCGGTTAACTTTTCATTTTTCCTTTATTATTTAATTTCATTCCATAATAATTAATTTTATAAAAGGGAGATTTTCAGAATACCAATAACTAGCCTCAGTATCATTTTTAAGGCATCATCTGCAAGTGCACATAAGAGCAAAAAAATTAAAAAGGACACCTAGCTCAAGGCAGATTATTTTTCCTCGTGAAATGTTCCCACTAAATTAAAGGGCTCACCCATTATTTTAGTTCACTCTTCTATTATAAAAACTATTGGAGTAATCCAGCAAACAAACACTTAATTGTCATTGGAGAATGGAGAGGAGTGATTGAAAAAGAGGGAGAGGAAAATAATTGAGAGAGTATAGACTTGGAACAAGAAATGACTACAGTGAGAAAGCAACTGAGTTCTGCAGAAAATATAAACTGATAATCATTCACACCTAGTTAAAAGAACACCCTAGGAATGTATACACTACAAAAATATCAGGAGAAACAGGGAATTATCAAACATATGGGGAAATGGCAAGATATAAAATTGAAAAAGCACCATAATTCTCACACTTACCAAGCAGTGGATTCTGACAATGACCATGATCTATTTGTAATGAAATGTGACAGTGAATACAAGAAGGCCAACCAGTGAGGAGGAGAGTGAATATGGAAATTTTAGGAGTTACAGGAAAGAAATGAAAGGTAGATAAAGAGTCAGGTGACAAGTTCTTATGAGGTTCTTAAAACAGTTAAAAAGGCGTCTTCCAATAGAAGATAGGCCATAAAATCTTTACTACTGCAGAAATCATACCTCCCTTGAATCATTTTGAATCAAGATATTTCATAGATAGCATACCTGCCAGCACTTGGGATATTCCCAGTCCAAGTCCAGCCCATCAAAGTTATGCTTTTCAATGAAGTCAATCACATGTTCAATAAATTTTGTTCTACTGGAAGGTCTATTGACCAGCCTGCTGTATTTATCACCAGCTGAGTCATTCCAACCTCCAAGAGCAATTGTCACTTTCTTTCCTTTCTTCTTAAATGCTGTCACTCGTTCGTAGAACTCTGAAAATATGGAAGTGAATTTTCATCATCAGACTAACATCTATATCATACATGAAAATATCTTTTTTACATATGTGCATTTACAGCATTTCAACTCCAATTACATGGAATGCATAGGGTTCCAGATGGACTCACACATACATGGCTGACTAGTATGCGAAATAATGAACTTTTGGAAAAAGAATGGCTTTCCCCAGAATAATTATTGCATCAAAGAAAAGAAAATATCTAATGTAGAATCTATTAAATACTTAGGCGTCACCATCACTGAAGACATGTCATGGGCGAAACACATCAGGGAAATTACTAGAGTAGCAAACCGTAGATTAGGATTCATAGAAAGGGTTCTAGGTAAATGCGATGAGAGAGTACGAGAAAGAAGCTATTTTACACTTGTCAGGCCTCATTTAGAATATGCCGCTAGTATATGGGATCCGTACGAGGATGGTTTGATAAAAGAATTAGAGCGTGTGCAAAGGAGATCCGCTAGATTTGTAAAAGGCTGTTATGATAATTGTATAAGTGTTACGAATTTAATAGAAGAACTAGGATAGGAATTACTATCAGAACGCAGGTTAAAATTTAGGTTAAACCTTTTAAGTAAATTCAAAACCGATTTGTTCACAGATGACGTTAGATATATGTTGAGAACCCCTGCGTATTATGCTAGGTTTGATCAGATTAACAAGATTTGAGAGATAGATTGTCGTACCGATAGATGTAAAATTTTTCCCGCGTAATATAAGAGAGAACAATAGGCAGCGTAGCAAAGGGATAGGTAGGTGAAATATAGTTAGAGTAGTCTGTAGTGCATGATGCATGTAATAACAACCAATAATCCCTTTCTTATTATGTAGATACTAACCATCTAGCTGCATGTGACCCTGTTCTCTAGCATGTCTCCCTTAAATAACCTACTTGCATGGCAATAGTGCATGTTTGGTGATCTTCACCCCCTGCAACACATCCTCATGGTGGCTCGCAGGGTATTACGTAGATGTAGATGTATTCCTTATGCAATTTCTTCCACACAAAATACCCCATGTACATAAATTAGATGAATCCAGCACAGAATACCCTGGTGAAAATATCCTGTGCAGGAAGTGTGCAGGAAACGTGCAGGAAACGTGCAGGAAATGTGAGGAAGCATGTACTCACTTCATGCACACTTCCTGCACGTTACATGAACAGGACAAAATTTTTTAAGGGCAAAATGGAACACTGACTGGGAAATTATATGCTTCTGTTTGTATGCCTGCAGTACATTAGCTGCACTAAGTTTTATCATAAAATATGCTATCTGACCCAATGACATAATGTCACCAAAACCTACAAATTGTTCACATTCTTCTGCATACACAATTTTTACAAGTCCCTCTAATTGCTAAGGCTGGAGATAAAAAATTACCCCTAAAGATTCAAGCATGAAATTCCTGCAGGAAAAGTTAAATTTTGTTCACCCTGCCCTGGATGTTACAGTGCAGAAAATAGGGTCTATTGTGAGCCAGAGGGCTATGGACCTTGAAGGTCGTCGGGGAAATTCCTCAAAGTCCATCAATTTGGAAGAGGTAAAACAATGATACTTTTTTTGGAATACTTCCTGGCATTGTGATTTTTTTGTGAATAAATTTAGTGGTTTTATTTTTAAATTTTCATCACTTGTTCATTTTACTCTGGTACAGGAGCATTATAAGATTGTAACTGCGTAACCTGCAAACTTCCAGGATGCTATCTGCATACTTCCTGAACATTGGCTGCACACTTCCTGAACGTTACCTGCACACTTCCTGAACATTACTTGCACGCTTTCTGCACAGTTAATGTCCAAATTCACACATCTCTCACACTTCCTCCACGCTTCCCTCAAACTTCCTGCACGCTTCCTTCACACTTCCTGCACATTTCCATCACAGTCCCTGCACAGGGTATTTTCACCAGGGTATAGGAAATAGCATGAACTTGTAAGATCTGAATCACTGTATATTAACTGAATCATGATTTTCAAGGGATAATTAGGGTCTTTCTAAGACAAATGTTCAATGTTAACAAAAATATAAAAACCATGATAAAATATCAATGTCAAAAAGGCATATAAGATAACAGTAGTAAAGAGTGTCTTAGCTATAAAAGGGAATAATGACTTCTTTGATAATGATAATGACCAACCACATTTGACGGTGTAAAAGACACCTTTTCCCCCATTGCTCGAGAATCACTTCCAGGTCTTATATGGGAAGTCGACTCCTTACACAGTCTTAAGCCATTCATGATGCTCTAAACCACAGTCAAATTTCAATCCAAATGGACAGTACACCCCATGCTTTGATGGCCATCATTTAAACTAGTATTGTTGTGACAAAAAGTTCAACGGTCGATATTAGCCCAATTATTTTGGCCTCCTCTCATTATGAGGTCCCCCCTCAATTTTTCATCTTTATTTTTAGATATATAGGCACTTAATTTGTCACATATTTCCTCTGGAATCAAGACTTCCTACCAAATGATCTTTCAGAAAACAAATAACGATAATCAGTTTCTTTTTTGTTCATCCCCAGCCCTAATTCGAGGCCCTATTCCAAATGATAGTTAAAATTATTGAAAATTTTTCCTAATTAGGTATTGCATAATAAATGAGTAACACTGTTTCTCTTCTTCCGAATTCTGCCACTGCCCCAGTGGAAAATATTTACGATACCATTGTATTGCGGGTTGCATAAAATATTGCCACACACTGTGTATGGTATGGATAGCCTCTGCAATATTGAAGAGTAACATTTGAAACATCATGTCATCACCACCTAAGACTTTGAGATACTATGGTTAAACCAGATAATCACTATTTCGAGATACTAACCCCTTAACTACAATAAAACCAAATAAAACTAACAAAACAACCTCCAAATACATATAAGGTATGTTATTCCAACATGGGTTACGATGCACTTTTAATAACTATGCCAAAAATATGTTACATATTGCGGTAATATTATGAAAATGTTTCCCCATCGAAACCGGTTTATTTTAATAGACTACTAGTCTCAAAATCATATCGTCATTTTCATTTCCGTAACTTTTCCATGCACTGTAAAAACTTTTCTTCTTGAGTATGTCAAAAAAAATATGTAAAGCATCTTAAATGCATTTGTGCATCTTTTTTCCTCCTAAATAAGGCAGTTGGACACAATGAGAGAAGTTTGACAGGGTGGCAGCCAATTAGGTTAAACATGGCCTGCCATATGACCCAGAGTTTTAATCCAGATCAAGCCTCAGCGAAAATTCAATCCAACCATGAGGCTATGAGAATTTTGGGCACCAGATATTTCTTGGAAATCACAAGCAGCACAGGGGAAGGAACTGGATCTCCGGCCTTAATGGGTGGATTTTACATATGGTTAGGCTTAGGCCTTGTGATTTCTGCCCGCTTACTAAAATATCAATTACTTTGGAATAAAGACTTGTTGGCTGTGGTAGAGTTTCACATCATCCACCTCTTTCCATTAGAGGTAATTATTATGCTTAATAATTCCAACCACTTGTTCAATGAAAACAAAGAAAACATAAAATAATACTCACTGTTGTCAAAGTCTGCCCAGGAATCATGAGCCTTGATGATTAAGTTTTCATAGTCCAAAACAGCAAATCCATAAACGATGTGGGTACATAAGTCAGGTTCAATATTTTCGGGTAAGTACTTTCCAACTCCTTGCCTATACCAGGCCCAGTTTGTGAAGTAGCAAACTATTTTATATTTACCTGCGGCAAAATATTTCATCAATTAACATTATTGTTAATTATTGATAGAGATTTTATGATAAAGAGCTCGGCTCACAAGAGCAGAGTTTAAGAAATCCATTTGTTGCTCCTTTTAAAACAATGTTCAAATTGTTGTTTGAATGTTCACAGGCAGTGATCCCTGCAGCAATAGTTCAGAGGTCATTAAATCTACTGCACACTGAGTTAATGTAGAAAGTTGAGATGTCTAATATGTATATCAGCATTTACCCTACTCGAACTTTCATTTATACTGGAAAAAAAACCTATTGAACAAAAATTTGATTTGAAATCTATAGTATAGCCAACAAGAATAAGAAAAACTATGATTATATCTTAAATATCAGTACCACCATTATCATATTTAAGCAAGTACCACATGCTGTCCCGTGGGATGAAAACCATCAATTTTGCAAAGAATATAACAAAAAAATGACAATTCAATAGTGAAGGGGGTGCGAAGGTCCAGAAAAAGACACAAACATGAAATTCCATTTACACGTTTCATTTGATATAGACTATGAAAGACCACCTCTGGATCTTCTGCACATGATACAACATGTACATGCATTACATTATGCAGAGTAACTATTTGAGAGCTGGGGGATTACTGATGACCTGCACCCAACTTAAAAAAATCTGAATAGGCACACTTTCATGAGTATCCTCATTTATGATGCAAAACTAGTATTTTTATGCTGATTTTAGGGGCAAACATGTACTAGAGAGGTATATGAGTAAAGATGGTGAAAATTAATAGAGAATGAGAGAGCACTTTCAAGATCTCTTATGTAGGGCAAACTGAAATTTTACTAGATTAATTACAGCTAATGAAATATTGAAATACAGCACATTAATATTAATCTTTTTTTGTAGTTTTCTTCCACCCAAACCCTGGTACTATTCCACTGAAACCTGAGCACTAAAAAATCAAAACACAAGACAATATTAACCATCTAAGTGCCATCTATTTTCAGTAGAACCTTGCAGAAATACAAAAACATCAAATGAAACGTGTACCTAAATGAAATTTAACTTTTCAGAAATTATAAATACTTGGTAGCAATATTTTTAAAAGCCATGAGCAGGTTACGAATAATTTCATCTCTCTATTCATCACAGTAACAGCAGAAAACCATTCTCAATCAGTTATAAAGATTTAATTAATGCTACAGAGATGCGATGACTTACAGGCAATGAGGACTCTTTTTGCCAGGGAAGCTGAAGCCAACACATCGGCTTGTGGCATTAAGAGGGTGAATATGATTCATAGTATTGTAGGAGTGAGCAGCATATAAATAATTTCTTTGATGGGAAAGACAGGTACTTCTTCCATCACATGACGGATTTAGTCATAGCCTAAAAAATGTATGTGACATACCTGAAGCAACTGCATCACCACCACTGATTGTGGGGGGCTTGTACGTAGGGCGAGGAGTCTGAGCGGTGGTAGGTGGCTTAGATGTTGTGGTTGGTTTTGGTTGTGGCTTCATAGTTGGCTTGGTATCTGGTTTCGATGGCATTCCATCAACGTCTCCTGGCTTCATACCAGACACCCGTTCCTCACATCTAGCATTGGCTGGCCAATCACAGTTGTTTTGTGACTACCAAGAATAAAATTATGGAATTAAAATTTAAACCAACTGACAGCTACTTTCAAAAAGTGCATGTTGTTTCAGTAAGTTAGTTTGAGGTTAGATAACCCCTACTCACTGATGTGGGGTTTCATGGATATATGCACATATCCTCTGTCAGAAGGCTTTCATACAGCTGCCATCTGATAGAGGTATGACGCAACATCTCATCATGTTCAAAGCCAAGAGGTTTGAATGAATTCATACTACCCTGTAAACCCAAAAATCAGAAGTAGTGCTGCTGGTGGATGTCATGGGTGCACACACAACACGCTTTGAATGAACGGCTGCCACAGCATATCTACAGCTCTATTTCTGATGGCACTGCCAAAATATGCTGCTGCAGCACATCAACCATGCATGCCTACCAACACTGATGTGTTTCTAATGCATGCTCATGACGCCACCACTGAAAGAACGTGGGCTCTTTCACTCCTTCCTTAACACCAAACTGGGTAGGTTAAATTGTAACTGATAGTATATTTTCAGATCCATAGCCTATCATACATCTAGATAACTTTAGACGCAGAATGCCAAATGAGGTTATCAGAAAATGCAGTTCCATGAACCTCCCATATTTCTCTGGGTCAGTTTCAATTTTCAAAATTCACTGAATCAAGAAAATAAATTATCCAATGGGTGAACTGCTCACTTAAGAAGCTACAGCCTCAAACAGCAATGATATATTTCATGCTTAGTTTGAATGAGTTTCACAGTTAATTAAGAGGTGGCGCTGACCAATATTGATGTCTCAGGTGAACTGTAGATTATTGCTGTTCCAATTAAAGTCCTTGTACATAATTAATCGTAATGCAATTAGCAGAATTATTTCAGTATAACTAAGAAGCATAATTTATATCATTTAAACACTCATGATGCCTACCCCAGAAGGGAAAGGTGTGTTTCATATGTATGTATGTAAACACTCATGAAGAGAGATTGGAATGAACATGTCTCTGGCTCTCAAAATATGCCACCATGTTGAACACAATGAAACCCAGGGAGATATCCTTTTTCACAATATATCATCCATGAGTGACTGTTCTAACATGACTGAGTGTGCAATAAGAATTCAGTTTCGAAAGGAACACTTCCACAGTTGTAGAGGCAATCCTTATGTTGTAACTGCCTTAAACTGTCCACTAGCAAAGGGAATCATATCATATTTATAGAAATGAAAGCCCAAACCTGATTACCGTAATTTTCCGATTATAATACGCACCCACTTTATGGCAAGCACAATAGAAGAATTTACTCATCACCATGTATAACACGCAGTCGGTTTTTTTTTAGCTTTTAGAGTAAGGCATTCCTACGCCTTTGTCTGCCGTGCCGTGCCATTCAGCGCCCGAAAGATCCCTGCACAAGCTGTAACAATGCCCATGGATGGATTTTCTCCTTGCTCTTGTATACCCCTTTGGTTTCTCGATATGATGATCTATTTGTAGTAGGTTCTTCCCCTCCAAAACTTCCATGCATGCCTATGGAAATATTTGTCAATAAATGATAGAATTGCTACACTGTAGCAAAAAGTAACTATGTCTGTATTCAATTTGCCTCACTTTATGTCCATTCGTGCCGGATTCCGTCTAATCTTCTAGTAGAAGATACTTTACCTACTCTGTAATTTGAAGATGTTACATTTCCATGTAACATTTAAAAGAAAAACTCTCCCTTAGAATGTTATATGGCCGCAGAATATGCTCGTACGCGCAAATAAAAAGGCTGGATGGATGAAAATCCAACCAAAGTTTGGCTGCGAAATGTGTGGTGCAAATATGTGGTTTTTAGGCATTGTATGTTGGTTTCTAGATGCATTCAGATGCCATCAAATGCCATGCACGAGAATGGCACAGATCTTGTCATTCTTCCTGGAGGGATGACAAGCCATTTGCAGATGATGGATGCCAGTTGCAACCGCCTGTTCAAGACAGAGATGCGTAAAAAGTAGAATGAGTGGCTTTGTTCCGGACCACATTCTTCGACAACTTCAGGAAAGTCAAAGAAACCAGAGTTATCGCTAATTAGTCAGTGGATTAAAGAGTCCTGAGATACCATCGATTCATCAGTGACTTAGCGAGGTTTTAAAAAAATGCTGCCTCACAAATGCAATAGATGGGTCCGACGACGATTTCCCCAGGGAATGAAGAATGCATAGTGAACAATGAGGAGGACAAATACAATGTCCTTGGCGACGCAATATATGCCGCCAAGGAGAGTGATGTCAGTGCTTCGCACAAACTGTTCGAAACAAGCGATGATAGTGATTTTTAATTCAAAGTATTCAGTGCTAACAGTGTTAAAGACAAGAGGGACTGCGTGTAAATTTTTGTTTTAATAAATAAACTAAATCGATTCTTTGCATTTTTTATTAAAAATTGTAAAATCAAAAGCCTATAAGTACGTTGAGATTACTTCAAATGTGAACTACGGCTCGAATAAAAACGCGATAAGTTTGTAACCATGTATAATATAAAAAAATACGTACTATAAACGGAAAATTATGGTAGACAAACATTCATACCACACCAGGCATTTTTATCAGCATTTAAAATTTGTACCACAGTTATTTTCTTAGTGACATTATGGTACCAAGTATTTCTTTTAGATAATATCTAGATGAATCTGATTGATCCATCATGCATATTTCTAGCTAGTACACAATTCACTATATCCTGAACCATAAATTATTTAGTGTGCAATTACCGGATTCCAGTGAAGCCCTGGTGCACATTGGAATGGCTGGAACTTGCCCCACAAGCAGAGGAGGTACATGGTGCAATCTCCTGGGTATGGACTATATGACCCATCATTGCAGTCATCATTTGGATTAGCTACCTTCAATGCTGCACACAAGACCAAAAAATAAAGAGAAGGGATAATTACAGAAAATTTTACAGTGATTAAAACCTTCAGCATTGTTTTTTTGCTATCACTGCGTGGAGGGGAAAAATGAAGTATTATCCTCTTTGATTGCAGGCAAGGGGAATAGCAGGTAGTGGATCCCCATAATCCAAGTTCACCTTTCTCCTCAGGTCATAAGAAGCAGTCACTGTTGGACTACAGTGGCAATGCTACAGCTGAGATTTGATTTACATACAGTCAGAACCTTATATCCTCAGTTTCAACATCTGTGGTTTCACTTGTCAACATTTTACCAGGCTTGGAATTTAAAAGTGAAAGTTTCTTGAAATAACCATCCCTAGGTTCAAATATGCTTCACTCTCTACTGCTAAACTTCATCTCATAGCCCTCTAGGCATCATTCATTACAATTTTAAGATAATCCATCAAAGCTCACTCACAACAGTCAGTCTGAAGCAATTGTGTTTTATAGTGACAGTTATCCTTTCTTATAATACCTCTCAAATGTAAAAGTAGTCATGTTAGTATTGCAAAAGTGAATAGAAGCTGATAATTACTGATAAAATTTTGTGAGAGATGAGGAGATGCAAGAAAGTAAGTCAAATATGAGTGATGTATTTCTCTAAGGTTGGCTACTCTGTTTGAATAACAGTTGAAGAGCTAGGCCCGGTGCAAGATGGGGAATATGTGAGCACATGGCCAGGGATGTAATGTATTGTGGGTAAATAAATAGGAGGAGAAATCCTAGTGCATCAATGGGAAAGTCTGTTTAGTTATTTCACTCCTTATGTAAGGAAACACCACAATATGCATGCAAGAATGTTTTCCTTAATGTTACTCTGGCAAACATGACATACATTCCCTGTTGCGAAAGGTTTGAAGACAATCTGATACTGCTGCTTCAATATTAAGGTTGATGGATTGTTGATAGCAGACAGAAGATTTTCCTCAAACAGTAAAACTCGTCATCCATAAGAAGAATATATAGCCCTTCAGTAAATATTGAAAAAGAAATATGCTCACCAGTGTACCCAGAAGAGGTACAGTGGACATTGAATGGCCAATCACACATCTGCTTTTCTTGGTTCCAGTTAAGTTGAGAAGCACATGCTTGCATTACCAACATTCCATTGACACAAATCTGGAATTTATTACAATCGCCTTGCACAGGGTAATACTGCCCAGGACTACAAGGGCCAGGTGCCATGGATGTCATTTCAGGGGCACTCGTCGTTTCAGCTGATGTCATTGGCATTTCTGTGGTTGTTGCTGAGGTCCACCATTGACTAGGCATTACAGTGGTTGAAGGTGTCCACCATACCTTCTCAGTTGTGGAGGGAGTGGTGGAAGTTGTTGCCCACCAAGGCTTCTTAGTAGTTGTAGTGGTTGTTGTAGTTGTGGTAACAGGTTTAAGCACACTGTTATCTACAAATGAATAAGTTCAGTAGATTAATTCATTTGCTTCTCCTCCTTCATTATACAATATTATTCGGGATTTCCTTCATAATGTATCCCTTGCATGTATAAATATTATTGAAAACCTTGAACTTTTGATTGAATCAATTAAGTATTGAACTTAACATCAATATGTGGATTTCATTCTCCAATCATCTGACCATATATTAAAGGAAAGAAGATGGAATGTAAATAAAATTAATCCAACGTAATATTGAAAATTTAGTAATTATGTCATATCTGTGATTTCCTATTTCAAATGAATTCAAATTTTTGTACTGAGAATGCCTATTCTGTATATTAAGACTGATTTTTTACTGTATCTCTTAGGTGAAGTTGGGATGTTTTACATCATATTATTTTACAGCAACCATATGGTCAGCAATATGTATCTGTCCAAAAGAGTCTTAGGAGTCTGCTATTTAAACTATAGTACTAGAGCATGTGAATGGACAACTTGTAAACCATAAAACCACTATGCTGCCGATTTTCTATATCTATATCTATCTATACAGTTTTTCTATGTATATTTCCCCCTCCCTGTGGTAAGAATTTTAAAGGAGGGGATACAAAAATGGCATTGGAGGGCTTAGTCTATGAGTAATTCACTTCATTGAAATAGAATACCTTCCGGTTTACAATGAGCTTCAGCAGGCCAGTCACAAACTTTAAGTTTGTCATTCCAATGTAATCCACTGGCACAATATTGACGCCTCATTTCTCCAAGAATGCAGCGGAAATAGGCACCACAGTTGACTGGATCACGATAATACTCTCCTCCTTGGCAAGCTGACCCAGGGCCAGGAGAACCTTCAGGAGGTGCTGCAGGCCTATAAATTCCATTGAACAAAAAATTTACTGTATTAGGAATCACTTAGAGGAGGTTTTCAATGTTCACTGTTTAAATGATAAGAAAACCAACCAGATTTACTCATGGTTAAGCAATTTTCATTAACCATAATATAATTAAGAACCAAAAGTGAGCAATTGGCAAGATACTTCCCTCACAGCCATTTCCAACCAAGATAATGAGATGGTAATTAGTGAATCCCTGGCTCTGGCATATGAATGCCATAATCCTAACCAATTTTGCTAATAGTAGTATGATCCCATCACCTAATGACTGAATACAGTAAAACCTGGATTTTTCACAGTTCATGGCCAATTGTGTGGTAGTGATGGCCTTGGTTTCAGTGGCATGCTTTCTCAAAGTCTATCACTCCTATTTAGGAAGGTGGGGCTGCTGTAAATTATGTACTGAGTAGGTAATTTACAGCAGCCCTTGAAAATAACCATAATTTTCCGGATTCCTCCATCTCAAATATTTTTCATGCCAATATTTTCCAAACATATTATTTTAAGCCAAGTCTATATACATTTTATACAACCTTAATAATAAATAAAGGCACATAAAACTCATTTGTGGCATATTTTTGTGAGGGAAATGTTTGTGGTGTTATCATTCTTAATGGTTTGAATGAAAATTTCTCATACACAACAAAAGAATGCAAAACTGCTAGTAGGCTTCCACGTTCGTTTTAAAATTTTCTTTATTTCTAATACATTACTGTAGCAATAGTAATGGTTTAAATGCTATTGGCTTTCCTATTTAATCCTCTCTTTGCTATTAATTGAAGAGAATTTCGGTCATTTTCGGAAATTTACCATGAAATTTACCACAGTAATTTATCTCAAATGAAGATTACAGTAATTTATCCATCTCTATATATTAGGTACTGAGTGAAATGTGTACATTCCAAGTTTCCAACGCCTAAGTACATGCCTTTGGGAAGTTGTCATTGGTTTCCTTGTGGTCGTAGTTGTAGTGGTAGTTGTTGTGCTCATTGTTGTCGATGGTTTCATGGATGTGGTTGTTGGAGGGGGAGGTCGGGTTGTCATTGGCCTTTTTGTTGTAGTTGTTGATGGCTTCCACCAAGGTGCTGTGGTAGTGCTCATTGTTGTTGATGATGTCGGCCACCAAGTCATTTCAGTGCTTGGTGTCACTGGATGGATCCCTTCGTGATCATGAGGAGTAGTAGTGCCTGGACTAGAAGCACCTATTTCATGAAAAACAAAATAGACAGTTCATGTAAGTTTAGCAGCATTCACCAGGGAGCATGTCAGTGCCCCCACTTCATCTTCCATGATCTTACACCTTTCCAATTAAAACCTTCAAAATATTAACAGCTTATGAATATGTAGTTAGAATGAATATCAATGGGAAAATATAATTAATCATTGATATTTGTACAATATAATTAGCAAGTGTGTCTTGTTCTATTTTCATGTAGGTGTACATAAAATGTAAATGATAAAAGAAACTGTGGCCACAAAAGAATAATCTTGTACAAAAATATCAAATTTTAGAGAGAAAATTATATCAAAGAGCACATGGAGAGGATAATCGCAAAATCAAGCCCATACAACATACCAGGACTCTTGTTATTTTTTCAGCTGAAACAATACATGTGCAACTAAGTAGGCCACAAAGTCATCTAACCATGAGAAAAATGGCTATAACCCTTAGCACTCAGGCATCGAGTGAGGTCCAAAAGGGCAATACAAGCCAGCACCTCGCACGTTGAGTGTCACTCGACATGTTCTGAGGTATTTAAATTAAAGTATAAGTGGCCTATAGTTAAGGGGTAAAAGAAATCTGAGTGCAATGAGTTAATTTACTATGGATTCAATAAGAACAGGGGCGGTCTGGCATCATTGGGGGTCCTCGGCTTGAAACGAATTTGGGGCCCCTTCTTTTACTGGTGAATGGCAAGGCCGTTGCAATAAAAATGTTTGGGTGGGTTCATTTGGGGGGGCTGTTGTTGCGAGAAAGAAAGCATTGTTATCCATGCTATTTGCACACCAGAATAACTCGCAAAGAAAATATGTTTGTTTTATTGCAAAATAAACCAGATTCATAATATACAGATATGTATATACAAAGATTTAATATGGGTCCATAAGAGGCGGCGCGACAAACTGGTTTCCAAATACTGGCACGTCTACGGTTCCCTTGATAAATAAATTGAACTATTTATAATTACACAATATGGAGACTATTCAACTAATAAGTATCAAAAATCAATCCAGCAGGCATAAATAGCGCTGCGTTGAGAGGGTGGAGACAGTTCAAATAGCGAATAAAAACCATCTCGCAAGTTGTGGCACATGCGCCACGCCCTCTCTATTGCTGCCGCTGCTCGAGTTTTCGAAATTAGTGCGCACCAATTAACAGTGTCCACGGTCGTATAAAACATACACGAAAATTATTATTTTATTATGTTCTCCCACCACAATACTGGAACATCAGAATATTTTTTGTAGTCCAGGCCCGATAGCCTACTTGTAATTGCGGGCCTGGCATAAAGAAGGGGTTTTTATCAAAACTTGGATGTAATGTTAATTATGAAAACCTTGTAAAACCTAATTCCTCATGTATATCAGATAGGTAGGGCACTAATAAATAGTTATACAACTAGGTATAATAATTTAATTGATTATATGAACAGTACTTACAGTACATTTTGTCATAGATTACAGTAAAAGAACAGACATTAGTATAGATAATTCAAGAAGAAAAGAAATTTCAAAAGCACTTGATTCTGATACCCTAAATTTCTGTTTTTTAACAAACTTGTCGTTCTGAAAAATCGCCAAATCACCATACCAATACATTATTATATAAATAATAATGATATTATTTCTGTAAAACCTAAATGATAACCAAAAATAAATTAAAGACAGTATTTAGTTGGAAATAATATTTTTTGGATTATCATCCTAGAAAAATATCTTGTGCACCAATTAACAATTAAATTAATAACTTTTTCCTTAGCTCCTTACTAGTATTAACTATTTTATCAATGCTAATGTCAATATCTACATTGAAAAACAAATCTCGTTCCACATTCATTAGAAGTAAATCAGACAGAGTATCTTGAGTCAGTAGTGTTGATCAAAGTCTGTCCTTGACGATTTTTATTTTAGGAAATACTCTTTCACACGTTACCTGAGTGCAAGGAAGGGTAACAACAAACTTATACGCTGTGCATAAGTTAATAAAAAGCCCAGATTGAGACAGTTTGTAGCATTTTCTATTTTGGGCACAATGAATGAACTCCTTTTCTTCCTCTTCTTCAAAGTTAACTTCATCAACTCTCTTTTTGAATTTTTCTTAGATTAGGCATGTCTTCTCCTTCACCATATTCTACTATTTCTATCTCAGTAAAACTTTCACACTGATCTGAAAACTGTTTTAGTTCTATAAGTAAAGAACTACTTTCTACTTTACACTAATTTGGAATGGCGTACATGATGTCAGGAGGAAAAGTATCTACCTTTGATATTTCGGGCAATTTTTTAGGATCAAGCCAAGAGCAGTCTTTTAAAATGTCTCGATTGGGTACGAATCTGTCTTCAATACTTGTTCTGGCGCGATCAATAATGATAAAGTAAATCAATTTATACTTTTGAGTTGCAGCAATTTCAAGTGCTTCTTCTTTCGCTTTTTTCCCCACATTGTTTTATTTCTTGAAATCCTTTGTGTTTTAAAATCCAATTCCACTTCTATATCCCACAACACACTGATTATATTGATTAATTTCCCTGAGTAACCATTTAATTTTAAATATTCTTCATCTACAACCGATGAAGTGTCATAAGCTTACTTCACCACCATGTAGTACTAATCTTTTGGATTCTGCAGAGTTTATCATGATCATGATGTTTCCTTCTAGTTTCCGTCTCCCACACTGACATTCTCTTGAAGGACAAGCATTGGAAAATAGCTGATTCTTCTAATAAACCAGATAGGTTTTTTTCCTTGCCCTAAATTTACAGTTGCATCTGCTATCACCAAATTAAATACATGCTCCATACAGTGGGTGTAAATAAAATCAGGATTTTCTCTTTTAAAGTGAGCTTTTAGGCTGTTGTAACAACCTATCATGTTATTAGCTCCATCAAACGAGCTAGCAATAATGCTTGACGTTGAAACCCCACTCTTGGCAAGGGGAATGCAAGCCGTGAACAGAATGGTGAAAACACGTTTTTCTAACTCATCAAGGAGTTTTTACTATAGTTGACCCATTTAACCCGTTATTTATTTCTAAAACACTAATCAGCAAATTTTCAACTTCTTCTGTTATTTTGAGGAAAAGAGGGGATAAATTTGCTCCGCAGATTCCAAAAATAACCTTTAAATTTCTGTATCACGTCCAATTTTTTGCAGTTCACGTAAACGTAAAATCCATTTTTTAATGTCATTGCTTAATATAAATGTTCATAACTTGAGAAAATGTTCGTGGGGGACAGAATGAATTTTTAAGGATTGATTCACATAGTTATATAGCTAATAGGAAAGTATAATATCTTCTCCATATAAAGTCACGATTTTCCCCATGCACAAATACAGAATGCTGAATGGAACTTATTTATGGTGTGGATAAAATAATGAATTGGGATGGATTTTTCCGCGCATTTCGAAATTAGTATTGAAAATACAGAATATGCATAATTGAAGACACACATGTACAGCAAATAACGAATATGATACTATTTTATTTGTTTGTCATCAGATTAAATGATCATGAAGAAAGTGAGCCTAGACACTTCCATTGCCACCAAGCAATATATGGAATTCCAGCGCCTCAATCTTACATAAAAATAGTTAAATTTTCATCGTTGACTACGTATTAATGTGTGTCTATTCCTTTTACATTGGTATCATCCCTCTAGGGAACGTTCTTTTATTACTACTGCTTCCAAATAATGCCACTGAAAACAACTTTTATTTATTTAATTTTCCCATTTTCGTGATTTATGAAAAAACCTGACGTGATACGGACTTTTGACTGTTTTTTTTTAAATATGCTGAAATGTATTCTAATTTATACCTTTTTTATTTAAAAATAAACATAAGAAATGCTTTGCTAGTAAGTATACTTCGCACTCATTCTCCGCATTTGAGCACGTAGAAAACCTTGACGCCATCCTTTTTGGAAATATAGTTTTGTATTTAACTATTTAATTTTACTAATATATAAAAAAATCTTAAACAAATTATCTGTCACGTAGAGAACATTTTTACCCACTATAAAGATTTCACTTACGCAATAACATTAAAAAATTGCCTTTTCTAATGTTCACATTTTCGTGATTTGTGGAAAAACCGGTGGTGATATAGGAATTTGAAGGTAATTTCTGGAACCCACAGTACAGTACGCCTCTTCATTTCTAACAGCAAAATCTTGCATATTGGTTATAGTCACTGATTTTCCTAGCGCTCGAGTGAGCGAGGTACTGATCAGTACCTATTCCAAAACTTTTCATCACTTTCCGGTAAAAACAGAAACCGCAATTTCTTTAACTGTTAGCATTGTATAAAAATCAAGAGCGTAGACCACAAGTAGATTTATTTGTTTTTTAAAATTAGTAATTTTAACTATATTGGGGCCCTGGAGTGAAATTTTTATGAGGAGTGTAGCAATCCAAGTACGATAACCTTTACTTTTCAACTACTCACACTTGGTAGAGACTGATTGAAGGGCAATTAGCCGTCGAGTGAGTCAGCTGTCGTGAGGCGCGATGTTAGACTAACTTCTGTCCTTCCAAATATTGTTGATACCCCCTGTCGGGGGCCCCCCTGAGCCGCCTCGGGCTGGGGGCCCTCGACAATTGCCTACCTGCCGACCTAGCCCGACCGCCCCTCAATAAGAATTTCATTTCACACAATTTGAAAGCAAAATAATCCCCAAAGGAAATTTTTTAAAGCTTTTTGCCATCAGTGCTACAATAAAATTCCATCCTTTCAATATCCCATTCAAAAATCATACCCAAAAACTGATGAATGACTGAAGAGCAGCTGATTGGCTTTTTGAGACGCTAGTTACTGATTTAATTCACCAGTTACTGATTTAATTCACCAGTTACTAATGAAAAAGCTCACCAGATACTGGTGAGGCAAGTCCCCAGTTCCTGTAGAGAAAATTTGATCACATTTTTGAATCACCGATCAGTAACTGGTGAAAATTGGCCAATAATTGATGGATTGCACCAGTACTTTTTCTAGAATAACAAAAGCTATAGAGTCCCCATATTCATAATCAAAGCTAGTTTTCAGATACGTATAGTAATCACACAATTTGCTCCTTGAAATTCAATGTACCTGTGTCAACACCAGTAGTGAGAGTAGGTGGAGTAGGAGTAACTGGAGCAGGTGGTTTTGTGCAATCATTCCCTTGACTGGCAAGCATATTTCTTTGCTCCCAATCTTCTTCTAAACGTCCCAACACACCATTGATTGTAGTTAGGAGAGGATATGCACCACCACAACACCTGTTTTGGAAGTCGTCCAAATCCACTGTCCACACCATTGCTCCACCAAATCCTCTATTCTTGATGTACCTTGACTTAATGATTGCAAAAATATTTATTAAAATATGATTTGAGAAAATCAGCACACAACACTATTTCAATAGTAAACATAAAGAGAAATACACACCTCTATTTATGATGTCTACATAAAAAGTGATACCTCATCTGATGATGTCTATATGATGGAGTGTACTTTACTCCCAGCCAAGAGGATAAGACCATTTGACAATGTGTGTGCTGGAAGTGACACATGCCCTCAAAGTCGCTTTTGGGATTTTGTAAAGAATTCCGATTTAGTATTGTATAATGAAAATACTAAGGCCAAACCACAGTTGACTTCCCAAGAGCCTGACTGGCAGGGTGGATGTGCCCATTTTTATTTCAATCCTTATTTCGAACAAAATAATTCCTTTATTAATGCTTAGATGGAACCAGACATGATTTTACTGAATAGCCTTGATTTTACTGAATAAAAGATGCAGGACTGCTTCAAATGCATATTTGTATGTGTACTTGCGGCACAAAACCATGAAAAGATGGCTCAACAAAAGAGGTTAGGTGAAAATATAGCAAATTCTGCAGGGTAAATAAGGCGACGTTAGACTTGAAGATGTAGGTTAGAGATACATTTTTGTGCAGCTCAATACTTTATTTTTCAAATATTAAAAAAATGCCAAGAATTTTGATGGAACACAATACAAACAGCAGGCATAATGGTATATGGAGCATTCTGGCTTTGAAAATGATGCATTGGGAATGAGGGCAGTGTGCTGTTTCACCGAGCACCAAAATTTCAATGTAAAAATCTGTGAGTAATAACCATAAAATCTCTTCTGATGAGCAAGCATATTTAAGATGTAGTGTATTTTCACAAAAAAATGAAGCAGAAGAGGTTTGCAAGGATAGGTCAGTATGGAGGAAATAATTGAAGCAAGGTTAGGTGAACAAATATGTATTTATGAGTGAAACTTAGTGACTCTCCTTCCCCGGATGGGAACGGCATGAATGTATGCATGTATATCTATACTTCTGTAGTATAATGGTATCAAAATGCCATACTTCCCAGTGAAGTTTTACCACAAATTTAGAATTTGCTGTGATGTTACGTGTGTACCACCAATATCATCATGGCTCAAATTTTAATGGTAAGGAGAAGATTGAATCGCAAATCCATTGATTCATTTGGATTTGATGACATTCTTGAATCCTGTCCATATCACTAAAAAATACGCTGGGATCAGAAAATATCTAAAGGATCCAAGATTGTGAATCAAGGATCAGGTCCAGATCTGGATCTGAAAAAAACCCTGGATCTGTCCATCCCCAATTATTATGTTACCACCTGTGCAAGTCACTCGTCCACTCACTGGACCAAAACATGCAAGTAATTCCATCCATCTTACCAGTGCTCCTTCCCCCATGACTGTACAAAAATATAGTAATACTCAGTAGTAGAGCTCAAGTTTCTAATTACCCTTTTTCAATGAATTTTATAACTATACATAAAACATTCAACAGTGACAATATGAATACTGCTTAATAAGTAAGTAAGTAAGTAAGTAAGTAAGTAGTTTATTGGTCCCGGAGACATAAAAAACATATGTATGGGACAAGTCAAGGCCAGATTATATCTACCAGCTGGTAACCGAATGTTACCTCTGCAAGCATAGCTCTGCTCATCACTGTTCATGAAAGTATGTAATGATATTGTAATATCATCGACGCTTCCTTTATTATTTTTATTTTTGTCTGAGATGCAATTGCCTTTAAGAACATATATGCTTAAAAACAATTTTTTACTTCATTTCCATGCAATTCATCACAATTTAGTTTTTTAAAGTCTATTTTCAGCTATAGCATTTTCATCTAAACTCTGTATTGTCAGCGTATCTTGACCAATTTTATCTATTAATTAGCCAGAAAAACCAATGTATATGCGGGGCCAACATAACTAGGAATGACGTTAATCAAGGTTTATCTGTATCCAATAAAATACAATCCAGAAATGGTATTTTAGGCAGAGATAAAAAGATTTTGAGAATACATCTTTGATGAATGATTCCCATAAGCATTAAAGAGAGTTTCCCCCACTGCTTACAGTCCACTTGACTTCAAAAATATGATTGGTGCTTTAAAAGGAGAGGGAGAGAGGATTCTGATAATAAAACTCATTGAGTAAACTCACCTTCTCTTTGACAGAAGCCATGTCTTCAAATCCAACCCATTGGTCACCAGAATATGCATGAGGCCCAGTTGCTCCAGATGGATCCCTTTCAACAGACCAACGTCGACTTCGGACTACATCCCAAGAGAATGAGATATAATTTATGAAATTTAATGCAGTGTTTCACTTTTTTGATAATGTCATTAGAGATTTCAAATGCCTTCCTCTCAATTCACGTCATTCAGATTCAATTTTTCAATGGGACTTCCAGCATGAATAATGTATATATTTCTATCCTTCCTTATCAAAGGCCATGAGTTGGAATCATAACACATCACTCCAATCTAATCAATGGTAAATAATTTTTTTAAACTTATTACCTCATGGTTCCTTCAAAGTTAACTTCTGATATTAAATGGCTGTTTTCCAGATTAATCCTAAATCAATATTCAGAGCATACATTCAGCCCTAAAATATTGTGCTCACTATCTGTGGCAATGAAGGGTGAAGCCCGACTGGATTTGCAAGGTTCTTTCAGAATTGAGCTATAAAGCAATACAAGCATGCTCAACCAGGTTGCACCAACATTGGTGAGCACCTGGAGCTTAGTTCTGATTCAGGGGACACACCATACAGTGTAACACTATCACATGCACAATTGAATAACCTTTGCAGAAGGAAAACCTTCAGTGCAAAAAATGCAGCAATTTTTTAGACAAACGTGCCCACTGGCTACAAACAGAAGTGGTAGTAGGTGACCAGAGGGGGAGGATATGGAGTGCTGGTAGCTGGGGGATGGATGACAGGTTAATCCAATGACTGGATGACTGAATGTCAGATAATAATCAGCACTCTACTGTATTTTCATGTCAGTGCAAATAATACCCTCCATCACTTGAGTTTAAAGCAACTTCATAAATGTGCACAGCCTAAAAAAGTTTAAAAAATTATGGAAATCTTGAGGAAAATCAAGTAAAAAAAGTCACTCACTTTTGTCACAGATTTCATAATATGCCAGCATACCAGGCTGCAGTGTGTATTCTCCAGCCTTCCCATTACCAACAACTGGTGCTCCCGCTCCATGTTGCATTTTATCTGCTAATGTAAATGATTGTCCATAGAGGGGTATGCCCATCATGAGTTTTTCCCTGGCAGCACCCTTGGACACCAGAAGCTCCAAAGTATAGTTCTGTTAAATGATGATAAGCATAAATATTCATAGTGCTTGAAACACTTCATTCATGAAAACACAAACATCTCAATAGATTCATACTGCCAGTATAAGTTTGCAATTATTGACTTCACTATTTGCATTCCCCTTTAGAGTACAAAAGGTATGTAGATAACTACACCAAAACTTACTGTATTGTAATTTGGTTGCGTGTCTCCCTGGCGATAATACAGAGGGCTCACATGACCAGTCTGGCCATCCCAACTACCATGATAATCATATGTCATGATGGAGAGGAAGTCAACATTGTTAGAAATCTTGCCCACTTCATATGCATGCTGAATAACATCATCATAACCTGATATAGCTGCTGCAAGGATAAGTGGGGGATTCTGCTTACGGAATTCCACAGCCAGCTCCTGTGTAAAACGGAATACATGATTATAGAAATTTAATAACAAAGAGTTACAGATGGAAGTAATTAGTTTAAAGTAGAGTTTTAGCTATATTTGTCATCTTCAGACAGTGTGCGAATCAACGGAGGGGAAAAGGGGGATTTCCCCGGCTCGTAAAATTGTTTCCCTGGCTGATGACAGCAATATTTTTCCCTGCCAGGGAAAATATTTCCCCCCTCTCTTGCTCCTAGCAATTCTCGCTGCCAGCCTCACTGCTTTTGCATTACCGAGGTAAACAGATACAATGGCAGGCTCTCGCGAAATTCCTTTCCGTGACTCACCCTGCAGTTGGTATCACTTCCTAATGGTATTGGCCACACTGCTGAGCATTCTTCCCTTGCCCCGCCTTTCCCTTCCTCACCACAGAACTGAGCAAAGGAAGAGATTTGCCTTCCCCTCCAAGTTTCCTCCCCCAAGGGCACCCTCCCCTCCACTCGCCACTGTTCTGTGTAGGCTTGTGCGTTCAGTCGAATCATCGAATTCATCGACGATGATTTGAGTCATTGCGTTGCGATGAACCGCGATGATGACAATGAATGTCATCGACGTCGATGAATTAACTGATGTCGATGAGTCGGTAAATAAACTGATGTCGATGAGTCGGTAAATAAACTGACGTCGATGAGTCGATGAATTCACCGTTGTAGATGAGTCAATGAATCCATCCCCAATAGATGATAATTATTTGTGTTGCGTCGCTCGCCCGTGCCTATCCCTACATTTCCGTCAGCAATGAATGAATTTATCGATATATTGAGGTCGGTGAGTTCATCGACGGCGATGAATTCATCGACTCATAGTCGTCGATGACAATCATCGAAACCGAATCATCTCGATGATTTTTTTCATCGACCCTCGATGGGCAAATTCGTTCATCGCACAAGCCTAGTTTTGTCGGCCATGAGCTCTCGAACCGTAGCCTACGTCTTATGTGTATAATGTCACAGCTACACTCAAACAGACTCTTGTACAGTGAACACCAAGCAGCAATCGCGGGAACTGCGTGCTCCGTCGTGTTTGTTATTGTGATTCCACATAACTGTTAGTTTTGTTGGTTTCGTTTATTGACTTTTAAGTTAGTATACAAGGTACATGTAACTAAACTTATAAAATGAAACGTCAAACCATTTTATCTGATATGTTTATAAGACAGAAAAAGACTAAGGAATCAGTGAGTGATAGTTTGCCCGCCGGACTTTCGTCAATAACAGTCCAACAGAATACTAGCAATGCATGTTCACCTTCATTCGAGAAAGCAAGTACCACTGGTGATTTAAGGAAATCTATGCATATTCATTCAGAAAATACAGATCCATTTCCTAGTGATGAAGATATTGTGGATGCAAGTACTTTTACGAACTTAATTAACTGTATCAAGTTGCAGCAATTTGAAAAGTAGAAAAGTAGCAGGCCGTGGCTTTCATATTAAGCATCAGGTGAAATAATTTGTTCTTTCTGCAGTGATGTGCAAAAACATGGTGCCTTAAAAGACAGCAGATTGCATATGGAAACAGCATTCATTAAAGGAATGAAAGCTAAAAACAACATAAAACTGAACAACAAAATCAGCGACCATGGGAGAGGCAAGTTTCACCTAAAATGTGCAGAAATATTGGAAGAAAGAAAAAATGAAAAACTGCCAATAGCATTGGCAACAGAATTTCGACTATGGGAAGATAAAATTGAAGAGAAAATTGATGTTACCGCACGTAATTTCCGTACAGCTTACCTAACTAGTAAAAGAGGTGAGACATTTAAATTTTACACAGATTTATGTAAATTGCAGTAGCTAAATGGTACTGATGTTGGACAAATGCTTCATTCAGACCACAGTTGTGCTAACATGATTAATTTTATAATCAATAAAATGTCAAAGGCATTAGCACAACATTTAATTGAATCAGGCTGTGTATTTAGTATGCTTATTGATGAAAGCACCACTATTTCGAATAAATCAAGTTTGATTTTGTACGTTCGTTGTATGTTTCATGGTGAACCATGCAACTATTTTTTTGATATTATAGAATTAACTTCTCTGACTGGCGAGGCTATTGCTGAAAGAATTTCCATTTGTTTTAATAAACATGGCGTTACAGATGAAATTTTATGCAAACAATTAATTGGATTTGCATCAGATGGTGCAGCTAATTCACAAGGAGCACATCTTGCTCTTCTTTCTTGAAGCATTCTTGAAGCGTAGGAATAACCAAAACCTGATTGTTATTCACTGTTTAAACCACAAGCTTGAGCTTGCTGTGCATGATGTTATTAATTCAATGTCAGTTCCACTTCTTTTTAAATCATTCATAGACTCTTTATATGGAATTTTCTCAACCAGTCCAAAAAAACAAAGAGAGTTAAAAGAAGTTGCTGCTACTTTGGGATGTGAATTCAGAAAAATTAGAAAAATGTTTGGCATTCGGTGGATGGCATCATCTTGTAGCACAGTAAAATCTGTAATGACAAGCTACCCATCACTAGTGCAATTTCTAAAAAATAATATATGTGATGGGTTCTTAAATCCAAAAAATAAAGCAAAATATCAAGGATTATTAGAAAAGTTGACAACATGGTCTTTTGTTGTAGAGTTGGCATTGTTCAGAGACACTTTAGAAATTCTAAAACAATAATCACTGTATTTTCAATCACAGAATTCAGATGCAATCTCCGTTTCATCTGAGATAAGGGTGTGCATCAATTCCTTACATGTTATGAAGGAGGCTGAAGGGATTTACCTTAAAGTAGCAAATGCGGAATATTTTAAAACCGGGAAGTATCAAGGTCAAGATATAAAAGAACCATCAAATAAAAACAAGGAGACTTGACAGCTTTAGACAACAGTTCTTACAAGGATTAGTTGATAATTTGAGGGCAAGGTTTTCCAGTGCTAATCACTTCTTTAAAGACTGTGAAGTATTAAACCAAGCATGGTGGCCTAAAAGTTGCGGCGAACTTCTTCTGTTTGGTGATGATAGAATTAAATGACTTTGCGATTCGGTAAACATTAAACATTTATGACAAAAGTGATAAAGATTCTATTGTGTCAAAAACCATTAAAGAATTTCGTTTGTTTAAGGAACTAAAAAACCAGGAATTTTTGGGTAATTCAATAAAGGAGCTATTTAACAGAATTAAAGTAGTGCCTGTGTCTTCAGCAGAGTGTGAAAGAGGGTTCAGTATAATGAACAATACACTGACCAAACTAAGGAACAGAATGCATATTGAGACACTATCATCTCTAATGTTTATATTCGTAAATGGACCTGCTCTAGAAGATTTTCCAGCAAGACGGTTTGCAGCTGATTGGATAAAGGAGGGTCATCACTCTGCTACAGACATACCTCATCGACAGGAAACATCAAGGACATCATCTCATGCAAGAAAACTATTTGTTTAAGGGGATTTGCCTTCTTCAAATGACATCTTTGAAATTTTTTTGATACTTTCCAATTTGGACATTTACTAATAGTACATATTCTAATGAGTATGTGTGGAATTTTATTGGAATCTGAGCAACAGAGGAGGGGCATTATGTAAAGAAGAAGACTGGTTTTTGTACATATAAAATTTAAATGCCATTTCCCAAAAATCATTATTTTCACGGTTTTACCACACTAATTTTGAATACTTTGAGAACTACAAGAATGAAATGAAAAAAAGAAGCTTGACAATGAAATTTTTTCACCTTATCTGGAAACCATGTAGTAAGTTTCTATGCATGCTTAAGTTTCTATGCATGCTAAAGTCTGTACACGTAAAACTGACTTCTGGAAAAGTGTTTTTGTATTTTTTTCAACTTGGAAATTTTAAAACTTAAAAAAATATAAATTTATAAATCTACTTATATTTCAGTAAGCATGATTTCCAAACAAAAAGGTTGAATTACTTCAATTAAAGTGTAAAAATGCAACAATTTTCACAATTGATTGAAAAATAAAAAAGTTATTCAGCATCTTTGAAAGTATCGCAAAGTACTGAAAAATAAAAAAATAGTAGTCGATCGATTTTTTAACTTTTTTACCATTGTTTACCATACCATCTGATTAGTTATATTGAAAGGAATAAAAAGTTTTAAAATTTGAATTTTCTTTATAATAAGCAAATTGTACCGAAGGAGGCAAATCCCCTTAAATTGCAGTCTTTCGCGTGACCTTTCACTACCGTAACTGAGGAAATGGTACTTATTTTTCATTCGGTGCGAAGCAGATTGCCTATATATTTTCCCCCATAACAAGAAGCTTGATTCGCACTCTGTCTTCAGAGGTTTGATTTTTAATCTTAAAAATGGGCTGGCTTGCAATACACTATCAGTCAAAGCCTAGGTATACCCTTGGATTCATCTGCATTATCCAGCACATTTAGTGATATGAAGAAAAGCAAGAAGAATATGGGGGTACTGAGGGGAAGCTAGTGCCAATTTCATATCTTTCTCATGATAGTATGCCAAGTGCAATTTATCTTACAAGGTGCCAAACAACTAGGATTAATCTTATTCAAAATTTGTTCAGCTTTGAAAACCTCAGTGGTAAGTTTCATGTGCCACATTGGAGTAAGGATGTGGCATGAAGATGTGCATATCTAGTTTTATTGGCATACACAACCCTTTAAAAGTTGTACCAAAAAACACAAGGCAAGCAAAATATGGAGCGATATAAAATATTCGGCTGTTAAAAATCATGTGGCACAACACTATTTAGCACAGTGTAAAGCAGAAATGATAAGGATGAGAACCATGTTTTCGAATATGAAATCAGTAGAAACTAACCCTCTGTACATGCTGGCGAGCATTGAGAATAAAGGCATTTGAGGAATGGTTTTTACATATTACTTCTCAAATAACATGAAAAAAATAATGGAAAATACGGTAAATCTCTGAGGCAAAGCTAAATCAAAAGTTAGGATTGAATAGATACTAGTTATTTTTATCTTTCAGGTTTTTTTTAAATAGTATCTGAAGGCTACCACATTCTGACGTTTGCCAAGTTTGTTACAGATTTGGGAACTGCATACAGATTTGGGAACAGTTACAGATTTGGGAACAGAAATATGAATCCAGCTAGTAGGAAGCATCATTTGGCAAATTTCCATGGTACACTCATCAAACTGCATGAAAGTTAAATGATTTGCTAAATCTTATGATATTCAAAATGATTCTACCCCAGACAGCACAGGTGCTTACGGGTCGTTTTCGTATCCAGCGACGAAAGGCGACCAAAGAGATACAAGACAAAGAGACACATTTTATGTTTATGTAGCGATTGTGGGGATAATATTGCATTTCTTAAATGACCAATGAGCGTATTCTGTATATAGAAACTTGTGCATCTCTTATATAACAATAATGACAACGCAACTACATCCGTTTTTTCATTAAAACAAAAATACTGCTTAAGATACAAGGTATCCCCCTTGTATCCATTCCTTTTGTATATGGTATATACAATTCGTATACTGATTGGATCTCCTACTTGGAACTATTTTTAGGTGCAGAGGCTTACTTTAAAGCAACGGTCACAACGAGGAAGTAGCGGTGGTATAGCGGTTCACCGGTGTGTTTACATTTTGCCCTGTGTGTTTGAGTTAGAGTTTATTTGTAAAGGATTCTCAATCTTCTCATCCATCGTTTTGAAAGAGATTTTCAAAAGTACTCTTAAGTTGTATTTTAGTTAACGTGAAATGTAGGTTCATGAATTTTTGTTCTGGCGGTGGCTAATACCACTCATGTGGAGTTTTTTCTGGCATCCATCATAATCATTTGCTATAAGTTATCTAGTTGATTGAGTCGAAGTTGTATTTTGGTAGAAGACTGTGAAGTGTATTGTGGAAGGACAGAGCTATGACCACTTGTCGGCGGCTTTCAAGACTTCTGACAAGAATTCTGGAAAAGAGAATTCCTGCAAAAAAAGGAATATCATTCAAAATTAAAGGTGAGTGGATTCAATTATGCAGAGGGATTACCTGTTTTAGAGCCTTATGGCTAGCATTTTAATGCTGTAAACCTCTCTATATTGCCTCTCAATTTGGAGTCGAGAGTTTTTAAAAACTGATAGCAGCTAATAGTTTCATACCTTGGTAGCCTGAGAAAGTGGTAATGATATCAAAAGTTAACGGAATAATCTAGTTACAGTCATTTAAAATCCTCTTTTCAGCATATGCTTTTCTATTTCCAACTATCGTAGTCAATTATCCCTTAATTTATCTCTATTTTGGTGTCACTCATCCCAATGATGTGATCCTCACGTATTTAAAGCTTTTTGTCCTTGTGATCTATATATGTTTTTCGTAGTATTCGCTAAGATGTGCAAAGGCTTTCACTATGGTTATAATGTTGTGGAATTATTGTGCTGAGGGGTGGTCAGCGTGAATAATCGAAAGGGAAATATTTTAAGTGGATCAGCGGATAGTCTAGAATAGGATGTGGTTATGAGAGGGTAGAGCAGAAAAGGGAAAGCAATGAGGACTGCTGAGTGTGTGGTTAATAGTGTATCTTTTGTTCTTAAAAAATGACGAATTTGTGCGATGGATAGAATTAATGGAAGATATTTCAATGAGGGGTCCACCCTTTGATATCTTCTCTTGGTAAAGCAATAATATATTTGTTTAATAAGTCGTGTGAATCCTATCAGGTGGATGTGCTGGCTTCAAAGGACTGAATTCATAGACGAAAAAACACTTAAGGAAGCAATATGATGTTGCCCAGAGACAAGCTAATACATAATAATTTTACTGACTGTGATGCTGCTGGTGTATCGGCATAATGAAATGTATTTCAGCCAGTAATTTATACATCGACATAATTAGCTGTTACAAGAAATTTTACTTTCTAATGAAATGTGTTCGTGCATAAACTTGGACGCATTTTTTGTATCTAAGACTGTTATTCAAATTCTGCTTTGAATGAAAATAAAGGTTAATGTATTCTAATTACTTCTATTATCCCTCTCTTTACCAGATTTTTCTTGTTATCTTCTGGCGTGTTTGTGGCTTATATTTGTGCAATAATCATTATTATCTCTGACACAGCGACCTCGGTTAATAACCTGTTCCTGCCCTATGTTGACATTATAGGAGAATATTCCTAAAATGTAGGTAAAAGTCTTCAGAAAGACTTATATTTCATTATCTAGATTATTTCTAGCTTTAGCAAGCTGTGAGCATAATGTTTGGTGGATGATTAAAAATGTTATTTCAAGTTCACAGTGGAGTGTATTTGCAGGCTTAAGTTTTCATCTCTTTTGAATCGGTGGATCCTGCTTCGTGAACATATACCTGAAATTTGCCCGGGTTTGCTTCGTCTTCATATCTCCTTCATCAGGTAAATGATACAAATACATTGCACAATGTTACGATTAAATTTTGCAGTGTATTAGTATCACTATGAAATTAAGGATAAATATACATTTTGAAATATCGAAGTCCCGTAAGGTCGGCAACGTCGACAACTATTGATGGAATACTACTATCGACCAATTGATACATTCGATATCGCTGGCAGGGGTATTCCTACGCTGCTGGCCGTATCTCTTTGTATCCCACTCAAAGCGGACATTGAAGTAGTCAATATCACTTGAATTTACTTCCAGGTAGTAGATGGTATCAAGTACCGATCAGCCTCACTGGTATACGAGATCCAGCTGATCTCTAGATACTATCCATGTGCGAGTCAGATACAAGGAAATCTGTGCTGTCTGGGACGTCACATAGCTTCCCTGTACAAGGGTGGAGAAGGACGGTGAAGAACACCTCTGCACTATATCACCATGGTACAAAGCATATGCAGGCCTGTCATCCTCATTTTCTCTGAATTACATTTTTTAGCATTGAGGACTTAGAGGGATTTCCTAATTTCTTTTAAGTTGCTGGATTTTTATTCTTGAAATCTGAAAAGTCAACTCATTGATTCTTCCTACTTATCTTGTGGTGTAGAACCTCTCATTACCCTGAATGATTTGGTTAATATTTTTGCAATTCCTTGAAGGATGATTCATTACTCTTTATTTCCATCTGCCTTGAAAACAGTAGCAACATAGGCAATCAGACACTGCATGCCATGCATACATGCCCATGAGTTGTGAGAATACCACTTAGATAGGACTCACACCCTAAACCTCAATATCTAAGGGCAAAAGCATTACCACAGCTATGTATCCAATTTTCAAAAGTTAATAGCTAATTAAAATTAAATATTGAGCCTTACCAGCACTATAACAAATAATTCTGCGAAATCTATTTAGCAGGTCCTACCTATTTCGCAGAAAAGTGGCCATTAAGAGGGTAGGTCACAGAATTGAGGCAGATGATTTTGAACAGATGACTTCAAGAAATATATTGTAAATGAGTAGCAATTGCTTCCAAAAGTGGTAAAGTAACAAACTTATTGGTTTATTTTAATAATAAGTGCCATCCTAGATTGCTTATTGATGAATACATGCAAAATTCAGTAGAAACTTGATAATACAAAACAGGAAAATACAAAATTTCAATTATTTGAAGCAAAATTGTTGATCCCCATAAAAAGCCTATTCTAAATACTATATGGGGGCTGGCTAAAATCTGGCTTTGGCTTCTAATTGTGCAATAATATTACTTTTTCTACCTGATCTGAGGCTGTAACCTTCATTTCAGAGTTAGTGTGATGAACTGCAATAAATATTTCAAAACTATTAATAAAGGAAATGACATTTTAAGGTGTATAACTGTACTGATGGGAAAGGCATCCTGTGAAGTTCAATCAAATGTTGAGAAGTCAAGGTTAATAGTTTTAGAGATTTGACAGCCATTTTCATATGCAATTTGCTCTGACTAGATTAAAGTATGATCCTGTCCTTGACCAATGGTTTCACGGAATTCTTAAAACTTGGCTCCACCCTTAACCACCTTAGCTTCAATAAACTTCAAGCTACATATAATCATTATTCTCTTTAGAGCTAAAAAAAAAATTTTTTACATCACACAATTACCTCAACCAATTTTGAAAAGTTCGGAGGATCTGAGGCAGGCCCACGGGAACAATCAGATTGCCAGCATCGTGGATAGTGCCAGTCAATATGTAATCCTGAGAAGCCATGTCGTTTAAGGAACTCAATAGTTTTGCTGACAAAATTGCTTCTAGCTGTACTGCTGCTCACGAGACGAGAGTATTTGTCACCAGCTGAGTCAGTCCAGCCTCCAAGTGAAAGCAGAACTGACAGTCTCTCTCTATTATTACCTGCTCCCCCAGGTCTTTGCTTAGGTGAACGTGGAGCTGGCAAGGAGGTTACTCGTTGATAAAAGTCTGAAGTGAATCAAAGAAAATTTTCAATATTTTCAAATATGAGGACTGAATTTCTAGAGATAATTTATTATTTTCAAATTATGATGCCACAGGAATATTTTGAAAAAGATGGCTATAGAAAACAATGCAATGGGCTTACCATGAATCCTCAAATGCATTACACATTTTGTATTCAATATCACTCTATCTACTTCTCAGATTTTAAGATCCATAAGTTCAAATTTATTTTTCATACAAAAATGGAGAAGCTGATCCCATTGCTATTCATAGATCGTCAGATTTCATAATAAAAATCTCTGACTTCATACAACTTATTAGCAATAAAAACTGTTTATTGCTCTTTGTATTCACATAAGACGTTAGACAAAATCATTGGAAAAATTTTCAAAAGGCCTTTACTTGATCTCTAGCAGCATTCATTAATGATATTTTGCTTCGAAATGAATAATGTGAAACAATGTGTTGTTATCTCTCACACTTTTCCTTCCAAACCATTCATACTTAATAGTTCTCATACTCACTGTTTTCCAGATCGGCCCATGGATCAAAAGGAATAATTTCCAGCTTGTGAGGATCAAGAGATGCAAAAGCATACACAACATGGGTACATAGTCGAGGATCAACATGTTCAGGTACAAATTTACTTTCTCCTTTTCGATACCATGCCCAATTGGTGAAGTAGCACACAACTTTGAAGTTTTCCTCTGGAAATTCAAATATTTGTATCAATTGTATCATAACATCCAACGAAAAGAAAAAATAGATAATAAATAACTCATTTACAAGCCACTACTAAAACTTTAATTAATGCTAGACTAGATTTATGGAGAAATTAATTTAAATCGGCTCCAGCAAGGAAAAAGTTGGAAAATTCCTGACATAGTAACCACCATGCTACAAATTACTCAAGACCTGGGAGTTGATGGCTGTCACTTGGCATAATATACTCCATTTTTTTATTAATTTACAAATTATATACACCTTGAGGATCAACACACACCAAACTGAGCAACAGTGAATAGTCATGTTTAAGGCACATTGGTATCTCATTGCATCAATCTTATGTTGGATTGAAAGAAGTAATGAATTCACTGTTTGCTACAAAGCTGCCTATTGCTTGCAATCAATTGCTATGTGTAATACTTGAGTTAAGTCTTTGATGCACTGAACATTCCCACACAATCATCAAAACAGTCTTAATTCATATCATTGGTAGGGTGGAAAAACAAGTAAGATGGACATAACTATCCGATAGTTTCCTTGGTAAAACTCACCATAACCTTACTTTACTTAAAGTGGTCTACATCTACATAATACCCGGCGAGCCACCGCTTGGGCATGTGGCAGGGGGTGTTAGGTCACCAGCCGTGTAAAGGTGTACGTTTTTTGGAGATGAAATGGTGACATGTATTATAGAAGTGTATTTAGTGGAGCTCAATTTTTATTGTGGTCACTTATTGTTCACGGAAAGAAAGAGTTATGTACCTATCTGTTCGGCAATGTATCTCTCTTATTTTATTGCATCTGTTGGACCTAGAGATGTAGTGAGGAGTCATGATAATATTCTCTATGTCGCTCTGAAAAATATCAGTTCTGAATTTATCAAGCAAACTAAGCCTAGCGTGTAGCTTCCGAGTCTCTAGGGGCTCCAACCTTAATCCCTCTAAAATTTGTGAGACCCTATATGTATGCTCGTAGCAGTTTTGAACAAAGCATGCTGCTTTCCTTTGTATTTTATTAATTTTTTTGGTAAAATCTATTAGACCAGGGTCCCATATGCTCACGGCATATTCGAGGTGTGGCCTTACTAGAGAGAAGTAGCATCTCTGTTTGACTTTTTCATTCGAGGATCTTCCTATTATACATTTAAAAAAACCTAGTTTCTTTAATGCTGCACCACATATGTTCTGTATGTGTAATCCCCATGATATATCAGATGTTAAGGTAATTCCAAGATATTTTACTGTATCTGAAGATTTTGTTTTCTCCACCCACAGTATAGGTATGGCATTTTTGTGATGTCTTTCGCAGGAAGTGAACTGTGGTGCATTAGCTGATATTTAATTCTAACCCCCACTCCTGGCACCACAAATGAACGTTGCTAAGGTCCGATGACAGAACTTCAAAGTCTGCATCTTCGCTCATTTCACGGTAGATAACTGCATCGTCTGCAATTAATCTTAATTTACTACTAACTCTATAAATTAGGTCATTAATATAAATAATAAATAAAAAAGGGCCGGTCACACTTCCCTGAGTGATAATCACATCCAGGAGTTTAAGTGAAAATTTACTTGGAACATACTGAAAATAATACAAATATCTCTCCTTAAATCCTTAATTTTTATGATTAGTCCTATTTTAAACACTTTCTAAAAATCCTTCTTCTTGTAAAAATTATACATGTAATATTAACAAACAGTTCTTGAAACTATCTTTGAGCTTATACTTGAGAGTTTTACTTCAATTTTCAAACACATTCACAAAAATACTTCTTCAAGACCTTTCCGGCAACAATTTTTTTTAAATTAAGAACTATTTCCAGACCTTAGCCATCTGACTCCTGTGCATAGAATATTCTCCATAAGAAGACAGGATATTAATATTGTTGAAAGACAGAACTCTTTTCAATTTAAAACTCAAAGAAGAAAATGAACCACAATCATGGGTTGCCAGTAAACTACTGAGATTTGAAGCAGAGAAGGTAACCCATCCTCAAACCCTTGATAGCCAAGAAACTTACTGAGACCCCATGCCTCAAGTTCACAGCTAACTCTCTCCAGGGAACTGTCCATTCAATTTCAAGGCAAGTACACTTCTAAAATTTACTTTACAAGGCATTGGCACTATTTTACCTACAAGTACTAAAGACTTGAAGTTGGAAGACACTGCTGCTACTGGCATTCTATTTGAACATTAATAAAAAAAGTCAAATTTATCGAAACTATTGTCAAAAATTCAATATTTACCCATTTTTCTCAGGAAAAGAATACCATATAAACCTAGTTCATAATACAAATAAGTAAAAAGATTGTGAACACAAAATTATTTTAAAAATTTATTGAAATTTCATGCAATCATGGGCATAGCCATAATTCTTGTTTCTATAATATCCTATTGAATAGCAAATCAAGAGTAGATTTTGGATTGAAAACAGAAACTATTTGAAAATGTCTTGGTTTTCATTAGAACTTGTCACAAAAGAAGGATAGGATACATACCCACTGTTCATAATCAGTGACATAATATCTATAATCCCGATTTATTTCTGTAATCATCAATTCAGTCATATAGAATCATGCACTCCTTTCATTTAAATTTAAAATTGTCAAGATTTTTGCAATAAGTAAAAACTCTGCATTGATATAAAACATGTTAGCTTAAAGGAAAGAGCTAGATCCACACTTGAAAAAAGATCTCATCATGCAATTTTTGTATTAAGCTGAGAATTATAATGAATCATGATGGCAATCTCTATTTAATTTAGTGACTAGCATATTTTTATTCTAAAAGCTATTCAGAAAGAAGACTAGGAATGATTTAAAGTACATATTACCTCCCACAAGTTGCTGTTTCTGACTGGGTACAAATTGCACACTTTCCTTAGAAGGAAGATTTGGAGCACCAGCAGTTATTCGAGATGAGGCAGCAATGGGAAATACTTGGTGATTCCCAAAACCAGCAAACTGTCTTTCCTGACACCTGGCCCAGTAAGCTGGAGTACACTGATGGCTGGGAACGTCAAAACTATACCCAGATGGGCATTGGAGGTGCACACCTTTACCTTCATAACACCACACATAATCACGGCAATCTGAAGACAGAACATCCCGAACTAATTCATCTTCATCATCCACATCATAACAAAGCTCAGCTGCTCCTGCTCCAGCAGTGGCACGGGCTGAAAAGAGAATAGATACAAGTGAAAAAAGTTACTGACATGAATTAAAATATTTTTAAATGCCCTTTTTAGAGTTTTCTGAAAACTTATCTCTCATAATTGCATAGTACAGCAGTGAGAAAATGGGAGGATCTATCTGGGGGATGAAACTTGCAGAGAAGGAAGATGCTCAGTCACTTTTGGGGGAGGTAAAGGCAAGGAGGGTTTGGTAAGGCAGCATAGGGAAAAATTTAGGCTGGTTTATCAATAGATCACAGAAGGGAAGGCATTTCCATGAATAAGCAAAAGCAGTGATATTGGCAGTGAATGCAAATGGTCCAAATGAAGTCCCAAAGGATAATGGTTAATTTCACTCACGTAGATACAGCACCCCATAATAGACTCAAATAGATGATAAATATATTTCTACTCATGGGTAATGAGCTTTTAAGTAACCTTTGATGATTTTCCGCATCTGAGCAAACATTTAAGGAGTGTAGGGGCACAGATAAGGTGTAAGACTGGTTGTTATGTTGATTCTGAATAGGATGTGTGCTCTCAATGGAAGTCACTGCGCCTGGAGAAGTGGGAAGTGGACTTTAATGGATATTGAAGAGTAAGTATAAATGTGATAGAGGCCTGCTTTAGCCTGCTTGAAGAGCTTTTATGGATGCTCTCAACCACATTATACAGACAACATTTGGCTTCTGTTATTTTTACCTAGAAGATTTAGAAATCTATTCTCCAGGGTTCAAACTATCAAAACAGGACCATTTTCAAATCTCACAATTGTAAGCGGTAAGAGTAAAATTATCAGACATATAGAAGTTAAGCAAAATATTAGCCTTTAACATTTAGAATTACCAACAAAATATTAGTCTTTAATATTTATAATTATCAGCAATAGAGCCCTTTAAACAAATGGAGTCTGTATAAAAATATCAGATAATAAAGAGGTAACAGGCAAAAATTAGGGCCTACAGCATGTGTTCCAGCTTATAGATGGGCAGTATTAATACAACCAAGATGGCTGTATGAGTTTTCTTAGAACCACACAATGGACAGATACCCCTGTTGAAAACTAATGGATACAGACTTCTTACCAACATTAAGACATCCAGCAAGATGAGGCCAATTGCACAGTTTCAGCTTCGAATCAAAGTGAAGTCCTTCTGGGCATGCATAAGTATGCTTTCTACCATGTTCACATCTGTAATATATGCTGCAATCTTTTGGATCAACAATATAGCCTTTGCCCTTGCAATTTGGTCCCTGTCCCAATATCACCACAGGTTCTCCAGGTAGGGGAATGACCATTATGCCACCTCCCCCACCACCAGAAACCTCACTGCCTTCACCACCTGCACCCATCTCTTCCTCACTCATACTTTCTTCTTCCACGGAAGTCATTTCTTCTTCAGACATTCCAGCACCATCTGCTTCTTCCTCCACAGGCAAGACTACTTGAAAGCAAAAGAAATATAAGGAGTAATGAGAAACGTGCAACTTAAAAGGTCATATCTTCATTTATAAGTTTCACCAAAAGGGTTCACTTTCATATCACATGCACTGTTAAGTAAAACATAGGATCTGAACAGCTCAATCACAGGACTGAAATTAAAAGAGCAAAAGGATATAAAGCCTTTTCTTTGGCCCATAAAACCTATAAAGATCTTTCAATCACAGTAGAAAGTTTTGAAGAACTGACCCTATGAAACTTTATACTTTATTTGAAGTCTGGAAAACCAACTGTACACCTGTCAACCATTATTAGTTATTCTCTACTTAATAAAGCCCACCTATCAATCATTGTTTTTGTACAACAGTTAAAGTATGGGAATCATAAGGCTAAGCCTTACCAGGAGGTTGAAGAGCTTTAGTCACAGCAGTAAGGAGAGGGTATTTTCCGTTTCCACATGACCCTTGGAAATCATCCAAATCCACAGACCACACCATCACACCACCCAAATTATTGCTTAAAGCATAAGAAACCTGCAATAAAAATCACATCAGTGCATTAGACATGTATAGAAATGACTATAATGGCACCTACAAGAGCCACATAATATTTAAGGAAGCAGTCAAATCACATTGGATATAGAGCTGTAAAGTGTTTTTGAGAAGGATAGCAAAAGACTAGAAATACTAGAACACAGAGATTAAATGAACATTACAGGACATGGAAAGGAACAAGGCAGAGGGATTAATAAAATAAAATATTACAGGTAAATGCCGCATGAGGTATCAGTTTGGCCCGACGTTTTGTGACCCACTGCTCGTCACTTATTCATGGAATTCCCATGAATAAGTGACCAGCAGTGGGTCACGAAACGTCGGGCCAAACTGATACCTCACGCGGTACTTACCGGTAACATTTTGTTTTATTAATCAACATGAGCTGCGAAAGCTTTGATCAAGAAAGGCAGAGGGAGTTGATGACATGATCAAAGAAATTTCTCAAGAATTTGGCTTTTCATCTCCATCATTCTTTTCAGTTATCAATTTTCATAGTATTGGTTTTTAGGTTTTAAGAAGAGAAAAATTTACTCCACTCAATGGTTAAACATCGAATTGAGAGTAGGAAGTCCGGACTGAATATGAAAAAGCGAGGACATATCATAGAGGAGATGGAAAAATTTATGAAGGAGTGAATTTCTTTGGAAGAGAATGAGTTTGGAGGTGGGGACATTAATTGTAGAGCTGCATTGGCCACAGCAGCATTTTTGAAGAGAAGAAAATTGATGAAGGGTGGTCGGAGCAAAGACATGAAGGAAAAATTGTCGACAACTCAGATTTGGAGTTAATAAATGAACGGAATCGAAACTAGATATTTGCAAAAAGAAGGTGAGTGCAGGCAGTAGGCTTATGAGGAGTAGGTCTGGAGAATAATGGAGAGAGTGAGCTGGGTGGTATAGAGTATGAATAAGGAAGTGCTGTTTACAGGGTGGAAGGAAAATAAACTAATGATGGAGGTTAGGAGAAGGCAGTTGAAGTAGATGGAGGATGTACTGAGGGTGACTAGGGGAGAACACTGAGCAAGTGAGGAAGATGAAGGAGGAGGATAGTAATTTGGGATAACTTTAACCTTAAGTACAGATGCCAGGGTGTTTAACACCCAGAAAGATTTTAAATCCATTCTTGCTTAATCTCAAAAATAATTTTATTAATAAAAATTCTCATTAGTTAGTTTTTTTTTCTTTTTACTCAAGCACCCAAGGATTAAAAATAAAATTGCAAAGAGTTATTCAGATTATAATCCAATGTGTGGTTTTAAATAAGTCAAACATAACTGTTTGAAAGATATTTGAAGAAGTTGTCATACTTACTTTATTTGTAATACTTTCTTGGTTATCATAACCAATCCATTGATCTCCCTTTACCATGTAAGGTGATCCTCCTTCATCTACTTTCTTCATCCACCCATCTACTCCTTTATCACAAATTTCAAAGTAAGCCATGTACCCAGCTTCCTGTAAAGAAATTTGGTGATTGAAGAAGGCAACGGCCTAATACATTTTAAAGACAATTATTTGCATTTAAAAATATGCTTTTGCAGATAAGACCCCATTGTTCAGTGATGCATGATGGCATTAGTTTTTTTTCAATTTGCATATACTGAAAAGATATACTACCGGGTGCTAACATTCAAAGTCAATGAAAACATATTTTCATTGACTTCAGAAGCCTGAGCCTTATTTATCTCAGTTTTTTGTCTCCATCCTATTGGATAGTTCCTGGCCCCACTTCGACCTTAATTTAAGCAGTAATTGTTGAGGCTCATACATACATGAGGGGAAAGGATAAAATAAAATTGAATAGTGGAGCCACTACTCTCAACTATGCATGAAATATGCATGTATTTCCATTAGCAGCGCATTGAAAGGAAGGAAACTGACAAATGGTTACTCCACTACATTTTAATGGACAAATATAAATAGTAGCAATAATAAATGTATGTTTATCTATAAGAAAGACTATTAACAAAAACATAAAAAAGAACTTAAACCAAAACATGCACTGATATGTGGAGTCATTCGTAGTCATTAGCATTTTAAGTGATCAACAGAAGCTTACAATGAATACCCATTAAAACAGCATTCACCTCAGATGTCATCAAAATTACAATAGGGAATGCATGGACCAGTTAACCATACATCATGATTTTTTTCAAATGGCTTTGTCATGAGTATTTATTGAGAAATACACAGTAAAATGCCTCTCTACACCTCATTACCTGGGTGTAAAATCCTGGTTTCCCAAGGCCCTTTATGGCAGATCCAGGTTTGTAGTCAGATGCATTGGCAAGAGAAAATGAACGACCGTAGAAGGGAATACCGACGACCAGTTTCTCTGGAGGAGCACCCTTTTTAAGCCAATATTTTACAGCATAATCCTGTAAATAGGTTGGAAGGATTTTAAAAAAATCATATTAAGCCCAAAAAATTAACAGCAAATAATCTTTACCAGCTCATGTTCAAAATATCTGGATAAGAAAGACAAAGAATTAAAAGATGTGATATGGGTATATTGCAACAAATTATTCTTTAACCAGGAAAAATAACTAAGTGTGTTTATGTTTTCTCTTTATATTCCTTCTGTACCCAGCTCTGAAAAATGATTTTCAACAGCAGTATGAGTGAAACCAAAAGCAATGCCTTTCGAGCCCCTTCATAATTTTTAGGCAGTGCCCCTGGGTTCTTCGTAAAAATATTTGGAATATATCCACACAAGGGCTGCCATGCGTGAGAGAGCTAATAGCACAATATACCCCTGGCCCCAACATTTAGTGATCTCTGGTGAGGCTCCCAATAAAGAAAAAGGAAGCAACATTTTTGGGAGGATGATGGGGGAGGGAGTCCCCAAAGAGAACATTGCCCCAGGCCCCCAACTGTCTCTGGGCAATCCTGATCCACATACCACATTGTAGAAGTGGCCCAGGCCAGTGTCAGTTGATGTCATCTTGAGAGGAGAGTGGTGTATGGCAGCAGCATCCCTCTCTGCATGGAGGTCAAAAGTGGCAAGTGATAAGAAAGACAAATGTTTAGTGAGGCGAGGAACATCATAACCATCATCCACACGGAACCTGGATGCAGACACAGCAGCAGAAAGGATGCCATCAGGTCCTAAGGCTTCCATCAATTCCTCAGCTAAGAGGGCAAAGCGTTCCTTATCTTCTGACATCCCCCCGGTTTCTACAGCTCCTTGGATTGAAGTAATTAAAAAATTTGTTCAATCTATGGATCCATGCATCTTCCTGTGGTTCATTCACACTTATGATCAAAATACACATCACTAATTGAATTATAAAACATTCTGAACCCTAATGAGAAATGCATTTTTCCTCAGTTTTGTACATTAGTCCAGGAGGACAATTCACCTCTTGATCACCTCATTCAACTGAATGTTATTCATGCAATTGCATCATTGGTTCAAAACTTAAATAACTTGCAACATGACAGTTCAAGAACTCAGTTTTAATGAAAACTTGAGCATAGCTCTCTTATACTTCCTCGGTGCTTGACATATACAGTATTGCTTTTCAATCATTACATAGAAGAACTAAAATGAAAATGCTTGATCTGTGACCAGAAGACAAAGTGTCAGTGTTGCCTTCTGTAGCACTGTTACAAAAAAGCACAATTTATATACTGGTAAAACTTCCTTTTGTTCTCAATCAAGCATTATTACATCATAAGATTTGTCTAATACTCAGATAAATGCAATAAAAATGAGAAAAAAGAACTAATATTTTTAATGGAGGACAGTTACTTTTTTAAATTCCTTAACTAATAAATGTTGACCATATAAATTCATTGAAAACATATTTGTGCAAGACAGGAAACAAACATCCTTACTCTTCAGCGAAATAAATCTCATGCCACATATTTACCACACAATTTGATAGTGATCATAACATTTAACTCATAAAACTTACACTGGCCTGCATTCATACATGTGGTCAGTATATATCGTTAAATGACAAATGTAACAAGTTGATAACTAAGAGTACGTATGTATTCAGCAAACTCACCTGGGAACTCCCAGTGGAGGTCCACTCCATCAAACTGGTGCTCCTTGAGGAAGTGGATGACTGAACGGATGAACTCGCGACGCCTGGACGCGGTCGAGACCATCTGCGAGAACTTCCTGCCGCCTTCTCCTGCCCATCCACCCACAGAGATGAGGACTTTGAGGTCGGGGTTCATCCTTTTGAGGCCCACGGCGGACCTGTATCCTCCTACAAGATAAGATCGGGAGGTGAAGATAGCCCCCGGTTGGTAAACGGCCCGCCGGACAGGAAGGCTATGCGGGCGAAGGTCATTCGAGGGGCACGGCAAAATTACAACTTCTAGATCAATTTTAACATTATTTAGCGTAAAATCATGCCAATTACACTACCATGTTTCAAACGAAGACCACTGCAGTATGCAGTTATGGATGTGAAATGATCTTTCATAAAGCGTTAACACACAAATTAAGTGGCAAGGTAGTATATTCAAAACTGGCTAACAGTCACTGACATACGAATACGATTTCTGCAATACAGGACTCTTCACATGAGTAGCTTCAGAAAGGTAAAAAAATGTGATATAATAAATTAAAATTCCTTTTGGAATGTGCTATAAAGATTGACAGTCCCAAAGGCGAATTCGATACAATCTTTAAAAGCTGACAACCAAGACAAATTAACCAAATTGAAATAATTACAAGATGTATGTGCAATGCAGTCCTGCGTATGTGTGCAAATTTTTGCCTTCTTCTTTTGCCAAAGCCGGTAATTCGCCGTAAAGTGAGATCATTAAGTGATTTAAATAGCTAAATCACCAGATTGGTAATAGAGACTTTCCGTTTCAATTTAAGGGCAAGTAAAATGATTATTTCAGGGTGGAATTATTCACATAGCAGCAGTAGGAAACAAATTCATAATAATATTCCACATTCCAAATAGATTTATCCACCAACATGAAGTTTAAAACAATCATATTCCAATAAACAATAATAACATAAATATAATTAGCAAAGACGATAACAAAATAAATCATAAGTAGCCTTACAAAAAAACTTCACGTAATTGTCTTCAGAAAACTATTACTACGCTAGTATTTCACAACTGCGCAGTACGATGAAAATGACTGTTCGACAAGACTGTAGATTTTTAAAACAAATCAGTTGGAAAAATTGATACGTAAGGAGTCATTCGACAACTGCTAAAACGAAAAAATAAATCACGAAATATGCCTTGGAACGACTTGAGTATTATGAAGACTGTTAACCTGATACAACAAATTTTCCAAACAATCTCGAAAGGAGGCTAGATACGAGCTGCAAGAATCCACCGCTTTCACACTCGCGATAGACTGTTGCACAATCGGGCGAACCTCCTGGACGCCCCAGCCACTCACCTTTGACGATGTCAAAGTCCTCGTTATGCGGCGTAATAGCGAATGAGTGCGGGTCGAGCGCCGCGAACGCGTAGACGAGGTGCGTGCAGGCGAACGGGTCCAGGGACGTGCTCGAGAAGTCCATTGGCTCCCTCCTGTAGGCGGCCCAGCTCTCCACATAGCAGACGACCCGAGGTGTTTTGCCGTTCACTTTGCCCACGCCGGGAAGGGATGCGGCGAGTTTCTCCGAATGGCCCGAATCGTACCCAACTGTTCGGGAAAAACAACAGCGGATTCTCATTGTACCGAAATGAGAATTATAAGTAAGAGGAGTGTCATCAACCAAATTTTATCAGTTTACAAAGGAAAGATCACTAAATGTGAAGATTGCGAGTTTCCCCGAATGGTCCGGATCGTACCCAACTGTTCGGGAAAAACATCGACGAATTCTCATTGTACCGAAAGGAGAATTATAAGTAGGAGGAGTGTCATTGGCCAAATTTCATCAGTTTACAAAGGAAAGATCCCTCAATTTGAAGACTGCTGCTTACTCATGGACAAGAAGCATCTTCGGTCTAACAAAAAAAACCCCTATTCACCCTATTCATGTCACCGTCTCACCGTTTATAAATTCCCATATTACTTTCCTAGGATATCTTATATTTTATAAATGCATCCATTACCTTTTACGTGTGTCACAAATGAGATAATATTGCTTTCAAAAGATACATATAACTTTTTAAGACTAATAATTACGATCATCTTCGTTTTCCTTCCGTCAGAAGATCTTTTTGCAGGAAACAAGTGGAGATTTTCTTGCAAAGCCCATAGTCGTACTTAACTCACTCATTCAGCAAATCGCAACCAGTCTATTTCTTTGTAACTCTTATTTCCATTTATTTCGCTTATCTGTGATAATAGATAAATATGGATATACTGATAAACTCGGTGAGTTTAGGCGTGACTTCGTGGAAATCAATCATGATGTGCAGAACACTTCGTATTTTTCCACAATTTAGTTTCAATCGTACAACTAGTTTCGACGCTAAGGCGTCATCCTCAGATACCCTCAGGTAGGTTCAGGATTGAAAATAAATTATAGAAAAATACAAAGTGTTCTTTATATCATGCATATACTGAGATGAATTTATACCCAGTTTACAAGTTTTATTCCCAAACCTTCCGGTCAGCAGACGAGCAACCTACGTTTCCAGACGATAGCTATCATTTAGTATATGCATAAATATTTAACTCGCATTTTCACTCAAGATTTTTCAGGTTCATCCTCCTGAATAAGATATGGTTCTAATTTTCACAGAAGCATTCTTAATGTTACAGCTACTTACTAGTGCGAACGCTTCGTACGCCGTCGAAGTCTGGTTTATTTTTTAAGAAAATGAAGAGTAGCCATCACGCGAATCTAGTTCCAGTATTTCTTTGAGGAAATTCACTAGTGTCTTGAATGTACAGTAATAAAAGCTAAATGGATGCTATTCAGATAAATTTCTCGAGTTTCCATCCGGGTCGAAGGAGATACCTCCTTTGACCCGGATAACCCTTTGAATAACTTTCGCACAACGATTCCGAAACGAGTTTTCACTTGTGATCCTAAAAACCATGTTTAAGCATATAATTCAATGTCTTTCCTTCAGTAGCTGAGACAAAGGCACTTAATATTTTGCCGAATAAACCTCGGATTATACACTTCAGCACTAATACTGAACAAGTAAGCTGTTATTTTACATGAATACACTATGGAATTTCAAGTAGACCGTTAATTTTTCAAAAATTAAAATGAAACACAATGCAAAATAAAAATTAAAGCATGGGTGCCACAAGATTTGAATCAAATTCTCAAGTTTGCCGCAAGTATCTACAAGCTAAAATCCTCAGTTTTACAAAACCAGCAAGGGTTACCCAGCTTAGAAAACCCAATCAGTTAGTATGACGCTTAATGCCGAAGTGGAGATTACCAAGAGCATGTTTCTAAAAATCATAAAACGCTTTTCATGCCCTTAATAGCCATGAGAAACTGTCACACTAGAAACATTGGACCTATGAGGTGTATACAAAAAATAAGTAACTTATAACTCTAAGGCCCCGTTTTACGCCTGGTTAACTTCAATGGGTAAATAACGTAACCTTTACATTAATGTGATTTTAACAAAGATTTCGAGTATCGTTAGGTATGCCAAACGCTCGGTTCGTTGAGGCGAGTATATTCAATGAATGAGCGTACCAAAATCAGTTTTTATATAGAAAAATGGTTAAAAAGCTATTTGTAAATTAAAAATTATCCACATAAATAATTCTTTACAAGTCGACAACGTAGAATTACAGCTTGAAGATAGTGGTTCGGGAGATTTATTAAAATTATCATTCATTCATGTGAATGCCGTAACAAGAGTGGAAATCCTGAAAAGAAAGTAAATCGTTCGTTCATTTCCGAGCCTTTAATGTTAAATGCAGCATCCGTTCAATTACCAGTACCTCAGCTCTTTTTTAACGTTATCCCTCGTATAAAAACCATTGAACTGCGTAAAAAATATTACTTTCATTCAAGTTTACAAACGTTTCGTTCAGTTTCCCACGGGAACACAAGGTCTCTGAAGAGAGAAGCTATGTATCCCCCGCAGTTGCTTGCGGACTCACCTCTGACCTTCTTCTTGACAACTCGAATCCTTTTTTTGCCTCGGCCACCATCCTTCAATGCAGCCGACTGAGCGGGTAAGCGGAAAGGGTTGGCGTCCGATCGGGCCACCCGGTACCAACCGAAGGGAGAAGAAAAGTACAGCGGGTATGGTTGCGCAAATGGGAATGGATGCGCAAGCGGGAAGACCGGTGGAGATGGCAGGCTCTCCACGGCTGCCCGATAAGGGATGCTCTCCCGGGCCCTACAGAAACATTAAAGAATGTAAATTAAAGGTTAACTGGTAGTTTAGTTTCTATAAATTATTTAAAGGACATACAAAATGGGCTTCAGGCACATATTTACTTTTACGCTACATGATATTTCTTTTAAAAACTGTATCTTCTGCACTGATTCGTACCAGCGGACCATGATCAACAGTTTATTCATACACTCATATTCTACCACGATAAGTGAAGTAAACGCGATACCAAGGTTGATTATTATAAATATCACAGTTGAAAAGAAATTTTTGAGTGCAAAATGTCATTCGTCATCATCAATAGCCATCAATCCAGAGATTGGTTCGCAGTATCTCTTCTCTTCACTCTCCTATCAGCCAACCGCTTCATTCCTACATAATTATTTAATTTGACGTCCTTTGATGCATCACATTCTTGGTCTTACTCTGAAATTCTTCCCATATATTTCTCCTTCCAACATTAAAATAGGCTGTTATGCCGCAAAATGTGTCCTATAAGTGTAGTCTCTCACAAATGAAAAAACGACTTCGTTTTCTTCCACTGATTTATTTTTTGGTGCGACATGTTTCGACACATAGAGGTCATTTTCAAGTAAAAAAAATTTTAAAATTCAAGCAAATTTTAAAATTTTTTGTACTTGAAAATGACCTCTATGTGTCGAAACATGCCGTACCAAAAAAATAAATCAGTGGAAGAAAACGAAGTCGTTTTTTCATTTGTGAATATCAACTTCCACATAGTTGAGCCTGATACCATTGAATGTAGTCTCTCCTTCGCAGAGCTTTGATTGTCCTTGTTTTCTCTCCAGTCCTTCATAAGACTTATTCCTTAGTGACAACCTCCGTCCCTTAAATTTCCATCATCCTTCAGTAACGCCACATCTCAACTGCTTCCAATCTCCTTTGCCGTACTGCTGTTATAAATTTTGAAAATAATGCGAAGTGTAAAGATAACTTTAAGGAGGGCAATACTCAGGCTTCCATCCAAACTTTCCATTATTTTACAACGATGACTGCAATTCCACAGTTTAAAAAACTCAATTTTTCCCTATATAGACATTTTTCATGGACAATTATCCATTGTATAAAATCGTGACTACACTCGCGATAACAGAAGAGACCATCATAGTGCTGAAAACGGAGGGAATATAAATGATGCGGTATCCCGCATTGCTTACCAGTACAGGATATTGCACCAAAGTGTTAAAAATCGCCACGAAAAAATTATTTGGAAATATCCGCCGGCATTCGAACCCGGACAAAAATTATTTTTGTAATGTTGAATGTTTTTTTCTGAATTTTTATTTTGTTATACAGATAATCTATTCGCATAGCCAGTAACCGCGCGTCAATCAATTAAAGGGTAGCTTAAGGTGCTGGTCTCATATAAACGGGGTTTGATTTACAACAAAAAAATGATGCCGACATTTTGGTATAAGAAGCACTTACAATTAGAAATATTTCTCTAAACCTGGATGAGTCACCTATCAATATCCAGTGCTTACCTGTCCCTCGCCGTGGGCACGTGTTCCACTGCTTCCCGGAGTGGAAGAGGACGAGAGCCGTAGGTATCTTGATTCACCCAAGCCCTGCGGACGAAAAAGATCATTAATTATTGTTATAAGACAAGCATTTCATAAATTTCATCATGATTATAATAAAAAAAGGGAAAAAATGAGATTCTACTCCCATTATATCCTCTAAAGGCAAAAGAGGCATTAAGAAGACCGTAAAATTAATTATCGCCTTCATTGGGAATCGATCCCGAATACCCCCATATTGAGCCAAGAGCTTTAGCCAGTGAAGCTACTGAGGTGTCTTACACCCGTGGTTTTTGGGGAACTATAAAAGTACGAGATGCTCACGACTTCCGTTCGTCTGATCATGTATAAGACTTCAGCTTGCGGGTACCCCATAAAGGTAATGCCATGGCTAGACCCTATATCATCAAAAATTGTCGTAAAATTATTGAATTGATAGGCTAAGAATTGTCTCTAAACCATAACTGAAGATATATAATATAAATATTAACAGTTAATATCTTTATTACAATTTTCAATGGGATTACGTTCTTAAATATCCGAGGCGATGAATGATTGAATATATAACAGTATCATCCCATACGGTTAAATAAACAGGTCCATAGCGGCCCGTCGACGACGAAAAAAGACCTAAGGACAAATATGAACCCATAGGGCATTCACAATATAATGCGACTTCTAAAATAAGAGAAATTTCCTTTTAACGTCATTTGCTACATAGCGGTGAATATTTATACGCTGTCCCAAATGAAGATTAATATCTACATTTACAATACGTGTTCAATAGAAAAATTAGATAAGTATGGTATTAGCAGCCAATTTTCCATTTAAACCAGTGATCTACAGGTTGGCCAGTAAAACAATCACCTTTCAGACTCTTCATCTCGGATAAAACAAGTCAATTCGGCCACATAACACGCAAATATAAACGCACAATCCTCTATTACAGTGAAGCCCCTCTTAACGACCACTCCGATCAAGCAACCTCCCCTCTCAACGACCATTTCTCAGCGGAATCGTCGGTCGTCGGTTAATTCAGGTATGACTGCATGTGTACATCAAACTAATGTGCATTTAAATTTCCCAGGAGCAACTAAATTATGAGGAAATAAACGCTATCTGTATAGGTTTTAACAAAACCGCCACTTCAAGAGATTTTTCCATTTTTTCAAATCAGCCGCCCGTTCATTCCATAATATGCACTCCTAGGAAATTAACCCCTGTCGAACGACCACCCCTCTTAACGAACATTTTTCAGCGGAACCGTCAGTGGTCGCTTATACAAATACAAGTTTCACTGTATAATGTTTTCAAACTAATCACTCACAGGAATTTTGCTAATCAATAAAGGACCGCACATCTTTTTTACAAAATTATTACAACGGGCGGGTAAAAGCTTTGTATAATGGTTTTTTGCAACTTAGAAATTAAAGAGAAAGAGATGAATTTTCGACAAACATCCAGCTCGGTTATTAACAGCCAGATAGAGAGATTAAAAAATGTATCGAAAACTTGAATCTTTTCACCGCCACACATTTGTAACGTCTCCGTATGAGAAGCCAATTGAAGCAGCGCACCATCAATATTTCACTCCAACTACAGGCTAATGGTATCATTATTTTCCCATTATGTTGTCAGTTAGTTATACATAAAAATGTGAAGTTTAAGCGACACCTTCCGCAGAAGTTCCTTTCTTTTCTTTCCTGCGCGTAGTTTTAATTGTGAAGACGACGATTATGTAGTAGGTACGTTTCCGCATAAATTTCTTAATAATACAGAAATACATTAGGTAAATTTAATTTTCTTTCTCATTCAAGGAAAATCAATTCCCAATCTTCGTTTTTAGAAATTTTATTGCACCTTAACAGGTGCCGTTACATGGGCCTATAGATTGAAGGCTCTTCCACGCGTATAGAACTAGCATTTATTAACCATATAAGATAAACTCAATAATCGAACATTCAATAGCTAATATATGAGTACATTGTAAAGCATAGTGAGACACTGAAACCAGGTATGGGGTCTTCCTTCGAGCAATCGAAAGTAAACATTGAAGCAAAAACTTAAGTCCTCAAGCGGCGGATATATGCTCTTAATGATTTTCAATCACATGGGATGAGATTCTTTGTTTAAAAATCTGATTGAGCTCATTCACCCGTCTTACATTAATCAATAAGTTTCATTAATTACAGGAGAGAGATCGATAAAATCAATGCATATGACAAGAGGCATTATGATACAGCCTTGTTATAATTTTCATCTCGTTGCTTCGCTTAATCGCTATCGCATTAAGGATTTGAACATAATGGCGATTGAGGTATAATCAGGGGTGCACATCGTACAAATGGGCAAGCATGGCGGATTTGAACTCACGTGTAAGCCGAGGACTTGACAGGCGGTGGCAGATGGTCGGGGACACTCTCGACGGCGCCCCGCTGGAACGTCGGACCCTCATCCTCTGGCGCGGGGGCGCACCAGACGACGCTCACCGCCGCCGCGGCGAGCAGGAACCGCCACGGGAACATCACCTGGTCCAGAGGGAAGAAAGAGACAGGTTCATTTCCGGAAAGTAACCAAAACTCAAAACCTCACTCACATTAACAACACCGACACCATCGATGAATACGAACTTGTGGAATTCACAGCATAAAAAAACACCAGCATGGACTGGGACTCGAACCCATATACCACGCGTTGGACTTAACCAGCTTTGACCAGTGAAGTTACGTTGGCTCAAGTTCCACGCAATGCTAGGAAAAATCGTAATTAAGTGATACCAGAAAAGGGATTATGGCTCTTTCTTCCGCGTTATCGTTTTTGTTCCCCGAACTATTGTATCCTCTACCATAATTTGCTCACATTTATCCTAAGAACGCATTTCTTCAATCAAAACTAGTAATTATAAGCACCTAACGAAATTTGCAAAATGATGATCACGTTTTTCCTCCAATGAGAGTAACTGAATAATAACAATAGCGCGAGCGTACGAGAGACGGAGATCACGGACCACGCCCCAGGTCGATGGAACTCTGTCTGGCACTGATAAAGTATTCATAAAGCTCTTTTGACTTGCGTCGAGACCTGTCTACACGAGAATTGAGTTGACCAGGGTGGACCCATGAACAGGTGAGTGAATGACTCGAAACTGCGAGCACAAAAGCTTGCCCAGAAAGGCGATACTTTATGGGCACAATTTTACGAAGTTTTTCCTATTTTCATAGTGCAATTTTAAAGGAGCATCTGTTCAAGCATCCACTAATACAGGAACATGCCTCTTGTACACAATCCATCAGTCACGGGAGCTTTAAACTGGAGAGAGTGAAACCCCATAGCACGTTATTTAAAGGCTAGTTTCACCTCGAGACAAATTTCCTTTTAGTCCAACTTGAATTCTTACTTAGACCAGGACTGAGTACAACGTCTACACTTCACTAATACGACTGCAAGTATCGTAGAGTTGCTAAAACTACAAAATTAAGACAGAAGGTTAAAGTGGATAAGCTAAGTTAGTGCCGGATACTAGAAGCATTTGTGTAGCAACATTACATTTGCAATCTATTTTTCATACTTGAAGGACCCAAAAATAGCTTGCATGCCGTTGTATTTTGCTCACGGGAACTCAAGTCTATCAATGGCATGATAACACAAATGATTTTGGGGTTGACTCTTTTCTTTGTAATTGGTGAGGTGAATTTATATTTTATAATTTAAAAATATCCGAAAAACATTCGAAACAACGGAGTTCATAAGGCCGGCCGCAGGTTGACTTTAACGAAATTGCTACGGAAGAAATTTCAAGCAGGCTAATCTAACTTTCAATTATTTCTACTTTCCACGACGGGATCATCACTTCACGCCAAAACATAGTCCTATCTTTCGACCATTTTAAAGGATAGAATTCAACAACATCACAATAAATACACATAACACCATTCTTCGGAGTGAGAATTTCATAATTTGCTAACAGCGCATGTTGATTTTCATTGCAATAAAAATTCCATATTCCACAGAAATGTATTCCGATATATTTCGCTAAAATTCCACTGAAAGGTCGTCGACAATTTGTAATGGTGCACGTAAATTCATGCACAATATTTAACTTTTCACAAAAATTATTTAAATTTCACCCTCCATTTAACTTCATCCTGAACGCAAAAGAGCTGACGTACACCAATCTGATCTTCTAGTAAGTTCGTAAACTTAACAATTCAAGACATTATATACAAACAATAATCGTGTTATAATGGAAGAAAATTGTTAACATCTGCTCTCTTGGTGAGCAAGCTACATGATTTCAAAGCTGGGATCTTCGAGGCAAAAAAATAAGACGAAAACAAGCTTTTTAAGGATTAGCATGTATTTTCTTTTCCAGTCGCATATTCTCCTTGACATACACTGCCAGCGGTGCCTCATCCGACGATAGGGAATGCGAGGGATTGATTCAAGGTCACTGAGCAGCCTATCACCATCGAATAATAAAGTGTTTCCCGTACGGACTGAAGATATTTTAAGTTGAAAAAGTAAAGGAAACATCTACCCTAAATATGTGATGCAAAAGAACTCAGATGAGCTGGATTACCTTTATTTAAATGCTTAAGGAGACAAATATTTACAGAAATGCTCGATGGAGGACTAGATATCGTCGAAGACAAAAATTACAAGTGGCGTAACTACATGGTCTTTAAACTATGCTCAGGTCAGAATAAAACGATAGCATTTTGTCTCTGATAGCTTATACAAATATAAGTCTACAGAAATGATGCAACGCGAGTAAATCTTGTACTATTATATTTCCAAATCGAATTCCTTCTAAATATATGGAATTAATATGAGAGGCCAAGTTATATGGAGTAAAATGAGAAAGAAACCTTTCGTATCACCCTAATGCCAACCATTAAAGATTTAAAAAATTGACCAGTGATTATGCATCGCTCATATTAAGCTATGAGAGATGATGTGTTTCTCTCATTACCATGCGGGCTTCGTTGAAACCACCCACGTACTCTCCACGGCGGCATTCGGCCGAATCCTGCAGCAATAACTGGCGATAAACATGTTTGGCACGTCACCGGATATATTGGACATCAATTCTATCTCAAAATACAAAGGCTCCCTTTTTTTCCTCCTCCTCCTCAAGGAATGAAGGATAAGGAGCACGGGTTGAACAACTAACTGTTGCGAGGCCCAAAGCCAAAAGTCTAAATTCCTCACATTACGCGAGACCAACCATAAGATTTAAGATAAATGAAATAAAACTCAGTTTAACTTTGCGGAGTTCCATGTTAATTAGTCAAAATAACTTTTACACTCCACTGATCAGAGCACCGCTAAATTGATTCCACAAACCGGATTTCGATGCCTGGCATCAGCTTCAGGAGCCTGGACTTTAATATATTTCACAAAAATGAGCATTACTAGGTTGCCATCCGGTTGCTATCCAATTCTTTTCTTCTGTAGATCGATTTGTTTCACAAAAATGAAGATGACTTGGCTGCTTTCCATTGCTTTTCCCCTGGACTTTGATTTGTTTCACAGAAGGCCAGGCATCGAAATCCGGATTGTGCAATAAATTGATCTGTGAATTGATCAGTGGAGTGAAAAATTTATTTTTACTAATTAACATAAAAGAGTTTTAAAGATTAAAGAAGAGATTTTTAAAAATAAATAGTAACTCAGATGACTGTTTGTGGCATAATTATAGGCAGTGGTCTTCAAATTAAAATAGATATCTTTTGTAGAACATCACCGTTTTAAAGCAGGAGAAAAGTAATTTTACAGTTATGAGACTGACAATATTTACGCGAGCGGCATGTGCCCGATAATATTCATTCCGTATTCCCCTAATGTGTTAAAACAAGGAGGAAAATACAGGATATAATACAATGTTTATCTAAAATGACATCTAAAAATAATAATTCAGAAAGGTATAAATTCCGACCGCCAACAAAGGTATTTACAATCATTTTTCAAAAACTATTTGTTTTTCATCCTAAAGCCAAATAGAATGCTAATAGAATTTTAATTTTTTTCAGAAAAAATTATCAGGGATGAAACTATTTTATGCACATAGGAGGTGCAAGGGGTGGACTAAGGGAAAAGTACTGTGAATGATGCTATAGTGAGACATAATGAAGTAATAGAGCTGTTAGTTGAGAAGAGAACTGATTGGAGAAGTGAACCAAAAAAACCTTCGAACTGATGACTACTAATGATTGATTATAATTTTCAAATTTCCACTGCAATAAATATTTAAGAAAAAGTTCAAAATTCTAAAGGAATTAAACATTAACACAATGATATGCTTCCTAAATCCTCCGAAACCAATAATTACACTAAAATGAGGTGCGCATACCAATGGGAAGCTATTCTCCTTATAAATACTGAGATTGAGGTACCCAATAGCAATGACCTACCTATGGCCAATTTGACTTATGGGTCGAATGGTCCTGAGTAAATGTACTTTTCCACAATTACCAACAGGATGCACCCCAAGGTATTTCAACGACTGAGGCCACTTCACATCTGAAATCCCAGAAACAGTTTTATGCGCTGAACCATCAAAGAGGAGTTTTTAACGATAACTGACGGACAAAACAATGCGGGATTTTTCTTTCATTTGAGATTGCGGACGTAATCACAGCTGCTAGGGTAGAGCTTTGCGGTATTACGTACCGATTAAGGCGAATATGTACACCCCATACAATATTCGAAAATATTCTTCATCAAGGAGGGCACGAACTCGGGGAGATCATAGTTAATTTTTTTCCATCATCGAATCGCAATACATTACCGAGCAGTATCAATTTTTCCCAAGAGAGTATCGTCTTAAGAGGAAAGAAGAGTGAGATTGATAAGAGGGAATGCGCGTAAATATATTATAAAATATATCTTGCCGTGGGTGAAAGATGAGAATTTTCTTATGATGTCTTCACTTTATCATAGACAAAGAAAGAAGAAATGACCTTAGCCAATAAAACATTCCAAAAACAGACGACATATTTAAAAAATCACAGCATCAGGGGGCCGATTTTATAACTTAACGTTCGAGCGAAAAAGAGTCATATCCACTGAATTGTGGGTAATATTTCGAAAACAATTGCCGATGCCGATTTTGTAACTCACGTTCGAACGTATTTTGCCTCACGCTCGAATCCTTGGCTTCGACAACAAAATACCTGTCGAAGCGGCCATTCTCAATCGAATAAGGGTTTGTTTTGGTTTCTTTACTGATTGATATTTGAAGAGCTATCGTCGTCTGGAATGTTTTACGGACTATATATGAAATATGTCAACCCATTCTTGACTTCAATTACAATTGGTGGCCTAGATGCTGTTCAGTAATGTATTAGAAAAGTATTTCATTAACGCGTATTGTTTTAATTAATTACAGTATACAATTGTCGCAAACTATCCTATTTTAGCGCTTTCTTTTCACTTTTTATTGTAGTTGGAAGTTCTAAATCTCATTTCTGCAAGGACATGTGTGTCATAATTGGGGAGGATAGTGAAAAGGTTCGTCTCGTGTGTTTTAGTGGCAGTGATTATTGTGTATTACTTACAAATGTTACTTATGCGCTGTGATGGATAGCGTGTATGCTCATGGTGACGTGTTAACATATTAAGGTTAATCAGAGCCATGCTTCATCTCTTGAGATTGTGTGTTGTGACAGGTATAGTGCTTTAAGACTTAAAAACGCGTAACAAATGTCGGAGCTTACTGACAGCAGCAGCGATTATGTTCCTCCATCAAATGTCTTACTTGAGATTTGGATTCTATGTCAATTGAAATTATGTCGGTGACTTAGGATTGCTTTTGAGTAGTAAGTGTTTATTTTGTTGTAGTAAGTGTTGTTAAGTTGATAAAGGATAAATATTGAAGTGTTTCTTAATCTTAAGTGAGTAACTTGCCATACCTCATATTTCCTCATATTTTTATTTATCCTGGGTTAGATGGGACAGAACCGTCCCCTCTTCCCCCAACCCAGTTTACATACACAGACACCCATGTCCTAGGCAAACCATACCAAGAGTCACATTTGTATTACTTAGCAATATTGGGTACGAAATGGGTTTTTGTCATAATAATGAAACCATCTACATATAAGGCAAGTGATCAATTAATTATCCGTAGCCATTTGAATATTTGACCATGACAAGGCTTATTCTTTTGTTTGAGGGTAAATTGTGTGATAGTTTTCGTCCAAGTGAAAGGGTGATGATTATGTTGTCAACTCCTCTGTGTTGTTTCATTCTGGTTTGAAATATTGTTTTATACAATCATATCCTTAATTAGTTGAGACGAATGTTGAATGGTGTTCAAGTGACTTTCAGTGATAGAAATTATTATGCATGTTCTGTGATACATTTCACGCATGTCTATGGTGATAATTCTGCGATAAGTGTATAGTTATTGGCAATTTGGACTTAGTGGGTTTGAAATGTTGTTAGAAATCAGCAAATATCGTGGAAGACTGCTATTACTGACTACAAAACGGAGCTTTGTGATGCAATGGAAAATTCATGGCAGAAAGTTAGTGACATTATTAAATTTGTTTTCTTCGGAAGTCAGGTGATTTTTCGCTAAAGTGAAAGCTTGATAATATATCTGTATGCGATGTATGACGTTTCATTATTTAGCATTGATTAAATTGTGCCTCCTTAACCAAGTGTTTTTTGGGTTTATTTGCCTTATTATCATTAGCAAAGATTGTTCCATTATTTGAATAAAACTCAATTTAACGTTGGAGTGTGAGCTAGTTGTAATTGTGGCATTTATGATGAAAAAGATGCCCTACAAATCTAGTGGAAGATATGATCATATATACCGCAAGAAATAGACTTGTGAAAGTGATCTACCAAGCTCTTTTCAATTTCACTTGATGATACGCTGGTCATCCTTGAATATAGTCTTGCAGGTGGATTAATATATGAATGCTTTGGGGTAAGGGAATTTTGGGAGGATAGTCGTTGGGTATCGATGAATGTCCTAATCCATTGATGTCGGAAATTACATTTCATATTATGTCCAAGGTAATGTAAATGGTCTCTAGACGGCGTAATATCTGGACATAGACATTTTAAGAGATCCGTCGAGCTTTACCTGTATTTAGACAATGAAAACTATCGTATCGGGATGGATGTGGGGATATCGCATCTTTATGAGAAAAAAGTGTGCTCTTTGCGATAAGTAAAGTTCATTGGTTTGTCATTAGTCATCTAAAATAGCTATTTTACTCTGTTCAGAAGAATGTTATGGATCTTTTTATATGTAGACAACTTTATTTATTAAAAATGATGGTTTTGGAGTAGAATATGATGTGAAAAGAACGGAAAAATAATATAATGCTCCTCGAATACATCATCTTCATTGACTGTTACTGGTGAGAACTTAGTAAATTACGTTCGCCGGTTTGATCAATTTAGTCAATCATTATTCATTAAAGAAATTTTAGGTACAGCATCACTCTAATGTATCATATTTTTCTGCTTTTAACTTTGCAAAAAGATTATAGTTTACATAAAACATAGCTAACAGGAAATTGAAGTCGGCGAAGTAGTTTTTGTCCGCTAAAGACTTAGATTGACAAGGTATTAGGACTGTAATTATCTAATGAAGGCATTGAGGACAATTTATAACACTCGTGAGAAAGTATAAATCGACTTCGTATGCATTGAACATTTTAAAATTCTTCTTAATGGCTGTTTAAACATTCAAAACAAATGCGATCATTCAAATCTAGGCTCATTGCGCATGCGTTCAAGAGAAATTAGTGAGAAGTTATAAAATCGACCCCCAGAGTCGAAGACGGAATCAATCACAGGTATTCAATCGGCATTAAGCCTCGGTACTGTTCAGTTTTACATCGCTCGAAACTCAGCACTAAGGGTATCGTGAAGCAACCCATCGCGTCCAAGGTGGGATTGTGGTGCGTCACCCTCTCATGCCGGTAGTGACAAAAAACTCCCTTGGTATTTACGCAGGGACATCGAGCTCGAACTAAAAATTCAAAACAGCCAGCGGTGGTGAGAATTCGCACTGGGAGGCGAAACGGGGCCTACTCGGGCGACGGGAGCTTGGGACGGTTGCTAATTCTCTCGTCCTCGAAGGGTCCCTTCTAAGTGACCGCCGGTATCCTGACTCACCCGCTCAGAAAGCGCAGAGAAGGCCGTCCTTGAGTCACACAATGGACGAACACATTGGACCTTATATGATCGCACCAATTGAGGGCCTGCTGTCTATGTGTTTGTGTCTGTGGGTTGGACAACGGCGGGCATACATATTCCCCCAAGCCACGTCCGGAATACTTATCGAGAGATGATCCTACGACCACCCTCCAATCGCTCACGACAACAGTGGCGAGCTCAGGCACGAATCATTCACAATAAAAGAGCTACAGTACCAGCAAGATTCGCATGCACATTCTTTTGCGAGCGAACCGGTTTCGAGCTCAAGAGCCAATTCTCGAATGATTCTCGAGAAATTATTTTTCAACACGCTCACCAACAGAAAATATCATTAAATTGGGAGTAGGGAACGAGAAGACTAAATTAATGTCAAAATATTTTATGCAATATGAAACCAACAGCCAGACCATACATACGTGATAATATCATAAAAAATATGCGAGATGACTGCAATGTTAAGATCAGACAATTATGTTAAACCAATTCATGCAATTAGTTACTTAAGTACTTCAATTCCACCGCAAATAAACAACAAAAATCGAAAAAACTAAGATACCCAACCCACCTTACTCAAGGCTTTATTTAACGCTAGTTTAGCATTGATGGTCTAAGGATGAAGCAAAACAGATTTACACTACGAATGAGGTGAAATACATCGACAAAAGCAATGACGGCCTGAGTACAATATTTGTGAATTGAACCGGTAGCTAATGATTGATATCTTGAGATACGAATAAACCATTTATCTTTCCCTTCAGGCTTACCCGACACAGGTATTGCCTTAGGAGGATACCTAATTTTCCATTTGCAATTGTAGAGACTCTTATCCGTAATTTTCAATCAACAAATAAACATTATTATTGTTATCGATATTTAATATTTATTAATTCCATAAAAAAGTGTAGTAGGAATGTCAGCAAAAATTTCCAAGTGTCAAGCGTTCCTAAATATACGAAGTAGAGCGGACGCTAGAATGAAATGATTCTCATTCATTAATACGTGTTACTAAATACAGAGGTAAGTTAACACATAAATGTTGTACAATATCAACGAAACATTTTCAAATTATACGCAAACAAAACGAAACCTAAGGCGAAATTTAAATTATTTTATCAGTATCGTAAATTCTCAAGACTTACTTAATTTTATGGACTATTACGCAATGAATCAGGCATTTTTTTCAGATGAGAGATGAGGGAACTCCTAAAATTTGCTCTAAGCAACTTCCAGGTATTGAAATTATGTTAGCAGCCTTTGATAGCCAGTTCGTATCGCGCCGGCCTAGTGACCTATTGGTCGCGGGTTCGAATTCCACCATGAAAATGTTTGCCATTGCATTTAGGTTGGATAGCACGATGAAATCTAGGCAGTGTGACCAATAATTAGTCGTTACTCGGAATTATCAAGAACTTGGGGTATAACTAATAACGAATGCAACGGAACGAATCACCAAGCAGTAATTTTTGGAAGGATTTCAATCACAAACCGAATTTATATCAAAGATTCACCGTGCCAAAGTTAGGAGCGTCCCTCAAGCACTCATCCCCATTCTCATATGACGCGCCAACATCGCCCCCTTGATACACGCGAAATCTCTCCCATCCTTATTCTTTAGAGTGATGTCATGATTTAGACATAAAACGCATTTTAAAACATTGTGACCGCACTCCTACCAACACAAACCTCGGGTTAGCTCAGGGAAGTACCCATTGGATGACATCACATTCCTCCAGAGTCGATGGTCGTGACATCACGGACCGCGGAAAAAAAACTGGCAACACGTCCAAATTAAATTGAAAAAACTTAGCGTTTCCGATCACGAAGCCGCGATTATTTTTCCTGCAAGTGAGGCTAGGCACGAGGGCGCGTGGACAAAGGAACATACTCAGAGGGCAAGTAGGGAAGGACTCTGGGAAATGATAGGACATGGTAGCGAGGGAAGCGATATGATCAACTCCACCGTAAACGCGCGCCTTAATGTATTGCCGTCTTCCATATGCAATGTATACCCTTCCCCACAATTTGACCGTAAATGACCAACATACTGGGAAACTAACTGAAGGTCGAAGTTCGAAGTTATAGAATAGAAGAGACGACGAAGTACACGGTCTCTACGTGATAAAGTGAACAAATATCTACATCTACATAATACCCTGTGAGACGCCGCATGGGCGTGTGGCAAGGGGTGTTATGTCGCCGGCCGCGTAAAGATGTAAGGTTTTGGGAGGTGGGATGGTAGCATGTATTATGGCAGTGTGTTCAGTGGAGCTCACTTTTTATTGTGGTCACTTATTGTGCGCGGAAAGAATGAGTTTTTGTACCTATCTGCTCGGCAAGGTATCTCTCTTATTTTATCGCTTCTGTCAGACTTAGAGATGTAGTATCGCGTCATGATAATATTCTCTGTGTCGCAATGAAACACACCAGTTCTGACTCCACGATACATCAGAAGTTAAGGTAATTCCAAGATGTTTTACTGTGTCTGAATATTTTACGTTTTCTCCACCCACAGTATAGGTATGGAATTTGTGTGATGACTTTCGCAGGAAGTGAACTGTGGTGCATTTACTAATACTTAATTCTAACCCCCACTCCTGGCACCACGAATGAACGTTGTTAAGGTCCGATGACAGAGCTTCCAAGACCGCGTCTTGGATTATTTCATGGAAGATAACTGTATCGTCTGCAAATAATCTTAATTTGTTGCAAAATTGAGAACTTAGGTCATAAATATAAATAATGAATGATAAGAGGGCCGATCATGCTTCCTTGAGGAACACCGGGTGTGACTTCGACAATATCAGAGCTAAAACCATCAATAACTACTTTTTTGTTTTTGATTACTGAGAAATTCCCTTAACCAATTCACTATTTTTTTATTAACTCTAAATACAATTTATAAATGAGTTTTTATGAGGAATCTTATCGAATGCCTTCTTGAAATCAAGGGATTTCAACTTGATTTTTCCAATTCACCTGATTTTAGGACATCATGAAGGAAGAGTGCAAGTTGTTTCGCAGGACCTGCCCTTACGGAAGCCGTGCTGACTGTTATGTAAGAATTTACGATTATCCAGGAATGTCATAATATTGCTAACGACAATGTGTTCGAGGACATTTGAGAATGTGTCTTCAGGAATTATGGAGTATTTCGACAGTTATAGTGAGCGATAGGAACTTAGCATTTGATAAATGTTATATACGGAGAAACGATTGAGTTATAAGTTCGTTTTGGTTGAAAGGACATAAGAATTAATACACCGAGAGTAAAATTCATATATATTTGCATACATATATATACACACACACACAAGTGTTCATCCTCTTAACAGCAAAAATTAATTCTTATTTCAATTCGTGGATCACGGCTGACAGTAAATAACCAGCAACTTGTTATGGCACACACACGTGGTACTGCACGCGAGGAAATCTACTTCTAGCTGAAGAAAACGATACAGTCTATTGACACGCGTAATTCCTCAACTTTCAAGTGATTATCTTTAGGGTACCACGTTTAGTACTTGAATGATTAGCATAATCGAGAGCCACATGTTTAAGAATAAATAAATATTAATATCTATAGTTAAATTGTAATTACATTTAAATTTTTTCATAATTAAGTCCGAATGACGTTTTTCTTTCATTTACGACTGGACACCAAAATAAGTAATACGAAAAACCTAACGTAATACAAAGATGGACTTGTTCACAGTTCAGGAATAGCGACAAAAAATTACGAGCACAAATTCAACCATTGATGGAAAGCACTACACTTCACAGTGAATTGGATTTTTGGCAATGCATAAATTATTGTCATTTCATTAACTTTAGTAAGGTAACTTAAGTGATATATTTTGGTGAAAACCCATTCACTACCGCACACTCTCGATGTGATTTACAGGGTATTATTTAACTATAGATGATAATCCAACTATTCCTTTCGTATAACCTGCTTAAATTCATTTTGTTCAAGATTGTAATAATTATAGTTATTTTCTTGGCTCATAACAAAAACGATTTTTGGATCGATTTTTGGAACACGATATGGATAAAATATTTTTACTTAAAAAATCTATTCCACTCAGTAATCCATAGCATGATCGGCTAGATGGTTATTGCAGATACCACCTCATCCTTAAAAATAACTAAAAATCACTCTACAAAACATATGGCACTAATGTTAACTCTTTTATTTTGAAAATTTACTTTCCCAACCATTCACTCACTTTCGAGTTTCATCTCACAAAGTATCGTTTAAGGGCCATTTAATACGCGCGATACATTGGAGATAATATACAAGCATGGGCCATACAATAATAAAACGAAGTAGTGCACTTCCTCTCCCTTCTCTCCCACTTCCAGACCACTCAGAAATCTGTCCAACCCTTCAGATACATTATTTCCGACCTTGAATCGCGACAATTTGCACCGGTTCGTGGAAACTGATTTGTGATATGGTACCGTGATGGCCGATCTTCGACAGAGATCAAATGGAAATGTGACCAGGGGTAAAATCTCCACGGCCGTCACGACGTACAAGGTATTCCACTCGTCCGTGCAGGAATCTAGACGGAGCAAAAAACAAAGGAAGAAAAGTTTCCGGCGGGTGAGACGGGCATAGGACGCGATGACACTCGCAAGGAAGGTGACGAATCGTCCTCGATAAACACTGATAGGAGCTGACCAAAAGAAAAATTCAAAAGCTTTGCAAATTCAAGGGAAGAGGTCGTGAGGGAACGGACATAAGAATTCTTTTAAAATCCTCTCTGCGGGATAAACCGAAATAAGATCCATATCGGATCACTTAAAAAAAGGTAGGTTAAGATTTGGAGGAATTTATTCACGTTCGTATATCAGCACAAGTGGCTTTCAAGATTCCGACCACATGACAGTGAGCCCGAGAGTAGGCAAGTCATCAACCTTTTTTTTGCAAGGAAAAGTCGAGTGGTTTATTTCTGGTGCTTACTAAAGCCAGGAAAGGCTGTTTATTTTCAAGATAAAGCATGAAATCATAGATTTCTTCTCCTTATGGCAAAGATGTGCTATAGTTTTGTTTTTCCAGTTGCAAATTACGAAGAGAGGCGAACGTACCTAACATGAAAATGGTGAACGAAGGTTAATTAGCTATTCACAATACCACATAATTTCATTTCAAAACAACTTTCCACGCTTAACATAAGTTATGATGAAATATATCTGAGTGAAAAACTTCTCTCAAATCATCATTATGGAGCAGCTCCAAAACAGCAGCTTCTGTACAAAATCTGTCATACCATAAATGGTAAGCCGTCATTACTATCAACGAACTTTGACAATGGAGGTATTTGAAGCCGAACCCATATTAACTCATTACTTGATCAAACTATCTAATTACTAGATTAGATTAAATTATAGGGTCGGTCAGTAATCCGCGTAATAATGTCGATTATTCATATTTTCAGTATTACCGCGCCAGTTGTTCGACACACCATGACACGATTTTCAAAAATGTACATAATTTGGATATACAATAATGAGAAGTAATTTGTACATACCGATTACATCATAATATAAATAAAAATATAAAATAAGCTAGAAGAGCATTTCTTGCACGTTCACTTGTCTTTTGCTGAAACGAAAGTGGTCATCATAGCACTTAAGCTTACGAGAGTTACCTCTCACGTAAGTAACGCTCTCGATTACGTGGGAAGCGCATTTACAGAGGAAACTGCGCCATTGGTGTTATCCTTCTCTGTGTTTACGGGAAATTTCTGTTAACCTCTAGCGCAAAATTAAATTTGACTAATGGAATGATCAAATCAAGGCTAAATCCATCTTAAAGGGATAAAAAAAGCCCAAGTTTGCATATTGATTCATTGATACATGTGAGTACATGATAAACTATGCATATGAATACACCAAAACCCGGCTTAAGCCAATTGTGGGGAATTTAAAAATATGTAAAGTTCTTTAGGAACTCAGAGTCAGCTAAGGGTCACCGATGTTTATAATTAAAGCTATATGTCGATCTAAACCCCTCATCGAACATCACCACGGTATTTTCATCCGCGTTTCGCATTTAGATTATAGTTAGCTGTAATCAGAAGCTAATAATTTTTTTCTCGAATATTTGGTCGTCAATGCCCTCACCTGAACACATTCAATCGTCGCAACGAAGTGGAGAGTTAGAATCTATATTGTCATTTAAGTGAAAATTTTCACATTCAATAGGGATTCGATGTTCGTGATTCGGAACGGAGTAATTGTAAAAAAACAGGAAACATAATTTTGAGAATTATGCGCGAAAAAAGAAAAAAAAACTTCACTGATACATGTAAATAGGTAGGCTAAAATGAGATCCGGAATGCAGTTTCTGCCCTGCACAAGGAAGAGTTTGCTGGCAGCATGATGCAGGGATATAAAATGTCTTTTACCGTTAAAACACGTCCCGTAACTCAAGATGTGTAGCCAACTGCGCCCATCTTTTCCATCAAAACTTTTTTCTGTCATGATTGCGTACCGTTTCTAACACTGTGCAGCCTGATTCGTCTGTAATAGCTGCAATATGCCTTAAATAGGTAGGAGGTGCAATATAATTTTGCAGAGGTAAGAGGTGAAATATATTTTTCATTCTACTCTTTAGTGGCACTAATAACACAAATTGTCAAAGCCTACGGATCAGTTTGTCTAATATTCCGTAATAACCGTCGTATAATAACTGACGACGCCAAGAAACAAATGGAAGCTGGAGTATACCACCACTAGTAATAATTTTGCATGATCAAGAATGGGTTCGTTGTAAACAGAAGGAGACAACTTTAGTCAATGGAAAACGTCACTATACGAAAAGATTAATTTCATAGGCACAACGTTCGTCCATCATCTGTGAACAAAATTGGAATCTTAATAAATTTCAGGAGTAAAGAGAGATATTGGTCGAGTATATACCGTACAATGAAGCACTTCCAACAAAGAATTTTCAGTTTTGTGTAAAATGATGCGGTTACTGAAAATCTTTTCTTCCACTTCATGCTATGACACTCCAGCTAAAACTTCAACATTCAGTCATTTAAATTTACACGTACAGACTCGTACCTACTAATATAGTTATATTATTTACGCTAGAAACTAGTTCCTTCTCTAGACCCTTTCAACACTCAAACTCCCCGTGGAAGATGTTGTTACTAAATACAATAAAAGAAAACAATATACTCAGGTTAAATACAAAAAATCGAGCAGTTGTTCGACTTATATTCTTATGAGTGCACGGAATCTCGATTTTAGGCAAAACACTTAGGTGTGGATTGTAGAGTTTTCTGGTAAGTTCACGAAAATATCTCGCAATTCATTAACTACTCAACTCTCAAAGAAACTCCAAGACTTTCATTAGGGTTTTCAAGGTTCTCTAACAAAGCTGGCAGCCACCATGCAATTACCGAGGCTTTCCCGAAATAGGTGATGGCCCCGTCGACCCTGACGTCTGTGAGTGACTAGCGTAGGTGGCCACTCAACTACCAGCGGGTTCGTTTCCCTCAGGCCGCCCCCACCTACTCCCTGTCCCCATTGTTTCTTCCTCCTCCGGCTCTTATTTATTTTTTTCCAAAGTGATAATTTCTCTCCCCCCTTACACCACAAACATCGACCCACCTTCCCACTCTTCGTTCCACAGCCACCATGCTCCCTGGGAACTTGTACAATTCCCGTAAATCTCATAGCAGACGCGCAGGACGATAGTGGGTCTAAAAGTGTTGGTTTTCTAAAAATCCATCGAATGAAACAAGCACTAGCCAATTGCCTTTGCTTACTGTTGATCACCCTTCATTAAAAATGTTGTTGATTACCCTTCGTCGAACTGGGAGGTACAACAGATTTTCAGACTGAAAAACGTTTCCACTTCCACTCATCGCATTCCCTTCCGTCTCTTCTCAGTGGTACAGCCTCGATTGTACATACTACGAGACGTAGTCTAAACGTCACGGTGAAGTCTGCGGATTCGTATGCCATAACATTTTGTAAGAGTGCTGAAATACACTTTGAAATACACTTGAAATACACTGTCGGCCCCGGCGTCGGCGCTAACTCGCCTTCGCCTTCTAACCCGAGGGTCGCGGGTTCGAGTCCCGCCTGGGTATATTACTCCCTGCCCAGGACATGGATGTTTGTGTTCGTCAAATGATATATTAAAACACTTGTAATTGGGGAAACCTGTAAGTGTTAAAGAAATAATAATAATTATTATTATCTCTCCCACTCCTCTACTTGCCTCCGTCGCTTCTCTCAAGCACATTCACTATGCAAACACACTCCGCAACATACTACATATAGTTCCGAATTAACATTCCATACGCTTTTGCGAGTACACCCTTCTTCACGTGCAATCGTCACTCGCTCCTCTTTCACTTTTCACTACCCCATTTACAATGCAAATATCCTCCGAGAAGTCGAGTCCTGCGCATTCGTCTGCCACAAGTAGTAGCGAGAGCTGTTATACATCGTGCTTCGGTAGGGCACAAGATATAACTTTCAGAGCGCATGCGTGCCCGAGGTGGTGGTTCACGGGAAGGTAGGACGAGAGGGAGGGAGAGGTGGAGGGAGGAAGACTCGTGACTCAAAGTGGACGTGGGAGTGATTGGTGGGTGTGTCGCGGTAGAACGGAGAGGAAAACCCGCACTCCTTTTCCTTCCTGTTTATATATTTTTTTCATTCGGGGACCGCACCGTTTAATCCCAAAATTTCTGCAGATAGACACTCTTCCACGTGAGTCACCTTCGATCATCTGAGGCAAACATGTTCCGCTTACTAACCCATTCACCAGGAATTTCGAGCAAAACATCCGGAGAAAAAGGCAATGAGAATCCATCGGTAGCACTTTGTAACGCAAACTCGTCCACCGAAGCGTTACACCCTTCATTTCGTCTGGATCGGGCCCACAAGGTATTCCGAGAATTTCCGAATATCGCCGAGGGCTCGAAGAATTACTGCCTTGAAACATATTTACCCGGCACTCCCATTTAAATGGAATCGATTAGAGAATAATTCAGCATTATACGCTTCGAAAAAAGCTAGCATAGGTCTGAAACCTATAAGGCATAAATGAGATTACGAGCCTTCCAGTTTTTTTCGGGATACAAGATTTGGCTTGACTTCAACTATAAGAGACACTTTAGTTAAATACTATCTTCATCGAGTTCAATGACATACCATTTCTCTATACCCAATGAATTAAATAAGTTCAGAGAGATTCCAAATTATTGACTCAAAATAATAAACATGTATAATTGCATAGGTGTACTATATGACTCTTCTTTAAGGCCGCTTCGTTTTCCTGCCATGCTTCTTCTAGACGACGGAAAATAACAGCCCCTAGGCAAACAAATCGTAGGAATTAGGAGATAATGTCAAATTTCATATTACAGTCACCGAACAGGTCCCGCATACCTAAACAAATGGCATGGAGCATCAGAGAGTTACATATTCTATTTCCAATGGAGAGTTTGTCTCACGAGTCGACTCAAGAATTATACAATGGTATGGTATCTTTTCCATTTGTATTCCGCTTAGATCTACTCTTAAACCAATGTTTGGGCTTAGTGTTCACAGTCCTTCAAAGGTAAACCAGTGATTCAGCTCCATATTTATGCAAATAAAAGTGGCTGTCTAAGTAAATGAAGACCATCATCTAAAGATCATCGCTTCCCAGAAGGTATAAACTGAAGTTTAAATAGGAGAACGAATTCTAAAAATAAAAAACCAATACAGTTTCTCCTTAAATTTGGGAAACCTCCCAATAGATTTAAACAATCAGGCAAATATTTTTCATTTGCCACATATTTGAAGTCTGACAGGGATGAGAGGGACAGGGATGAAAAAAGAGGCAAGAGAGACTAAAACAGTACATCCACAAAGGCAGCCACAAACAAATTAATAAGAACCACGAACTAGCTATTTTTATGTAAACAACTTTGTATTTTCACTTATAACATTGATTTAGAGTTTTCCATGATTTACTGTTCAGCAGGGAATTAAAATTATTTGAAGTGATAATTTGCCTTTGTAGGTACAATGAAGTTCCGAATAACCGCTCTCTAATCTCAATGATAATAGAAATGTATCATTATAAGGAGCGATCTATAATCCATACCACTGTGGCCTTAAAAGTAAAATATAGCTTATTTATGCACAGGAAGCTCTCCGGCACCTACTCTCAGATTCTCCTCCCCCCTGACATGTACTCCACATTTAGTCCGTCAGGCGAGCCGCGGCTACCAGATTGGTAACGAACCTTCCTGGCAACACAGTCGCCAATTTGAATCCCACTCAGAACATGGGCTTTGTGTATTCTGAGGATAAAGGCCTTAGGTTAGACGGCACGATATAACCTTGGCACCTATAGACCAAGCGTACTACTATCAGGTTTGCCCGCACGTTTATCACCAAATCTACATCTAACACAGTTGGAGCCTAATCAAAACGCAGCACGCATCCTATTCGGGGAAACTTCAAAGCGTCATTGCAAGCGAATTAAACCGGTAAAAAGGAGTCGATTCCTCAGATAATAAAGCCCCATCCCAGCTATCGCCGACTTAGACCTCAAAATGAATATTCACAGTCACGAGGAGGGGGGAGTAAAATCACGGAGGCACGAGAGAGAGAGCGAAAGGGTAAAAGAAAAAGCGAGTTGCATCGACCACGAAGACAATATTGACATTGACCTTGGTGAGGAGAGGGAAGGGGAGAAATTGAAAGGGAGGAGGGGACATGAATGGAGCTTGTGGAGGGGGGCCGCGAACCGCGAAGAGGAACAGGCGAGGTGAGCGTGGGGGGAGGGCGAGAGAGAGAGAGGGAGGGAGGGAGGGAAAGAGAGAGAGAATGTACGAGACAGCTTCCAGGGAATTATTCAAATGACGGAGGAGCGATGGAAGGGGGGTAAGGATGGGGTCGTGGACGTCGGACACTTGGCGCGTCGCCGCTCTCTCTCTTGAATATTCTCGCCTCGTTGCGGAGGAGAGGACGAGAGAGAAGAGCAAGAGAACGAAGAGGAGGGCGGAGGCACGAAGGCAGTGGCCTGGGGAAGGGGACGCTTGGGCGACTTACTACGCGATCGGCGTCACGAGTGGACGCTCACGCGATTGAAAAAGCTCTCAATCCCAGCTCCTCCGCCGACACCGAAGCCGAGTGGAGATCGAAAATAAAAATCATCAGCTATCTCCGCAGAAACGAGAAAGATGTACCGCTAAACTGCATTTTCTCATAAAAAATATCTACCTACTCCTTCCACTACGAAAGTTGTTCGATAGAGCACCATCAACAAATCAAGGCATTGAAAAATGACAAATACTCGATGTTGTACTGTCCTTTTTTTTAATTCTCAAACTTTACGACATGTGTTTCGGCACTATATTTGGCCATCTTCAGGTACAGTGTAAAATTACAGTTTTGTAGAGGGTACTTACACATGATTCTCAGCGGAAGGGTTGGCGGTTGGGATTTTTCGGTATTGAGGCGGAATGGGGGGAGGAGAGAAAGAGGAGGGAATGGAAGCATAACAGTGGGTTGGTTAGGTCATCCCAACGCCGCTCGTCAAGTGGGCGGCACTTTATTTTTGAAGATGCAGTTCCACAATATCTCGCCCAAAACTGTTGGCTTCAAGGCAATGAAGCCTGGACGATAACAGCAGCAGAGATAAGACGATTCAAAGCACTGGTAATGTGGCCATATATAGAAGAATAATTAAGATTCATCAATTAAGAGCTGAGGAGAAAGAATGCTTGATAAAAACGATGAGAAGTTAAAGAGACAAACTTTCAGGACTAACTCCGTAACATAATATAATGTAAACACAATGATGAAAGGAATAAATAACAATAACGATTACCGAGGAGGGCTAAGGACTGCACGTACATAACAAATTATGATTATAAAAATATGGAATCAAGTAGGAATAAAGTGGTCTACTGTGAAGAGAATGAAGTGGAAAAGTGAAACAAATCAATTTTCAGATTAATGACTGTAATGAGGATAATGATGAAATCTTGAAAGTTTTACGTTGCTACTATGTACCTGCAAGGAAGTTTGAACACTTTACCATTCAGCTAAAGTGAGTTTAAATACCTAAGATCTTAATAGAGAAGCCTTGTTATTGATGTTTGATGGCCCAACAATCTGCATTACCCAAGTATTCTGCAACAAAGTTCAAATCCCTCAGCACCACGCCACCATTAGAACAGGAAATCACTTGCCATCTCGACTGACACTGGGAATCAAGCAATCGTGAAATGAGGTACTTAAGGGTTTACGAGAAAATGGTCAAAAAAATCCTACGGGAAAAATCCTTCAACATGACCATTAAACGCCATGATCAATTTACATGCATCCACCGGCGCATTTAATCAGGCAAATTTAATTAGGTAAATCAAAAGATTGAAAGGGAGTCTATTATTTCAAGGGTAACATTATGCGTTTCATAATCCAAGAAATTTGTACAGTTATGTCTGTATCTCGCATTCTGGACAATTGAATTAAATAACTTTCAAGCCAATCACTTCCGACGAGCGACTAGGTGAGTGTACCGCATGTCCATTCCTAAATGAAGTATTAAAAAAGACGATATATCGAAAACTTTCAGCGACACTCTCACAGGATACATTATATATTAAATAACTAGCATACCAGCGAAGAACTTTAAGTGCTATTTGAACATATTGTTACAAAAAAATGGGCTCATTAACAGTGATTTTTCGTCCAGAGAAAAAACTCAGAACGGGGCATTAAAATAACCTTAATAGCTTCGATATGCGTCAACACAAAGGGGTCACAACAGAATAAAAGGGCTTCATTAAAGAGAAAAATGGTAATCGCCAATCAGTCAGGATAAGAAGCCCTTCCAGAATTAAACTTGATAAAAATAATTAGAGTACCTTTGAAATAGTTAAAACAAATATTGTAAGTAGGCTTAGCTTCAATACAAAAAACTTCACTTCAATTATTGAGAACAAGAGAAAGAAATCAGATAAAAAACAAAATCATGCGCAATTCTACGTTCTTTGGTTTCGCTTCTTAATCTCGAAAGGAACCAACTATCCCACAAACACCTTCCCTTTTCTTTCCTACTAATATACATAGCCAATCCTGCGTTAAAAAAGCGAAGTTTAAAACCTGGGGAAAAGGTTCATTATATGGGGAATCCAAGAACACATCGAGAACAACTAGGCACTTGAATAAGAAGATGAAAAATTAAGATTGTAATGCCGACACAATTTCTCTAAATATCAGAGCGTTGTTTGATTTTTAACAAACATTTGAAGCGTTTCTTCAACAAGAACACGAGATCAAAACACTATCAGTGAGAGGCAGGCATGACAATAGAACGCAAACAATTCAAGCAACTTCACATTGGGTATTTAATTCACTCACATTTAAAAGAAAAAATAAACGATAGGCAACCAATATGATTCGAATAAATGAGAAAACATAATTTCAGAGTCCTTAAATACAATTCAGTCCGTTTCGCTCACATAATGAGAGTTCTTTCAAAGAAAAGTTATGGGAGCACACATCCTCATATTAAACTAACATGCACGAACCAGACATGATATACCATCGTGAATCATGTGAAATTAGTTAACCGCGTCTGCCAAGAGTTCCAAGCAATATAAAAGTGCAGAAACCTCTAAGCAGCGACGGACATAATATTTGTAGTGCTTTACAGCATATTATTTTTTATATTTCAAATCTCCCGTTGCAACTCACCGATAACATATTCAAAGAAAAAAGAAATAATTAAAACTAAGAATTAAACAGATGCAATCCAAGAAGCGATTTCTATGATTCGTTTTTTTTACCCATGGCATGACCGCCACATCGACCTCAGCACTTTCGCAATTCATATCGCGCAAAGAGTTGGCAGCGACAGAAAATTTCTGCGAGCCAGAAAAAAACCAGCAGTCAATTTTTGCGGTACTTTTAAATCGTTAGGTTTTTTACACTTCAGTGGTTGAACATGACAACCTCATGGCTTAGAAGCGAGGAAGCCATAAGGCAGTAATTCAATGAACAGCTTACTTTGGATGGGATAACATCGTATTTTTACATTATTTATTACTTACAAATTTACTATTTTAATCCAAAAAGCAAAATTGAAGGTTTGAATTAGCAGCTGCATCAAATCAATCTTAGGATCAATGATGGCTTATAAGGACTGCGATGAGCTTCCCATCACACCACCTTAGGACATAGACGTGACTATACCTAGTTCTTAATCACATAAAGAGTTGTTTTCTTAGTGGTGGCTAATAAATATAAACTGAGGACCTTGATTTCCCTTTCTTCTTAACTGGAACAAATCATCAAATTTGTTTTTTGAGATATTTCCCAAAAAATAACTACCATTCTTTTCAATAAATAAACTAACTTCCACAAAGAAATTTAGAATGGAATTCATTAGTGGTAAAATAATCGAACTTAAAAACCAGTAGGTGCACTAAAAACGAAATGGGAAATTACTAGATCACTCCACTGAAAAAAATGTCAAGAGGCTCTTCCTTTGTACCAATGGAGATCGGCTGAGTTCAACCATTAAAGAAAATCTTCATTTTGGCAATATCTTATAACACTTAGCAAATTCCTACCTTAGACAAGCATGTAATTTTTTTCCATGAGTTTGTTTAGCAGAAAACATGAGATTACAAGTCAAACACCAAGTTTATTCGAGGTAAGATATGAATTAAACATAATAACGCAGTCACAAGCGCAGGCTTGCAATCACCACTACCCTTGCACGACGAGTAAAGAGATGCAGCAGAATACGTACTTAAGCACCTGGTCGCAGGAGGCGTTCATTATTTTGCAGGGAGAATCAAGATGTCGAGTCACGCGATATGATGCTTAATGGACATTACAAACCTATGGTTCACAAAACAAGAAAGAAATGCATGTAACTCCCTTGAAAGCGATTGTAACACGTTTCATCTTCCTCGCTGATAATTGGCTCTATGCATCTCACATGAGACATTGAACAGAGGCGCGGAAACAATTGAAAATATCTCACATTTATGAGCGCATGAGCACTGGCAGCTCTGGTTCATTCAAACTCTACAAAGAGTTTTATATTCAAGGGATGACAGTTAAAATCATCGGATTGAATTCTATTAACAACAACAAATAACGCATTGGGGGCAAGAACCTGCTTCAATGGGGCGGGAGGATTCATCAAATACAGCGATAGCAAACAAAAAGATGGGTGTCAAAGCAATATTTATCCGAGAACACAGCCAATTGTTCTGAATATCTGGCATAGCTTGGCACATTTCCTGCGCTCTTGGATATTCCTATCTCACTGCCGGGTAAACGTCTTAAATTTGATCAGGAGTGCCATAAAAAGGATTATCAATAGTTACCACGCAGAAACTTCGGATTTCTTTACATCTACATACTATCCTGCGAGCCACCGCATGGGACTGTGGCAGGGGGTTAGGTCACCAGTCGTGTAAAGATGTAAGGTTTTGGGAGATGAAATGGTGACGCGTATTATGGGAGTGTAATTCGTGGAGCTGAGTTTTTATTGTGGTACCTTACTGTGCGCGGAAAGAACGAGTTTTTGTACCTATCTTTTTGGCAATGTATCTCTCTTATTTTATTGCTTCTGTCAGACCTAGAGATGTAGTGAGGCGTCATGATAATATTCTCTGTTTCGCTCTGAAACACACCAGTGCTGAATTTCCAAGCAACATAAGCCTAGCGTGTAGCCTCTTAGTCCCTTTCTTTACACTTTAAAATAGTGGTTTAATAAGTTGGCTTTGTCGAGGCTGTTGGTGACCACTTTGCCGTTTGTGTCCAATAAAGACTCTACTGTCGAGAATTCGCCCTAGAGCTCTATCGTGAAAACCAGAATGGCTTGGGATTCTCATCTAGTAATTCACCTAGGATTTTTTTCTTGAAGTTTTGTAGAGTAGTGTGCATTATTTTCTTCGTTTCTTACGTACACAAATGTTTCTAAAAAAACACCTTAATGCACGATTTACGGTACTCATGTCCATTTTGTTTCTTCGAAGGAGAGACATAAATTTACGCGGATTCCTAAGCCAAAAAAAGACACAAATATTAAGTACTTATTGGATACCAGGGCAGCCGGGTCGAAACCACAACTGTCACTTGAGTAGATGCGAAAGCATGGCTGTAACCTTCAACTTCCAGAGCATAAATGCTCTCTTGTCTAAGTTCACAAAGTGCTTAGTGCTGCAGTTTTTACGACCGAACATCAAAGGGAACGATGTCCTCATGCGCTCCGCAAGTCCACCTGTGAAACCGGCAAAGGGAGTTGGGGATCTCGGGTTCCCCCTTCCTGCCTGCTTCCCTCTCGCCCCCGGTGCCCTGAGCCCCTCCGCCCTCATCACCCCTCCCTCCCTTGCGGCTAATGGACCGGTTCTCTCCCTCTTCCGTCCACCCCCGTCGACTGCTCTCCTCTTCTGCTTCTGAGGGCGTTGTCATGTCGAGGAGCGAAAGATGGGGAGGACGACGAGAAACCGGCATGGTTAGGGAAGGAGTTATGGAGTCAAGAGGATGCGAGAACTGGGAAAATATTCCGTAAGGGGTGGGCGGCCAGTGAAGAAAATGCCGAAACGAGCGAAAACGTACAAGTCCGACATTACACCGAAGTGATAGCACGGAACGCTTATGGATATATTTCACGTAAATCGATTTATAAAATTACTCGATAAACTTCTAAAACCAGAAAAAAGTACATGCTTATGGTTTATTCCGTAACACTTGATTTTACTAACAGTTTGAGGAAAGGGGTGGTCTCCTTCCAATGAAATCGCTAAAAGCGAATTTATAACGATTGATTTTTATATTTAAAAGATAAGGGCAAAAAATTTTAATTTTACTTTATTGTTAAAAAGGGGAAGTATAGAATTAAGATTTGTGATGGACGTCACAACTTTTCAATCAGTTGAGCAGTACAATCTTACATCCGTATGAACTTCTACAAAAGTGAGCTTCGATGTTTGATTTGATTTCAAAAAATTCTTACCAAGAAATACGAGGATGTTCTAAAGTTTAAACGGCGAAGTGACAATGCAAACGGGAATATCTAAAATTATACACAGGAATTTGAACTTAAACTACAAATGTATGTCTTCAGTTATACATCGATAGTGACCAAACATTAAGCTTCTTCAAATAAGATCTGTACAGTGTTATAGTCAATTGGGTAGAGTTGGAGTTCTGACTGAAGGTATTGGGCTTGGATTGAGGAGAAGCCTAGGGGCAATCCCAGCTAGACCCAAGCTGTGTCATTTACTGGGAAATAGAAAACTTTGCGAACTGAATTCTCATAATTCAAACCAAGTAGCGGAATGAAATCCGTGAATTCATGAGTTCTCTTACAGATATGGGCATGAACACTTTGTCAAGAGCAAATTATTTACGCCCAGAGAATAGATTATTTTTATTTTCTGATCATTCCGATTTTCTCGCCATATATTAAAATTTAGCAAAAAGTTTTAAAAATCTCCTAAAATCAATAGGATATGTTTTTCCTGTGGCTTATTATATTATGTTTACTCTCAGATTTTCTCTGCTGAGAGGGTCAATGACTCGTATGAGGAAACGAGACGTTGATTCGTACGGCCGAAAACTGTTTTCCTCTTTTTATGAATATCGTATATTGCTGAGATCGAGTTGAAACAATACTTTTATTTCATGTCCTGTGAACAAAAATATTTTGACTGAAAAGTTACGATTCATAGTATTCTTATTGTCTCAGCGCCGTAGTAAATACAGTGCTCTCAAGATGCGGTGTTTACTGCTGTATCCCTGAGTGATAAAGCGTTAGCTCTTTTTTAGAATGAAACATACTCATTTAAAAAATTAAGGCCGATCAGCGACGCTTAATGCCATACTTCAGGCGTTTCGGTCAGCCCAGATCAAATTAAGGAGACGGACCCCAGGATTAAAAGAAAGATAAGAAGCAGTTGTGAGCAAGTGATTCTTCAAATTATAATAAGTCAGCAAGTGATTCTCCAAATTATAATAAGTGCTCAATTTCCGAGGAATGTGGTGAATGGTGTTAAATTTCCAAAGGGTGCGGTCAATGTATGGAGTGAAAAGTCTTTAAAAATTCAAGCTGGATCTCAAGAGTACATCTTCATACGACTTCCTTAACTCTGTTTTATAAATAATGTTCGCCTATAGAACTCAAATTTATCTAATATATTTCTCTTTGGGTCTTACAGAGGAACGGTCATGCCTTTAAGTTCCAAATTTTCCATAGACAGTATGGGAAGAGAAGGACTTTGCTAAACAGGAAAACCGAAAAATTCTCCTTTCCTTCTAGTAAACATTTATGAGTTGTGATCTAATAATTAGAGCCGACAATGAGGTCGGATGAGTTGGACGCACAAAAGGTGATTTATTTGTTTGAGTAACTATTTCCACATAGCAGGAAGCGTTCCTCAAACATTAAAGTGAAAAATATATTTGAACTTCTTAAATTTACTTTCGGCTCTTTTATTATTTCTGTATATTTAATATAGACTTAAGATAAGGTGTTATCATTAGCCTAAATTCATGTCAATAGTCAAGATAAGGTCTTATCTTGACTCTATTATGTGATAAAAATAATATTTGACTTAATAATCGCATGGAAAAGTGGCATACATTTTCATCTTTCTTGTAAGGTTCAACGACTTTTCGTTGAGTCAACCAAAGATTTGAATAGTTCATTGACGTGTTTTTTACTTTGGATATTTTAACTCCGCGATAAATTGTTTGTATTTCACTCGAAAATCTTCGAATGGGACTAAATGAAGCAAGCGCTTAAATGATATTTAACCTTTAGTTTAAACAAATAGCTTCTTTTGGTGCCAAAAACAATAACTGTACAATAAAATATTAAACTTAAGTACAACTGCCTCGTCGGTTCTAGAGTGCTTGATGCCCAGGAAAAATTCTGGATCTATCGAGAAAATTCTGTATCAAACACAATAAAATCCAATATCCTCGAAATTCCACCGATGATATGGAGGTGAGCAGGCAAACTTGTGTACGTATAAAAGTGTTATCTGCAGCACTTCGGAATAGTTCGATGAAAAAGAAGTTATTTTACGTAACGTGGGTTTGCTTTCTTTAAGCTTCTCTCGTGGAAAAATATAACTTAATAATGATAATGAAGCTACAAATCCTGTCACATCATTAATGCAGATGATTTAAAGAATTTTTTTTTCTTTTATCCGTTATTAAAAGAAATAAAAAACAAAAATCAGTTAGAGGAGACGTGCAGTAAGAACTATTTTGCTTAGAAAAAGACAACTGGTAACCCCCATTTGTCTCAAACGCACCAATTAAAATCAACGAATAATTTATAATCGTGCTTTTTCTCTCTTTAAACTTCTTATGTCTAACCACTTCGACGCACTTCATTCACAAATATTACGCAAAATTTATATTAGCAAGGCCCAAGAATCACTAAGAAAAGCCGAACTAGACATTATTTTGAATAAAGAGTCTCATTACCAATAACAAAAGACTTTGCAGTTGCGTTTACAAATGGCCTATACTAAAAAGCTTAAGCAATTGAGAAATAATCTCTAATGAGATAGTCTCTTCCAATTATGCATTTTATACATATGCAAATTGATAACGATTGCCTCATATCTAGTGCGTAGTGTCGTCATGCTAATACCTGCTGAATTAAAGACGTACCTTCCACTAGAACAAGCAGCCTACATGCTTGACTCATCCGACAACAAAACGCTTGAGTAGTAAATGAGGGGAGGGGTAGGTAACGGGAGGAAGTGAGAGGGGAGACGGCAGGGGAGAGGGCCTCGATTCCATCGGAAATCCTGACGTTGAAGAACACTCACTCACTGAGGAAGGAAGGCGACCACCGATAAGGACAAGGGAATGCGCCCTCGGAAGGAGTCGTCTGCCGGAGGCGCGCTTAATCACCGTCACAAACCCGAGACGCTTGATCAGAAATACGGAAAGAGTTTGTTACACTGGGAACACGCGCCGACGAGGTAGGGTAGTGACCTCAAGAAAACAGAGAACAGTTCAGTAAGCGAATATGTGTAAAGGGGAAAAAAACTATGCCGACAACAGAAAATCACAGCTTCCAATTAAACCAAAAATATGAAGTAGCTCTTAGGGGGAAAATTTGGCAAGTCATTATTCTAACAGGGGTTTTTTCCTTCGAATGGGTTTTAAATGAAATTAAACACCTAAGAACTACAGCTGTCAATCAAAGTTACCCTCTAGAATTGCAACCCATGAATCTTTTTATTGCAGTATGAGGAAATGGGGATGGGTCGTAGTTATGAATGTATCTTCCTCACTGCATATCCCAAATGCATCATTCTCATAGTCACGGAATTAACTTGGACATTCCTTGTTCACGACTTGCGAGGTTTCATCACCATGTTTCATGATTAGTTTAAGGACATGACTAGAGTGCAACATTGATTAACGAATGAGTTGAGAACTAGAATGTTTATTAATGTCGATATATGGTGAAAATACAAAAGGTACAGCAGCAAAGTCAATACAAGAAATAAATTTACATCCCACACATGCACAGTGAAACTGACTTACTGGGAACTGGGAAATTGGACGATACATTTTCGTTAAGAGACCTGGACAATGGTTATGAGATACGCATTCAAATCTCCAGGAACTTTCTGCATTTATAAAGCGTGATCTGCATAACAATTGATTCGTCGATTCACCGGAAATATCATTTGATCGATAATCACTCGACCAGCCATACCAAGAAAGTTTTCCAAGGAGAAACGTCACCCAAAATGAGTGAAGCTTCCGACCTCGCCAGCGCATTCCGTCGGAGGACACTGGTGGTACAAACCAAGGGGAACGACTGAGGAATAACCTTGATGCCATGCATGGATCAGTCTTTTGAGGATACCACGAATGATGACCCCTCAGCTGAACTTCTTGCACCGTTTATTCACTTCGATAAATTTTTCTGTTCATTATATAGTCAGTTTCCCCTTTGCGGAATACTGAAAATCAGTATCATTTTCTATGCAGTTATGTCAAGAAATACTTATAAGCCGTGTACTCATTTAGTCTCATACGAAGGAAGGATAGAACACGTATATCAGTCATAAGCACTGGAAACTTTAACGCCCGGATCAGTCTAATTTAAAACACTATAGCTTCTATAAGTAATACATTTTAAGACATTACATTCAATAACCATCGTGATTCTTCATCAGGAACTAATTACATCCCGGTTCACACAAAATGGTACAATTAAGGGTAAAAATAGTTAGTTTTATTTTAGACTAGGCGATAAATCATAAATGTTAATATCTATTAAACATATGCTCCAAAGCACGCTCCTCTCCCGATAATATGAAATGGGGATGCTGTCAAAAATATTAACTATGTCAATTAAGCAATGATCCAAATTCAAAGCACAGTAACTAACAGGTGTCACATCCTCAGGAAAATTACAGCGAAAAATTTATCCGCAGTCCCAGTCCAGGCAAATGTACTTCTAATTTAGAATTTTGCACATTGTGGTATTAAGGATTCAACATGAACTACTTAACAATAATGTAATCCAGTTCAGAGCAAAAAAGACATGAAATTCCGAGATCAAAAGAATAAAGTGACATGAATAAAATCGCCAAACTCCGATTGTGCACACAATAATCAAAATACATAAGACCGCGAAAAATGGAATGATTAATTCAAGTCATACGACACCGCGCACCCAACACACATCACACAGCAAGAAATCCGTCAACACTACCCTGAGGTCAAAGGGAATAAATGGGATGACAACTTCCTCCCTACCTTTATCTAGGGCGCACGCCCCTTCGTCCTGATGTCCTCTTTTCTCCCTCGTCAAGGGCACTACAAAAATCCGGCACTTCCTCACAGAAATAAAACGGTTCGTGTCCAACCACTCACTAAATAGTCATGCCAGCTTTCGTACAATGCAGAAGAAGAGGGTTAAATAAGACCCTCCAAGACAGTCTGCCGATCAGCTTTGTCCCTCTCCGTTTAACGGTTCAGCGGAACGAAAAGCCACTTCCCCCTTTCAAAGTCAGTCCACACCCACCGGCGCCGCCCGCACTACGACGACGACACGCTCTCCGACGACGAGCGGGAGACACAAGAGGGAAAGAAGGACTCACTGGCACGCAACTTGGAACGCCGCGTGCGCTCTTCTTCGCACACGAGCCGGCTGTGACGAATGATGAGGCCGTGCAATGCGACTGGGGCCCAAAGCGGGACCTACGGTGCCTTTTTATAACGATGGGTAGGGGAGGAGGAGGAGGAGGCCTCTCTCCCCTCGATTCCCCCCCCCCCTCACCATCCAAATACCTCTTCCCAGAGAACCCCTTTCGTTTATAAGAGTTGCGTGGAGGATAGGGAGGTAGGGGATCAGGAGGGATGGCACGAGGAGGCGATGGTGGGGGACGATATAGAGGGGTGGTGTTCGGGCGCGACAATTGACACTCGAAAAATCTTCCGCCCTTCCCACCCTTTTCCATTGCGTGGCGCTGCCATTGCTGCTTCCCTCCCCGACCTTGAACCATCCGGCTGCTACCGACGGCACCGCCCAGCCAATCGGAGGGGCTCCTTCTGGAAAGACGGAGTTCAGGTGGTCTTGTTAAAGATCAGCGGTCAGCAAGGAGCATCGCAGGTGGCAATGGAGGAGAAGGGCGGCAGACCCCAACCAGAGTTAGGAGGGACGCGCAACGATTCCTCAAGATTTGCGCTCACGATGAGTAAGTTGCCATTCTTTCTGAACAAGTAATGATCTCCGAGGATAAATTTTCGAAGGACTAAAGTCGCCAAATTGCTTTGGGAAACTCTGAAAACGACACGAGGCAGATTTGGATGGGCAGAAGGATGAAAGCCTAGGCAGGGTAATGAGAAAAACAAATAAAGACGAGACTGTAAATCTCTCAGGTTTCCAACCGAGTGATGGTAGTTTGTGGTACCGACTTTTCGATGGCGTAGTCTGCCGTCGTCCTAAGGCCATTAACCCTGAGGACGACGGCAGACTACGCCATCGAAACGTCGGTACCACAAACTATCATTACCCGGTTGTAAACCCGAGAGCTTTACATTCTAAGCATTCGCCGGAAAAGCCTTAAATCTTACAATACAAGACGAGTTAGATATGGTGGGAAAGGAAGCTGAAATCATGAGACAGCAAAATTGGCCCTGGACCCTAATATGCAGGGTCACGTTTTAAGTTTCTGAAATTTGGCTGAACGAAAAGAGAGTTTAGTTCACACTGGAGACTCTTCAGATACAAGAGAGTAGAATGATTAAAACATTAACTGGACGGAGAGGAAAATGAATGAGGAGGTAATAGATATGAATATAGGAAAGAAAGCTGATGGAACATACATACCCAACACGCCGATCCCTTAAGAGGTGGGTGCGGACAAAAAAACTTTAATCTCGGTGTTGCGCCGGTAAATCCGACTAAGCTTTAATAATTACCTCCACACTACCTGCATAATTTCCTTGCTTCTGTTATATTTAGTACAAGGGAGGAGAAAGGATTCACATGCACTCATGAATAGATTAGAACTGGCATGAGAAATTATAAAAATCGATCGAATCGGATTTATTGAGGGGTAATGACATGCTGAAGAGTTAGAGAAAATTAAGAATAGAATGATGTGAGGCAAAAGATACAAGGTTTAAAATAAATCGAGGTAAAATCGTTTGTTTTATGAGAGACACTTCAGAGAACAGCATAGGATCTCCCTGAAATAAGGAAACTATAGGCATGACTGTTAATGTACCGACCACTTATTCGGTGCAATACCCTCGATAATGATGACGATGGCAGTGTAAAAACTCAATTACTAATTACACTGTATTCAAGGCCCATCAATTGTTTCCACAGCTTGCGATCGTAGCTTTAGATTTTAGCATAAGATGTGAAGACGACTGTCTACTACATTCTTAAATATAGTGTGGAAGAACGAAATGTGGAGTTTAATATTATGTCATTAGGTACAAATGAATCTGAGAACAATATCACCACGGCTTTAAAAACTAAAACGTTCATAATGCAATGTGAGCTTGAACATTGACTAAAAAATAGAGGAACAATTGTCTTGAGTTATGGTGGAGTCTGGAAGAACGGAAGAAACAATAGAGTTAGTTCATTAATTGAAATGTATAATATTATCTGCGGTGGATCAAAACCCTTCCCTTTCTTCAAAGGCTTCACCACTAAATACAGGTAACAGGATTCATGTCATCAGTTACTTTGTAATCTATCGCCACCAATACTAACGCTACCTGTCTCATGAAAGATTCATACGCACATTACACTTCTATTTATCCAAAGCAAAGCACAAGCAAACATCTTTTACAGCTTTCAGTCAATAAATTGGAACTTAAGGGTGTTTCGTAGCTATCGAGCTCAGGGTTGTGAATGAAACCTCTTCCTTGTAATTACATGTGTGAATAGTGCAGTACAATCAAAACCGAGTGCTATAAACAAAAACTGCATCAATATTAACATACTTTCAATGCAATTAGGGTGTCCTCAAATTTACCTAAAGCGAATAGATATTTCAAAATTTTATTGTAATCCTAATACGTCCCAATAGGCTCTACTGATGAATCAGGTAGTTAAACGTAATCTTCGGGCCTCTCGCGTATATATTTTTACAAGACAGAATATGGGAAGTTCATGCTAAAGAAATTTTAAAAACACCCGAGATATCTTGCAAATAGACTGGAGAATATCTAAAGTGTGGAATGACCATAAATTCAGTACAAGTGCGTGACTGAATGGGAAATCCATCAATTCCCTGAAAGTCTCTGGGGCGGGGATTTCAACGCACGGGATATAAAAAGCAAAATACCATCTTAGAACTTAGCCATGTAAATCATACAGACTTGATATCTCGCCATTTTACTTAATCCAAACGCATTCATTCACTAAAGCCCTTCAAGCTGTTGAAAGGGAATGAACATACCGTAAAACTGGGGCTTTTGTGAATACTTTGTGACATTTGGGTATTACTAAATGACATTATTGCCCCACAACATTATTTTAGAGTTTCCGGGCCTTCCAAATTGGTTGAGGAAGGAGTATTTCGGCAGTGTGTTCCTGGATAGCTTCTCTCATTTGTTGATGACTCTCGGAAATAAATGCACAGATGTAGGAACAGTCCTGTTAAGCTATTTTAGATTAAGCGCACTGAATTATTTTCAGGAAAGTGTCGAAACTTTGTGCTGGTGAATGAAATGCTGAGCAGCTATGAATTTCAAAGTTAATTTATTTGGATAAATATTTTATTTTATAAAGTTCTCATTAAACCATTTTTCAGGCGGATATGTACAGTTTCTTCCGCTACTCACGTAGTAAGTTTCTGACAGAGCTTAATCTATTCAATAGACCTCAATATACTCTCAGGTTATCCAATAACTCTCTTGAAGCAAAACAGTTGCATCGATACGAGTCACAGTTGGGGAGGCTACTTCTTTTTAGAGGCTTCTCTACAGATATAGCTCTTGAACGCCAACGAGCAAAACTATATCAAACCTCAACGATTTCAAATTCCTAGACGCCACGGATTAGAACATTCCCCGCTACATGATCGATAATATACGCTTTTCTTTTCTGGTGCTTCTTCATTCCAAAATATTCTCCATTCCATTATAGATATTGACAGTGTGAGGACTCCAAGTGAGGGTGTTAAGAAAAGAATACCGGAGAGTCTGATATGATCTGTATCACTGTGTGGTACAGAGACATGGACATTGAGGAAAGAAGACAGACTAGAAAGAAAACCTCCGAGACGTGGTGGTGAAAGAAGATGGAAAAGGAATGATTAGCGTAGATGAGCACAAAACTAGAGATGCAAGAATGAGCAGGTAGATTAGGAGAGGAGGTCCTTGAAAAAGGAGGACGAAATAGGCAGAGGCAGATAGGAGAAGGCTACAAGGAGCGATGGGATGATGAAGGCAGCGATACAATTGAAGGTTGCAAGATAGCCGGGGAAGGGAAAACAAGAATAGACTTTCTACATGAAAAAAGAAGATGCAAAAATGAGGAAAGAGAAATAATCAGATAGTATTAAGTGTTACACATATTCGGATGCAAGAATGGAGGATAAGATGGCAGTAGTTTTCCGGACAGACAAAACTATTTTAATTGTTAGACTACTTATAATAAAAGGTCATTTTCCATTTCTGATTGTTTGAAGTAGCAACGTTGATAATAGAGCCGCAGTTTTCTCACACAGCGAGGTACAGTAAAAGCTTCTGACAAAGGGTTGCTCACCAGGGGTTGCAAGCTAATCTCCAAATCTGATTTAAATTTAGGTACTGCTGCTATCATTAACGGCTCACAATCATAGAGAAGAAAGCGCTGTAAACATATCTTTGAAAACCGTTCATTGGGTCCTAACATGGGGATATTAATGTTGGCATATGTCACTCGTGATGAAAATCAAATCCCTCCTCGCATCTTCTTCAGGATTACTCTTTCCTTTCTCCATCGATAGTAATCCGGCCACATAAGCGTCAAAATCTTATCACGCGGTTTAATACACTTATTTCATTCTATTTCTTATTTCAAAATTGTATGTGAGATCACTGGATACTTTCCCGTTTCGGCTACTATTAGCTATCGTCTGCCATTGCGGAGTTGCGGAAGTTGAGGCTGAACTTCAAAACCTCGTAATTCAGGCACAGAGCCAATCGTGCAATAGATCCCATTATAGAACAGATCTGTAATTCACCGCCAACCTTATGCTACTAGAGTTTTATTTATTAATTCCTAGAATTTGACTGTTTGAATGACACTAGATAATGAGTCCCAAGATGCACTTGAAAACGTCAGCGTTATTGAAGAGGAGCTCGATTGCGGTGCAAGAACTCGTTTAATCTTAAATTCACGAGACCACTGTCAGTGTTTTAATGCATGTTCAATCTAAGTTAGTGAACCTGAACAACTTACCTCCTCTCATAGGAAGCTTGTAGTCTATGATTCAATGATTCAGGGACTCAAAGATTTAAGAAGACTAATACAATATAGCTGGGATAAGATTTCATTTTCAAAACTTCGACTGAATTTTCTTGAATCAATTTACGAAAAGAGTCAGTTCAACGGTCTATAAATAGAAAGGCATATTTTCCCATAGTCTCCTGCTTATTTTTCTCGTTTGCCTTCCCGTCGTAAAAATAATCCTCCTCGTAACGGTGCAATGTACAAATAGCATCTCATTCTCAAAACTGCTTATTTAGTCGCGGCGTTCAAGACAGCACTGTTCAGATAAGGACCAGATGATTTAGTGGAAGCACGATCTCACGGTAAGAAACGTGGAGGGTCAGAATTTAGAGATTAGGCAACGCCCGCAGAGGAAAGATAACGATAAGTCGCTCACGCCTCAGGGGTCAACGCCACCGCCACACTATTGACGCCAAAGAGGCTTAGTTACTATCGTTCTGGGTGCATTTGTCAAACAGTTATGTATGCTAACGGCATTATCTTAATCATCATTAGCAGTCATAAGCACTACCATTGGATAGCTGCTGATATCCACTCCATTTTTAGGAGTTTAACTCTCAATTCATTCTTTTTGACAACCGTTATTGTTTGCTTTAAGTAAACATTCTATTATTGGTCCTCCTCCGTGATATTTTCCATTGGTTGCTCCTTCGATCAAACTATCCGGAATCTGTTATTTATGACACTGTACCGTTAGTGAGTATCTCAATTTCCTAGAATTTTCATCAAGTATCATTTCTTCCAAGCTCTTCAAAAGATACTGTTTCAGTGACTCTTTCCATTTGATTTTCATCGTTCAATGATAACGCCGCGCCGCTCCTCCATTGTTTTCCACCTGCAATATTTTACTTCTAGTACCGTCTTCCCTTCTATAAAAAAATCACACTCCGCACACGAGTTTCAACTAAGTGCTGCCTTACTTTCAAGCTTGTGCAGCTGTCTGATATCCTAATATAATACCATTTCAGCTTGTGTCCCTTCTTTCACAATATCTTTCTTTCTGTCCTCGGTACCTACCACAGAACCACTTACTAAAACCAGAAGTTCCGTTTGATTGGTACAGGGAGAGACTAAAGTATTTACCCTAAACATATGCGAAATTTAAAATGAGCGGCCTGTACTTTTTCCCATGACGCCAATGGTGTCCCATAAATATCTGGAGCTCATAAAACCTTACACTGTGGGCTTACCTTGGCGCACCCTAAATGATTTCACCGGATGTAGATCCGAGGTCTTGGATGTTTAGCACAACGCTCAATTCTCTGGGCTACCAGGCAGTTACGGGAACATTTACTACTCGCAGGAAAAAAAAGTCGCATTGCAATAAATCATACGCACACTTTGTTCACATTCTATAATCATCAAGACAAGATTTTTTATATTTCTACACAGTATTTTCACCATATACTCAGCCTAATCTCAACTCTAACTCAGCCATAAGTTTTGACATGTATTCATTAGAAGCATCAGGGGAAGTACTTCTCACTTTGAACTTATGTTCAAACTGAAGCCTGAATGATTACATGCATTGATTGCGCAAGGGATAGCAAACTTTTCGTTTAAGGCCATAGGATTATGCTTTCCAAAGCATTTACGAAACATATACAGCAGAGGATAGGATTTATGAGCAAATTTCTATCAAAATATAATACGTTGTCGAATAGGGCATTAGCATAAGACTTACTAATAAGAAGTGCCTTATAACAACAGGTTGACGATGATTTTTCTTCACTCCAAGGACAGTTCTCCCCCCAGCCCTCAATGCTTGTTTGTTCATGCCAAATAAATGATCTTACTACTCCCAGAATTATGGATATCAGCGGAGTGTATATCATTGCTTTATCTATAACAAAGTCTTCAACATCTCAGGCGGATGTGGAAAGCTGACACTTGTCAATTTATACGGAAGTGAGGGGGCAATAATACTTATGCCTATCGCCAATCGATTCCGTTACATTTACGCAGAGAAGAAAATTACTCGCGCCTCGAGCGATACTTTCGAGGCAGGAGTAATTGATGTAGCATCTTAACGTTTCTGTATAAAGAGAACTTGGTTTAAGTTTCTTTTCTCCAAATGCTCCGTATTTTCTGACAATCAACTTGAGCGGGAGTCACCCGAGGGGAAACATACAAAAGAATAAAGCAACATTTGAACAAATGGATTGATTTGATTAACGAAAGTATTATTTTACTGCGAATTTTGCATATCTATATTCTTTCTAAGCAGGAGACTTCCGTGATAATTTGACAACTCGAAAATTGTGAGAGCATCTGCTTCCTTCAAAGTCTCTCTGAAATGAACGGTGAGGTACGACTCTAGGGTAGCTAAATAGGAACAACCACTCGACGAGTTAACAAGGGATCTGGACTTCCAACCCATGCCAGCCGAATGATTCTTTTACTGTGAATTAAATATTTTCTCAATCTCCACAATGCCATATATATTCTTCAACTCGCAAGGGAGATACCACTTCAACGGTCTCCACCCCAAACTGTGATTGTTTCCAGTCTCATTCACAATACAGATATTCGCAAGGGGTGGACGAGACGTTAGGGTGGCCCAAAAGAGCGTCTTTCCTCCGCGAGTGACCTTGAGGCGCGCAGCAACCACACCCATCGGACCAACCTCCCACCCGCGGACCCCGCCCCTTCAAGACGCTTCCCCCCCGACAACAACACCCCCATTTGCTTGCCAGCTTCCCCTTCAGACCACCAACTCTCCCTCAGTCTGCTTCTTCCCCTCCGCTATTTCCCCCTGCTTCTTTCACCTCCGTTAAAACGGACGAGCGAAGACACCGGATATTTTCCTATAATCTCCTGCGCCACGATGAATGACCATTAAGTCAAAGATTATTCAATTCACTCTAATCTGCATTGCAGACCTTATGTGAACTTTCAAAACGCAAGCAAACGTCGAGGCATTCACGAAACGTGGAATTTCCTAATTACCACGCATAAAATGTTCACATGACGTAAATTGGAAACGATGACTAGGGAACTCAAAGAGGTATGAAGCCGAGAATCAGAAAATAGTTAAAACTGAACTCAACCATTGTCTGCCCCAACCTTGTTTCCTTGATAAATTTCAGAATACCCACCCGACACACCAGGACTCACTCATTGCTCCATATCCCTACTCCCAGATTATTACTTACAAAGCGCTCCCTCATTTTTCGCCTCTCTTTTCTGGTAAATTCCCTTCTTTCGAGAACATCGACCCTTTCACCTTATCTTCCAACGTCTTCGCGAACCTAGCCATATGTCATATCCCAATGAAAGTAAAATTTACCATCTCCCCATGTCGGATAATTATTTGTTACCTTTTTCTTGTTGTTTTTATTTTTGTGTCCTTTTTTTGTTTGTCATGCGTTCACTATAAATTGGCTTCAAGGGGCATGTCCTCTTTTTCTCAGGTAAATTAATAAATAAACAAACCAGCATCTCACAAAAAAATAATTTGAACACGTAAATGAATACATCTAATATTGAAAAGATACCGATTGCAGCCAGGGCGTTGATAAGTCATTGAAAATGTCATATGATAGGCTATACAATGACTAAATTGGAAGAAGAATCGAGATAGAACAACCAACGGCCTGACACTCTGGGTACACATGCTTCCGCTTGATCATCGAAGAAAAGCTTATTGTTAGTGGAGAACGACTGGAATTCAGATGAGTGATTTTCCAATTCGCCCCGGAGCTGCTGCCTCAATCTACAAAAGGTAGAAAGAAAGTGCGAAATGCCCATAGCAGTCGAAGCATGCAAAACAGAAATGCTATAAAAACTAGATTCTTAATAATTTCATTGCATTAATTTCGTTGCATTTCTCTGAATTTTTCAGAGTCACTTTCCCTTTTTTCTCCAAATCCTACTCCTCTGACTCCCCCCTTTCACCTTGTAATTCCCCCTCTACCCTCCTCTCTGCATCTATGTACGTACCAATATATACTCGTTCGAGAAATTGCACAACTGCCTTGATAATAACTATGAAATTCAAAACTTTGTTGAAAACTACATTATCTCTTATAACAGAAATAGCAATTACTATTTAGAAATTTCATAAATAGAATTGCCAACGAGTGGATGGAAGGACAACGAAGGCCCACTACTCATTTTTATTTCTTGTTGTAATGCATTATTTACCAATGAGCAACACACAATAATAAGTGGATCCGTAGCAAACTCGAAGAGCTCATGTTCGCTTAATAGCCTGGAGAGTACCCAAAATCTGACCTGCGATCACGCCTTCATATTTCTAATTGCGAATGAAGTGCGCACGCGAAAGTCAATTCAAACAAACTCGTACAAAAGAAATCAAGTCAAAGCTGATGCATCCTGATTCGCATTCTACGATTCAATCGTCAATCTCCGCGGCTATTTTCCAATCATCGACGCTCTCCACTACACTTCAGAATAAGTAGAGCTCGATGAAGAAGAAATATATTAGTCTACGGACGGCCGTTGGACGATGGGAAGAATAAACAAAGAATGGTACGCGTGGGAAGGGACCATCTCGCAGTTGATTGAATTACGGCTCACTATGGCGTGTCGGGGATAAAATATCCAATTAGAAAGGAATGAGAGCGTTTAAAGTTTCATTCAAGCGCATTCGAGCATATCCGACGTTGATTTCGTCACGCACAGTGTTTCGCAATCCAATTGACCTTAGGATACTTCAGCCGATTTTCAAAGAAGATCCTCGCCGCCAATTTGGATTTGCAAAAGTCTGGAGAGCCAGAGCGTGAAAATTCTATGGCCGGGTTTTGGATGTTTTAGGTAATTCTTGGAGGCAAAGGATCACATGTCATAGGCCGATATACGTTAATAACGAACACTAGGTACAACCGCTGGCAATCAATCATGAACTGATAACGTTTTTATGACCCGATGAAGGTTGCAGATACAACATGTCAGTTTTATATTTGTGATAGGTAAAACCAATGCTGGTTCCGCTGGGATCAGCCAATACACGCGGATAAAGGAAATAACACGTGCATGAATTAGAAAAATGGTGAATTATAATAAAAAATAATAGAACATGAAGATAACTTACTTGAGGATATTTCAGTATTAACACTATTATTTAACGACGGCTATAGAAAGTAAGAGGCCCGTCAAGGAAAGTCTCAGGACTCCTGAGGAAAAACTCGAATGAACATAGAAGAACTTGGAAAAATCCAGGAGATTGAAAATTTTAAATGTTATAGAGTCAACAACTTATCATTGCTTCTTTAAATTTCCCATCAATATGTTTCGAGGTTTGGCGCCGAAATTCCGAAATTATTGGGAACGAATGAAGAGGAATGAAAGCAGTCAGAATAAAAATATGATTAGAGTCAGCAGAAAATTAGAGGACTATAGAATCAACGCTTGATCGGGTATATATTTAACGACTCTCAGCGGGATTAACACCTTAAAATTCAAACTTAAAACGAAAAAAACATCAGGTGAAGAGATTACTCGAAAGATACATACATACATCCAATCACGCCGTTCCCTTCCGGGGTAGGCAGTCACCAGGTTTCACTCATAAATACTTATTTGTACACCTAACTCTGCTTCAATAATTTCCTCCATACTTACCTATCCTTGTAAACCTCTTTAGTTTCATTTACCCCCATACACTGCTTAATACACGCTCTCCTGTTTTTATGACTCCTAATATTCCTCCTTCTAAGAATTTCCTCAACCACATTCAACCACAACTTTCTCAGCCTACCTCTACCTCTCGCACCATTCATTTTACTCTTGTATATCTGTTTCGATATTCGACTCTCATCCATTCTCTCAACATGGCCAAACCAACGAAGCACACTCCTTTCATATATGTCCATTACTGGAGCATCTAACCCACATTCATTTATTACCCACTAATTCCTCACCCTATCCATCCTACTTTTGCCGCAAACACTCCTCAGATAACTCATACCCACGGCGTTTAGTCTACTCTTATGTCTATCCGGACATACCCATGTATCACTTCCATACAACAAAGTGGGGAGAAGTACACTTTTGTACAGGGCGATTTTCGCTTCCTTAGACAGGCACTCATTCCTTGATTTGCTCCACATGCTACCGACCACTTTCCTTCCAGCATTCGCACGTCTCTTTATCTCCTCATCTATCCGTCCATATTTCGCAAACATCTTACCTAAGTACATAAAATAATCCACTTGTTCAATTACTTCACCATTCGCCCTCATCACACAGTTATTCTCCCCATTCTCCTTATCAAAAACTACTACTTTAGTCATGCACGCATTTACCCTCAATTGCATTCTCTCTGTTGATTCACAAAACTTATCTAGCAGCTTCTGCAATCCCTGTTGGCTCTCTGAGTTCAAAAATGCATCATCCGCATATAATAGAACTCGCACGTTTACATTTCCAATCAGAACACCGTCATTTTCACTACATGAATCTCTAACACATTGATCCATATATACATTAAACAGCCATGGTGACATTACGCACCCTTGCTTTACGCCCTGTTTTATTGCAAACCAATCACTCAGAACACCGTTCACTCCCACACTTGCCTTACTATTATCATACATCGCCATCATTGACCCGGTGAGTCAGTATATACCTCCTAGTGGTGGGTCGCGGGCAACGGTATTCTGGCTCTCAAGGTAGTCCTTTCAGAAGGTATCCTAGCTTGAATAGAATAGTAAAAGCAGGCCTAGGATATTGCTATGCTTTGGTTTCTCTTGTGGCATACTGGCGAAAATGTGCCAAAACTGCCGGTATGTGTGCCGTGTGTGCCGGTATGTGTGCGGTAAAAAATGTGCCGGTAGAGCGCCGTAACCGTTAGCAGGGAAAGCTGCACATGGTGCGGGTACTGCAAAGACTGGTAACCTTGCACACTCTATTACAACTTATTCATAAAAGCCACAAAGTAGCCTCGGACAGCCGAAGCCACGATGGGCGGCGGAAGATGAATAATGCTCGAAAGATCAATATAATAAAATGAACTCGGAAACAAAAACTGCAAAGAGTAAGCTACCAGGTGAAAAAATATGAATACGGCATAGCATTGAATTATTCGACGATAACTTCAAAAACTAAAGCGAAAAGGTCCGCCGGAGTTCAGATCACAGCTCCGGGGATTTTTAGGGATAATAAAATCACATGAAGCAGTAGCTGAAATCAGAAATTGAATTATATACTCAAGAATTAAATGAGTTCGGCTCGATAGCTTGTAGGAGACAATTACGGCAGGAAGAGTGAAAAAGACAAGCAAATTGAGCAAATAAACTATTTCAATGTGGCTCTATTACGAACTAAGATAAGTCACAAGAATAAGCGAAGGTAAAGACATGGAGGGATTAGCTGATAAAGCTCCAGGTTGTGTTTTGTCAATCCTCGTATTGATGAAAATTGATGACGATCACCAGCGAAGTAAATTTTTTCATTATAACGAATTAGTATCCTTTGGTAGAACCGAAAGAATGATCCTCTACAAATTATACATGACTCGCTTTTCTTTGAACGAAATAAACTATAAAGGAAAAATATTCAGATACTTTGATTACAATACAAGATATATTTATAATTAGCACACAGAATACTATAGACTAGTTTCATTCACCACACATCGCAGGGCTTAAGGTAAGGAGATCTCGAAATATATTAGAATGAAGCGTGTTCAAAGTTACAGGGAGAATTAAGAAAATATTTTCCATGAAAAATTCCACCTAATGCATGATCATGAACACGCGTAACATCGGTATCGGCTAAAACTAATTTCGCATAAGCTGATTAAAAAATTGCTGAAAACAATCAGTAGGAGGTAATGGAGGTATGTTAATCAGGGAAAATCAAAGCAAATTTCAATCCTGCAGTAGACCTGTACCGCAATATTATATAATAGTCATTACCAACTGTTAATATACCTATGGACGTACGCACATCAGCTTTAGAATCGTATAGAGTACCTTTCTCCCATTCCAAAAGTTCGATTTTACTCAATCAATGATATGCAATTTCCAAGTATCACAGCTGTCCGTTCAATAACAGCGATTAGTGAACGACATGTATAGCTCCCGCATAGTTCCAGCCGAGAACAGCAGGATCGAATCAACTCAACGCGAGATGATTTCAATTATGAACATTGACTGTTTTCTTAGCCAATTACTTCCACTGTGTGAACGAATGGGTACATGGATAAAGAGAAATACGTACAAATAAGTACTAGATTTGATCACCACCGCAACACACGGAGAACTTGGAAACGGCGGCCTCTAAAATACAAAATCTTGAACGATGGTAAAATATGAGACTGACAGCCATTTACGAATATTCATCGAGACACAAATATGTTGAACCATTCGTGATGCTGTGTGGGCCTAATTCACTATTCCGGCTATCGGGCCGGAATGGACACGTTTGAGATTTGTATACGAACTGATAAGGAATTGAAAAACTTTTCATAACATGATGTCTTCCCATACTTTTTTACGCTTCCGATTGATAATCTTGAAATTAGCGTATTAAACTAATGAATTAGGTTTTTTAAATACTAAATTATTACGAAGCACTGGATATTGTAAATCAACTATTCGCAAATTAACTGCATCACTAAATAGTTAGAATCTACAAAGAAGCCAATCATAATACGTTAAATGGTGCATTTTTAATTGATTCAGTCGATGATTTTTTACTATTATTTGGCTATTACATAAGCGATTCAGGCTTCCACAAAAGTCATAGAGTGAGAAGTGTGTCCAGCAAGCAATAATTTCTGACCAACCAAGGCCTATGACATCAGCCAGTAATAATGCCCTGACCACGTCATCATTCGTTCAACTCATGAACACAATACAACTACAAATACTCTGCCCATGCTTTGCATATGCGATGATAACTCTAGCCTCAGTTTTCCAATACAGCTCAATGATTAAAACAAGAAAGATAAAACTTCCCTGGCATTCAAAGGTTAATCCAACAAACCTTTCTTTCGAGGTTAAGGTCAGAAAGAAACATTGAAACACTTAGTTGCGGCAATCGAAAAGAGAAATCGCCCCACCAAGATCATCTTCATTGCGTAACGACGTGTTCGAGTGAATTATGTCCGCCCATCTCCTCCTACCGGCTATTCTTCCGCACGCGACCCAACTACCCGCTGCTCCAAGGCAAGAGCCAACTAAATGATTCACCGAGGATAGGAGATCCACAAGGTAAACCGAGAGACGCGATTGGATTGGCAAAGGAGCTCAAGCCACATAACGGAATATGGGATTGTTTGAAATTTCAAAACTCGATTATCTGCTACACCGTTTTCATACCATTACCTTTACAAGGAAAACAACATCGATATATGCCTTACAGCACATCGAATTCCGGTATTTTCATTTCATCATATCGAGCGAATAAGGAGATAAGAGAGGAGAGCGAAGGAGAAAAAGTCAAACCTAATGCATTTGATACCTAAATTCGTTGATAGATAACATTCAGCACAGTTCAGAAAATACTCAGTGGGAACTTATGCAAAACCTACGAATGATGAAAAAAGCGAAGAATCTAAAGCCAAATAATAAAAACCTGCATTTTGAAAGTTTATTTTAAGAAAACAGGAGAAGATAATACAAGCTAACACAGCAAGGATATAAATAAATGCTCACGGCGATGTTATTCACCACCTTGGGGAAAAAATTCTTGGTCCCAACCTACATCCCCACGTCACAAAAGGACAGTAAATGGACAGCTTGAAATCTGTGCTCGATAAACTCTTCCCTTAAACTATATTCCATCGCAGCTAATGTAACATGAAATACTAAAGGAGCGAAGAGAATCCCCACAATAGGTTTATCCCTAATGTGTTCTAAATCCCCAGCCTCAGACGGATTTTACAACGAATTTTACAAAATGCAGGCTAAGTAGGAGTTGCAGGGGCAATTACATTAAGCATTATGAGCTGCATCCGAGGATATCTAGGCTATTTCTGGAATTTACGCATAAACTTCTCTCGATTCACTATCGACAGTTATTTATCCCAAAACCATTTTGCAGAAGCTACCCAATAAAGTTTATTTTCAGCTAGCCGCTTTGTTCCTTCATATGTGGTGATTCTAACATCTCTGTAATCAAATCAAAATACGATACGAATAAGGTCTTTAAATTCTGAAGGATTTCCGGGTAAAGGATATATTCAAATTACACGTGACTCTTCAGAAAAGTGGGCGAGTTTGCAAACAACCAAAGCATGCAACATGGTCACAAGAGCTAAATGCAACATTTGACGCTTTTTAGTAATAAAATTGTAGCAGAAGTTTGTTTTCTCAAATCAGAATAGTAACGATAATAGTAAGTTAAATAAGAAAATTTGGTGTAAACAATAGATAAATAGCAAGGTATTTAATTATTACGATATTTAAATGGCAAATACAAAGGAAACAAGAGAGTAAATTGCGTCCTTGGGACAATTTCCAAATTGAGTATGGTGAGTAGTAACATTGTATGGAACATTGATAACTTCGCGCCATTCACAAGACTTTTTCATTCAACGCTCAGCTCCATCGTAACAAAGAAAAGAAAAATATATTACCCTTTAATAGAGCTAAAAAAACAGTAAGTGTTTTCACGCTGATCTACTAAATTCGGATTGGAAAGTAAGATGTTTACATTTTCCAATTTATCCGTCTTCGATTTTATTATATTTAAAACAGAGGGTGAACACCAGTTTGATTAATGCTTGTCAAAAAAGCATTAAAACCAGCCTTGTGCGAACAAGTGATAAATGACGGCCGCAGCAATAATATCCGTAAGGAAACGTATTAGCAAGGAAAAGTAAAGTAAAATTATTTATTTCAACAACAACAACTTGAAACGTTGAATTTACATTTCACCCACATGAAAGCTAGGTTGCCTCTAAGGAATACATGAGCTGAGGTAGCCCTCATCAAAAACATATACATTGCCAACGTATAACATGATATGGAACATAATATTTAACATAATCATCTTAAGCTTCAAAAAATAATTGAATAAATAATACAATTTTGATAGAGCCATTAACTTTACAAAGTAGGACTAAGTTTAAGAAAACAATAGTATATAATATTTTAGAAAAATCTAACCATATCTCCCTCAGCCGATATCCAAAACTTGGCCTGTAGAAATACTTGACAACTTTTCGCATTTTTTATAGTATAAGGCAACATGTTATAAACTTTTCGACCCATATAAATAAAGGATCACTTGGAATGGTTAAGATTGACTTGGTTAATTGAACATTCCCCTTCACTTCACACAAAGGTCACTTCAAGGGTTCGAATTAGTCCATCTCTTCTCGGGCATGATTATTTGCAACAAGTAGGCCAGTGTAATCAAATCTCAGGAGTTGGACCATTCCACATCTATAACTTGAGCTACGACTCATAGAATTTAGGCATGAAAATATTTTGGCAAAACTCGCACGCTGACGACGCAGTCCGTGTAGTGGAAGGAGACTTTCGATTGGGTCAACGCAAAGCGACACGGTGACTGCCTACTAAGCGCCTCGTCGTGGGCATGCGGACATGGCGTCACGGGCCCACGTCAGTGTAGACGCCGCCGCCGAACATCACGAAGGCTGAGGAGGGACCTAGACCACTGCACTTCTCGTATAATGTAAACTGACCTCTTCTTCCTCTCACCCCACTTCGTCTTATGCCCACCGCGGTCGGCAGCGCCTACATATCCTCGTGGTGACTTACGGTTCGCTTGGAGCGTGCCCGGAATGCAGGAGCGACCGCGGCGGCCCCGACTAGTGGGGCTGGCTCATTATCCAAGACGGCCCCAGCACAGCGGTTCGGCTCCGTGACTCACTCCGAAATTTTCCTCGTATCGTCGACGAGCCACGATTCGTAATGGAAAATAACCCACGATGTCGATGAAATTCCGGCGATCAAGATAACGTTCCAGTGATCCCTATTTATTTCCTCGTCGGCTGGTGATTACACGCGCATCGAGGAAACCCGAATTCGCCCTAATTGAATAAAGAAGCATGAGTAAACAGGAAATATCGGTTGGTTTCTTTGCCTCCACAAAATCGCTAATCTAAGCATGACTTTTGCGTTCGGATTCAATAAAATAATACTTATTAAGTACTCCTAACTCCCCGAACCTCAAAGAAGTTTAAGTGATTGCTTTTAATTTTTTTCCGAAGAGAATTTGCGAGCTTTCAGGCATGAAATTACACAAATGTACGGAATAAAGTTAACATGTTACCGACTATTTATTTTATTATTAGACTTAGAATTAATTTTTTCTTGGGTTTTCAATTTCAGCCACTGAAATTATGCTATCGAATGAGGAAAAGATAACCTAAAAAATTTGGCTCGATTTATTAACATTTAGAGGTCGCTTAAGAGGCATAAATGCAATGATGTTCGATGTTTCCGAATGGAGGAGCGAAAATATCATATCTAGGGGTAACATGCCAAGTTGAAGGCCATATAGGACCAAAATTAACTCAATTTTGACGTAAGTACAACCTGTGTCGTACGCCCCACAAACTACGCCGCATCGGGTGCGCGAGGGCCACATTACCAGTTAGCTGACTCCTTCTGCACCCTCCATAGTCTTACGCCTCCTCGTGCCTTCCTGAGCTAGAATTGAGGAAGCAATTTCCCCTGCTTAGTAATTGCAGACTGCTAGTGACACACAAAAATTTACAACCTTCACAGGACTCTGATTACAATAATAATAGAGTAGTCCGATTTTGAACAGAGGGTAAGTAAGATCCGGAGTCAACTTTCTTCTCTTATGTGTATTAACAACGAATAAAGTTTCAACGTTAACTTCTAGTGCACGTAAAAATCGGCGTCCCTAGAAATTCAACCGACTCTGTCCCTAAAAATAAGTTGTCATTGATTCATGAAAGGCTATAAATGTTCCATCATCACCACATAATCCTAAAACAAAACAGTGCCAGCAAGTTCAAAAACAACGATAAGGTTTGTCGCCCCACCCTATACTGATAAGCCCAGAATTCTTGGCCTTCACGAAATGAAGAAGAGGAAATTGCAGCGCCTTACGGTGAGTCGATGATCCTTAAGAAAAACGCCTGTCCCTTCTTCAAACGACAATGGAAAAATGGTGAGGAATTCATAGAAAAAGAAACTGCCGATTGTTTGATAATGCAACCATAAAAATGAAGCGGACAAGAAGTCCTAAAAATTTCACAGGCAACCGGGACGCCCAAGCCAAAGCGATATTCTAATTTAAAAATGGAGTTTTAGAAAATAGCTACTTCTAGCGGAAAGGGAAAGCGAGAGACTTCTAGCTGTGAATATTTTCTTGGTATGTATTTTTCATGGCACCAGGCCACTGACGCTCCAGGGGCACCAAAAATTATTAGGAGCTTATTACTCGATTAACAGAGGGTAGGAGCGTTGACGGTGCAACGAAAATCATTGTGCTGGAAGAAATTGAGCGGGAACTAGCATGAATAAAGCGAGCGATGGTCGGCAATTTGGCTATGACAATTTAAGTACATTAAAAAAATAAACTGCTATGCAGCTTCAACAACAAAGAGGGCATACTTACCCTCCGACACAACTACCGCAGAAATTAGAAGTGTACAATAGGTTTGTGTTGGCAGATTTTGTCAAGACAGTCAGTCTTTTTTTCGAATATTTAACTCTCCAAATGATTTTATGGAAAAAGATCCGCGAACGTGGCTCAAAAACAGCCACTAAAAAAAAGAAGTCAAAATAACATCAAGGCTTTACGCATGGCAAATGATCATGCCGAACGCACTGTGTAGTTGATGCAAACTTATAACTAGAGCATTACATATATAAAAGCGTGTTTCAACAATGAACTTCTCGGCACTGCTCCCTATCAAAAAATTATTTAAGACTTGCGTTAGTCCACCAGTTAAAGAGCTATACTTCCTGGATTTGTGGAAATAGTGAAGGAGTTTTCGCAGTGTGTTGTCATACTTTTATAATGGAATTCTTTCATATAAAAAACTGCAAGTCATTCCTTGAATCGCGCAGGTCTGATGCACTAATTCGCCAGTTTGAAAAGTATTTTTTTAAATGTTATGCGATTTTTCTTATATTTTAAGACAAATAAATAAAAGTACGGGTCTCTTAAACTCTGCTGGATTCAATTATGCGGCTGATACCGACTGGGATCGAGGAATGTTAGGTTCACACCGTGTGCAGTACGCCTGACGCATCGCACGAAAGAATACTTTTCCCGGTAGATGATTTCTTAAACATGCGTAAAATAGAGCTAAAAGTTGATCTGTGAGAATTGGAACTTTATGTGAGCCAATAGCAGTCTGTAAGTGTAACCTAATGCAAATTGCTCCCCCCACTAGCGTAGGAAGGCACAAGGTGGGTGTAGGACTGTATAAGGCACCCGAGGAATCAGCTGACCGGCATTGCCGCCCGCACACACCCAGCGCGGCGTTGTGTGCGGTACGCGCTCATGAAAAATGAAATGCGCTCATGAAATATTTCACTCATGAAAAACGGTTGTACAAATGTCAAAATGGAGTGAATTATGGGCCTATCAATACTACAACGTGACGCGCTACCCCTAGATTTGATGTTTTTCTCCTCCAACCGAAAAAAATTGATCGTCATTGCATTTATGCCTCTTGAGCGACCACTAAATGTTGACTAATCTAGCCGAAGTTTTGAGGATATTCTTTCTTCACCCGATAGCATAACTTGAGAGGTTGAAATTGAAAATCCGAGAAAAAGCCATGCCCTACTGTTACCGTATCAAATATTCCCTAATAACTGCCATTTGGCCTGATTCTCTCGAAATGGAATAATATTTCACATTGGATCAATACAATAATCTGATACGACGCTGTTTTTCCAGTACATGTTCGTCATATACAGCGGATATTGCTTCAAATAGAGACAGACAAATTAAAAATGAAACCTTTGAGGAAAAATGATCAAACCTACTGTGAAATATAACATGAAAAATACAATTTAGATACAAAGCAGTTGGAAATGAAGGAATCCTGACTAGAAATTTTTTAAAATCTTTTTCATGAAGCAGACATAAATAAGAATGAATCCGGATAGAGTAGAGAAAACACCACTGGTGTAATATGACGCATAATTCAGAAAAAATCAGGAATAATAAGCTATTTTCACAACAAAATAAAGGGACATATACAAAGGGCATTGGGTCAATTGTCTGATTAGTTTGGAATTGGAATCACTACACTCCTTCCGAACACCAGCCGCCATCGACTGATTTTAGGATAAACAAAAATAGGGCAGAATGACAAAGTAGTTACTCTTTCATTAAGTTTGATAAAAAGAGGATTTTAAATTCTCCAGCATGAGACATTTTTATGGTTGCTCTGTTTTTAAGTGAGCATCCTTCTATACGTACGAGCGTTAGAGTTATTACAAACATTTTTAACCCAAGCATTAGGCATTCGCTATCCTAACTCGCTGCCAGAGAACCGAAGGTAAAATGCCAGAATCAATGAACTCGATGAATTCAAATTACACCAAATTGAGGCAAATACAAAGGATATCATTCTATTCCAATTCAAGTCAGGCAAACGCGACAGAGAAAGATACGTGACTTTGGTAAGCAGCGTAGGTAGATTTTTAAGCGGATGGGAGCAAGAAATATTTTTTCCTCATACCCATCAAATCCAAAACATCAAGACGTCAAAACGCTAAGCATGTCAAATATTATTCCCTAGTTCCATTTTTTCCGTTATCCCCTTCCACAAGTATTATTCGCAGCTTTTAGGATAATGTGAATATTTAAGGGTAAACCTTTCAAAAAATAAGGGAGTTCTTTGCTTAAGCTTTATTAGGAAAGAATTGCAGAGTTTTAAAATATCAAAGAATAATTTGAATGGCTTAAACTTACGCTTGCAACACCATCATTTTATTTACTTTTATATATTCATTTATTAACTTTATTTTTTCTATTTTACATACTAAAAATAACTCATTCAGATCCTTTTGCCTCCCACTCGTAAATAGAACTAAAAAAACAGTGTTTTCATTGAGACTGCTCCCGTGAAAGCCAAATGCACGAAGCCGTCTTTTGTCACGGTCCACTTGATTCTCGCGCGAAATCATAAAAAAAATAAATTGCTGTAAAAAACGACAATTCATATAAGTAATTATTTATGGCACAAATAACGAGGGAGTTTCGTCAAATGTAGGCTCAATTAAGATAAAACTAAATTCAAATGAATCCACCCGCACGATACGGCTTTCAAGCCTTTCTTTAGCACAAGATTGATTTAAAGATATTTTGGATTCATCCGCCATAAGCAATCAAAACAACCTAATACTGTATCCATGTCGTACTGTATAATGTCACGCTCGAAAGTAATTTGGCCTTACTAGTTGCACTCTTGCGTAAGCGGGAGTGACTAAAAATTAGTTTCATTAGTAATATATCCTAGGTAAACTTGATACCTATCGCGCATTCCAAACAAGGAGTCTAATACATAAATGCAGCTTTAGCCGATTTTTCTAAGCAGCACGATTCTAGATGCGATCACTTTAGACTGTTTCAACCGACAACCTCATTGAAGGGCAGTTTTCCCTTTTTCAGTACGACGCTAAACCGCAACTTTTTACGGGAAATACGACATAGACCTTGAATTTTCCGTGCATGAGATAAAATGGGCGAGGGAACAAATATTTCCCAGTGCATCATTGTATCTTCGCATCGACTGATGATCCGCAGTCGTTACGCCTCGCTATTGCCCAGTCGATCGTTAAAGTCACCATCTGGTCCCTAGTATTTATTATTGGGAGTCCATCGAAAGGAGTATCATCCGTCGTCGCTGAGCAGTAGCAAGCAATCAGATAAAGAGTAACCGGCAAGCTAGAAATATTTATTTGATTACCACACCCATAAATTCCTCGAAATGGACGGAACATTCAATGGGTGGAATCGCCGCTTAAAATCACACCTCCAGTGAGGACACGGTGGAAAATTTCTATCCATAAATGACGTCACCTAGCTAACTATCCGCATCAGATCACAAACATAAACTTCGAATTAAATTACGATATTAACGTGAACAGCGTTCAAGAATTTAGCGTTCAACAACAAAACACATAAAGTAGATTAAGTTCGAAAATACCGTTCAAGTATTTAAATGCAAAATGAATTACGACGGGCAACAGGCAATTTAGTCATGGACAACTGCAACCGTAAGCCGTTACTTTCAACTTTGCAATGTAGTTGAGAACCACTATGAAATTATTTTCGGATATTATTTTTCATATTCCGAGTCTTTCCGCGTCCGTAAGTCGGCCGGCGAAAATAGCAGGCCATACAAAACAATGTCGCTGGCAGGAGCGCAAGCGAAACTCTAGTCGCCAGCCAGCCAACTGACGCGGAATAAGACTCGAAAAATGAAGAAATTCTCCAGTCAACTTTTAGGAGACCTACGGTCAAATATAGGTTTAGGAAACTTAATTTTGTCACCCCTAACTTGTGGCATGTCACACTAAACATGAATGGCATCGGTCAATTACTTTTAAGAAGAGCAAATGTCACTTACACGTCCTGATGGTTTCTAGCAAGGCATGTAAGCGGTAAGCTTAGATCATATTGAATAATACAGGAAATTCTTGATCAGCTATTCACAGCCTAGCTAGCAAGAGGAGGATGGGGAATATTTGGAAAAGAGATGGGGTTGAAGAGGGGAAAACATTGGGGAAGAGAGGACGTGGACGGAAGAGGATAGGAATTCTGGATAAATTAAGAAGAGGGAAACGATGTGAGGAGTTCAAGAGAGATTTAATGGTAGGTCATCCTAATGAGTGAAAACGGAAGGATATGCCAGAAAATTTGGACGTTAAAATAAGTACTGTCCATAAGTTTACCAATGAACAGGAAGAATACTTAATTGAAGTCAATCAAAAAACGTTGAATATCCAAACTACTCCACATTTTACGCGTTTACTTCCTGACGAACTACCCAGTCTTTCAGAAAGAAATATTTTCTCTCCCTGCGGTCTTGATCATATCACCCACTTTTACCATTTATTCCTCAATGTAATGTTACATTACTCCTTGATATGTTGTTCCCCACAGAAACTGAGTACCTTGCCCTTGAAAAATGCATATGAACAATGCCATTCTGAGTTCAGAAGTTATCCATCAATGAAAGTTAATTCCTATCATTCATGGAAATTTTGATCGCAATATACTCTATACATTTACCTGACTTATGCCAGTTCCTATAAATGAATTATCATGCATTCAATGTGCATGCATCAACATCTGCCTCTAGATTGTGCACTGCATGCCGCTCGCTGCAGAGACGTTGGCAGAGGGTGATGGGATGCCAGTCGTGAAAAGGGAGGAATGGGGGAAATGAGGGGGGAGAAGACAGAGGTGAATTTTCTGTTACAGATGCGTGCAATGCAGGAGTCACGCTGTTTTTGTTGTGGCCATTAATGGTGGTTGGAAATAGGTAATTTTTGAACCTACAAGGTCGTCAGTGCATCTATCTTTTTCCGCTTCCTCTAATTCAAAAGCGCGGGTCCAAAATAACATCTTCGGAGTCAGAACTAAAATCCACCTGATCAGAAGTTTTCATGAAATTTAAATCCAGCTAGTAGCCTCTGAGTCTCCACCGGCTCCCAACATAGTCTCCTTATCGGCTATGCAACTTTTTCTATTCACTCGTAGCACTATTTAACGAAGCGTAGGCGAAACATAGCGGACGCATACAAGCTTATGAGAACCAAGATGCAATAAAACTATGGGTTTAAATTGGTTCTAAGATCTTAAAAGTCATAAAGAATAACAATTAGACCACCAAAGTTCATAGAATTTAGCACTTAACACGGCTGAGTAAATGATAGAAATCTTACTTGGAAGCCACACGTCATGGCTGAAACCGTGTTTTTTTAAACTGTTTCAAAAGCCAGAAATCCACTCCTATTTTTACACCTTCAAGGTGTTGGAATATTTGCATTGCAGATAACCATTGCCTTGAATAACGAAGACTTGCATCCTAGCTTTCATTGGATTAGCATTCTCTACGCATTCACTTACTCAATATCTACGCGGCATATCTGAACAGAACTTCGCAATGATTTAACAGGGTCAAGGGTATAACACTCAAGTGTCAAACCCTAAACCTTGATACTATTGGACTATTGGTACCCTCCAAAGAATGAATAACTGCATTCAGCCTTTTGGGCTCTTCTTGTCATAAAAGTCATTAGCCGGAAATAATGAGAGACAAAAAGAAATACTTTAAAATACTTAAGCGCATCTGCCATGGGAAACTCAGCAATGATGCCTTTCCTATTCTGTGGGATTCGTTCAGCTCGCCTTTAAGAGCAAATTTTCCTTAATTTCCTCGCCTTTCTAGCTTTTTTCTCTAAAAAATAGTCAAACATCTAATTGCACATGTCAAAACAACGTGGATTTTTAAGTGATTAATTCTTTCAATTTAGGTACGATGCAACTGGAAACCACGGAAGCTAAAAAAAATTGTACTTGAAGTTAGCCTTCGTTGATATTGAATTTCTAAAAACTCAAAAAAATACACTCACGCAAATCAATCGCGGCTAATTTGCATTACCAACGAGTGCCTTGTGAAAAAATATTTCAGCCCTTTCAATGGACAGGACACCACAAACAGAGGTGTAATCATGGCCATCATCTTCAAAGTTCTGTTCAATTCCAAAGATCGTTAGCCAGTGAAATCACGTTTACTAAGTCTGAACAACAGGAAAAAGCTATTTATAGGGATGGTGACATATTTGTGACTCTCGTGAGGCATTGTCGCGACGTCGTATAGTGAAGGCTCCCTAAAGTAAGTCATGGCAAATCACAATAGGAAACAATACAAACAGCAAATAGGTTATGAAAAAACTACATTTGCTACCACCCGCCAACTCATGGTTGACTCCCTCCCCCGGTCACAAACCCTTGATGTTTCTTGCAAGGTATTACTTAGATGAAAATGCACCATCCCATTTAAATAAATACGTTGTTTTGATATTTTTACCCTTCACAACATTTCGATAAAATATTGCTTTGAAAAAATATTCGAATTCAGACAAATTTATATTTACAGTTCGATACATTACGTCAGAGATCAAATAGATCAACATCAATATTTTCGATACAGCGAACTCAACAAAATTCAATAACACTGGAGTTGGTATACAAAGTAGGTTGACTCGTTCTCCCGGCAGTTACCTCAGATTTTGCAGCCATTAACAATGATGCCAGATAACAATGGCATGGCCCTAAAAAGTGCAACCAAGGCACCCTAAGCCAACAACGCCGCCAAACAAAAGAACAATATCACCAGCATACAATAAGAATTACGATTGGTTTCCAATACCACGGGCAATATGAATGCATAGCAAAGCTGCCCTAAACGTTGGATAAAACGTTGGCTTGCGTAACACCCATTTGTATAATTCCCGAGAACCTAGAGTCAATGTGTGAGGCAAGTTGCGAATGTAATAACACAATGCATGCGACTCGCTCGGGTAGTAGCCGTATTAATATGGAGAGAGACACTGAACAATGACTATAGACTTGGCTTCCAATTCCAACATCATATCTCTTACGATTTATATGGCAAACAACCTGGCCTCTAATTATGGATCGAATGTGTTTTATTCTAACTACATTTTACTTGTCCACTCTATAGTACCACTTCGAAGAACCACTTCTCACTGTTTCTCGGTACAGCAATTAGGTGGAGTTCGTGATTCAAATTTCATACATTTGGAAAAGAGCTGTGCAACATAAAATATTAGAGAAGTTTACATGACCAATGTTTAAAGCTACTAGTAAAAATCAGCAATATTCAAGAAAATGGGTGAGTTCTAGGGCAGTAATATTTCATGGAGGAATATTTCTCAGGCATTCACCCAGGTAATTGGCTTCATCAGGGCCGATGTTTCAAAGCACGACTCGTACTTCAACCTCGGGGCTACTGAATGCCGTACGTCTACGTCTACGTAATACCCTGCGAGCCACCATGAGGGTGTGTGGCAGGGGGTGAAGATCACCAAACATGCACTATTGGCATGCAAGTAGGATATTTAAAGGAAACATGCTAGAGAACAGGGTCACATGCAGCTAGATGGTTAGTATCTACATAATAAGAAAGGGATTATTGGTTGTTATTACATGCATCATGCATTACAGACTACTCTAACTATATTTCACCTACCTATCCCTTTGCTACGCTGCCTATTGTTCTCTCTTATATTACGCGGGAAAAATTTTACATCTATCGGTACGACAATCTATCTCTCTAATCTTGTTAATATGATCAAACCTAGCATGATACGCAGGGGTTCTCAACATATATCTAACGTCATCTGTGAACAAATCGGTTTCGAATTTACTTAAAAGGTTTAACCTAACCTCTTATTTTTTTTATTATTATTTAATTTTTTAAAATTTATTTATAATTTAATTTAATTTTTATTTAATTTAATTTTAACCTGCGTTCTGATAGTAACTCTCATCCTAGTTCTTCTATTAAATTCGTAACACTTATACAATTATCATAACGGCCTTTAACAAATCTAGCGGATCTCCTTTGCACACGCTCTAATTCTTTTATCATACCTTCCTCGTACGGATCCCATATACTAGTGGCATATTCTAAATGAGGCCTGACAAGTGTAAAATAGCTTCTTTCTCGTACTCTCTCATCGCATTGGCCTAGAACCCTTTTTAAGAATCCTAATCTCCGGTTTACTACACTAGTTATTGCCCTGATGTGTTTCCCCCATGACCTAAGTATTTAATAGATTCTACGTTAGATATTTTCTTTTCTTTGATGCAATAATTATTCCGGGGAAAGCCATTCTTTTTCCAAAAGTTCATTATCGCGCATTTCTTCAAAATTTAATTCTAGCTGCCAACTATCACACCAATCATCAATCGCATCTAAATTCTTAGCTAAAGACTGACTGTCCTCTTCATTTCTAATTTCATTGTACACTACTGCATCATCGGCAAAAAGACGGAGCTTGCTATTTTTTACTACTGTATTCAAGGTCGTATGAATTGGTCACAATTTAAACAAACATTGGGGATCGTCAGGTGACTCCCTATTGGTCCGCTAGTCTGATTGACCGTTGCCTGATTTTCTGGCCTTTCCTTATGTTTTCAATGCATTTTATGCTTGGCTGCAATGCATGGCTTTCAGGCACCACTTAATTGAAATCCTGAATCCCGATTGAAGTTCCTCGGTTCCAGGCAAATTTCGATGGTCTCTTTGATTAAGCGGTCCCAATAGCTTCGCGTGCGGGTGAGAATTTTGGTATCATCCCACAGTAGGATATGGTCTTCGTTGATGCTATATTCTGCTACAGCTGGCTTTTCAGGTTGCGCCGATCTAAAGTGCCTGCGGTCCAAATGAAGCAAATTAGCTGTGGGAACACCCAAGAAACATTCCTTCATACAATTAACCAGGAAAGTTTTAGATCGTTTAGTATTATTTCAGTTTACCGCGCTTCAACGGCTAAGTATATTTAGCACTAACAGTCTTCCACTTATAAAGAGGACAAATAGCACACGTGACGAATTGGATGATAACCAATCCAATCCCGAGTCGATCCCGACGATGCTCGCCTCCGTTGATCGCGTGGGAACCGGTGTTTCCTGGGTGTTAGGCCGTTGACCGAGTGAGTTACATCCTAATTCTTCTCCCGATGTGGTAATACTTGGGTCTATGGAATCTTTTCAACAACCTCGCTTTTCCTCGCACTAATCGATATCATTCTAATTATAGAGGCATTTTCTCGAGGTTTAAGAACTATTCTCGCTACAAATACTGAAGGGTTTATTATTTCAGAATTTCGGATTTTTACCAAACGAGCTCTGTGGAAACTGGTCTAGGTTTACGTCATGTGAACGCGTCAACCGCTTATATCGTGATATCAAAATATTTCCCAGTTCCCAGAGAATCTCAGAATTTCCTCACGTTTAAATTTGATACATTTTCTTGTAACATACGATTAGAGCCGTCGTTATCAATCTTAATAAAATAAAATACTTCTTTTTGGCAGGGAGTACTTTTCAACATTCAAAGTCAATTCAATTGGAGGGCATATTGGACTGCTTTTAGCGGGAATAGGACGGAAGATTAAAGGCTTTTGGCGTTGGAATGCGTTTTATAGAGGATAATGAAGTACCCTTAATTTCATGAAGTTGGATATGGGTGTTCACTCGGGCGTCAATACACATATTATTATTCGGAAGAAGTTGATAAGTTAACCAAACCATGATCAAAATGGCTATTTTGAACCATGAACAATCATCTGACTCAACAATGACCTTAACCTTCACGAAGACTCCAAAGAAAGAACACAGTGTTTCACCTTTCACGATGTTTTCGGGGCGCATAGCCCTGCAGCACGTGACCATATTATTACCAAACTATAGCCCTACCAACCGAAAGATCCCAAATCACTAGAAGGATCCGGTATACCCAAGGGCTACGAAGCACGCAAGAAACCTTCCTTAGGATGGAAATGAGAGCGATCAGGCTCTCCTATTCAACCTATTTCGTTCGCTCAAACTACTCACCCTCCGGGCACAATAATAAAACTCTTGCTTTCTTTCACTTTTCCTCCATCTCATCCTCTTCTTCCCCCTTTCCCGAGCAACCCTATAATATTTCCTCCTCCCTCCCTTCTATATCTCTCCTCCTTAAACTGGTTCAGCCAACTGGTCCGCTCCTCCATGATGCCTCAGGGCCCGCAGAATGGATGGAGCGAGTGGAGGGCTTAAGAGAAGGTTTGAGGAAGATGGAGAGAGAGACTGAGACATGAAAGCGAAAAAAGATCCCACCCGACACGTTTTTTTTTTAATGTCTTCAAGAGGATGGTGCCAAGGAGGCCGGAGGAAGAGAGACAGAGTGCGATAGAAGGAGGATTCGCACGGAGAACACGTTGCCTGCGTGGCAAGAACGTCCGACGTCCTTCGCGAAAGGAGACGCATACCTTTGGGGCAATAACAGTTGGGGGAGGTTTTTCCAACGCTGAAAACTACCTAACGGATTGCCACGATTTTGGAGAGTAGGTACTTATTTTCCATACAGCGGCTGGGGTACCTCATATAAATAACGTGAAGGGATTCACTTTGCTCAATGCATCACTAAGAGGTGTCCGCGATTATGGTCAATGATCATCCAGACAGTGGAGGGATTGGGTTGGGCCTCTGGATAACCCAGAATCCACCAGTACGTAGAGCGGGTATACACAAAGAATACCTCTGCGTGACTTAAAGATTAGCGTAGCTGACGATGAAATGAAAGGCGGGGCATTCTAATTTCTTCTCATGAAATTTTAAACTGAGGGAGGGAAGTATAAAATAAGAATAAAAGCCAGTGAAAGATATCATTTTACTGAGGTAAGGCAGCAAATATATTCAATATATTTAGGCCAAATCGGCAAAAATTAAAGGAGTTAAGTTCAAAGATGATACACCAGATTGAATCAGAAAAACGTATCAGAAAAGCAAAATGTAAAGGATATGCGGGTTAAATGTGGAAAAATAGGTTGCGAGACCTTCCAAATATGAAGTAGTCTAAATAAAGATTTTAAGAAAGGTACAAGGGATCCGATTGGACTGATAAAACCGAAAAGATATTTATCTCAAAAGCTTTGACACGAAACGACTAGACAAAACAGATGAAATTACGGGTACATGCTAAAATAGACATATTTTAATGTTCTTGCTTCCCTCGCAACATTTTTGATCGATAAACAACCATGAAAAATATATACATACATACATATAAACTTTTTCTGCTTGAAATCGGCCATCATTACATCTTCACACCACCATTGTGTTCGTCAATTTTATGTGTTCCTATCCACTTTCTTTCTACCTTTCTGTTTGAACCTTTATTTGTATGTATTTGCCGCTGAGCGGTCTGAGTAAATGAACAAACGATTACATGGTCAAATATGTAGAGAATACTTCTTCGTTTACAAAACCACAAAAATGGCTCGTGTCCAAACACCCGCTGTCGTACGACCTCGATCGTGGAGTACAACGTATTAGAAGACCGAGACTCTACACTTAATGTTCAATTTCAATATCAAACAATATTAATCATCGCAAATTTTTTCATATTTCATGTCAAATTAAAATATAAACTAGAGATGTGAACAGTCGAATTGCAGAAGGCTGAAAGAAACTCAGCTCACAGTATGCAAGCCTGACCGGATTACATTCCAAGTCGCCAAACCTGCAGGCCATAGGTTTGCTCCTGATGCAAATAAATGTTGGGACGATAATGGAGTAAAAATAATACACTACATCACCTCACAATATTTCATGATAGAATGGTTTCCCGCTGACGTCAACTGAATCAAAACACGACGTTCACAACCCTCAAGCCATGACGGAGGGATACAATACACACATAAAACACTTCCAGTTTAGTTTTTACCTTCAAGATCGACCGAAAAGCTTTTCAGATGTTTTCTGTTCTGAAGATTTTCAATCAAAAGTGCTTACGGTGTCCACACATGCCGACGCAAGCGATGGGTCCATCACAAAAACTTGAGTGGAAACTCATTCAGTCAGCTATAAGCGTCGACGAGCATCATCCGGCTCTCGAGGCTTGATTGAGATTTTTTTTCGTTTCAAAGAATCGTAAAGCCCAAGTCCGGTGAACCCATCACTTAATTTACGCACACATGACATTTTTCAAAGAGCCCATTAGTGAGTTCATAAATCTCCAAGGCTATAGACTCCACGACTCAACTCAAGACAAGTTTAAAATCAAAGGAGAGCATCCGAAACATTGTTTACTTTGATGAAATGAGGGCCCGTTGAATGACGAGCTCCCTCTTAAATCCTTCAAACGACAAATATCGAATGATATACTCATATTAAGTGTCAATTATTGCCAATTGAAAGAACACTTAGCTCTGGAACAATAGTTATGTGATCCATGAAGTTATAGATTTCATAAAAATATTCGGGTTGCAGGAACACATCTACTAGTTGCATAAATTATTTACCAATATTCAATAGCTTCAAATATTCGATCTAATCTTCTATTGACGGATAAAATTTATGAAAGCTAAACCTATGAATAATTACTAATGCACATAATAATTAGTCATTAAGAGTAAATTAACCGGTCATTTGTCTCAAAACAACTTTTAATCAAGTAATTATGCCTCTAAGCGGTTCATTGTGCATCCTCCATCTTGGCTACTTGTGGAACTCATAACTTCATGCCATAAAATACGAAACCAATTTATCGAATTTTTGTACAACACTTATTGATTAGTTACCATGGCTTATGGATCCCATAACTTGATAGAATACAAATGTGTCGTTCGTGCAACTGGCCATAAGTTAAAATGATATATTAATTTAAGTGTCACTAATGGCCGGTTGCAAGAACATTAAGCTATGGAATCAATAGCAATGAGATCCATGAAGTTATGGACCTCGTACAAATATTCGGGTTGCTGGAACACACCGACCAGTTTCATAACTTATCAGTCATCAGTTAATTCCTTCCAATGTTTGATCTAATATTCCTTTGCTGGATAAAATGTACAGTGGTTTATCCTATATATAATTGCTAATGCACAAAATAATTATTCAGTCGGAGTAAACAACTCGGCCATTTGTCTCAAAACAACTATTTTATCAAGTAATTAAAACTCCAAGCGGTTCATCGCGCTTCCGCCATCTTGGGTACTTATGGAGCTCATAACTCCATTCTATAAGTTATGCAGCCATTTACGAAACCAATAAATTTATCGAATGTTTCTGCAACGCTTATTGAATGGTTCCCATAACTCTATGGAATACATGTGTGTCGTTCCTGCAACTGGCCATAAGATGATCACAAATAAAAGCCCAACACTCCCTTGAATCAGGCATGACTTGGTGGAATTTGTTTAACATTGATAATGATAAGATTGACTTAGTTTCTGTAGATTTACGTGGAATGTGTCTCCGTAATTTATGTGTGAATACTAAGACAATCTTATCAGTTACAACAACCCACCACATTTGACGTCGTTCTAGCAACGTATGAAAGACATTGTAGTCATCATACCTGTCGATATCACCTTTTGGTATCAAAGGGTATGCATACTACAATACTTAAGACTTCGAGCCTTCCAAAAACACTGATTAAAATAATACAGTACGAACATCGCGGTAATTATATAAGGGAGAGAATTGATCCGTTTATCATAATATTCACTCTGAAATAGAGTAGGAAAATATGAAGTCTAAAATTAATTAAAGGTAAGACCGCAGTACGGAAACAAATAAGAAAAAATATTTTAGTACGATAATTAACGTTTTTCAGGACAGACTGCGATATGCAAAAAGTATACAAAAATCATCTTCAATAAAAAAAATAAAATATTTCACAGACTCAGTCCACCACATACACCTTCACCTCTAATTCATGAAGGTAACGGTTCGAAATCTACTTCTCATGACGGAAACTCTCAATTACATTTTTATAGCAAGCTGGAAACAAGATTTAAATCACAAGTGGCTTATTATAAAAATTAGATTATGAGAGAAATGAAACACTGATATACTGGTTGAATTCATTAGCGATAGTAACGTATTCTGTATTGTTTTTAATACCATTAGCTATAAATCAACAAACAATTATTACATTCAAACAGCCTTTGTTTAATAATTCATTATTTGACTCCTTGATGTAGTAAATGGCACATTTTTCAGTTTTACAAATCGTGATGGTACCAGAACAAGTGAATTAATGATGAAGTTAAAAGCATGTAAATATTACGAAACTCCAAAACTAGAAAATTACGAAGGTAAAATTTTCGATGAAGCAACTGCTCGGCTTTGTCTGTAGTGTATTAGCACTTTCCGAAATCGAGTCGTGAGAGGATCAGACAATAAGACACTTGCAGAGGATGATAATAGGTTCTCTCCGCAGTAAAATGTGTTAAATACGCGTGAAAAGACTCACTGTGTAGAAGAAAAGGTGATAAGCCTGCTAATTGAACCCGAACGTATGACTGAAGCCATTGGCGGCACTACAGAACAAACGACGCGCGTAGGGATATTTTCGAAAATAAAACCAGAAAAACCTTATATTTTTAGTTTTCACCCAAGAGGCAGGCAAGCTATTTGCTTCTCCAGTGTTATTCCAGTATCAGCAACCTTATCCTACAACTCTACTTTTTACAGTTTAAAGAGTTATATAATAGGTAAAATCGCAACCGTACTCGTAAAATCAACTGATTTTACCTTCCGCGAGGAATATTTTCGAAAAGAAACCGCTGAAAATCCTTATATCTTTAGTTTTCACCCAATAGGCAGGCATACCGTTTGCTACTCAAGTGTCATTCAAACATCACCAACTATATCCATTAACTGTGCGTTTTACTGTCCAAAGTGGTATATAGCAGGGAAAATCGCAACCGTGATTCTCTGGACGGCCAACGGAGGGATGCGTAGGAGTCCAAAATAACTTCGTTGAAGAATTTTTAATGTGAAGTGCTTCGGAAGTTAATATGAATCATCAGCAGTAAATTCAATTTCATCCCAGACTATCCAAGAGTCTTTTATGTTTACCATTTTCTAAGCCGTAACTAGTAAGATTGGATTTAAAAATAAATTCCATATGATGTGGCTGCATCGTTTTATCGATCTTGGTCAAAGCAAAGGCCAGTATCAACAAGCGCAATGACGTCTAAATGAATAAATTTTAAATCCTGTTAATACTCGTAACCACATCTTTGCGGTAATTAGTGTAGACCTCCGACACGTCGAAGTGCTTCTGAAACTGATAAACGCTACGAACAATAGAAATTTCTACTTAATTTAAATCTGCATTCACTGTAGTGACAAAAAAAACAACAGCGTAAATGGCAAATAGTTCGTAGGTTCGTAGTGCCCATACTTAGTCACTCCCGGAGTTACGGGAGTTGGAGCGATAGACTTTCAACATCACGTACATAGTATGCATTGAAAGAATCGGTGACGCTGGTGCTTCCTCACGCCTACCGTCCTCGATTTTTTTGTCTCGAATTGATGATATAATGAGGGGCGAGATGAAGAGATGGGCAGATAGAAGAAAAAAAGGCGACGAAGGCAAGGCAGAATGTGGTAGCCGGTGTTAGCCAGACCCGAGCAGACAGGCTTTTGACCCCTCTTTTTTCCGAAACAAAGAGCCACACCCAAAAAATTGAAAAGGTCGTCCCGCCGACGGTTTCTCACATGCTTGAACGGCAACGCGAAGTGAAGAGTCAGGACAACCCTGCCTCCACAACTCGCTCTCTTTCTTACTCCTCTTATTGTCGCACTCGGTTTGGCGAATGAAATAACGCTCACATAAAATCTTGGAGCGGCAGGCATAACTCGGCATAACTTTGGAATAAGAAGAATAACAAAATATAACCACCTATAATCCGTGAACAAAATATTTCCTGCACGATAGATGACGACCTGAAAGACGAAAGTGAAGCATGATTTTCTTCGAGAAAATATCCAACAAATACAGAAATCTATTACTCGAAATTCTTCCATTAACATCATGAAAACACCACTTTTAAGTTAAGCGGTGAACAAGACTATTTATCAACTCGATTAATTCTGGCTTAACTTTGTGAAAATCCATTCTGAAGAATTCAAATGAGATATGGTACTTTTTTCAGTCTATTTCAGATCGACCGGTTTCGTCACATAGGCGACATCATCAGGTCTCGTCATCTGATGATGTCGCCTATGTGACGAAACCGGTCGACTTGAAATAAAAAAACTGTGAAAAAAGTACCATATCTCATTTGAATTCTTAAGACTATTTATTATCAGCGAAATAAGACCACTGTTTCATTATCACAGTTCGACTTTAGTAATAGTAAAACCATATTCATACTTCTAAAACAAACGCATGCCTGTGAAAAACTGTCAAACAAATATCTTTAATTCCAAGTTGAATGGAAATTTTGCTTTCCACAGAACAAAATGAACACAATACTACTCTTTCAATTAATTTCGGCTTAAAAGCATTTAGATATATAATCACAGCATAATAACTATTCCATAGCGATGTGTGTCATTCTGCTGTCATAGGTGGAACAACTACTCATCGCTTCCACTCAATATGGCCGATTTCGAATTTTAACATATCTTTTCTTCTCTGCCACGAAGCTGCATAGTTTTTCTAAGGTCGATACGGAGGAAATAGCTGTATATTGACCAAAGACTTCTACCGAGAACGTTTAACTATCGCTCGGATAAAATAAACAAAAATAAAGTAGTTCCAAATGTATTTTCTTTAATTTTATCAATATTTCACCGAAAAAAGAAAAAAGGGAAGTGGCGGATTTTTTCTGTTTTGCTGAACCTGAAGTTCAAGTATAACTATACTTCAAACAACAACGCAGGAAAAGAGTTAAAAGAGCCTACATTAAGCATAATAGGTTACACTCAAAGTGCATACAGAAAGATATCCCATACGCCTTTGCCTACACTAGCCCTGATCAAATTTCCAAAGTCGTCTTCCGTCAATCATTTCCTACTTCGAATTAGCTGCCTCTTCCTCTTGAACCTTCCACTTCTTCCTTTCTCGATTGGTCATGGCATATTCGTATTCGCGGAACAAATTTGAAGGGGAAGATTATAACTCACTAGTTTAGTCATCTCGCCTCGCCCTTCCGTTTAATTACAGTAAAGGAATACCTTTACAGGCGTCCCCAGGTAACAGCCGATTTACACCTACCACAAACTCCGAGGCCGCCAATTAAAAAAAAAATCATTATCAGCTTACGTGCTAGTTACCGAGCTGCTTTTTTCTTACACTGAAAGAGAACGCAAGGACCAGATCCCAATTGCGATATCATGCTCATTAATTTTACCGCTTGAGAAGTATTATATTCTTAGAAAGGTAAGGGAAGTTTGTTTGATATGAGCAGCCGTTTCTGGCTGGTATCGTGTTGAGGCAATAAAAAATGAGGATTATTGTTTACAAAACTGCTAGATATGTGTCTACACAACGATTTAAAATAAAATTTCAAGCTAATAATTCGATAACGTTCGCAGAAATCACAGCAACAAGCTGCCCTATTTTACTGGTTTATGTCAGACAGTTTTATAAATCATCAACTACTATATGGTGGCATTATAGTAGCATTATGTTACAGAGAGAACCTTGTGAGGGGGTACTTTATGATTGAAAAAGGGTCAAAGCGCTGGCTGGTCACACAATTCGTCACGGGTAGTAGTTTTGGGTATGGATATTCTTTCTTTCTTTATTAAGAATAACGGATTATTTCAGATAGCACGACGTAGCATAAAGACTTTGAGCTCTTTAAACCCTTGTCCAAAACATTAAATTACTGACAATTTGCAAAAACTCCTACCACCATTGATAATTAAATTACAAATAATTTAGAAACCCTCCCGCTTCACGCAAAAACGATCGTTGGAAATTCTTCTTCTGGTGATGGAAGCCACTCATCAAAGTCCTTGCCATGTCATAGTAACCTCCTCCTCTTTGTTCGCAGCATCACAATCGTGCAACGTCGGTTTAGCCCTTCCGCAACATTTGTTTACAACATCCCAGAACATCCATGGAGTCGCTTCGTAAAAGAGGCGGATCCCTTCCTCGATCGCAAAATTATTCGACCACATTACGAGCACCGAAATCGCGCTAGATCATCCCGGTCCCTCCCACCCGAATCTCGGGCCCTCCTGAGGTGAGGCTGATCTCTCCCTCGGTCCGTGAACTACGTGACTTCGCAGGCCGGTCTCGTTTCAGCGCCAATGTCACGGCCAAGGCGAGAGGAACGCGCCCGCGTCCTTGGTGAACATACGCACGGGGCGATCGGGAGACACAAGGCCGTTGAACCCGCCCGCGAACGCACGGGAGCGACACGCACGTACTCTTAAACGAACGAAAAGCATTCTTTCTTCAACTCTTTTTCCTTCCACCTCTCATCGCAACCAGAAATTTTTTTCTCGAGCTCTCATTTCGACCGCGTGACTGGAAGAGTGATGCTAACGCGAGTTCTGCTCTTGTGAGCTTTCCCTCCGTTAAAAGTAAACACCCATTCTTCCACGGGCAGAAGTACCCTTCGATTTAGTCTATATTTACGAATTAGCCTTGGAAAATCCAAACAACAAGAGGAGAGTTCACGCAGCCGCAATGGTCCCAGACCATTTACAATACATACGGCTTATGTTCGCTTAATTATTCGCACGACATATTACACGAAATCGAGAAGAAGAATGGAATCAGCAAGAAAAAATTAAAGTCGGTGAACTGTAGATTATAGGTACATCAGTCGTGAACAATCACTACAATGTCATGAACTTACACAGGATACTCTCAGGGAATAGGCCCTCCTGACCCGGCTCCGAGGGACGGGAATAGTAATTCCAGAAAACATTAGTGACAGCATATTCGAAACTTGCTTCATCCGGTTGGTCATAGAAAGCAATATTGACAGAGGAGCATATCTACATTTCTATTTATGCTATGCAATGAGTACAGTCCAGGTTCTGTTGTCTTAACTGAAAGCTTTGTAAACGTGCGATAACTGAATGCAAAATATCCAGGTCTGTCGCTAATACGGCGGTGAAAACCGTTGAAAATTGCAATAATAAATATTTGGCTCACTGCGCATTAGCCCGGAAAGCCAAAGTCCGCGGTTCGATACCCGGTCCAAGCCAATTTTGTTCTCATGGCAATTCAATGCAATCACTGGTTAAAAGGTTTCAATAGTTTCACCGGAATTGAAGTAGGCCAGAACGACAACTCTCTTAAGAGCAACACTTCCATGAGAGCCTGCTTAAAAATACACATGAGCGCGAAGCTGCGAAGAATATTGCTGATACGAATAAAGAAAGAACAAAGTACCCCATCACGAATTCAGTCACTTTCTTGTCCCCCATTGTTTTGCCAGAGACAGTGACGAACTTACTCCGTTCAGTCATCCAAATATGTGCATCTATACAAATTGAGTACCGATCTGTACACAAGCGTATCTATACAAACTGTTCAAATGACATCTGCACAAGTGCGTCTGAATTTAAGAATGACACCTGTCTTCGTAAATTAAACAAGTCCAATTAGCTTCATGCGTGCAACTCCAAACACGGCCAAGGACATAACAGAAATCGTTAGTTCTAGGATCGTGGTGCGTAATACTCTGGTTTTTAAATTATACTAAAATAAATGCATGTTATTCAGACAAAAATTAAGCAACATGCAACAAATACGCCATGCTCCAGGAATGTTTTTGCGGTATCCTCAAACAGTTAATGGACAAAAAATAAAATAAAGAGGCAACCTGAAGGTCGGCTATCTCGGAGAGGAGTTTTGAACGTAGTAAGGAATATTTTTCATTTGTTAGAAATTCATAACTTCAGTGCACACATTCCTATATCCTTTTTTCTAATATTCTAGGCAACCCTTTGTTCATTCGTGTGGTCCGTTGTCCCCTACGGAAATAAGAAAAATACGACGAAAGTGAATGTAGTCGCATGCCAACCGGCCGTGATAATCCTCTACGGCAACGGCACCTCTTTGCACGCTCTTCCATTCCAACTACCCTAATTTCCGTTACGAAAAAAATTTGATACTTTCCGAAAGAGTGAGGGGAACTTGTAAGGCAATTCCTCCTAAACTCGAGATTATATGCATACAACAGCATCATTGGGTAACTCCCAAGCATTACTCTACGTCATTATCCTAAACAAATGCTAACTTATATTTAGATCAATAACTTCAAAATTATATTACACACAACTTATTCCCGTATGAGTCCCAAGTAACTTTTGTTTTAGAGGTGAGTGATATCACTTAATGTTTACCAGAATGAAACATTATATTTAAGGGGCAGTTGAATTCCGTCAATCAGAGAACTTAGGAGTATAGACAAGAAACCCTAGTCAGAGATCCCGACGAGACGCCTCTTCATCGCTTTGATCGTGAATTTAGTGCAGCAATTTCACTTGTGATAAACATTCAATGTGTCAAACTAATACCAATTCTGGAAATTCTCCAAGTAGGTGTCTATACTCAAAACTACAAAGCGACAAGCACCTCTCTCTAATATATTTCCATGCTTTTGCGCGCAATTTAATGGCTAGATGCAAAAAATGTCTTCTTTACATGCATAATCACACACAAATGTTTTGTGATAGCAATTGAATACTGAATTATAGTGAAAACAGAAAGGCGAAGTCATCTTCTCATCCAGCTCACCTCTTAAAAGCTTAAAAAAAAACAAATTAAATTCTCGTGAGAACAGAAAAATGTGCTGCGTAACCAAAAATGCTGCACGGCACATTTTTATTAATAAAAAGAGTATATTCCAACAGGGTATGCACGATGGTCGTTACGCTGGAGACTTGCCAAGTCATTTCATGATATATTTCTAGACGAGCATAATTAGCTAGGTGAATTGACATGCATTATTCATCTTACAAGGGCATAAATATATTTCGGTTGACAATGATTTATAGCAGTATCGTCAGCATTCGATGTGTAAAGTTGAAAGCTCCCCAGTGCGAGACGCAGTGAGATGTCAATGAGGGCAAGTGGGTTTGAAAACTGGTTTGATATCAGGTAACAAGCAGGTGTTCAAAGAGAATTCACTTCAAGTTAAATAGTGTATGCGATATGTTACGAGTACAAGTCGGGAGTAGTGAAGCGGACTCCATAAAACAATTAGTCTGAGGAATTTCTGCAAATTGGATGAAAACACATCGCTGAGATAACTCAAAATCATTCTCCGGAAACTCCCGCACAAACGGCTGCAGTTCTATTTTCTCATTAAATCTCCTCAAGCATTATGAGACAAATCTCAATACCTTCCGAAAAGCTCCATTTGGTACTCTTGGGAATTTGCCCCTTGATCACTATTTTGTTACGTTCCTCCTCATTCGTTGACATTCATATTTTCCGCCCGAGAAACAGACACGACCACAAAGGGGTGAATCAATTTATGAGGAGTATTGTGAAAATGTGAACATCGTTCCCAAACTGAATTTCATGACATTGTGCGCGCTTGTTGTGGGTTGAGTGCAAGTGATTTTGCTGAATGATGATTCCATTACGGAAGAGGGAAAGATGTCCTCGAGAAAATGTGATTTGAAGTGAGATGCTTCAAAAAATTAAATTCGGTTTATGAGAGAGATGAAACATGGTTCAATTCTGAAATGGGAACAACAATGGTCCGATAAAAAACCAGAGTTAAATAAAAAAAAACAAAATACAGCGTTGCGAGTACACCGGAAAAAATCAATTAGGTACTCCTTGAGCACAAAGAAGCGGAGATTCACTCTACGGGAGATAAATGCATCGGCACATAGGTGTTTACCGTAGTTTTTAACGGTAGCAAACGTATGAGGGGCTATTTCAGAGGATGACCGGAGTTACAGAACCCTTTCGCCAAAAAAAAGGATGACTTCCTAAATTGTGAGCCATTGACCCGAGGCTGTAGCAGATTCCTCCTCCTGCTCTTCCCTCCATCCGAACCCGACCGCCCCCTCACACTCCACGGCGCTTTGACCACTCTTCCTTTCACATCTCCCTCCTCCTACCCCTCCCACTACTCTTCCATTCCATCTGCACGGGCGCCCATCCTCCAACACACCTCTCGACCAGACCGCATGCCCGTCCCTCCCCGCGTTCAAACTGCTAAATCCTCCCGTGCGCAATTTCACATGTGAAATCCAAAGAGCGAGTTGGTGAGGTGAGGAAAGAGCGGTTGGTTGGAGCGGTGGCAAGGCCACTGGAGCTCTACCCAAAGGGCCCGGGCTTGCATCGTAAAAGAGGCAGAGGTTTTTACGGTAGCAAACCAATCTACACTCTGTGGAAAAAAGTGCTCAATCCACGTATGACTGCGATCGTCGGATATTTAAATCTGTGGACTCTTTTATTACAGAGTAAGCTAATATTGACGATAGGTTTATCCCCACTTATCTTTCGTTTCCCGAATCATCATTTCCTGAGTGTAAAACTCGCCTCTCCTCATAATCACAAATTATCCCTTTTCGGTCACATACCCGAATAACCGGCCAACCAACAGGTGGAATCGCACTGGGGCGGTGTTTGGGGTAGGTAGAGCCTCCCCAGCGCAAGGGTCAAGTTTCGAACATCGGAGATCTTTCAACGAATCCTGATCCCTAATTTGCGGCCACGTAGACTGCACTTCCATAGCTAATCCCTGCATAGAACTGTGGAAAATTTTTCATCAGTCGTTGAGAGCAGGCTAATGCCAACGCCGAGATTCTCTCCATCCTTCCTCTACTCCCAATATAATCATTTTATAATCATCCTTCCCACATGTTCCCACCAGCGCAAATGACCCCAGCCGCCGGTCGCCACCCCGAATAACCATCCAACCAACCGGCATGCGAAACCTACCCTCCCACCTCCCAAATCCCCTCCCAATCCCCCAACCCCTTCCCTCCTCACATCGAGGGAGTCGCCACATGATGCGGTTCCCTACCTCCTCCTTCCTTCCCCGCATCTCCAACTACCTCAGCCGTCCGACGCTATCCTCTCCTTCCCGAAGACCCGCCCGTCCTCGTTACCACCCTCGTCGTTGACTCCATCCGTTCCTCCTCTTCTTCTTCTTGAAGATCAAGGTCGCGAAGGAGAACGAAGACACGGAGGCAATGGCCGAGCGGGGTGGAAGAAATCGCAATTCGGTCTCGAAGGAAGGAGTCGGAGGGAGTGAGGGTTTAAGGGTGAGAGTGTTGGAGGAAGAGGGGCGGAAAGACGGAGTGAGAGAATGTGAGAATGAGGAGTGAGAATAAGGAGTGAGAATGAGGAGTTAGAGAGAGAGAAAGAAGAGAGCAAGACAAAGAGGTGACTTGAAAAGGTGTCGGATTCTCGTATGGCAGGACTTAAATGGAAAAATCGAGACCGTTTAAAAAAATTTCCACCATTTCAGGCTTCAGTCGATGGAGAAATTATTGACGTTCATTATATTTTAAGATCGAACCAAGGAATAACTAGCGAAAGAAGATTATATTTTAAGAGGTGGAGCAAAATTGAACCGAATTTCTTCATCTCCCAAGAATTTAGGAAAGCCCTATACCTCAGCATAAATTTATGAACAATATCCATCATTTCCAGCTTCACTTCAGGTGAATTGAGCAAAATCGAACTCAAAGAGAGATTAATCAAAGCAATAGATAATGAAAACCCTATCAGCGATTAGAAAAAGGGCAAAAATGCTAGACTAGCAGTGAACACCTAGGAGAGTAACGTAATTTTCATATAATAATATTAAGTGGAAAGCTGTAATACTGATTTCAGATGAGAACCATTTGGTTCATATTTTCACATGTGCTAACATAAAAAATAGGAGATTGGATGTATATACATCAATGAGGGCGAAATAAATGTGGTGAATTAGTGGTTATTGTGGGATACATTAAAACCCGATGGATTCAGTTGCGCCATTGATGATATGTGCCAGGCGTGGTGATCATACGTTAAATTGGAGATTGTAAGAAAGGTGGAGAGAAATTCGGCATCACCATAAGTAAGATCTTGAAACAAGGCGCCAAGAAGTCGACAGTTTTCCGTCCGACGGAAAGTGAACTGCACTTAAAATGGTCTACACATGGCTGCGAAGTAGGGCTCAGGCTCGCGTTAAAAATGTATGCCACTTATGTGAATCATAAGAAAAAGTTAATGCATGATCGTGGCCGTCATTTGAAGTCCACCGACACGATGAAATTTGAACGCATTCAGTGAATAGCCCACGTTCTTCGGAGATTTTGAGGAATTGCTGAGTAAAACGATTATTCAAAGATTGCACGGTTCCCTTGAACGCGGAAAAATGACTTTCTAGGTCTTTTCATCTCTAAACAATCAATTTCCCTACTTTATTTGCTCAAAAACATTTTCGCCAAATCATCAATAATGCTCTTCAATATTCTGCTACCTTTTTCTTTCCTTCACCTCACTAACTTCCCCGAAAGCCGCCAGTCAAAGATAATCTCGCCTACCGCTTCACGGACCTCTAATGATCGGTGAGTAAATGTTGTTGGTACATGGAAATTACTGTTCCTTGAATATGGACGCTTGTGGTTATTGTAGCAGCAAAAAAACAAGGAAGTGGCCTTATGAAAGAGTTTTAGGCGTAACTTTGTGGAAATATTCAATATCCATGCTTGTCAGAATGATAACTCGATAGTAAATTTCCACATTGTTTTAATAAACACCGACCTTGGTTTCGACACTATGTCGTCATCGCGGTGATAATGACATAAAGTGCCAAAACCATGGTCGGTGTTTATTAAAACAGTGTGGAAATTTACTATCAAGTTTTTATTCTTACCAACATGGATAAGTAAGTGGTCTATGGAAGTCAAATTTTTGAATTTACCTGTGCGTGAGGTATGAATGATTTAAGATCTCTGGAGTAGACTACTCCCTCTCCATTCGTGCCTCTCAAGAAGATGGGAGAATTACAAAGCCAATTTAAACAATGAAAGAACATTCGACACGGAGATCTTCAGCACCACTTGACACCCTTTCTCTTGTTCTTCATGACCACTCTCATTTTGATTACTTCCAGCAAGAAACGGAACGCATGGCGGAACTAAGACGATAGCTGTAACGTAGGGCATGTGGAATGAGCTGAAAATTGTCCTTCATGAGAGAATTTTTAGTCAATAGCCTTCATAGATAATCATCTTCTGATTGCCTGGTACGCTACTGAGCAGGAGTGTGATAGATGGTGTTAGATACCGAGTCTCAAAAATAGGAGAGCAAATGAAAAAGGAACCAGGAAAGACAATCAAGATAAAGTGATATATATGATATTCTATGGAAGATGCGTGACTATATTGGATTATATGCGTTGCAGCTGTGAATGGTGATTGGGGAAAGCCAATTTCTTTTACTCAACTGTTCTAGCCTCTTTCACTTGTCCCTTTAGTTTGGTTTAGCGAGAAAAGTATCATCCATATCAGCCTGAGACTCTTGTAATATGAATAAAACTCGTTACTAACCTGCTGCCGGTTCGTTCCAATCCCTCCTGCAATCGCCGTGGCACTCACTCTTCTTTTGACGGATTTTTTAACGTGACGTCTTTCGATGTGAAAAATTGAGGCAAATTGACAAATTTCCTTCCCTTATACGAGAACCTCTCTTTATATAGAGAAACTTTATGGGACGTTCTTCACCAATTCCTCTTTTTTAGAGTTCAAATGCAACCAGAATCCAATGAAAGCAAGAGAATGGTCTCATCGGGACCATTTAAAATTTAAAACAAAATTCTGGCTGCTCGTTGACGACAGCTATGTAAATGGCACCCAGAGCCTCTGTGACAGAAAAATAAAGTGGAAAAAACTTCCATTGTTCGTTCAAGTTTCCTGTTGTTTCAATGTTGGTAAAGTCAATACTTGGAAAAAAAAATCCAGCTCAATCCAAACAACCATTCTGGCTTACGGGTGAAGGAGGATACATGTGTGACAGGCACATGTGTGCCTGTGACACATTTTTTGTACTAGTATTTTGTGCTAGTACTATAGTGCTAGTATAAACACATTGAACACCAAAAAAGAAAAATCACGAGAATTTTAATATTTCGGCAGACCGGCACAGCGGTACTTTACTTTATGACAACGACAAAGTGAATACGATATAAGAATAGAGTTATATATGAGGGCAGGCGCTCAATCTCTCGAGCGATATAATAGCAGGAGATATATAATAGCAATATTTCTGAGGAGAACTATTGCATCAACCATCGGTCGATACAAGTTGTCGAAATCTACTTCAGTGTTGACAACGCAGTAAAAATCCTAGAGGGCAAAGCGGAACAAAGAACTTTCATTAAATGTTGACCATTGAAATCGTCCAATGCCTTTATTTTTTATCATCTACAAGTCGAGGTCTTTTGAATGCCTTAAGTAATTCACATTTGTTTCTTTCCACTCAGCTGGTTACCACGTAACTAATGCAATCCTCGGATTCCCTCGATAATTCTGTCAGCGGTGTAAAGGGCACAAAGTCCAAAATGGGCAAAAATGTATTATCACCTTTGGAATGTTAGAAAACTGAAAACTCTGTACCATCCATTAACTCTTCATTTTTCTACCATGCCTGACATGATAAATCTGTATCATCCAGTGACTCTTCATATTTCTAACATGCCTGAGATGATAACTCAGTTTTGCCAAATGCAGAAATAAAAAATTAGCAATTATCCACAGAAATAAATTTTACAGCGATCTAGGGTTCGATGTTTTTACATCATCATCAGGATTTTTTTAAATTTCTGCATCATGCATAAATTCCACTCAATATCGCAAGAATCTTCGGATTTTACATTTTTGCCCATTTTGCACTTAATATCCTTTACACAGTTCGCACAGAATTATTCATATTCTTTACTTTTTTTATTGTTATTTTCAAGGGGATTGTCTCCAGTAAGTGTGTATCTTCTTCTTCGCGCATATTTATCCCCGAACACCTCTTTTTCTTCATCGGTGACTTTCAGTGTCCATTTTTTTCATCACTCTTCGATAACGCATATCCATCGTTTCCAATGTTGCTCGCTCTGAATCTGCTATTGCCCAGGCTTTACGGTCAACAGAGTAAACTCTAAATAATGATGTTTTAATGAAATTTGTCCCTGCTAACAAGCTTTTTTTTCTTTCAATTGGTAAGATCTTCTTTCGTTAGAATGCCATATTCTCGAAAGTGACAGTGCTTACAACATACTTCTTGCTTTTTCCAATACTGGTGACCCTATTTTCTATCCACTTGCACACATTTTTACAGCCGAACGTTGACGATGACTTGAGTTGATGTCATCTTGATTTGTTACACTAGCCATAACTTCTATTTTCTTTGCACTAATCTTCAAACTGTATTTAACAAGTAAAATGTTGAAGAAGAATATTAATTCTCCCGCAAGCAACGCATAAGAAATGGATAAAATAACCTGGTATAAAACCCAAGAAGGACTCTTGCATTTCAACAATTTGCGTACCTAGAGAAGAGTGATAGGAAAATACTAAGCGACAAAATTGACAGCGAATGGACGATTTCAAATCCACGCAACGAAAATATTTTACGACGCAGAAGGGCAATGCAGACATATTATAACGACTTCATGTGGTTCCATAAACGACACAGCCAAAGAGAAATGAGTTGGAAAGGAATGCAAACCATTTAAGCTGCAAGAGGGGAAGATCTTAAAAACGCCACTAAGTGAGGTTACGAGGTAGTCAACATCACAATACGCTTTGCAGCAACCGACACACGAAGTGAGAAATAATTGTTCTTTGATAACCAACGATTAATGTGTGCTCACCAATCAAAAAATACGGCATTACTAAACTAATCTCACTCATCAAACTATACCAAGACATTACGAAAAATGACTCAACAGAATCTCGATAAGAGAGAAAATTCAGAAGTTACGTCATGCATTGGTAAAGAAAATAGGACAGTTCACTTTCCAAATAAGCTTTCCAAATAAGAGTTCCTTCATTTAAAAAATTCCATTGCTCTCAGCTGATAGGTATAATGAGTTATAATTTTGAAAGTGTGAATCGTAATCAACTTTTCGAATGCCACGATGAACTGCATGAAAGACGACTGTTATATTTCAAAATCCAAATGCTACCGAATAAAACTAATTCATTTAATGCCTTAATAATTAACTAAATTGAGCCAAAATAATAGCATACTAAAATTAATCTGAAACGCAAATGATGAGGTTTACCTTCTGATTGCAAACTGTAGTAGCCACGAAATATTTTGCCAGACAACATGTTTGTATCATACATGAAATCCTTCATGCTGATACGATACGGCTAATATTTAATAATCCTCTCAAAACTATACATGAGCCATGAGCATTTACAGCCAAGAACCTGGGAAGTCGTCGATGCTTTCTGTATGTACCAATACCATAATTATAACGCTGCAACATTTTTGGCAAGTATGCGTTTTGTTGCGACCGCTTTCTGAGCCATCAGCGATTCTACTCTAGGATTTCCAATTTATCGCACAGTAGTATTTGTCGCACAAATTCGATTTGTAAAACAGTTTTCATCAGCGTGACAATTGAAACGCAAAGACCAATTGATTTCGAGGCGTGATGTCAACTTTTCGATGGTGTACACAATTCTGTGAAAGGTCCATCGTCCCCTGAGACCCAGGTCAGGAAGACACAGACAACAAGTCTCAGAGCCCGAGTGTCCCTAAGGGTCCTCCTTAATGAAAGTTAACTCCTCCACGAGGATTCCTTACGACTTCAGATCTTGTATACATTTTCTCTGGCTCATACCAAACTCACAAAGACTACATTTTAACCAATGGATACACATGATGTTAAACTCATAAAAAGTGAACCAGTGTTAGTTGATGATCCTGGACGGTGATTAGTGGTGGAACAGAAGCCCGTGGATGAGCAGGACAAGGGATGGATAGGCTTGCTAAAACAATGACTTCTAAGTTAATTTTTCTTAAATTCACATAATTCATATTGTTGGCCACTCTTTTCAACATTTAATTTTTCCACTCCAAATAAACCGATACTTATTTTTTTTATTTTAATCAAAGGAAATCTTCCAGCGTCAATTCGTGAAAAGAAAATCAAACTTCACTTAAAATTTTATAGTGGAATAATGAGGTAGACTCCATGGCAAGAGTACAATGATCACGAAAAAGCGACAGCATGGCTTCAATGATCTCTCTATCATCCATCCGTAGTTCCCTCAAACACATCCCTACTCAAAACACAATGCATAGATCCGAGAAAAAGCGTCAGAAAGAATCACGTGCCATATCGTCTCCTTCGAATGAATACAGCGTCCTTTACACTACACTCCGCTTTTAATTGAAAGCACTTTCTCGCGGAGCTCACTCCTGCAAAAAAATGTTGACACGAGCCGGACGGTCGACACTGATGTGATTGCAGTGACCCTCCCGCGGAGGACGGCCGCTTGGCAGAGCGCCATCCACACGCCGAATCAAGTCCTTGGGGAGAGATGTCTTCGCACAGAGGGCGGCGACTCGTCTTTTTTTCCTCAAGACTACTTCCACTCTTCCCCCACCGTCCGAAGTCAATGCCACCTGTTCTCCTTCTTCATACACCCATTCAAGTCTATTTATTAGCCGCGCTGCTGGCTACATATTTGCTCTCGTGAAAGCTATTGACTCACTGACTGAGTGTACTAGTAGTCAAACTAACACCAACGCATAGCCTGGAGCAACCTATTAGAATCAATAAGAGTGGTCCCACCTTGGACCGAGAATGCCCCTGCTAAGAGTGATTTTCCAATTGAAAACAATATGTGCCTCATGGGAAACAATTATGATACAAAGTTGCTATTGCTATATTGAAAGGTTACCATCACTGTTTGCAGTTTTCCACCGAGAAATATTCAATACGATCAGTTTCGATGCTTTACATAATTATCACATCAACTGTTGAGATTACGTCTAGCTAAGTATACATTTAAATTAGAGTCGGTAAGACAAAAAGGGGGGAGGGTTGGAGAGTAAAATGTATAGAAATCCAGGTGTAATTTAAATAGTTGCATTGATAATGATGTGAAGGATCGAAACAGGTCGCATTAAATATTTCTCAGTCGCATAAAATATTTCTCCCACAGAAATGGGAATAAAGTTGAAATATCCAGTTTGCAGCAGAATATTTCAAAATTATCATCCATCTACTCACCCAGTTGATCGAAAGATTGAATTAATTGATTTTTTAGAAGTCTTTAATAATTCACACTTCATACATAACATTTGGTAGATAGCTACAGCCTACCATGAAGATACCACTTAAGATATGATCTTTATCGCCACTACAATTGCGTCTGGCAAACCTGAAAACCGCCATTAAAGTTCCCATTTTAATCACCCCGGATTATATTAACACATACAACGGTGCACACAAGGAAACGAAGCGAGGGGAGCAGTCACTTGATACGGAATGCACCAGTACCAGTAAATCAATAATTCCAACCATACGACTAACATATCTTATTGAAACAGCAAATAAATCAAAAGCAGCATTAAAGATAACTTAAATTTCCATAACTTAGTTTTAATGGAGCATATCATATCCTATTAATTAAAATTAGCTTGATCAGTGGATTTCAATGCTGATTATTAATTTTCAACAGTAAAACTCACGCAATATCCGAACTCTTCATGCCTATTTATACATCACTTGGATAGTCTGAGATCTTCCTATTGCCGTTAAAAAATAATTTGCCCCACAAAAGTTTACGAACATGATGACGACCGAAATTCCAGAGAGCCTCGAAAGTTGCGTAATCAGGACCGCATGGACAAGTAGTACGGGATACGCCATGCGGAGGTAAGTGATACGGAGTAAATGAGAGACTTAATCGTACTGGAAATCAAGGAGAAATCTGACCCGCAGGCTACCGATTGAAGGATTAAAGATTTGCTCAGCGTCCAATTCAACGCCATGAGCGGATGAAGGGGTGGGAGGAATGTAGCGAACCGAAGTTTTATTGAAGCGAGTGGGAATGAGAATCACTAGGAGTGTGGGAACACGCAGAACTGGCATGAAGGTCGGGTGAAGGCCGCAGGGCCTTCAAACCATTTGCAGGGTGGTCGACGGGGAGAGACCACGGCCACGCCCATCTCACACCGTTGCAGGCGTGGGCCGTCTACCGCCTCGGCAACTGATGATAGCCTCCGTCTGCCCGAGAGAATTGCATATACGGGACCACGCACGATAGCCGACTGACTGCAGCCTACATTCGCTAGGAAATCCTAGTGGGTCAATAGGTGAGGGTGAGAGGGACTCATGTAAGGCCACAGTGACATCAATGGCGGATAAAAATTCGTGCTCACTTTTTCAAACGGGAGACTACGAGAGTAGAATAATAAAACCAACTCAAGACGAATCCATTCATCGAAAGTCAATTGATAAAAGCGCGATTATTTAGACGAAGAATTTGATTTGCTCTCCAAATACATGAGATAACGATATGCTGAAGATAGGTTACCTAAGTATAGTTGCGTCCTTTTCGCCAACATGGATATAATTACTAGGTGAAAGACTAATTTATCACTTTGCAGAAGGAAGCAAAACATGCCTAAATCTTTCCATTGGGAATTGCATCCCTGTTAGTATAATTTATAATGTGGGCGCTAACAATCGATACATACCAGTACAATGAGTGCCTTGAAGTTCATATCCATACCGCCGGTGATTATCGTACTGCAAGTTGTAACAGATCACAATTCCGCGATAAAAGGAAATAATATCTTGAACCTTGACTAGTGAAATTAAAATCTCACACTTGCATGTCTAATGGATCAAAAGAATGTGAGGAGCATTTTTGGTCAATCATGGCACATATTTCAGTTTCATATAGTGGATTATACGTTCAATTAACCACTATACGGACTGGATTGGATATTTGGGGTGGCGACCGACAGCTAAGGTCATTTGCACTATAGGGGATAGGTAAGGAAGGAAGGGTGGATAGAGACCCGGCGTCGGTATTAGCCTGCTCTTAACGATAGGCGCCAAAGGGACCACGGTTTAACGACCACTATACGGCAATGCAATTATTATATGCAGTATTTCTTACAGGATTCATGGATATTATTCATCTGATGAAGGCCGATACCACAGCCTGAGGAGCAATCCTGCATTTTGTAACATCTGGCATGGATTTTTCATCATAAACGACAGATTGATCAACAATGAGTAAATGAAGATGCTATTATTTATATGAGCCCTCAAATACCCACTCTGTGTTGCAAACAAAATTTTCAGTCATCGATCTTAATTATTTAATCAATTGATGCTCTGAAAGTAATATGAGCAGAAAACCGCTTGGCGAAATTTCAACGAAGAATTTAATTGTGACGCATACATTACTCCGATGAAGATTTGATATTCTACCACATCAATCACAATGCTATCAGTTGAAGGACATTTTGCCATAGAGAAATTTTAAAAGTCTACGTTATTTTTAGGGAGAAAATGATCAAACAAAATTAGCCAAAAATTAAACAAAAAACTTTTTTATCTCCTTGTGATTTCGTAATAGGATTTTAGATGCGAGATGCCTTCAATGGATTTTGGATTACTTGGTGTTCCCACCACGGGCATTACAGCGGAAAGAGCTAATTTTGCGCAGTAAAGGCGATCAGGAATTCCGACATTCAACCAAGAATATTCACAAAAAAACTCTTGGTCATAAATTTCCAGGGAATCTCCTATTTTTTACAATGGAAACATTTGCATCAATTTCAATATGAGTGGGTCGCACTTCTTTTGATAGTCCGGCGGAACGATTCTCTTGTTTTAAACTCCACGGGAGCCGAATGATGAAGAGATGCTCAAAGGTCATCCTCCCATTAAAGTATTCCTCCCATCGCCGCGCAACCACCTTCCGAAAGGCACCCCCTCTCGCCTGCCTGGCGGCCCGAGGTGGATGACCACCACGCCGCCGTATGGCCAACAGCCCCTCGACCGCACAATCCTGCTGACCTCGAGATCCCGCCCTCCCCCCGCACTCCTCACACCTTCAATCGATCCTGGTTCCACCTCCTCGAGCGCCCCTTCCTCCTCATTACTCGCACTGCCCTCTCACTCCCTCACTCGCGCTCCCTTAATTTACTGGCCCCCGCAAAAATCACTCCAAGGGCCGTCTCTCAAACGCGATCTCAAAGAACATTTTAGTCACCCTTAGAATTTTGGATTCTTAATCACTAATATGCAACAACGAATCGAATATAATAAATAAATAATTGGAGGAATTAATTTTGTAAAGCATCAAGGTCCACTAAGTTAGGCTTTAAAGCAAAGATCCAATTAGTCCACAGTGATTTAAATCAAACGGGAGCGTCGGTGAAAAGCGCAAATACACGAATAGATGGAAGACAGCGGCCACCAACAAGTAAGGCAAAGAAGCCTCGCGTTTCAAATGTCAATCGCTGAGTGTAATGGTAGCGTTAGTCGTGAGAATCTGATTTTTTAATTTAAATGAGTACGTTAATAATCAAATTGTTGGCGCCAAATTGAGTGGGAATATATTCCACGGAGTAACCTCTGAAATCGTGAATTCCGTGTCATTCGTTAAACCCTATGAAATTCTTCAATGAAAATCGCTAATATGTGACTTTATAGAAGTAAGATGGCTCAAAAAATAAACCAGGAAAGCCTCGGTGCCTGACCAATGGTCATAGGTTGTCACCGGCGTTACATTTCATAACATGAATCAAGTCGTTCTTTTTATAAGTACCAAATGCTTCTTTCAGAAGCCTAATAAATTTGCAAGAATGATTTGACATAACTATCGGTTTGAAAACGTAAACGCCGCAGAGGCAAACATGACCATGTGACAAATTTTGCAAGTAACTAACACTAGGGTTAGGAGCGTTTAGGATTATTTCATAGCAAATACAGTAACAATAATCTTAATTGACGCATAAGACCAAATGGGTATCAATTGGCAATCACATTTTTTTCAATGAAAAATATATTCTAAGCAAAATGAACCTAATTTTACACGTTGTTAATTGATTGGAGAAAAATATGCATTTGTACGTCTTGCGTTTTCCAGCCCCTTTGGACCTCATGGCTTAAATATACTTACAGAAAAATTCTCTTCTTTCTAATCAGGCACTGAGTAATTGAAATTGGCATCTCTGAAAGCTCGTCTGATTATATAAAATCTATAGTAGAGTTTCCTCGCGATAAAAAGGTTATATTTGAAGTTTTTTTGGCTAGAAACGTTCAACGTAAACAGCTGCATCTGCAGATCTATGCAAGATCTCAGAGCGTACAAAGAAAACACGAATATGGCAACGTAATCTAGCAATAGTTAAGTGGGTTTGTTTATACATTTGCGAATAGCTAACGAGGTAAATACATGTAAATAATAAACTTTCTAAGGAATTTCGCAAAAAATAAGTGATATCGAAATAATCATCAGTTTCACCGTCAAGACGCCAATTTACTGCAATCAGTGCAACCATTCATTAAGATCATCAGCGTGGTTTTAGTTATTCTTATTTCCGGTAGACTTGTCAATGGTTTTTGACATTAGCATCTGTCTTTGATTTACTGACAATGGTAGCGCAAATTGATATATCGCTCGATTCATTTTCACGTCGTAATGGAATGAGTCAGCTAAATCAATCACTAAGATTAATCGAGTGCACCAAGACATTGGTAGTCATTTCAAGATCGTATCATATTTCACACAATATCGATATGAGGAGCAAGTTAATAATTCTCCAGAAATGAACGGTGATTTAAATGATAGAATAGAAAAGAAAAAAGCTTTCCAACTTTAAGAAATGTATAGGCTATTTTATGTTGGAAAATGCTGGCTTTGAAGTGAAATACTCATGCATCAAGGTAAACTATCCTTCCTTCTCGTGGGACATTCTCCTTTGCAGTTATTAAAAGGCAATTTTAAGCGGCTTTGAAATTTATTCAAGCAATTATACCTGGCGAATATATTTCTTCTACTCAATTTAAACCGAAAGATTATGAATAGTTAACTGAAGGAAGATGTGCAAACAAACGCATTGGATAATAGCAGGTGCTAATTCTGGAAGCTCGCGGTTTGAGATGCTCAGGTACCTTTTGAGTCACTCAAAATCGTCCTCAAAGAATAAAAGTTCGGAGTGAATGACCCTTTCCGAAGGGAAGCTTCCCTGCGGTGAAGGGTACTAGAATGCTACGTACAAGCACCCAAGTGTCACTGCGATGAATACCTTGGCGTTCCGCCAAACAAGCCCCATAAGCATTTAACTCACTACGATGACGAGAATCACTCAATGAATGCAAGCGCAGAAAATGCAATTAATCCGCATGAGTCGACATTAGGGTACATGGTGTCATTCCTAAAAATCTATTTTTTAATTCATTGCTTAGAAGAAATGAAAAATAATTTATTACTACCCATACTAATAGAAATTTAATACTAACACTAATAGTTACCATATATTTTAGAAAGGCACAAAGAGGTCCGCACATCAACGCCCGATTCAACACGTCGCACAGTGGTCCGAAATCGGAAAAAGCCGGACAAAGTCCAAAATGGCTTTTTTTTGAGATAGAGACTTGAAACTTAGCGTAAATACTCATAAATGATTACCAATTATAGATTTATATGCCATTTTACAAAAACACGACTCGTTACCGAGATACAGTAGCCCAAACATACCCAATTTTTCAAAAACACGCGCGATCTCGTTTTTCTTCGAAAATCTTTGAATATAAGTAGGTGGTGTTGCGTTGGTATGATTTTTATGGAATAAAAAACGCTATATTCCTTTGACTTGGTGCTTTGCCTATATTTTCCATGACTTTTGAAGATTTTGACTCTCATCTGTCTGGTTTTGCAACGCAAAATGGCGTACCCGTTTTTCACGTGAAATTGAACATAAAGTAGACATTATCTTTCGTTTACGAAATATATAACTCGGGAAATTTACATCACAGTGTAAAGTAGAGATTTCTTAAGAATACTAAGCAGAAGTCTTGGAAAAAAGTTTGCGACCAAGGAAATGAGAGCGATTTTTCGATCGCGCGTCAAGGCTGAGCTACACGACGCGGGACCCTGAGGCTCGGTAACTGCGGTCGATTTTTCAAGTTTTTTGAAACTTTATTCTTGAAAATCGTCATTTAAAGCACGGCACGTATTCAGTATTGACCTAAAACACTATACTGAGGATATTACCAGGATTATGGATCGATTGACTACACCATTTCACGCATTACTCTAGTGAAGATGCTAGGGATTGGATATTTGTCGGAACCATCCCACGTATAAGAAATATGCTTCGGGTATGAAGTAGGGTTAAGAGATTAAGTCGGCATGCTAAAGAGAGAGAAATAAACTGTTTCCGGGAAAGGCAACAACCGATACTCTTTTTCCCTTTCCACCCTCACCGAGGTGGGTCGCGCGGAAAGGGGCGTTTTATGACGACGCACAGCCTTTGACGGTATTTAACGGTTTCTTCCACAAGGGTTTTTTCCTTTCCCCGGCAGAAATGCATGTCAACTTGCAGTTTTATTTTGGAATCTGTGAAGAAGTGTCGTGCTTGTTGTCCTAGTGTCGTGTCGTGCTGTAGTGTAATTCTCAAGTTCATGTTCCCAGTGATTTGGTTCGGGCTTTATTGAATTCCCACTAGCTATTCCCGGAGTTGAACAGCGCAGTGATTTTCCAGCTTGAATTTTTGCAAGGTGAGTTTTTTTATGTTTTCCATTTCAAAGGCGCGTGTGTTTGCGTACTACTTCAATGAAATTGTTAAATGACTTATCGATTTTTACTCTTTTTTCTTCCCTCATAAATCATGGCAATTATGATTTTGATGCGTGTTCTCTTTACATATTTATAATTTTCAAATCCCTGCACAGGATTTCGAGCGTTTTCTAACGTAGCGATGGATCAAACCAAATTACTCGTTTTGAGTTACATAATAAAGTATTAGAAATGAAAGGAAAAACATCAGGCGAGAAAAAACACACTTGCTGGATTTTTTGTCGCGGAGATTAAATGTAGAGAGCTATGAGAATGCTCTTGATGGTCTCCGTGAATTACTTTGGTTGGGATTCTGCCCTTATTACGAAAAAATGTGGAAACATTGTTGCCGGAATAATGAAAGGTTCTTAGTGCGATGTGACGCATGGCTCGCAGAGCCAATTATTTTCCCTGATGTTGTCCGTCAATACTTTCCTGGGACTTCAAAGGCAACTGGTATGTATTATATTTAAGTATGTTTTGAACTTTTAAAGAAAATTATATTTCTGAAAATCTATACTTATTCTAAATCTTATAAATTGTATACACTATTCTATATCTTACAATTATTGCTTTATTAGGTTTATTGGGGCGGCCCGAGAAAAATTTTACTTCTTCGTGTGGCCATTCTAAACGAAGGAAAGTTCAAAATATTAAAATTTGTTCCTCAGTAGCTGAGCTGGCATTAGCAACCTCTCTTGGTTTAAGGGAGGAAGGAGATATTGCAGCCGCACAGTTAATTATGGAAGTAACGACAACTACTCCCACTAGAGCTAAGAGAGTACTTAATAAGTGGAGGAAGAGTGATGAGGTGCAGAAAGAGATGTCTCCAGAGGAGGCTTTATCTTTGATCATCACCATTGGGCTGACTAAAAATCAGTACAATGTATTTAGGCGCTCCGCTCGTACTTAGGGACATTCATTGTACCCCAGCTACGCACGAGTGTTAACCGCAAAAAGTGCTGCATACCCAGAAGCAATACGCATTACAGAAAATGTATGCGAAGTGAGTCTACAGGCTCTATAAAACCACACTGCATCGAGGATACTGACATGCGAATCCACTGCTCTAGCGGCCAGCAATGAGGTGAACTGCACCTTAATATGCAAATATGGCTTTGACGGGAGTTCGGGCCATTCACAATATAAACAGTATTGGGAACAGGCGGATTCTTCCGATGAATATTTATTTATGAGCTCCCTGGTGTCAATTCGTTTGCTGAATGACAAAAATGGTAAGAGTTTGAGGCGTTTCAAATTGCATATCTTGCTTATGACGAATGAATCTGACTGTAGTAAAATTGAGTACTTAATTCCATGTCTGCTGTTTTAGGTGAAATAATCTGGAAAAATTCTCGCCCATCATCAACCACATTTTGCCGGCCTATTCGCCTCCGGTGGCTGAAGGAAACCAAGGAACTTGCTAATGAGGAAAGTATTTACATTCAAAGGCAGATTGACGGGCTGAAAAATTGGAGCAATGGAAATTACTCAGTCAATTTCAGCTTGCTGCTAACCATGATAAATGGAAATGTAAGAAAAATTCAGATTTCTATTGTGATAGACAAGAATATGGTAGTGCTTATGGATTTAAAAAATTAAAATACGATTATTTTAGGCATGCAACGCGTTAACTGACAATCCGAGTATGAGGTGCTACATCTGAGGATCAACAGCTACGGAGATGAATGATTTGAAGGCAATGAGGAATCGACCTGCAGATGTGACTAAATATTCTTTTGGATTGTCAACCATGCATTGCTACATCCGGTTTTTTGAATGTGTGCTACACATATCGTACAGACTAGAGTTCAAAAAGTGGCAGGTAAAAATGAATACAGACAAGCTGGAATCTGGTTCAATGGTGAAAATGCCTTTGAATTACGAACAAAATTCTTTACAGGCCCGAGGAAATCTCAAAACACTGCTTATACAGAGAAAAATAAGAATTCAGAAGGCTTTTAGAGAAAGGATGGGGTGGATTGTTGATGTTCCAAGGCCTGGATCAGGTAACACAAATGACGGTAACACGGCAAGGCGTTTCTTCTATTCCCCAGACTTGGCCGCTGATTTGACAGGCAATTGAGTAAACGTGCACTGTAATAGCAAAGCATATGTAAACTTCACGCATGTGTTTGCATATAAACTGGTTAAATATTTCATCTAAATTATTAGTTCTCATAGGAAAGTATAATGTACCATCAGCAGTAAATTAATTTATCATGTTTTAATTACAGGTATCAATATTGATCTCATAAAACATTTTTCCATCATTCTGAGGGCAATATCCAGTGGCATAATTCTTAATTATACAGCTTTCTCGGACTACTACGAGAGAACTGCGGAATTATACGTCAAGCTGTATCCCTGGTATTATATGCCATCCACGGTACATAAGGTACTTCTGCATGGAAGCGACATTGCAAAAGAGGCGATTCTTCCCTTGGGATAACTTTCTGAAGAGTCAATGGAAGCCCGGAATAAGGACACCCGTAAATTCCGCCGGAGATTCAGCAGGAAGCACTCCAGAGAGGCCACGAATGACGACCTTTTTAAAAGACTGTAGTTAACGTCTGATCCATTTCTTTCCTCCACCCTGATATCAACTCCGAGGAGAGCAAGGGAAATGCCAATAGATTTAAGAGAACTGCTGCTTTTATATGATAGTGAAGAAGAGTAATCAGGCCCTAGTGACGAAATGAGTTCATCGGAGGATTGAAGGTTGAAATTCTATAAATGAAAAGATACAATTTAATAACTTAAAAAAAGCACAGTAATAGGTGACTTCCAAAACATGTATTCCTTTTATATTCTAATTTATGGTTCCGCATTGATTTCATTTGTAAGTTCTGCTGATGCTTGGTATTCCATTGATGCTATTTTGTTTTTTAATTAAAATATTTCTTTACGGATTTAGCAAACAGTTTTCAAACTTTTTGCCATTGCATTTGTTCGATTTGATTTTGAATTTGCATTTATCAGACATGTTGCCTCGTATATTTTCTTTACGATGGACGACCAAAAGTGAAATTTGCCCTAGTCAAGTTAAATTTTAATTTACTATTTTATAATAATATATAAATCATAAATTCAAAGATATAGTAATTTTTGTTTCCTTTTTCCTAAAACATTCCCCTAGTGTATGAATCTTGGTCAAATTGAAAAGGCGAAACCCTTGTGGAAGAACCCGTTAAATACCGTCAAAGGCTGTGCGTCGTCATAAAACGCTCCTTTCCGCGCGACCCCCCTTGGTGAGGGTGGAAAGGGAAAAAAGAGTATCGGTTGTTGCCTTTCCCGTAAACAGTTTATTTCTCTCTCTTTAGCATGCCGACTTAATCTCTTAACCCTACTTCATACCCGAAGCATATTTCTTATACGTGGGATGGTTCCGACAAATATCCAATCCCTAGCATCTTCACTAGAGTAATGCGTGAAATGGTGTAGTCAATCGATCCATAATCCTGGTAATATCCTCAGTATAGTGTTTTAGGTCAATACTGAATACGTGCCGTGCTTTAAATGACGATTTTCAAGAATAAAGTTTCAAAAAACTTGAAAAATCGACCGCAGTTACCGAGCCTCAGGGTCCCGCGTCGTGTAGCTCAGCCTTGACGCGCGATCGAAAAATCGCTCTCATTTCCTTGGTCGCAAACTTTTTTCCAAGACTTCTGCTTAGTATTCTTAAGAAATCTCTACTTTACACTGTGATGTAAATTTCCCGAGTTATATATTTCGTAAACGAAAGATAATGTCTACTTTATGTTCAATTTCACGTGAAAAACGGGTACGCCATTTTGCGTTGCAAAACCAGACAGATGAGAGTCAAAATCTTCAAAAGTCATGGAAAATATAGGCAAAGCACCAAGTCAAAGGAATATAGCGTTTTTTATTCCATAAAAATCATACCAACGCAACACCACCTACTTATATTCAAAGATTTTCGAAGAAAAACGAGATCGCGCGTGTTTTTGAAAAATTGGGTATGTTTGGGCTACTGTATCTCGGTAAGGAGTCGTGTTTTTGTAAAATGGCATATAAATCTATAATTGGTAATCATTTATGAGTATTTACGCTAAGTTTCAAGTCTCTATCTCAAAAAAAGCCATTTTGGACTTTTGTCCGGCTTTTTCCGATTTCGGACCACTGTGCGTCGGCTGGAATCCCATAATTTGAACGTAAAACTCGCTGAATGAAGTAATACTATATTATCTCGACGTATTTAAGACCTGCAAGCTCATAAGTCTCACTTTTTTCAAGAGTGCTTTACTAGGCAACAGAGGGACTGGCACATACCATTATATTTACAGACTTGGCTCACGGCGCAATCCTTAAAGAACTCATTTGGAGGCATTGTCTCCGACTCAAACAGGTTTCAGGCAGCCAGATATTGAGATCTGCTTACAATTAGCATTAATCCAAACCAGTAGTCGCCTAAAATTAATATTAAGCTCTGAATGGTCGTCAGAAAAGGCCAACATTGCAAGCAAGTACTTGAATCGGGAAAAAACTGATAATTGTAACAAGCGTCACAGCTTATGGCTTTATGGCGGCAAATTTGGGAATAAAATGAGAGAAAAGTTAATTTGCGCCGTCAACGATTTAAGGGTAGGACGTTGAGGAAAGGATCATTTTCCGGAATGTAAGGTAGGGCGTAGGAAAATCCGGCGACAGCATTAGCCATTTTTGCTAAAAAGGCACTAAGAGGTCCACACGTCAGAGTCCGATTCGACGACGGTCGTAGTGCCGCATTTCACCTATGACCTCCAAGTAGAAGCCATGTAAGGGCATTCAATGACTAATGTCAAAACTGCCAAGGATTGAACCTGGGATTTTATGATAGAAATCCGGGACCCATGCCACTACACCAAGCCCCATGAGAAAATAAATTATAGCATTATTGAGAGAACTGGCCACTGGAAGGAGAAAATAGATTGATGACATTGAAATTAACTATGATCCAGAGAGATAACAGGAATACTTTTCAGTAAACACAACACTGTATGTTTATTCTCCAATTTCTGGTTTCAATATTCGCGACTAATACAACGACCACTAAGAAACTCCCCTCAATTCGTGTGGCAGGCGATAAAATAATTGCTTCCGACATAGAAATAATATCTAACATAGAATTGCTTACGACAGAATTCTACAGCACCACGGCTGAGAATAAGCATCATTTGCGACCTTTCAAAAAGCGACCGATCCATCGTTAGATACGGTAGCCCGGAATACAGAAGCGACAAGCTACGACTGCGGCACGGAGCCATCAATTTGCCCCGAGAGGAAAATTACTCTCGATTGAGCCGGAATTTACTGAGGCGCACTAATTAACGAGAACCGGGATTCGGAGGCGGGAATTCATTCCATTACACGTACGCGTTAGGGAGTGGCAAGCGATGCAAAGTAAAGAGGAAAGCGATGACTTCGCACGTGCCAAAGAAGGAAATGAGCTCGTGATAGTCACGTCGCTGATACCTTCGTGGGATTATAAGTATGGAAGGGATGAAAAGCACACCTTCCGCAGTCATTACCTGAAGGAGCATTGGTGACAAGTAGTTGATCACAGTAAAATTTCGAGGCTGGTCCGTTGGAACTGCTCTACAGTGACGAAGGAAAAAAATAATTTTCCTCCATAATAAGATTTCTTTTCGGACTTGTTTCGATATGTTACATTACTTTAGACGAGCGAAACTTAATATTGAAAAGAAGTTGGGATAAGTATTGGAACAAAAATTTAAAAAAAAGAAATAAAACAAGCTTCAATAAACTAAATTAATGTTAAACTCCACTTTCTCCGGCGAGATGTTGTAGAAAAGCATGTTGAACAATGAAGCTCAAATGATATCGTACTGTCTACCAAATTTATTTCAAAGTCTTTCCTGATGATGACTGCTAGACAGTTGAAACACGTGTAGTAAGAGTTTGAAATAAATTTGGTAGACAGTACGATATCATTTGAGCTTCATTGTTCTTCATTGTAAATTAATGTTGCCTCATAATATCACTCGAGAAACACAATGTCAAAGGGAGAAAAAAAGTTCAATGCCGAAATGTTTCGCAATTATATCTCATCATCCAATACCGTCACTCTTGACGTCATCATCCATCCATTATCATTTAATTCACAAAACCTTTTCCCTTCGGTAGCTAAAGGAGCAATAAATATGACGCTATTGTACGGAATTCTAGGGAGTGTTCCCACAATACATTTCCTCCGGCAATGGGCGAGTAAGGCCAAATTTATACACCGACAGCCGGACGGGATTCCACACACACTGATCTCATTCAGGAAATGAGAAAAATTTTCGAGGATAAATTGGCGGTTTTGTGGCTGACCGTCGAAATACGTGGAGTGGCAAGTTTACAAGGGCGCGGAGCCGACGCAGCGCCTTAAAGTAAGCTTCGAATCATTGGCGGAACTAAATTGATGAGCAGTCCCCAGTGATGCGTGACCCTGTGAAACTAGCGGCTGAACGCCAGATAGTGAGGCAATAATGAAAGAAAATAAAGTCGACGATAAGGGAGAACAGAAAGACTGCCCATACGATGTAAATACGAGTAGAAACTATTGAACAGTGAAAGGTTAGATATTAGAAATGGCACCGGAGGATGAGAAAATATCAACATGAAAATTCAAGAAATATGAAACTTCAAGTAGGTAATAACATCGCAAGTGAGCGAGATAGCATCTGAAGGTAATTTTTGAGCTAACATTTTCAGGTCACTGAAAACATTTCTAAAAAAGCAGCATTGTGCTTTTGCACGAAGTAGATGCCTTTTTGAAGATTTACTTCTTTAAATTATCAAAATGATTTTTAAGTTTTTAACTATAATTAACAGAGGCTCAATGGTTGTTGCAACTTTTGGAGATAGACCTTTTAAAATTGGTTGCTGCAAATAATGAGATAGAAAAGGTAATTTGGAGTAATTCATATCGGTCGGTGCAAATAGGGGATACTATTTACACAATAAAACGGCCTCAGAAGTGAGATCATTATAAGACGGCTCCAGCGAATGCACTCCTGAAAATCTTAATCGCGTAAAAAGGACTTATTTTGTAAATTATCATAAAGTATGAAAGAGAATGAGTCGCCGGAATCCATCAGGAAAATTTTATCTCAGAGACAAAAGTTTATGCTTCACGCTTCAAACGCCACAATTGTTCCGGACAACATTCAAAACAAATGGTTTCGGGGCTTGCATAAGAAAACGCTCATACTCAATAAATGGTAAGAAAAGAAGTTAGCGAAGTAATGAGAAGACAGAGAGCGAGAGGTCGAGACGGGTGAACCGAGAGAGAGAAAGAGAGGGAGAGAGACGGAAGGACTTGTAATGCAACTTCACCGAGGCGTGATTTATCAACGAACCGGAAAATTGAGTTCCTCCCCTCAAACTAGCGCCTCAGACTCGAAAAAGCGCCGTGACGTCGATGGTTGGCATTAATCAAGCGTGTATTAGCATTGCGTTTTATTATTCTTTAATTTCGACTATCCGTATTCCGTCACTGACAGCCGACGAAACAAAGTATCAAAAAATAAATTAAATGCTTTTCAACATAAATGTTTATACGGCGGCCAAAGCTAGTCAATATCAACCATTTAATTGCTCTACGCCTCCACTTGGGTTATACTGAAGGATTAATTCCGACATGAAAGCCAACGTGAGCAATCACTTTTCTGTACAAAACTCAAACTGAATGAAAAGTGAATAATAACATCCTTAATAATTACACCGGAACCCCCAGTATCTTCCAGACGGGGTCGTAGGAGCAAATTACGCTTGCAAATTGCGATGGAAAGGATGATAGGTTGCCGCTGTCTTGATTATGACTAAGTAGGATTTACATGAAGGACAGGGGACCCGGTTTATGGTATTACCTCGAGATAAAAGAAGAAATCCGTCCGTTGGTTACACCCCAAGGTAATTTCTCACTTTTCGTTGAGAGCAGGATAATACTGACAAAAGTCTAATTAGTTTACTCGCAATGAGTAGACTGAACTCTCTACCCTTTTTTCATCCCCGAGTAAACCTTGCTTAGCCAACCTGCTAACTCGTCCCCAATGGCATGTATGATGTAGGCTGTCGATAGTCTCCTAAAATAGCCAATCAATCTACTACAAGTCCATCGAAGATCCCACAGTAAAAAAATAAATTCAAGACTATTCTCATAAAATACTTTACTAAAATTAAATGAGGGAGAATAGGAAAATTAAGCATCATTCATTCGTTGTTCAATCTTAAGATTGGTTGACTGCAGCCCTCCAACCTTCCCTATCTAATGCTAGTTCCCTTACCTCCAAGTATCTCTTCCTATATACTTTCCTCTTTATTTGGTACATGAACTTATTCCTGGGTCTTCCTCTGGGGACTTTCTCTCTCTATTTTGCCTTCAATTATATTCTTCGCTAACCCACCAAAAATCATGCATGACAAAATGCAAATTTTGGTCAGTGAATTTAAGGCGGCTAAGGCCGGAGGGTCACTTATTCCAGTTTTTCCGAAAACATGAATATATTATCTTTGAAGTACATTTTATACAATAAGGCGAAAATCAAATTGGTTTCCATGCAAGTTATACTGCAATTTAGCTTTAAACGTGGAAATTTTAACATGGGTTCTAATAGAGATGGCTCTGATTACTGCATAAAAAAGTTAATTTGAATGAGAAATCAGACTCACGCCTTTAATTAAAGCTGTTTATAAGAAGCGAGAAGTCCCACGTAATGGAATAAAAATAGGCATTTTACCGTTTATTTTTGAAGTTAGTAACGAATTACTACCGTAATTGAAGACAAAATTCTGTAGTTCCATATAACAGGCGCTACATTCGGCTACTGTAGCCGGACAAATGTGGCAATTAAAACTACATGCGTTGAATAATCTGCATATTTCGTACCTTAATTTTGGATTACAACAGAATATCCATTTGATTAGCAAAGGCAGGATTTTATACCTGAATATATAAAAATGTGTAGCTATGTATTTTTCTTGACTCACATAGTCAAGCCGGGGACACCTCAATTCACATTTACATTTTTAACCCTCATTGTACTCCGAAACCGAAATCCTAGAAACTTTTAATCCCAGGTTACGCATTCTCATTAATGATCGATTTGCATGGATTAGGTCAGGGATGGATCTGGGAATCACATACAGCTTGAGAGATATCAGCCCAAAGAAAACACCTCAAACATGTTGATGCTAAAGAGTATCCAAGGTCATTTATGCGTTAGTGAAACCAGTTGAAATTAAAGCTGGACCTTATTAATTCCACACATACTTCATTAACGACTTATGTTTCGGCTTATGAAGTCATCATCAGGAACATCCATGAGAAAAATCCTCACACAATAAAGTTAACGCGGAATTACTAAGTTACAGCTTCCATTTCACAATGTTAAGCAAGTTCCACAAAGTTTCGCCTGACACAACCAGACTGAAACCAGTGAGTTTATACATAAGAGAGGTGGCAAAAAATGTATCGACGTTTAGTCTGGTCGTGACAAGTCGTGCCTAATATTTGTATGTACATTGGACTGTGGTTTGGAAGGTTTAGTTCCGTGATGTAGAAATCAAAATTAATAGGGTCAGATATGAACAGCTGACCAGAAAAGTCGAGAAGCATTCGAAAGCTGGTGCTGGAGGAGGATGCTGAAGATAATATGGATGGATAAAGCAAGAAATGATGAAGTGTACAGAAGAGTAGAAGAGGAAAGGATTATATGGATCAACATAGAGAAAAGAAGAACCACATGGATTAGACACAACCTGAGACACAATGGGTATGTGAAGAACATCACTGAAGGTAAACTAGAGGGAAAAGCCCCCAAAGGAAGGCCCAGGAATAAGTTCATAGACCGAATAAAGAGGGAAGCACAAAGGAAGAAATACCATGAGGTAAGGGAACTAGCATTAGATAGGGAAGGTCGGAAGCCTGCAGTCAGCCAATCTTAGGATTGAACGATCAGTGATGATGATGATGATGGTCACATATGATTGCTGAATTCATAATTTCCTCGTCTTTACAACTCAAGTTTTAAAAGATTAGCCCATTTTAACACAGGTTACACTAACAACCGATTTTAAGTTCACGTCTTCTTTACTCCATCTCATATCGCAGAACACCTCTCAGAATAAATCAATTCAAACTGAGTTTTTGAAGCACAATTATGAAACTGTTTGGAGCGTTATCACCAGTTAGCACATATTTGTGATCAAGTTACTCGGAAAATTAGGCTTCAGTCGCTAATACTTCGATTTGCAACACGTAAGTAAACCTTCAATAAAATATGAAGTAATCATTTTGGTCGGAAATTGATATCTAATAGGAACCGCTTGCATATTTAGGTCCCGAAGCGCCAAAATAGTTCAACAATGACCGAGAAGCTATGGCTCTGGAAAGCCAACGAACTGATAAATAATAATTAGTTTTAAGTAAATGGTTCGCACAAAAAAAAACTTATAAATAATAATTAATTTTAAGTAAATAGTTCGCACAAAATAAACTATAATTGAGAGATAAGACAAAATGTATGTGCTATGTGTGCTATTGCAACAATATTATAAAATGCAGTGCTATTGTGCTCTGGTTTACTCTAGATTATGTTAAGGTATTAAGTGTTGGGGAGGTGCATATGACAAATAATAAGACCTGCATTTGTATCTCAAAAGGGAATAGTAAGAAAGGTTAATGGTAAAAATAGATATGATCCCTCTTTCCGGCTATTCCAAAAGCATAAAATACTCCCTCTAATATAAAAACTACCACAGTAACTAATAAGACTCATCCCTACAGTCTACGAAAAATATTTATTTTAATCCTAGGCCAACCTTGACGGTATTTAAACGCAGTTATGTTTATATGGGCCAAAAAATGTTCAATAAGTTACCCTAAAATATCCAGAACACTAATACTATAAGGTTATTCTCAAAGAATCGAAAAACTTGGTTATTGCAATACGAATGTATGGAAAACCATTTCTAGATTAATGGCGATACTTAAGAACCTGAATATAAAAATGTAAACGGCAAGTTAATTTTCTCATATTATACACGCACAAGGCCTTGTTTGTAATTGTAATTAAGGCCATCTGATCCTCTGTAAATTCTGCTGTTTATTATTGGTATTCTGTATTTCTGATACTTTTATTGCGATTACTATTAAAGTAATGAAAATATGAAATTGGCTGTAAATTTTTTATTGTATTCTTACGTTTTTATTACGATTGTTACTCATGTAATGAAATTATATTGACAGTTAAACGTCCTGAGACATGATGATGCCCCAAAAACAGGCTAGTCTTAAGGGCGCATGTTAAACATTGTTACTTTTGCATTTAATTGTACCTACTTGCTTGTTTAAAATAAATTTATTCATTACAAAAATCTTAGACGCCCATCATAATTCATCCCGTAATCTTGTTCAGGAAGACATGGCTTCTTAGGATGTAACACCGGACCAGTCAGCATCCAAGAGCTCAATACATCAAGCAGTAATTCCCAGTAACGATCCTCACCCTTGCGTTATCAACATCACTCCATTTGAAACTTCAAGTACTGTCGATGATAGGCATGAAATACATAAGTAAATTACACCGAAAACAGCGGAAGAGGTTTACACATTATGGGTCAGTCAACCCATTCGAAGGGAGTATCATATAGAGACGGGATACAGATAGTGAGAATCAATTTGGAGCGATTACTTCATTCCCCCGGATTACTTCGTAAGATAAAAACCATGTGAAATGCGCGACTAACTGTAAGTTGGGCTTCCTTGTTGCCATGTTAACCCAATTTAATACATCATATTACGTAAATAAAGCTAATACGCACTATTCCTTTCCCAAACACCATGTTATCAGCTGGGGTCTAGATAAGGAAGCAATAGGGGGGTCAAATGCCCAGATCTAAAATAAATACACGAAATACCTGCAAAACGTTCGCCCAATAGTTGGAATCAAGGGCGGAGCACCCTCACCCCTGTCCCCCATAGAGAGAAAGTTTACCCACGGGAGTGCTATTAAGTATGGCGCCACAGGAGAATTAAGATCAATTGGACGCGTCGAAGGCGTAGGAATTCCGGATTTTTCGGCCGCATTAGTCAATCTTAGAAATTATTGAGTTTCGTAAGCATTTTACGAACATATTTTCAAATTTCGAACCGAAGATAGACGATCCACGTCGGCTTCTGATGTGACGATTAATTCGGTCTCCAATGCCTAAGCCTCGGTAAGAGGATTAATTTCACTATGACTGCATTTCAAAGGGAAGTGCGGCAGACGCTTGTTAACATGATTCCGTCGGAATTTTGAGCATTACTAGTTCGTCTATAAAAACAGGCTAAATTTGAATTAGAGAATATATTACATTTCAGTGTTGTAGTCGTGCCTGACTATCAATAAACGGGAAGGGAATAAGCATTTTTATTATTAATTATTTGTTATATAATATCGGTGCGACGTCCAATTGTCTCACCATGAATAGAAAACGCACAAGTTTATGCCACTTAATATTCTCACTGACGGTAAGAATCTCGACACAAAAATGCGATCGTGTCAAACCTTATGTTCGCAAAATAATGATCATTGATATCTTCGCTCAACTTTAGGGAGGAGATACGTTCTCTTAGCAATCTATTGGGGATTTTCAATCACAAGAGACTTTCAATCACAAGGGAATTTCAGGCGGTGTAGTCGATGCCGCTAGAGACTCAAACACAACATCTACGAGGGAGGAAACTAAAGAGCTTCCACAATATTTCTTCGTCCACGATGACCCCTCCATTTCAGCGGACAACTTATCCTTTCTCAAGCCGCACGCTTGGCGTTTGGATCGTGCTTTTGCCTTTCTTTTAATAAGCAGTCGCACAGGTCAGCTGACGTAATTCCACACCGAAAGGAAGAGCTTTTTCAACGCGTTTATGCCCCGCGCCGAAACGTGTTTTTTATTCAGGGAGTGAGGGAGAGAATGATGATATCCCGTCGTGAAAGATACGGGCAAGGTTATTTATTACCACATTGAGAAAAGATTTGAGTGCCACGAATCAATGACCGGTCAAATTAATGCGGTAATCGTAAATATCGCAAAAATAACCGACCAAGAGGGCATTATATTTACATCACATCCACGTCAAGAAATAATAAAATATGAACGATTTTTTCGAAAAGGGTAAAATGATCTCTTAAGATTGGAAATCCAACATATCATTAGAGCAAAATATCTTCTAGCTAAGCATGAGTCAATAATTAAAAATATTTTTAATTGCCAGGGTCACGTCTGGACACATGATATTTTCGTCTTCTTCATTGTAGTTCTAGCTATTATTCATCAGACGCCGGTGAGTGGTGGGCACCTATTACATTCACGATGGTAAAAGAGTAAAATCCCACTTAACAAGACGCACCAAAAATTAATTTGCAATATATCAAGACGCTACGGACCCATATTGGGGCAATAAGTCAACCGTGACCTTGCCAAAGTACCTAATTTGGTTTCTCAATATGTATTTTTTATGGCAATTTACTTATACCTCGCAGACCTCAGGAAAAATTATTTTTCGTTATTTTTTTTAACTTTTCATCTGAGCGGCGAGGGGTGAGGTCCTTGTTTGTCAACCCAAGGGTCGTGGGTTCAAATTGCGTCCAGGTAGGATTTTCACCTTCCACGACATGGTTGTAAGTGCTCGCTCGTTGTTACCAGACTGTTTGAACGTCTGAGGTAAAATGCCCTAGAGCTTGCATTCAACATAACGAGAAATAAAGAAATAATAATAGATCGCAATCAAATGTTATTGAAATATACCGGGTAAAAAAGAAAATATAAATTAATATTCATTAATCAAATTGGAATATATCAAAATTTTATTCCCAAGTAGGCAAGTATAGTATTTGAGGGTCACACTCCAAGAAGTCTAAAACGTTTAACTTAATACCCAGCTTCCCCATACTATGTTCATAAGTGTGATAATGAAGTAGTAATGCAAAGAAGAAAATCTAATCGGATTCTAAATCTCCGCAAACGAATACAAGAGGAAAATTCCACAGAATGCATTTCTAAAATCACTGCGGCTACTAAAACCAGGAAATGCTTCTTTGTTGATACATGGGAAGTTTTCTCCTTTTTTTGTAAAATTCCACTGAATACGGAGATTTCTAGAACTCAAGATGGGCCTATTTCCACACTTTTTTTCTTCCCTTAACGCATACCAGATTATGTCACAATATTTACTTAGCTTTAATGCTACACAAATCAAACTAGGAGGCAATGAACTCTTGGGGAAATTCGCTCGTTGATACGAGGGTTGCTATTTATGTTTCTGGCCTTGGCAACAATAAGTGTTGCCAGGCGCTATCTGGTGTTTACATTAGAAACTTGACATTGTTGAACATAACCTTTTTCAGAACATTTTGTCATTTGAGCGCGATTTTTGTTGTTTAGTGTAACTTGGAAAATTTATCTCAGGCAAAAAATGGAATTAACTCGCGAACATTCTCGTGCTATTAATTACTATAACTTACGACGTGGATTATCAAGGTAGGAGTGCATTGATGAACTTAATTCTTTATACGGAGATAAAGCACCATCCTACAGAACTGTAAAATACTGGTATAACGAATTCAATCGTGGCCGACGTTTGCTCCAGGATGAATTCCCTGAAGGTCGTCCAAAATCGGTTGTTGGGCCAGAAAACATCAATGCTGTGCGTGAACTGATAAAGCAAGATCGTCATGTGACATACCGTGAGATTGAGGCATCTTTGGGCATGAGTATAACAAGCATCAATAAGATATTGCATGATCATTTGGCCGTAAAAAAGATTCGTTCGCGTTGGGTCCCGCATAACCTGACAAACGCTCAAAAGAAGGCTCGTGTCGATTGGTGCAAGGAAATGTTGGAAAAATACGTTCGAGGGGCGTCAAAGGCTATGTATAACATCTACACAGGTGACGAAACATGGATCTATGCATATGAGCCCGAGACGAAACAGCAATCGACTATTTGGGTCTTCCAAGACGAGCCAAATCCAACAAAAGTTGTTCGCGGAAGAAGCACATCGAAGCAAATGGTTGCGCTTCTTCGGCATTACCGGTCACGTGGCGACAGTGGCGTTAGAGTATCGTAGAACGGTCAATTCTGAATCATACACGACCATTTGTTTGCCAGTAGTCTTCGGAGAAATTTGGAAAAAGTCAAAGAAGAGGCGAATCATTCTTCATCATGACAATGCGAGGTCTCACACATCGGATCAAACAAAGGAATTTTTGACCGGTCAAAACATCGAATTGATGGTTCATTCGCCCTACAGCCCAATGACTTTTATTTATTCCCGAGCATGAAAAACAAATTACGTGGTCAACGTTTTTCGACACCCGAAGAAGCGGTTGATGAATTCAAAACGCATGTTTTGGAGTTACCTCAATCGGAGTGGAAAAAGTACTTCGAAAATTGGTTCAAACGCATGCAAAAGTGTATTGATCTTCATGGAGAATATTTTGAAAAAAAAACAATTTTGATCATAAATATTGGTTTTTTCATTATTAGGTCAGAAATATAAATATCAACCCTCGTAGAAGAAGAGATAGGTGGTTATTTACGAAGCAGGTACACCGTTTAACAATTTTCGACATCGCGTTATCTACAAACTCCCACTTTCTGATGCGACCGCGCAAAAGGTAGGGAGGTGTTTCTGAAATGTGCGCAAAATCATTAGAAAAAGTGTTAACGATTTCTTTTATCGTCGTTCAAGACATTAGAAATATGGTATTAATGATTTCTTTTATAATGATTCAAGACATTTAGAAAATACTACCTGATTCTCAGTTTCTCAAAGCACCAAGGCAAGATGCCAACCTTGAGATGTGTCTTAAAGATGTGGTAATTATAGTATGTAACAGCTATTACACAAATGCATTTTCTCCTCACTTTCGGAATTTAAACAGAATCGCCGTATTCCATGCATTCTGGTCTTCTCACCGCCCTGATTGGAGAACAGGTCAAACGGTGTGCGTGAACTGAGCCGCAAACATTCGTAATGAAACGTAAGAATGATTTAAGACAACCGAATAAAAATAATATAAAAATAAATCGTTCACTATTTTAGAGCTGATTTGTAGTTTGAAACATTCAAAACAGAACCTATAAACGACATAAAAAATTACACTCACCAAATTATATGGAAATTTCGAAGGGTTCCATTATTCTATTATGGGGAATTTCCGCAACGACGCGCAGGTTATTTGGATGAAAGGAGTTTCCCCTCCAGTATTCCAGTCGATATAACTGGTGTAGCACCATGGCCACTTCAAAGGGTAATTGGTTGGTTTTTTGCGTCCTGGATTGCTGGCCCATGGCCAGACTTCTTTCAAATTCTCCTTTACCAAGTCGAGGTAAGCGTGTTTCCGTTCCCCTGATCGAGTTGTTTGCATTATTATCTATTTAGACGTCTTTATTGATTACTATGAGTAAATAGCAGTAATCCCTTTATAACACACTTTGACTGCTGAAATTTGATATGGTGCCTGGCATGGGCCCCGCACGTTCCTCGAAGTTCCGGCCCAGGCTACTTCGTAAATGTGGGCGAAACTTTATTTAACCATGCCTAATACAGAATTTATTTATCAACAGAGGGCGGGTTAGAGAACTGTGAATACTAAGAATTGGAGAGCTCATAGCTTTGAACGGATTCACACCACTTTCCCACCGCATTCTGCTATGAAGCTTGACTATGAATTCTGAAACATGCCTATAAAGTATGTCACAGCGGTAAATCGAGGCAGAAAAGAAATGACGACTAATCAGGATTGTATTAAAAATCAGCAAGATTAAATGGAATTGGCGGCATTATTTGGAAATTTATTTTATAAGTGGGTGTTATACAACACAAAGAAAGCACTGGGATAATCTTCTTTGATACGTGTCAGCAATCCTCATTTTTTTCTCTCATACTTAACTCACTGCCGTAACCTTGTCATCGCCAGTGATTCAAATTAAGATAAAGTACTCCAATCTCTTTTAAAATTACAGATGTCAACTTATCTCCCGAAGAATTTTGGATACCTAAAAACTTCATGAATTTTTCTACAATTTGTGCTAATTCACGCAAATCTGAACTTTTTGTAGTATGTTTACATGTATTATTACAATAGTCATTTTCTTTAAATGGGGTATCTAAATATCTGAGGTATTATTTACGAAAAGAGGGAATTTTTCACTTTTCTACATTATTCAAAACAGTCAAACAAACTTACCAATTAAAGTTTCTAAAAGGTTTTTCCAACTTAAGAAGAAGTTTCCTTCGTTTTAATACTATTGAAGTACCACTCTTCTTCTTCACTTCAGCTTCTTTTCTTCAGCTTCACATTCAGCAACATCTTAACCCTTACACTTCCGTTATAACAACTAAAAAAACTTTGCTTTCGGCAATTAACACGAAACTAGAGTCAAATAAATGTGATCCAGATCGTTATTTCCCTCAGGTTATTCGAACATGAGTAAAAATAAACTTCGACTATTCAGGGTTCATTCAGTTCAATTAATTCTCAGAGCAAATTATTCTTAAAGACTTCTACTCATAACCCTCACGCCAAGGAGAGAACCCAGTACGTCTTGTTGAGCAGTTAGTTATACAAGAACATTAGGGAGGAGGCTACTGTCTAACATTCAACTACACATTCCTCTGGTTTTCGCGAGAGGCTTTCGAAACTTGTGCGTAGTCGCCAACTAATGTAAGGAATGAAAAACATTTCCCGACGGAGAAATTAGTTTGTAAAAATAATGAAAGTGTCACTTGCTCGGAAGAATCCTTAATTAATAGACTTTTCCTCGAAAGAAAGAAAAATTTAGTTAGTGTAGATACACATCAATCATAGGTGTTGATTGCGCCAAAATTTATTCCACCATTCTGAGGAGCACTTTCCTCTGTAGATCATATATAGGAAAAACAAAGGTAATACAGTAAAATATTCACGTTTCGTGGATGATCACTCGATGGAATTAAGAGGAATGACGTTTGCACTTGGCTTTGGCGCTTTGTATCATGTCTTTTCTCAACAATGTGACGAGATTATATAATAAATTGCAAAGGAGATTGTAGCAAAGGAGCAGTTCTTGAAAGGAACACACGTCCGAATGAGGAATACTCTGGGGTTTTAGCATTGTTGTTTCCTCTCCCTCAGCAACTCAATTTTTAACCAATATGGTTTCTCCAAAAAACTTTGGTGGCAAGAATGGTAATGAAGGAAATTATTGGTTATAAGAAATTAATTAATTAAATTGGAAATTATTAGTTTGGCTGAGGTCTCTGTAGAAGTTGGTTATGAGTACAGTGAAACCTGCATCCGCGGCCACCTCCCTTAAGCGGCAGATTCGTTCAGGAATGGATGGAATGATTTTCCCATAAAAGAGATGTATATGTTCCCCCTTCAGCGGTCGCCTACTTAAAGAGGCCATTAATTCATTGGTGGTGGCCGTTTGGCACAGGTTTCACCTTATCAGACCAGGGTCATTTTGAATAGTTATGTATGCAGGAAGTTAGTAATTTTTTCATATTTTCTGTCCGTTTTTCACATGTTTTTTCGAGTCGCCTACTCCCGCTCCTACGACCGGCCGCCTGTGGCTTTTGCTCAAGTTACCCACGACTGGGGCGGGCACTGATTCCGCGATTGCGGATAAGCGGAACTGATTCTTCATTGGGACCCGCTAGAACGCGTTGACCTTACGTTTTATGAATCTGTTTGGCCACTGCCGGATTTCCCATGAGAACCTTTAATTTCATGAACTCCACGACGATTAAGGTCAGGGATTATTTCCTAGGGCTTCGGAGTGACATCGCAACACTCTTGATTGTGAAGACTCAGGTCACTACATTGCGTTTATTTAATTATACGTAAGAGGCCGCTTATATGCGGCTAAGTTTATGTTCTGAAAGGATTCTTTTTATTACGCCTTCTGCACCTTTAAAAAAAATTACCCCAACGATAACACCCGAAAAAAGAATGAAACCATCGATGAGACGTCACGGAAATCTTAGAACTAAGTATCTAGTTGGTTTAAATTACAGATACTAATTAGACTACATAGCAATGAATGAATAGGTTCTACATAGCAATGAATGCCCTTTATGCAATAAGACAATACACAGTCCATTTCAGCGGTTAAAAAAATCTCAACACTTTTTCGTTTTACAGATATGCAAAAAATCCCCGTCCTGATTGAAGTACATAAAAAAAGTAATCTTAATACGTAACAAGACTTTCTAATGGCTGTTCGCACAGCCAAAATTTTGCCCTCACGAAATCATTTCTAGCGCCATCACCAACACGAATTATCTGGCTTGACCTTTTCATGATAAGAAACTTAAGCAATGGACAACCTAGTCCTATCTCATCGCGCGTTGATAGCAGTAAAAGAGAGACAGGAATTAAATGCTTCAGACATGCAATCCATCGTACATCTCAATGAGTTGCCCTTAAGAAAACAAATTATTACGGACCATGAACCGCAGTGGAGAGATTTTCTAATACTCGGAGGTAAATGTGATTTAACTACCCGGCAGCAAAGTGTTCCATATCCTACATTACCCCCAAGAAACCTGACGATGTGAAATTACTTCTCCCCTCCTCAATTACCAGTTAAATTTTTTGAAACTGAAGAATTTCCGTGTCCACCCCTATTTCAAACAGTCGTGAAATATAAAACACATTAACTGACCTTTTTTGTTTTTTCTTCCGTTCATTCGACTTCCTCAACCTCCAAATATCAATGCAGAGATCGTTCTTGCCCATGACGATCAATCTCTACGGTACGCAGCGTCTCGCTACCACACAGGTAACTGTCCAATCACTGCATGATCTCCTTCACTTCCGGATGAGTATCCCGTATCAGTTATCACCGAGAGGAGCTCACTAACGCGTATCAGTATAAGTGTTTTGAGCAGTCACTGTGAATACTCTCATTTCTTCCGAGAGCAGCACTAATAATAAATAAAAATCTCCATCGTCTTACTTCGGCTGAGAAACACAGCGGTCTGACCTGCTAACCACTATTCTTCAAAGGCAACACCATTCTGGAACACCTGAATGAAGACATATATCCGCCGACCCGACTGGAAACAAAAGCGGACAAAAGTCTGTCCCTTTCACGAACTTGGCCTCGGAAAATGTTAATAGCGGAAGCGAGCCAAGAAATTGCTTCCGGAACTATTTATGATATAAATCTGAGGGAAATAGGTTTTTGTGACTAGGAGTTCGTAGTTGCCCAATTCAAACGGACAACTGTTTGTTCATTCACTACTGGATAAATTTAAAGGTTAACACGCACCTGCTGAAAATTCTTTTAGCTTAGGTTATATGCTGTATTCTTCAATTGTAGCATGCAGATATAATAAAAACCTAAAATAAAACCTAGCAGTACACTCCTGCTTTCAGCTTCCGCTGATAATTAATGTTTTAAAAAATTGATGCCAACAAAACGACTTCCTTACTTCACATGCCCTTCATCGTTAGTATTTCTCTTTATTTGTGTAAGCATTGCTATATAAAGTTTTCACATAAAGAGCAGGCTGTGGGCCAAATGTTCAAAAACTGTTTCCTTTGAGGGTTGATGGATCGACTCTAAAACATGGGTAGAGTTTTTAAATCAGACTCTTCAAGTCTCCATGGCAAACCAGTTAATTTCATAAAATGTCACCGTGCAATGAGCAAACTTCAAAAGTTACCCAGAAAAATAAAAATCCAGACAAAATACTAGATTCCATTTTTTTGCAATCCATTTCCACATGTATATAACGTCGGGATGCCTGAGTTCATATCAGATAATAATTCCTTTTAGCACCATGATTTGTATCGTGTTTCTAATTAATGTTTCCTTCCTCTCTGTCCTCTGTCTCTACGGCACGGAGAGATAGGAAGGAAACATTAATTAGAAACACGATACAAATCATGGTGTGAAAAGGAATTATTATCTGATATAAACGCAAGCTTCCCGACGTTTTTTTAATTCCTTGAAGTCGAGAAGAAACCTAGCAATTCATGCACACCACACTCATAACATACGAGCTAACAGCCACGAGCGAATAGCGAGAAACACATATGAGCTGAATACAATAGAACACTTTCAAATATTTTTAAGGAAACAGCTAACTACAGGTTATTAGTTTGGAGAAGAACTTGGATTTCAACCCGAAAAAAGTAACACAGGAAAGATAAAATCAATGGCATGACAGGAACAATGTTTGAATGAAAAATTGTTGACTTCAACAAAGTGATATGGGCCCTCAAGATTATTGTTCACATCTATATCTACATATTACCCTGCAAGCCACCAAAAGGGTGTTTCGTAGGGGGTGAATTATCACCAACATGCAATATAATGTAAAAATAGCTTTCACAAACATGCACTACCCTATAGGTATGCTACAAATGATACAGAAACTATGGAATTAATCTATAATGCAACTATGAAAACGTGATAAATAGTCATGCAGGGAATATTCCAAGCATGATGTTAAATTAACAAGCATGATCCGTAATTCTAAGAGTAGGTACGGACGTAGTATCCTCACAAGACGGTTTGTGCCACAATGGCAAAACACGACTTAAGCTGCAATTATATCTTTGTAAATCAATAATAATTACAATTTTATTCTAATTACCACTCGATATAAACTTATCATTCTCAATTATTACCATCCATTAAACGCGTTACAAAATAAAATCATCAGAATCATTAGGAGTGAGTCACCATTTACAGAGAAGGCTCTAAGTAAAGAAATGGAATGAGAAGAAAAATATCAGGTTAATGCATGATAATTTGTTAAGTAAAAGCTCGAAGATTACGCGAAATTTACATGTCCCCATAATGAAACGTCCAAATGACATACGCATTAGGTCCACATATTCTCTTCAGAACTAATTTCAATCCTCCTTGCTCTCATATCTTGCTTTAAATTGGATTAAATGCGTGAAAATATCAAATTCCGCAGAAATGTACCTAGTAGTTTTTAGCACAACTGAAATACTAACAAAATTCCAACAACTTATTTCTACTCCTTCCAAATCAAAACGACCACGCAGTAAAAAAGCTATAAGTTTCCAAATTGTTTTAAAATCAGAGTAAAATAATGAACTCTCGCAAATACTCGAGGCGAGTAAAAAAGAAACCCTCAGGATGACAATTGGAAATTGGATAGCTGTTTACTTTTGCGCGACGCCCTCAAGACGACATTCATCCGAAGGTGCCTGAAACTGACAAAGACAACCGCATCTTGAGATACGCGCCCCGCCCACCCGCTCGCACCACTAAACAAGCGAAGGTATCCTCTCCGCACGCCTTTCACTCAACCGTCTCCCGCAAACCGATTTCTTGGGTGAAGGGATTCGTCCCGCAACAGGGAAGACGGTGACATCCCCGGCGGGAAGAGGAGGATATCTTGAGTGGCTATTGGGAGGAAAGCGTCATCCCCACTCAAGTCGCCTCCCAGAAGTTCCTCGCTTCAAATTTTATACCGCGCCAACCGCGAAAATTTACGGAATGCGACGTCATTGCGTGGGTGTCTTTTTTCGCACTCACACTCCTCTTCAAGGATGAGTAACAGACTGTCGTATTCCAGGGAACGGAAGCAACTCACTATTGCTTATCCTCAATTTTGTGGCATTGCATTGTGAATACTTTTACGCAAGCTTAAACGTCTACAAAACCACAACAAGACAGGAGACACGAACCTGATTTCAGTAGATGCGAATCTTTTACAAGTTCTAAATATTTATATATGAAGATAATACAAAGAAATTGCCATGAGAAAAAAATCGGCCTGGACCGGGAAATGAACCTAGGACCTTCGGCTTTCCGGGTAAATATGCTAGTCCACACAAATCCTCCTAAATTGCAATGAAGATTACGAATCCTGGATAGCGTAATGGCTGTGCGTTGGCCCGGAAAGCCGAAGGTCAGTGGTTAGACACCCGGTCCAGGCCGATTTCTTCTCATGACAATTTCTCCGTATTTCACCGCCGTTTTCGCGGCAGGCCTGAATACTTGGTATGTATGAAGATAATGGTTATATATTTGAAACTGTTTCGAGTTTCTTTTCCTATGGTTGGCCTTTGTAAAATATTGTGGTTTTGTATCAATTATAAGTTCGTGACTGTGAGCAATAAATTAATCGGGGAAAGGACTTTTCGACATTTTATTTTGGCTATGAAACGATGTTAGAGAAAACTTCATGGTTTACCCAGTGAAAAATCTATCTCCTATACCAGTAATTGTTACGTTTTTAAGCTTGGTATTTCCTGGCAAAGATTTAGGGGAGTTAATATAAAACTAGAAATGAAAACTAAATGTACCATCAAAAATCTATCAAAGAAGAAAATGATTTTGAGAACACCAAAAAGACAACAGAATAAATAGTAGGAATATTGATATGTCCTGAGACATAATCATCACGCCGTTTTATCTCCGGGAAAGGCATATTCAAAGAGTTTAACTGTGGGCGTTGGGCCTAGGGAACTGGCTCTGTTTTAATACATTCTTTTATTCTGCCCTATCCTTGCATTTCGCTTTTACTTGTTACCTTCACGCGTTGTTTCATTCAAGCACTATTTTTCACGAGACTCCTGTGTACCTCCTCCAAAGAGTCTCTCCCACCAAATGCACCCAATACTTTCTCAGCCCATTCCTTCCTCCCAAAATATTCACTCCGCCACCATAATCCGTTTCATTATTCGACACACACCCATTCCCTCGAACTTCCGAACCAACGAAGTTTGGATGTTTTCATGCATGTTGACTATCCGAGCATCCATTCCACACTCAAAGTTTTGATATTTGGGGAGGCGACCAACGAGGTACTAAGGTCGTTTGCGCCATCGGGATCAGGTAGAGAGGAAGGGTGGAGAGAAATCCGGCGTCGACATTAGCCTGCTCTTAGTGAAAGGCGCCAAGGGGACCACGGTTTAATGTCTAATCCGACAGACGGAGTACTGCACTTGAAGTGCCCTCCACAAGACACTCAAGTAGGGATCGGGTTTCCTCTGAAAAATATCCTCCTCTGCAGGGATTTGAACCCTGTCCGTTCGTATGGTTAGCCAGTACTCTAGCCACCACACCAACCCGATCCCCTCCACAATTAATCAAGCCACTTATTCCTAAACCCATCCCTTCAACATTTAAAGTGGACACTTCTAAGATACCATACAACCACAGGAAAGAAATTTAATCTGCGGTCAAAGAGGAGAGAAGGTTCCACGAGGAAGAGCAACGGAAAATACTATGACCAAATGAGGATTGAAAAATAGTCAGCGTTGAATAGGAAGATACGAACCAATCTTCAGATTGAAAAACTGTTGATCATTAAAGGGAGGCAGAGTCCGCCGACCCGCGCGGCCTCTGACACGTGTGAGCGGCTCGCAAAATAAGCATCCGACTCCTTCCGAGTCATGCCGCCCAAAACTGCGATTGTCGCACGCCGCGTGGGACGAGGGATCTCTCGTGGCGTCTTCGGTGGGGAGTAGAACGGTTTTAGGAGTGGTAAGAGAGCGGACGAGGGCTGTGATGTGACGAGGAGGAGTGGCTATGCATATTTTTCCAGAGGAGAGGTGGGGGCCAACGACACCGGAGAGCCCACGCCCTCAGGAGAGACACCTTTAGCACTCGGCAGCACTCTTGAGGACAAGGAGGAGGACGTCGGCGAATTCCTCCTCCCACGCCTCAAAAGGGCGCACGCTCTCCCTCACGCGGCGAGGACCCTCGAAATGTTGCCAAACGACTGATTCGTCTCGAGTGCCCTCCACAACCCAACGAACGAACGTCGCGAACGCGTCCAAAAGCTGCGAACGAGCAGCACTCGAAAAATCTCGGGTGACAGCGGCGAATGGTGGTCATAAAAAGAATCCCATTCAACGCCAACGAGATCCGCCCAGCAGAGTGCTTATGTTTCACTTCCCCCGGCATTGACGCAAATTAATATAATGTGCCTTTTAATTCGAAACAATGTTTTTTCATCTGAAAGTTTAAAAAGTCTGCGACGCTTTGCTTATCTACGCTAACGCCCTTCCTACCTCCTTGGTACACTAAACATGAGGGTATCATAATATTACAGCAATACCTTTACGATGGTGTCATCATTAGGCATTGATAACATAATAAATTGAAATTATTGAATAGCTAAATAGAGCTGAATCACAGAATAATGACAAAAAATTTCCCCTTCAAATCTATAGGAAGTATTAAACTTCGAAAGTATTTTCCAATGTTTGCACCAATGAAATGAGCAGTGTAATATTCATTGAAACCGATGTGATACAACCCATATCCACTTCATTGCTAAAAAGACAGATGGTATTGGAGTAAGCATCTATAGAAACAATTTAGAATCATTGGGCACATTCATCATTGGTCGTTCAATCATAGGATTCGTTGATTGCAGCCCTCCACCTTACCCTATCTAATGTTAGTCCCTTTATCTCCTGGTATCTCTTTCTGTGTACTTTTCCCTTTATTTGGTCAATGAACTTATTACTTGGTCTTTCTCTGGGGGCTTTTCCCTCTATTTTGCCTTCAATTATGTTCTTCTCAAATCCATTGTGTCTCAGGGTGTATCCAATCCATCTTGTTCTTCTTTTCTGTATGTTGTTCCATAAGGTCCTTTCCTCTTCTACTCTTCTGTACACTTCATCATTTCTAATTTTGTCCATCCATTTTATTTTCAGCATCCTCCTCCAGCACCATGTTTCGAAAGCTTCTTTTCTTTTCTGGCAAGCTTTTCCAATGGTCTATGCTTCCAATCCGTAGAGTGCTACGCTCCTAACGAATGGTTTCACATACTGTTTCCTAGTTTGCAGTCCTATATTCTTTGAGCACAGCAGTTGTCTTTTTCCCATGAACGCCTTCTTAGCTTGGGCTATTCTCCGCTTGATGTCCGTTGTACTTCTTACGTCCCACATGATGTTTCCGAGACAGGTAAAGGAATCCACTTGCTCTAATTTCTCTTCTCTTAGGGTAACTTCTGCATTCAGCTTCTCTCTTCCCCATACTCGGATTATGGTCTTCGTCTTACTTATTTTCACGTAGTATTCCGGGGGCAATTGGTCCATTACGTTTGGTGACCTTTGAAGATCATTGAGATTTCCAGGTATGACTCAATATCATCTACGAAGCGGAGCATATTTATTTCTTCACCGTTCATATTAACTCCGCTGAGTCCAATCTCTTGTGCATCTCGTATGGCCTCCTCCAAGTACATGTTGAACAGTGCTGGTGAGAGGTTGCATCCTTGTCTTACTCCTTTGTTTATTTTAGCATCCATCTGACTTCCGTCTCTCATTCGCATTGTGACGGCTTGCTTCCTGTATAGCTGGTAGATAATTCTTCTGTCGTTATAATCCATTCTGAGTTTTTCGAGCAGTCTGAACATCTTGTTTCACTCAACATTGTCGAAGGCTTTCTCCAGATCCACGACTGCGACATACAATCGCTTGTTCACATGTATTGTTTTCTCCACGATTACTCTCAGACAGAGTATGACCTCCCTGGTACCCCTGTTCTTCCTAAATCCAAACTGGTTTTCGAAGAGGTTTTCTTTAATTTTCCTTTCCATTCGTCGGTTTATTATTCGTGTGAGTATTTTTGATGCATGTGAAACTATACTCAAGGTTCGGTGCGCCACACATCTCCCAGTCCTTGTCTTCTTCGGTATCGCTATCATTACGCTTCTTTGAAAGTCCTCTGGAAGTGTTCTGCTTCAGTAGCTATTTCTGATTATCTCGTATAGGTTATCCTTGGCTATACTTGCGAGCGCTTTGATGATTTCTCCATTGATGTTGTCTTCTCCAGGTGCTTTGTTTTTCTTGATATCTTCCATTGCTCTATCGAATTCACTCCTCAGTATGATTGGGGCCCGATCTTCCTCCTCAACCTAGCTCTCGTCCTTCATTAGGTTTTCTTCCAGCGGCGTCGGCCCTTGGTAAAGCTCTTCGACGTATTGCTTCCATCTACTCACAATGTCTTCATCCTCTATCAATATATTCCCGTTCGCATCTCTGATGTTTATGGTTCTCGTTTTCTTCTCTCCGAACCAGGGGCGATCCCGGGGGGGATAAAGGGGATACATCCCCCCCGAAAACTTTGGATTTTACAAAAAAATTTTAACAACTAGACGTAGTTATCAGATACAACATTAAATACTCCGATCACTGATCTGAAATGTATAATAGTTATTATTATGCTCATTATTACATAGATATAATTATGTAACAGTTTTATAGTTTTTTAAGGATGACTGAAAATTGCCATAATTTAATGGTAGTCTCCCCCTCAGAAAAAATTCCTGGGATCGCCCCTGCTCCGAAGTGTTTCTTCACTAGCTTGTACCACATTATATCCCTTGAAAGGTACATTACATCCCTTGAAACATCCAATTATAAATTAAAAATAAACATATAAATTAATAATACGTATAATTCATCTATGAATTTGACTAACCATATCTAGCGTATACGTAAGAAGTGAGCATGCTATCCCTCTATCTTTATAAGTCTGTTGGCTGTTTAGAGGCTGTTAAAGCAGTAGCTCAACAGAAAATGTTAAATACATGATACTGCACTAGGTTTTCCACTCAGTTCATAGACTAAATGATACAAGTGAATAAATTTTCCACTCTTGTATTCGGCCAGTGCTGCGGAAGTTTCGTATCAATGATCGCAAATTTCATAATGTTCAAGAATCAAAACCCACACAAGTCCTATTCCAAACCTAACATGAATGCTAAACAACTTACCTCGTGAAACACACACGCCAATTGTCTCCGGAATAATTCAAATCTTCATCGAGAATTTGACTCCAATTGCTCGGCCCGACTTGAGAGAGAAACTAAAGAGCATTCAATTTCTTACTACATCCCAGTTAACAATCATGGCTTCTCCTTTCATTTGAATTTCAAATGCCAGGCGGAACCTTTGGGCTGAATGATAACCCTACTTCTGGCAAAAAATCGCTACTTCTCAGAGGAATATTTATGCATGACAGGTGATGCGAGATTCACGCTGCTCTACACCTGGAAGAAGCATTTACAGTAGGTTTCTATTTAACAATCCAAAATTTTTAAAACAAACTTAACGCTACTGAGGCGGGTGAAAACATTATTTTTATGCTAGTTGATTCTCCTCGTATCTTCCGTTAAACTGTGATTCCCAGAGTATGAGACCGAAAATGATGTTGATTCCCCGTTTCACGGTTTTCACAAAACAAAGCCGAGGAAGTTTGTCGTTCGTGTCTACTTTTAAAGTGTTTTCTGAATCCAAGTAAACAGCCGACGCAAACACAGTAATTCAAAATTCAAAGTTAATTTAAATGATGTTTACTCAAAACTAAGGCGTAATATTTTCCTTCTCCAAAGCGCGCGGCTCTACTTCAATTCTGAGGAAAAAACTAGACATTCGCCATTATCATTACTTTTAATTCTACCGCAATTAAATAGAAATATTTCACTACAGACGGTTGGTATTTTGCCTTCTGATATTAAGACATAGGCAAGTGTCGACTTTGTAACACATTCTAATACTGTTCACTATGTGACGAATGCAAAGAGGTACACAATCCCGCATTGTGCCGGCCTTGTTGCGAAAATATGGGTTATATCTGGACCAAGTATTCACTATTCCCTACCTTTGGAGGAAATACGTTTGTGGCTCAAAAATTATACCGCATGAAGAGCAGTTTCATTGGAGAATTATGCCAGCTAGAACCCGTATAAACGGTAGGAAGGAAGGAATCGCCGGACTGATCCCTGGGCATCTACGCTTTGCGTTTTAGTCCGAAAGAATCAGCCATTGGCAACGGAAAGGAAGGGCTCCGAACCCAAGTGTAAAAGGGAGAAGCGAAGGAAGAGCGAAGGAATTTGGGAAATGTATTAGTTCAAAACTCAGTCACAATTAGGTTGACCACACAATGAACCGCAAAACCTATTTTTTTCTATAGGCTTTAGAAACCCGGACTCTGCTTTATTGAGAAAGCAGCCCCAAGCCTCTTTTGCCAAGTTTTGCTCCCACGTACGTTGGCCGTAACCACTCGCACAACCCTTAAACAAACAGCAAATTTAAACTCTTACAACAAACCCTTAGACAAACAACGACCGGGTCTTCCCCCGGTCACCCCCCCGCAATGAAGTCGGTTGGTTCGCAGGCGACTCAGCGACCTCCACCATTCGCCGGAAGCATGAATGATTCCGTTGTCCATCGAGCACCACGTGGAGGTTTACGATTGGGTATTTAACCACCGCCCTACTTTCCTCTTATCTAAGAAAAATTAAAATAATATTTATTGAGTATTAGAGAACAATTTTTGTACAGAACAAGCTAGAATTCGACGTTTAACGTTCAATAAAATTAGTTGCCAGCAATGCCATTTCATATTATGTCATAGTGGAGATAAATGGAATTAAGTACATTTAATGTTAATGAATGCACGAAAATATTCCCATGAATGGATTGAATCTTATATATTCGGAAAGAGTTCAAAGGGATAATTTATCTCATCCAGATCTAACACCGAATAAACACCGCAGGAGTAAACTATGAAATTAACGACGAAAAGCAGAAATATTAAGTAACCTATATTTTTTCGTTTATACGTAGTAAGATAAAAACCACATGGAATAGCTAGCTATTACGGCAATCATATGGTTTAGCATTAGATACATACTTCGAAAAATATTAATAAACGATAGATTAGAGCAATAAGAGCAAAACGAAAGAATATGGACCGGAGGATTCTCGACTTAAAAGAAACCTACAAATGAAATTGTTGGATTTCCGGATAACAAATCAGCCAATAAAATTGTTTGAGGACAGCAAAAAACGGTGGTCTTCATGTCACACACACACATTTCTGCGCCAGCACTTACAGCTCTAACATTTTTGAAGTTCGTGTTACAGGTGCCACTTTATTAGTCACCTTTTTTAAATTAGGCTTCTACCTTAATTAGGTATTTAGCAGAGGTAGTTCGTTCGCTCTTGATACAATAAACTAACGAGTGATAAGGTGCCACAAGATCGAGTTTTGAAGTCCTCCCATTGGTTACTAATAACGTCAATTCTAGGTGTCTTCAGTGAGGGCTCGAAAGCGACCTTAGCAAATGTAAAAAACTTCACTTATTTCGAAAATACTACAATGCCTGATCTACAAAGTTAATATTAATAATATTTATTAATGTTCTGTGGCAAGCCACCTAAGAACAAGTACATAAGTTACCATATAAGAAAAGAACAAAACACAGTCGACGCAAAAACAAGAAAAAAAGACATCAAACTAATGTTTAAATTCCATAACTTATAGGTTTGCACAATTTTGCTTTAATCATTAAGAACATGCCAATTTATAATGTATTAGAATGATATTTATAAAATAAACAATTAACATCATGTATCTTTAAACAAGTAGTTATAGTAGCTCGTCATTATAATGATACTTATAAAATAAATAATTTAAATTAGGTATCTTTAAACACGTAGTTTTAATAGCTAGTTCTGAACAATGACAAACTATTATTTTTGCTCAAATCATTTGGCAAGTTATTCCACAACTTTATGGCACAAACTAAAAATGAATGTTCATATACCTTACTCTTAAAGAAGGGTGCGTGATATACCTGATTCTGACTCCTAATTTTTGTTGTACATTCAGTAGGTAGTCTTTTAGTAAACGTTTCTAATAAATTGGTTGGTCGCTTATTTTGGAACATACCAAATAAAAACACACCTAGGAAATATTTTCTACTGAGAGAGGCTGTAAGCCAGCCAGATTCACGAAGTTGAGGGCTAACATGATCATATTTTCTTAAATCAAATATTAATCTTGCACAGGCGTTCATCAATCTCTGTAGTTTTACATTTAGTTCCTCAGTAATATCATAATAAACCAGACAACAGTAATCCAAATGAGGAAATATTAATGAACATACCAATTTTTCCTGATAGCGGTTGGTAATAATTGCTTATTTACTTTCAGCCGATACAATGTTTGATTAATTTTGTTTGAGATTTGCAAGACATACTCTTTCCATGAAAGATCATTGCTAATACTTACACCTAGATTCCGAACATTTGTGGAATACTTGATTTCATGAGTACCAACTTTTATTTTTGGTGTTATATTAATATGAATACGACATAACATGCGTGAGCTTCCCAAGATTAATCTTAATTAAAAACAAAGGCCCAAATTAGGGCCTTTGTTTTAGTAGAATTTAGGATGAGGTTATTGGATTCAGCCCATACATTACGTCTCTGTACATCCGAGTTCACATTGCTGATAGCGCGTATTAAATCCTCCAGCTTACAATGGAGGTAGATCTGTAGAGATCATCTGCATAAAGCATGTACCTGCAGTAATGTAATTGCTTTGGTAAATCTAGAATATACAATGAAAATAAAAGTGGACCAAGAACCGAGCCTTGGGAGACACCTTGGGTGACAGCATTCCATTTAGATAAAGTTAGGCATGAAAATGTAAATGCTGCTGATGAAAAAAAATAACTGTCACCATGACTTCAGACTTATTGAGGAGTAAATATTCGGAAGAGTATGGGACTTGAATGAAATGGTGAAAGAGACATGTTGCCTTACTCCCATTAAGCCATTTTCGAGCACCCTGGAAGAATTTAAGACCCTAAATAGGAATATGCTATCCTCGAAATAATTAAACTACCAAAGAAAGCGTCATGCTTAGTTAAAAAGTTCGTGAGAAAAAAGTGCTTCGAGCGAACTGTGTGTAAACCATATAATGGATGGCCTTGGTTGAGAGTAGCTAAAGACTCGCACCCTATGCGCCACGCTACAACCGCTTGAAAAGGTCATTTCCTGCGAGTTTCAGGGTGACACCAAGAAACTGATATGGACCCAGCATCTCACCTCTGAGGGAAAACAGTGTCAAAATACGACAGCAGCACTCACAAGCAGTGAGGTGCAAAAATTCTTTCTTCACACGAACCATTGGATACGACTACAAAAACAACGAAAGCCAAAACGACACTTCGCTCATAAACATTTCACTTGCGGTCCTTAACTCTCTTCCAATACCTATTCCATATTCTCTCTATCCTCCATGGCAGGTTAGAGCCACACAAGTCTTACAGGTGCTTTTAGGGAAGTATTTAGACGTACATACCAAATATTAAAACTACTTGATAGAAGGGCACGAAACTGAGAGGGAAAAAGTCAGTTATAAACATTGACAATATGAAAACGCCTAAGATTAGTTTCGCAGGGAAACAGGGTTGTCTACCACTTTTCCCGAAGTTAAAAGTTCAAAAACAATAACATAAAATGTTCACATTTACTTCGTTCCCTAAAAGAAACCGTGATTGTCAGTCGAAGTAATCTCGACATTCGCTTCGCTGGGCACTCAACGCAAGGATGTCGATGATAAATCTAAAAACAGGCTCACGTTTTTATGGTGCGGCGTTATAAAAAAGAATGATTCCACTACCGATCTGGCCGTGGGATGGGGAGAATCGAGGGTTTCAGAGGTCATTCTACAAGGGGGACAGAGATGTAAGGAGGAGGGTGTAAGAGGTTGGGAACGAGCACGGACCAAAAGGCGGGTTTGGACCCTCGGCCAGTGGCCCCAAGAGAACCGAGGTCATGGACCGCGAGATGCACCCTCCCCGCAAGAGGAGAGATTTATTCTTTTTTTGAATCCGGCGAAGGAAGAAAGAAAAAGTTAAGCGTTTCGTGTGGGGAGAGGGGATAGGAGAGGAGTGTGGGTTACCAAGTGGCCGGGGGTGGGAGGGGATGGCAGTTGGGTTTGGGACGGGTTGAGGGAGAGAGAGAAGATAGTCCACACCGAAGGTGTTGTTGACCTTGCCGTTGAACAAACTGCTTCGGAGCTCCTTCTCTCTCCTCCAAACACTTCCTTGACCTAGCCGAGGGGCATCCTTTTTTCGTGAGCTAGGCGGGTATCAATTCGCTGTCGTACGCGAATCAAGCTAAAAAGCCAACTCTCTGCAAAGCGTTCACGGATAGAGGAAGAAAGGCAAATTCCAAGGGCTTCAGAGAGCTTTTTCCGCAGTAATTCTTCACCTTTTGACATCCTCTGGGCTAAGAGAGCTACGGCAATTTCCTCTTTTTTAGTGCATCATCAAGCAATTTCTCGAGTTCTGAATCAGGCCTGACATGGAGAAAAGATCTAGCAAAATACATGATGATAGTATTACTAATGATTTTGCGAAAAAAACAGCAACAAAACATTTTTAATTTTGTAATTTTGTTAGCAAATTAGATGTATAGAATTTTTTTATTCTCAAAGTTAAATTTCAAATCGAGTCTAAATACGTTTTATGCATATTATGTACTTCCCAAAGGAAGAGCCACAATTAATAGACCGCCCCGCGCAGCTCAAACTAGCTACGCTACTGGTCTGATCACATAATCACGCAACACATAACCGTGAGATTAGGCCGCAGCGTGGGCAACGAGCGTCTGGCCATAGCCTCCCTCATACGGAGGCCATGGTCTGGCTCTAGTTAGCAATAAAGACCTATGTTGTTTTATTATTACTATTATTTTCAGCCCGTCGATTTCGGGAACAATTTTCATCAAATCTTACACAAACTTTCAATAAATAATGTAAGATGAAGAATCAGAAATGGTGATGATCAACCAAGGATTGAGCCCGAGCCCACCACAGCTTCCGAGATTGTTTAGTTCCTTTTCCACGAATCCAGGCTGATTTCATAATTTTTCCATGGATTTCCAAGTTCTGACAGAGTTTGAAAATTCTCAAGGAGTTCTCGATTTCAAGACTCAGTCTTCACCTACCACGATCATCTAAATAGCATGAGAAAGTCTCTGCTCCTAGCCAAACGATCTAAACTAGCATGAAAATTGGGGAGATTAATTAAAAATGGCCTCCCCTTATTTGTACGTTATGTATGGATAAAAAACGCAAAATATTAAACGGAAACCAATACTTGGACCTCATTTGTAACCAGGAAAATGAAAAGGCAATAAAAAACACACAACGAGTTCGTTATGGAACGGATTATGAATGGCTGAATTATACCATTGATGTTTAATAATGCGCTCATTTGTAAGCCCAAAAGAAGCAAACAAATCATTTTTTCACTTCGAATACAGGTGAAATCGAAATGTGTGACAAATGAGTATCAAAAACAGGCTAATAAAAACCTAACTGAATTTATATGATCAAAACCTTTGCGGAAAATGCTGTTGATGAAAATAATGCTTTTGATAAATATTTCACATCAAGGAAACTTCGGATTTAATAAAATTCTTGGCAAATAAATTGAAGCGTTATTTCAATCACTTCCTGAATTTGTTCGGAAAATGCTGAAAATTTTTATTTCGATTAATTAGATACCTAAAATACCTTTCGCTGTATTTTTTCACCAAAACTATTGTAAAAGGGAAGGAAATTGTAAAAAGGCATAAATGTTGATTCCGAGAAAGAAGACGATGCCAGAAACGTCTCCACTCAGGTACAAACTTCGCCAAATTAAGACTATTTGAAAACTTCATATCCCACTGGCGAGTAAACCAATGACGACGGCAAAGGAGCGATTAAAGTATCCAATCAATCCAAAAACGATTCCCTTCCAAAACCGGTTTCCGCAGATATGATCCGAATGGAGATCTATAAATCAATTTGATAGAGGTAAAAAAAATTATAATGGAACCTTTTAAAAGTCCCTATTTTCTCGAAGAATTTCGAAAATTCTTCTCCCCCTTCTTATTCGTAAAAACTTGATTATATATTTACATTGGTCTTTCCACTCCAAAAACGCTCGAGATGTTTAAGAAATATTGAGAGGTCTTCAACCGGGTTGCTTATCCGTAACAGTTCGGCAAAGAATGGTTTGTACACAAGCATAAAGAGACAACTCAGACAAAAACTGCCTTAAATTCAAAATATCCTACAGAAAAATTATAGCAGTCTTTTTGAGACAGTGATTACGTTTACCAATCGATCTCAAATCGATCTGACAGGATCATCGCGGTAAGGTAAACGATAGTCTGAGATTTCAGATCGATCTGAACCAGCGGATCTGTGACGCTCCTCGTTATTCTCTTGGTTGCCATTGGGAAACAAAATATAATCGTTATTATTCAACGCGTGATTTTGGACCAGTTGAGAGCGAGAGTGTAATAATGGCGAGTGAAGTGAAATTGATGATAAAGTAGCACATCGCAATTCTTCCTCCAATTGGGCAATTTTGTTCACTTGGAATGCGACTGAAAATTTCCAACTCCGCACTTGTTTACACACCTGGTCAATCGCGCTTCAACTGAAGGATAGGATTGTTCACTATCATAATTCAGTTCAGGTTGGTAATCAAGGTGATTTGAGTCCGTTAGCTTAGAATTTTTCGGCCTGAGTTCAGATCGATCGGTGATCGATTGCTAAACGTAGTGATTAACTTCAAAAAGGCAAATGGTCATATAACGAAGAAAAAATATGTAAGTTGAAAGATAAGGCCAGCTACTTAAATAAATAAATAATTACGCCTTTAGAAGGTGTCTTCCAAATATGGCCTTCAAAATGGAGATGCATACACGATCCTCGAATACAGTAATACTTATGGATGACTAAATACAATAATACTTATGAGTTATAAGCAGTTAGAAAAAATATCGAGAGAGAGAGGCATCTTTATATGATTGAGGGATATCAAACGACGTTATAGCGGCGGTTTTCCATGAGTCATCTATTCGTTGAAACACAAATTAGCTTTCAACCTCAGTCCAATATTCGTCCAATAGTAGTTAAAAGACATGGTAACGCATATCATTGCATTATACTACATACAATGGCCAACTGTCACTGACAACGTATTTACACCAATCAATTAATTGATCGATATACTGTGTGTATTTCTTGGGATTAATATAAGTAAGCAAATGCGATACCACAGAATGAGGTAAATATTTAAGGGCTATAAATAGAACATTGGTAAAAAGACAGCTGCTGTGTTCAAAGAAAATAGGACTACAAACCAGGAAACAGTACGTGTAAACATTCGTGTGGAGCGTAACACTCTACGGATAGGAAGCATGGACAATTGGAAAAGCTGACCTGAAAGGACTAGAAGCCTTCGAAACTTGGAGCTGTAGAGGGATATTGAAGATGAAATGGACGGACAAAATAAGAAATGAAGTTTACGGTAGAGTAGAAGGGGAAAGGACCACATGGAAAACTATACAGAAAAGAAGAACCAGAGGGATTGGATACACCCTCAAACACAATGGGTTCGTGAAGAACACAATTTAAGATAAAAAAGGAGAAGTCCCCACAGGAAACTCAGCAATAAGTTCATGGAGCAATCGAGCATGGAGCCCTCCACCCTTTGCTATCTAATGCTAGTTCCCTTACCTCTTGGAATATCTTCCTATGTACTTTTCTCTTTATTTGGTCCTTGAACTTATTCCTCGGGCTTCCTCTGGGGACTTTTCTCTCTATTTTACCTTCAATTATGTTCTTCACAAACCCAGTCCGTCTCAAGCTACGTCCACACAGGGCGATAATCGCCGGCAGCATGTAGCCGAGCGATGTTGACGGAGTGTCTGGATACAAATAAACATCGCCGTGTTGCTCGGCGACAAATTTCAATGGAGTGTTGGTGATGCCGTGTTTCCCACTCGGAATGGAAAACATCGCTCCGCCCGGATACATTACAGGCCGAAGAGAGGCGATTTTGGCGGGTAATTTGAGGCGGCCAGTTCAAAAGCTTTCATATGGATGGCAATGTAACACTGATGGCCACTTTTTCGTAGAAATTTTCACAATGATAGGTAGATACTCGCGTCTTCACGAAGTCACCTAGTCGAAGTTCGTCAGAGCTGCTGTGCATGGGCCCAGAGAGCCCAGCTAGCATGTTAGGTTTTGCTAAGCTTGATTTGCTCCTGCCACATCAAGTTTGATTTTCGCAAGCTTGATTCAAGCGTGCCTCAAGCAGTCCATGCCAAGCTAATAACGGAGCACTTGAATCGAGCTAATTTCCAGCTTACCAACACCTTGATGCATGCGCCGGCATAAAGGCATAAATATAGTTAGTCTTATGTCGAATGAAGTCATACACCGCATTAAAATTGCGTGAAAAATTTTTTAAAGGCCTGCAATACTTGTAATTTAAAGCGGTGAAAGAGAAGAGATATTCCATTTTCCTCAAAAATTAGTTTTGGATATCTTTTTTCGTGTACCTACTTTTGTTCATTTTCAGAATGTAGTCTTTGTAAAATAGTTGTGAGGATTACACCTTGTAGGAAGATGAAATTAGTCATTTCCTGTATAGAATCTGAGCAGCTTGATTCAGACTTGCTGGTGAGGGAATAGTCAACCTTATTCAAAATGAAACTTAAGCTTGAGTCAAAATGAAAAATCAAGATTGATTTAAGCTACACTTTTAAGGTTGCAGAAAGCTTGACCGGTGGAGACTAGCTTGTTTGATTCTAGCTTTAAATAAGCTTAATAGCTTGATTTGTCAAGCTGGATTCAATCTTGGTGACTTGTATTGTCAAGATTAAATCAAGCCTGAATAAGGCTTACTTTGCTATCTGGGAGAGTTCCGGAATCCGCAGTTAGGGAAAGTAAGTTTTTGAAGGAGGTACCATCGTTAAAAAGTAATTCCTTCATAATCGATTCACCCTTATTATCACCTCCTATTAAAACTGTTTTTTCCACCACCTCCTCTTTTTCTTGCCTCCAACTATTCACTACAATAAAAGCAGCAGCAACGCGTATATTCATTTTAACTCGAGGCGCTACGAACCAGACGGAACACCGTATTTCGCGCTGCAAAAAGTTGCCGGTTCGCTGGCGGCTATGTGGACAGGCAACATCGCCGGATGCATGTATCCAGACAAATCGGTGTATCCGCGGCGATGTTGTCGCGGGCGATGTTGCCGGTATCCAGCGATCGTCCTGTGAGGACGTAGCTTCAGGGGGTGTCCAATCCATCTGGTTCTTCTTTTCTCTATGGCGTTCCATATGGTCCTTTCCTCTTCTACTCTTCTGTACACTTCCTCATTTCTTACTGTTTCCGTCCATTATATCTTCAGCATCATCCTCGAGCACCAGGTTTCAAAGCCTTCTAGTGTTTTGTGGTCAGATTTTCCAATGGTCCATGCTTTCGATCCATAGAGTGCCACGCTTCACACTAATGTTTTCACTGAGTGCTTCTTGGTTTGTATTCCTACCCTCTTTGAGCACAGCAGGAGTCTTTTCCCCATGAACTCCTTATTACCTTGCGGTATTCTCCGCTTGATGTCTGTTGTATTTATTCCGTCCCACGTGATGGTACTTCCGACATAGGTGAAGGAATCCACTTGCTTTAATTTCTCGCCTTTCAAGGTAACTTCTTCATTCAGCTTCTTTCTTCCGCGTACTACGATTTTAGTATTCGTCTTATTTATTTTCATGTTGAACCGTTAATTCTAGAAAGACGAAATACAGGACTTCATCACGCATTTTTATAGACTTACTACGGGATATGGGCGGAGCCAGGGGGAGGCAGTGCCCCCCCTGGAAGAGACATTTCATGCCAAATCTGCTATACGGAGCCAGATCAGATTATGTCTTGGCCCCAACCCCTTCCCCCCAATATAAATCAATAGCTACGGACGCGTGTCCTGCCGCCCAACTGCGCCCCATAGTGGGCCCAAATCGGGAAAAGCTGGCCAAAAATCAGAATCTGCGTTAAGGTACTCAAAACGTCAATCCAAACTATACATTACTTTTGTTCATTTTTGACATTAGTTCAACCGTATCTAATGTATAAATTCGAATATTGATATGATACATTGGGAAGCCAGATGGGAAAACGTAGAAAAACTATAAAATAATTACAGCAACAAGTATTCCATATCTACTCCATATGTAATATTTTATAATAAAATGACTACTACTTAAGGAAATTACATGGGAAAACTATGTCACAGAACTAGAATCGCGAACTAGTCAGAATCGGAAAACATAGAGGTTTCCTCCTCCGTTTTGTCTTTTTTGAGCGATGACGAAAGTGGCCCACAGTCTGAGATAATCAAAAGTCTTTGAATATAAGGGGTCAAATGTTTAATTTCTTTTTTCGGCGGAAGGTTTAGTGTTGAAATGATAGTATTGGATTACAAAATTTATATTTTAATCAGTTATTCATTGAGTGCCGATGGTTATATTTCGCTGGTGTCCATTTTCTTATATTTGCATATGTCCTTATTTCTCGCTTACAGCACCTACTCCACAAGTTGGCGGATTGGAATAATAGATTCCTTAGCCATAACCGCACCATATACGAGTATGATAACCTTGTTTACTGCGGAAAGAATAGTACCAAACATAGAGTTATATATATAGCTCCAATGTGCTTTGCAGTAGATAACTAATGCAAGGCATGGTATGGCCGCTGGTTGAGTTCTTCCGAATGACCGAAAACCCCGAAATCAAATCCTCATCTGTCCCTAAAAAATTAAACATTGCTATCAAATCGTTCCACCCAATGCCATAGTTATGAAATACACAATGAGATTTGGCTTTCTGCCATCATTATCACTTAAATCAAACGAACATTTTGCAACTTAAGTAATTGAGAGAAACCTGTAACTCCTGTACATTCTTTTCCGCAAAATATCTTCTTGCAGTATCTCCATCATTGGAAGTTTTACAGCTCTGTTTTGTAAAGTCTGAAATAAGTCCATAGTATATTTAAATAAATTTTGGACAATACTTTTCTTTCTATCCATCCATCGTCACTAAATTTCACCTTAGAGAGAGTTGAGTTTAACGGCCCCTTACGCAATCCAATCCGTGGTTGCGCAAAAGGGTAGGTACAACTTTTGACATGCTTATTCACCTGTACAAGTACTTATATGCGTCTGATGATTTTGGAAGCGGTGTGTACACGTTCAGAAAAATCCACTTCAGGTTTTTCTTCACTAGCAACAATCCTCTCTAGATAGGTTGAATATGTTGCAAACTTCACACTCCCGTAGCTTGGATAGAGCTAATACCCGTATTTTCAAGCCGCTTCTCTGTGAAGTGAACGTTGATTTTTGGTGACATCGCCAGAAACTACAAGTGAAAGGGCCTCTAAAGTTGAAAAATCACTTTTCTTCACATAGATTTTCCTCGATTTACTTAGCACATCTTTCGCTCTTGTTGAAGTGGTTGTGATATCTTTTATCAATTTTTCAGTAGCCTCATCGCCATTGAATTGATATTGCAACGATGCCGCGAAGAATAGCTCAGCAGCCTAGGTATCAGCCATTAAATTTTCATTTTCCCTTGGTTTAGATCTTTCGCAAAACTTCCGAATAGATTTGATGGTTGATCACGAGATGACTCGTCCGGGGAGGCAAAAAGGACGATCGAAGATTTTTAAATCTGATAAGTCGGTTTAGAGTGTATTCTAATTCCAGGTTTACGGCTATTCAAAATAGCTGGCGACTTACCTAAATTGAAGGTGGATGACTTGTGCTCCTCAGGCGGGAGTAAAACTTCTGACTTTAGCAACTTTGTTTTCTTCGGAAAACGTTATACCGTAGAAAGCTTTGGCTCCATTTTCATTTACAGTGATGAAATTAACTCTTCTGAAAAGATATTTTTACAATAATTTCGACTTCCTCGTCTCCGGTCATTCGGAATTTTTCTATCAAATACTCAGAAATATATTTCTTACGCAATGTCAACTCAAAATTTTTTTTATTTACCACTTTCGTTTCACTATGCAGCTCAAGACGAGTCACGTGCTTACTCTCCATAACACTCGTCAAGTTTCCTTCGATTAAACCCTTCCCATCGGTACGCCGTACACTGAATGTCATCGATGATAAGCCCCTGTGCAGTTTGACGCGCGCGCCACACTCCTTCGGTTAAACTTTTTTATAAATGTTAAGTTTTTTCTTTATTTTTTTGAGCATATATTATTTCTCAAGCTATACAGCAACAAAAAAATGCTTGCCAATGCTTGAAATAAACAACATTTTAATAATGCCTCATAGCAAAAAGTCATTGGGAATAGGCAAAAAGTCGCTCGGTTAGGGAACTAACGAAGCAAGTGAATAAGTGTGTATGGTGTCAAAAAGGAAAGAAAGGCATTATGTTATGTCTTAAATGAAGTTATAAATACGATTTGCTAATTAATGCTCTCCTAAAGAGGGATTGTCTTCCGATGTGGACCACGCGCTCGGGTCAAGCGTGCCGCGCGACAGATTAATGGCCAGAAGTCGCCAAAGAGCAGATATCCGCAGGATTTTTCTTTTGATTCTTTATGTACAGTCTTGGCACTTTCTAACAGCGCAAAAATCTTTGTGTCGGTGGAAAACATTTTTTACACTTTATATGTAACTTATGTAAAAAAATACGCTAAAAGTTGAAGGCCAATGTTAATGTGCTAAACATTGTAAATGTAATCATAAAAATAAAATTTCTTATTTGATGAGGATGTACTAAATAGCGAAATATACTTTAAAATTCAAATCCTTTACCCGAAGCTTGAGCCCAATGATACATATTTTAACTACCCAATGCCATCGCCGCTGACGGCCCTTTTTCCTGACTTTTGACTGACTGCTGTCGCTTAACAGAGAGCAGAATGAAGCCACTTAGGGATGCAACTTATTGAAGACATAAAGGAGAATAATAAAATAACTGTCAAAACAAATCTCAAAAAAGTTGAAAATTTGATTTTTGGCCAGCTTTTTCCGATTTGAGCCCACTATGACGCCCTGGCTACGCCCATGCAAAGGGAAGGTGATGAGTTCTTTAACAAATTTCGTAATCCTAAATATACATTGGAACAGCTTGTCAGTGGAATTAAAAATACCATTACCAAACAAGACAACGTTATGAGGCAGTCCGCATCGCCAGCTTTTTAAACTTGCTATGGCGTTAAGGTAAGAAGAAATGTCATTTGATTTTGGTCTGAATCCGAGTATTTGAGAGCAATGCAAAAATATGAGTAGCGATAAGTTTGACAAACAAAGAAAAAAGTAGTAATATAATACTACTTATTATTATTAAACTCTTAGGTATTGTGCATTAAACTTTTCACTACTGCCGTCACTCAAACCCACTATATTAAAAACAAAACCCAAACCAACTCGCCGAATTCTCTCTGAAGACCTGTCATATTTCGAAATTCAAACGCCTGTTAAGCATAGCACTGCTTCATCAAGGCCCAAGGCCGCTCGCATTCAATGTGTATTACGCACTACTCCACGGCTTCAAGTAAAAACCGCCATTTAGTTATGCCTAAACCAGGGGTGGCCAACCCGCAGCCCGCGGGCCTTTAACAATTTTCCTGCCCGCGAGATTCATCACATTTTAATAAATAACTTTAACACAATAATAATAACTCATTATATTTCAATTTTTCACTCCAAAAAATGTCTATAGTGGGTCTAAATCTAATATGGGAATATATATAATTTTATATGCGGCCCGCGGAGTTATGATGCATTTCCAACGTGGCCCGCAAGATCATTTTGGTTGGCCACCCCTGGTCTAAACTAACATCGCCACTTTTCTACGCCGGCTCCAAGGTCCTTCACAGACCTCGGCCGGCCCCTGCGGCGGAAGGAACCACCGCAGTCGTCTGCTGTGCTCCCAGCCGTTAACCATGGCCATGTGTGCACAGTGTACACTTCTATTCTACCCGAATGATTGCAAACGGCAGCGCTGCTGAGTGGCTCTGGGTGACCGGACCCTCTTTTTTCTATTTTCCAATCGTTGCATCGAAAAAATGGCGTGGTGATGATTGGGAAATCGTCAAGAGTCTAGAGCGGCAAATTTGGGTTTATTCTACCCGACCGTGTCTCCTGCGCAAGAATGTGATCTTGAGCCGGGAACACCTGGCTCGCATAAACATTCGTCAAAATGCGCTTCAGCATATTGGCTTGGTTATGCAACTAGCCGACACACCTGACCGGCAATTGGGAGATCCGGGTTCGTTTCCCGGTATAGTCAAATGATTTTGTCAAGGCGAATATCATCTGCTTAGATTACAAGTGGCTGTCCGCACTTATTTGTTTACACTTGAGTATGTGTTCACGAAAGGAAAGTGGATAGTGAAATAGTACATTATGATACTAGTGACTTAAGTGGCTTATTATTACACGACGTGAAGTTAGCGCCCTTCGCTCGGGCGATATCATGCCGTGTAATGAGTGCCATGTAAGTCATGAGTATCGTATAGATGAGAGAATTTGAGCTATCTATTGTAAGACAATCTTCCAATAAGTTCCGGAATTATTTTTAATAAACAAGCCAAACTTACAAATGCTTTAAACCCTCAGGCGTCATTTCTTGTAAGTATTTTATATTTGAATTCATATTAAAACAAAATTAAAAGTTGTGGAAAAGTACAAGGATTGTTTTTAATACGGATTCAAACTTACAAATGCTGTTTATGATGTGGTAGAAGATTTAGTTAACCCAGTGTCAACTTCATCTGCATTTGATCAAGTCCAAATCATAGAGTCCAATCACATGAATCGAATAAAAAGGTTGCCATTACAAGGAATTCCATCGTCAAAACTTAATTTCAATCTAATTAAATTCTACGAGTAATATCAACTGATCAAAGATTACCAGTTTTTTTAAAATTCAGATACTGATTTATGCGTACAAGATACAACAGATGTATATTCAAATTGGTCTACTGTGTTATATAATTATAATGCTACAATAGATGGTGGTTCTTATAAGTCAATATTTAATTTTCCTAAAATTAATAATGAAACTGTGTAGTCTGAATATAACAAATGAGTCAAAGGATAAGAAGTAAGAAGAATTAAGTTTTTGTAACTGACCATAAATCAAGTTCCTTAAGATTCAATTCATATTCAGATGCATTAATGCAACATGCACTATGCACTTAACTGTGATATTAATGAATTATGCTTATGGTAATCAATAGCTGTCAATTACTCGAGCGTTACTTAAGTAGTCTCTCGTGTAATAATGAAGTTGTCGTCAAAAGAATGTAATAATAGCCACGGAAAAGCGTGACTTAAATGTGAATTTAAGTCAAGCAGTGCCATAAAAGAACACTTTTAACATAACGCTAGCGCAGAACAGAACAGGGACATCATGAAACATCCACGCATTTTAAAATGCAAGTAATCAATCCAGAAAATTTCGCTCCAACGCTATGCAAATGATCGGCACCTGGGGCTTGAAGAGAAGGTGTGGGTAATTTGTACTCGGAAAAGCGATTGGGTTAGAGATACGGTGTCTACGAGAAGGAAGAATCTGGGAGCGGTTCTTTGCCTCTTTCTTTTGCCCCAGAAGATTATCCGGGAGGAGGAATGCTTACGAGAAGGACCGATGACCGTTTCAGGCGACGACCCCACACATGAGGAGAGAGGAATACTGCGGTGGGCGCGGCGACGGGCAGAGCAGACAAACCTGCGGTTGGATCCCGCAACTAACATATTTTTAACCTTTGACATTTAAAATGGTCAACGAAAAGGAGGAAGAAGGGCGAGAGAGAAAAGCAGAGGCTTGACGTGGCCTTTTTACGAGTTTGTTTGCGGAGAAAGGGGAAAGGAAGAAGTGAAGAGGGGGAAAAAAGGCTCAGTCAGATGGCCAACGTCTGCTGGCCCGCTTATATGCTGTTACGATGTGTATTTTCCGCACGTTAAGTTCTTTACGCTGAAATTGAATGGCGATAAATGGAACTGCGCCCACTCCGACTTCGAGGGTGATTCATTCGTAAGATTCGCAAACGTTCCGTTTGATTGCTGATCACTTTGCCAGATTTCCACTAACAAAAGGAAGACAAAATCTACCGTGAGTCGCTAATAGCATACGTTTCTTATTTTTAATTAGAAATGTATGCCATAATTAAAAATTTTAAATTTTTCCTATCACAAGATTTCATGACGTTCAGCTCACTAAAAAATATAGTTCTATATATTATTGCTACCTCTATTTCCACTTACCACTCTTACCAACGAATATCAGGAAAAATAAGTATGAAGACAACTGAGAAAAAGAGGATACAAACTTAAGAGGTACATTATGAGACGCAATAGCCTCTTGAAAACATTGATGGCAGGAGAAGCGAATAGGAAGAATTGCAGAGATTGTACAAGATTGGAATAAACCAGGCAAATTATGAAGAACGCCAAAGCGTAGAATTAGGTAGGAATAACGTGGTTAACTGGTAGGAGAGGGAAGTGAAAACATGCAGCGAACCAATCTTAGGAATAATGAATGATGATGAAGACAAATGGAAGGGAACGCATTTACCATTTAAAAAACTATCACACCACCGCAATTTAGAAACATCCAATGACAAGCTCAACAGTTTTCATCAATGCAATGTTTCAATAAGCCTCTGAACTAGGAATTCTCAAGGGAAGAGAAAAACTCTAGCCTTTCCTGGGTTTCCCTCGCCACTCTCTTTCCCAGCATTATAAGGTTACCTATTTTTCTAGGAAAACACCACTAGCTCGGAGTATTTTCAAACATGACACAAGCTTCAGAGAGAGATTTTTTTCAACAGAAAAAATTTAAACGAGATTATCGTACCACATCAAAATTTGACTTCATGTGCACCGGCTCAAATGCCTTAAAGCCTTTCCTTTGGTCGAATTCGAGTGTGATTACATGCACAAGCGATAAAGTATCGCAGTTTAATCATGGTGAATTATGCAATTGTTATTTTTCCGTAAATTCTTTCTTTCAAACCGGTATTGAGAATTCTTGTGATTACAATAGTTTTTACAATTAAATACCACTAACATATGCTGTCAATTTACACTAAAAGAACTGTTGTTAAAAGGAGAACCATCAGGTAAATAATTAACAGGCAACACTCGGTATTCGTAATTTGCACTCAATGGATGAATTTCAGCTCATCTATTAGTGAAATGAGAACATGCACACGGAAAAAATACGAGAGTAGAGATGGAACTGCGGGATCGATTAACTGTCTGGAAAATGCTGCTAGAAACACAGTCAGGAGCAGTCAGTGCAAAAATATATTCCCCAAAACTCATCCCTATCTCCTTGGGCCCATTTCCAACCCTCTTCCTCTCCCGTGCCTCCTTCCCAACCCCTAAGCCCTCCAAAAAAATACAAATCTTTCTCCTCCGTGTTACACGGTTCCCTGAGCCTTCGTCTCCTTGTCACACCTCCCGCCATCCTCTCGTTCTCTCTCAGGATACGACACCCACGCTAAAATCCCGATCCACACCCCCGCAGACGCCATCCCCTTCCCGCGAGAGACCAACCCAAAGCTGCTGCACCTGAAGGGTTAGATATCCCCCCTCCCCGATCCTTAAACCATCCCCCCATAATCCTCTAGCCTACTGCAAGACGGGGTATCCTGCCCCTTTATAAGGGACCCCCTTCGGCAATGGGAGCATCATTCGACCACCGCCTCTCTCACGACAACACTAGAGGAGTACTCACCAATTGGGTCCTTTGGAGACGCCACAGTTGCAGGTAATTGCTCGAACCCTCAGCCTCCTGCAGTCCATTCCACTAAAGTGGGAGCCGTTCCGTGGAGGAGATACTACTCCTTCTCCTTTCGCCCTGACATCACCCGGCATATCTCTAACATTTGCAGGCCACGCCGCACCTTTTCAACATGAAGAACCTCGTCTCCGTCATCCTGATGGTCTATCTCCTCCGTCTCCCCCTTGCCCTGTGCATGGACATGGACGAAGAAAAGTACCTTGACAAAGAGGTGAGTACAGTTTCGTGAATTTCAACCACTTTATACCCCAGCATTCTCGGTTAAGTTTACACTAAGATATGGTTTACTTCCAGTACATACGAAATGAAAGGTCTTTGTTCTACTTATAGTCATTCAAAGCATGGAATTTAGAAAAGATAGAATAGCTTGTTTGCGAAGCTGTCAACACAGTTATAATGGCTAGAGTTTTACAGTAATAAAAACTTTCCTATTCTTAAAAACCTATCATCACAACAAATATAATTGATACCACAAATTCAAATTTAATCTTTGGCCTACTCCTTTTCTTAGGCGTTAACGCGGTAATTAAAACAAATTAGCATTAACATAACCCATGCCTAAAATGTTATATCCACTCGGACAATCTAGCAGCAGTAGTAATCACGATAAAATCATGGCAAGTTAGCCATGAGTGCTCAAATTTCTTAACTTAAGAAAGCGATACGCATGCATACAATGTATATAATTACTGCTATAGCTTTCCGACAATATCACATCCACTTTACACGCGCATCATTAATGCCAACTATATTTCATGTGGAATTGATAATACAGATATGGTGCAGTAGGAGTCATTGTAGCCATTGAGAGACTTCCTCTTTCATCAGTTGAGATGACGTCATACTTTTTTCTTCATTGTTTTTAGGACACTTAAGTAAGAGTAAAGCAGGAATTTCTTAGTAATATGTTCCACTACGAAAATATTTTTATGCGCATTATCACAGTTTTTAAAGTTGTGGAAATTTAGAAAAAATAAACTTTCAATCAGTGTATAAAGCAGCTTTAATACCTCCAATTCCAGTTTTTTCACGATATTTATGTTATTTAAAGACTATTCACTTATGGATAGAAGCTATAGATGAAGGCCTACTAATATTACACCAACTGTATTGTTGTCATTATGACGTACTTCGCAAAGTAGCTGTTTAGCCTTCCATGTCACCACTAAACCCACTTTTTTTTACTTCAAGTCACGGATTATGTTACTTAAATAGATAGACATGTATAAATTTCAACAAAATCCCTCTGAGATCATGCCTTAGAGAGTTTATCATGGACACAACTGTGAAATGGCTTCAAAACAAATTAAAGCATAGCCATCGGAAACATTGCGGAAAATTTAAAAGGTGTCGATAACGGTATATATGAGACGCTTAGATCAGCAGTTAAACGCATAATTGCGATAAAAAAAACACTTAAACTCTTTTTACCTTTTCTCAGACGTCTGAACTTCTCTTACATCCAACCTAGAACTACACATAAAAATAAAAGGGTGTAAGCATTTTTAAGATTTTTGGATACCTATGCAATGACAATGACAACAGACGATAAATGAGCTTGTTTTTAATATTTTTGGATGTTGACGGTACAACAATCATCAGACTAAAATTAGCACCACATAAAAATCCAGATCTGAGAATTGAGCGACATTTAAACGTTATTTGGTATTGTTTTATCACTTACATATCTCTAGCGATAAAATATCTAAATATGGAGTAAAAGAGTGATAACTTCATTGGCATCTATTTGCAAAATCCATAGCCTCCATTGGCATCAATTTCTACCTACAGGGGAGCAAGTGGATGACACAACCTCGAGAACAATGCGTGAATTAGCATTCTCTGAACCAACTTAAGGCTCGGGGAGACAAAGAAATCAATTCATTCTACCACTGATAACTATACTCGATGAAATACTGACGAATATGGCAACATAATTTGCGGTTTATAGGCCGGAAAAAGTTATTCACATCTCACACATTCCTTACATCGGATTAAACACGGGTTTTGATGAATGTACTATTGCACCTTTACTTTAAACTACTTATAGTCCTTGCCCAAGCATAACTCCTAAAATCCCACTGGAATGTAAATCGCGTACACCTGCTCGCCCCATTCCGCGTTTGCCATGCTACTATGTAATACTTTTCACCATCATTCTCTCACTTACTCTTCATTCTACCACAGCCTTCAACACCCCACATTTGTCGTGGGAGGAGGCATGGTACTAGTAACTCCATATTTTAAATAGTATTATGGGGGGAGGTGATTGGGGCGCATTAATTTCTGCCGACACCAAGGTTCTCCAAGCAACTAACTTTGGTCTGCAACGCTAGCCTTGCTCGCCTCCGTTCGGCTTTTCCCCTTCCATCAAGTATGAAGTGAAATGATTTCACTATCGGAGATCTGCACGATATTGTGGCTATAATACTGGCTATTCATTCCATGGATCTAGTTCTGTACAAATTTCATCCGAAAACGAATTGAAATATTGGCTAACATTTTTTACTACGGGAAATAATTCGAGCAAGAATTTGTTTTTAGTCCCCAAACAATCATGATCATTCCCTCTAGTCCTTAATAATGGCGCAAATGTCCTGAGATCCCACACTAACGAAACCAATCCTAATACTTTCCCCGTAATCCGTCTCGATTCTTTTCTCTCCTCTCGCTTAGTACGCACGAGAACTCGCACAGTGGATCACTCAGATGGTGTCCCGAGGAGCGGAGCACCCGATGCCCGCACACAAGAGGAACTCCGAGCTCATCAATTCACTCCTCGGCCTCCCCAAGGTGATGAACGACGCGGGACGGAAGTGAGTCTTCTCCACCCGCAGGCAGCGCAGCCAAGCCCACACACCGCAACCTTCAACCCGCCGCCGCCGGTGACGCTGAGGCTGTCGTCGAGACCACCTACCAAAAGAGTTTCGATCTGACGCCAAATGGGTTCCGGAGCCACCAAACAGTAATTCCTACGCAGCCAATGGAAGACTCCACTCGACTCTGACCGATCCCACAGTTTAATTCATACATCCTCTGTCCACATCAGCTGGATCCCCTGATGCATTCTTTGATTTTGTAATAACTTAAAGCGGAATTAAAATCTGATATTTCCGAATACTTTTCATGTTTCATTACTTCCATTTGTCGAAAATTTTTATTACCTTCTACCACGTCCACGTAAGTTACGCTAAAGTATTGATGAAAGGGTATCTCCCCCAACTTTAAAATTTACAGTGAAAACCCTCTTAACGACCACTCCTAGCAAGCGACTACCCCTCTCTACGACCATTTTACAGTGGAACCGGCCGTGGTCGATTAATTAAGGTTTCTCCGGATGTGCACATCAAAGTAATAGGCATTGAAATTTCCCAGGAGCAACTAAATTATGAGGAAATAAACGTCAACTGTATAGGTTTTAACAAAACCGTTGCTTTAAGAGTTTTCCCATTCGTTTCAAATCAGCCGTCCATGCATTTGCATAATACTCCTAGAAACTGAACCCCTGTCGAACGACCACCCTTCTTAACGACCTTTTTTCACAGGAACCGTCGACAGTCGCTTAATACAGGTTTCACTGTGTTATGTAAAAAGTAAGTTACGAGAAGTGATTCCAGAAACAATATGAGAACAGAATTTTAGATAGTGCAACCCAGCACTTACATAGGTACACGCTTGAGAAATGAAAGATGACGATTTGTCATGAGTGAAAATTGCACAAATTTTCATAGAACAGATGAATACCCTGATGTACTAGGTAAAAATAAAGCAGCAGTATCAATGGTCACATTTGAGTATGGCTAGTGCCTCCACCTCGGATTCGCATTAAAAAAATCGATAAAATCTCATCACCAGAGAAAGACAAGCCGTCTTCTCGTATCTCCAAATTAATTTTGTACTTGCTCCTTGAACTCGCTAACTTTGAATCAATTGCGATTTTTTAAAGTCTTTTGGATACATTTTTTTTCAATGATCAAATAAACTTAGTTAAATTTGTTTCGAGTATTCTAATATTCCCCTCTCATGCTCGGATTACTTACCACCAACGCCACCGTCTTAAGGCATTTTCACTCCTGCGAGTGTTCATACGTGAACACACCGAATTGGGGCTGTCCATAATCCACGTGGACAAAAATAGGCCACTTTTTGTTCCCCCCTCCATCCCACCCTCCATCGTGGACACTCGTAGACTTCATCCGGATCCCCCCGTCTCCCCCTGATGTCCATGTACACTTTTCTTTTTTTTGCGGAAAAAGCTGAGAAACGGGCTATTAATTGATTGTTATGAACTATCTGTAATTTAAGGCCGATTTTAAGGAGGGGCAAGTAAAAGAAAAACTTGTAGCTATGATAATATCAACCATTGTCTACGTAGACATCCCTCCAACCGCCTCACCCCCAACGTGGACCTTCGTTGACAACCCTCTTCCCCCCTCCCCCGTTTGGTGTCTACGTGGATTATGGACAGCCCCATTTGAACAGGGGCCATCCACGACCTGTGTTCGTGCATTAGCTTCCAATTTGAGCTCTAAAAATGAATTATCGTTACAAATGTGTAATTTATTACTTTACTCATCGCGTGGACTTTTAAAATCAAAGTATATCCTGCCTCCGAATTTAGACTTAAGCTGACAGGATCTACTTCCATCACGTAAAATCTAAGAAGCCTCTACGACTATCAAGTGGTGATCATCTGTTGAGCGTGATAGACGGCTATTAATATTCGAATTTATCGACGAATTCACTGAAAATGAAAGGACGTCGAATAAGAGGGGATCCCAATCTTTCACCGTATAACCACATTCTATAAAACACGGACTGCGTTATTATACTTAACGGGAATTCATGTACCACGTCAAACGATTTTGGACACTACATGACTCCCATTCCCAATTTGATTGTGAGATACCCAGATGAAAAAGATTTTGCTTACCAACTGCTTTCCAATTGCTTTACGAAGATTACTTTCCGATTGCCTTTCATTGGAGCAAAAGGAAATGAATCGGAAAGCAATCAGGTAGAGGAAAAAATATCCACGTCCAGTGGAAAAGTCAGAAAACGACCGGATGGAGAAGAAATGGAGAGGAAACGGAAAGCAATCCTCCACAACGCAAGACAACCGTAAAGCAATGGAAGGCAATCGGAAAGTAGAGTTGCTTTCCAATCACTTAGGAAAGGTAACGGAAAGCAGAAAATTTTATCTGGGTAAGGTGATATTTCTTCACACCCGCCCACTCAATCTTTAAATAAGTATCTCTGCTAAAAAATTCCTTAGAAGCTGTACTGTAGAACGTAAGGAATTCTACAGAAATTCACTCTTTTTCTTCAGAACTAGTTCCTTTTTAAGGATGAGAGCCTGACTCTACAGAACATATGTTCTGTAGTTATTTTCTGCAGAGCAAAATAACTCCTTACAAGCTGCTCTGTAGAACTTCAGCAACTCTACGGACCCAGTTCCTTTTCTAAGTACTTATATGGAGAGTTGTAGGGCATTCCACAGAACGTCCTGAGGAGTTCTGCAGAACGTCCTAAGGTATTCTGCAGAACGTCGTAGGGAATTCCGTAAAATGGCGTTTCAATACTTTAAGGAATATCTACAGAACGTTTTAAGAAATTCTGTAGAAATAATACAAGGAAACTATACAATTCTGTAGAAATAATACAAGGAAACAGGGCAATCAGTGCTTTAAGAAGCATGAACAATGTTCATGCTTCTTAAAGCACTGACTTCATTGAACATATATCAACTTTTCGTTGAAAGATTATTTGGGTGTTGAAGGTTACCCATGGAAATATCGGGCACAAGACATTGATAGTAGGGCGATGAAAACGTTTGCCGTCAACCGGGCGGCCGGAAGTGGTCAAATGAATTCATGATACTGGCGGTCACGGAATTTGGTCTTGGAGTTGATTTTAAAATAACCATGGCCTATCAAAAGCTGAGAATCTTCTAGGTTTCCAGCACAGAAATCGTGCACAATTAAGACAAGCTGAGGATAAGCCACGTAGAATTTTTCATGCTATTAGTGCTCATTGCGTAAAATATAAGTTTGGGGTTTTCCAACTTCAGCTAGACAGATTAATGAACCAAATTCCCCGTCGGCATACTTGTATGTACTTTATAAGTGAATCCTGACCCAACAAGACCCTTTTACTGCGTGGATCCGTAACCGTTAGTCGTAACCTTATATTTTCACAAACCTTTCCCGAAGGAAAACTAAGGGCAGCTACAGATTCCAACTACGATATTTCGTCTGACGTTTATAAAACAAGGAATTTGAATACTAACCCACGAGTACATGAAATCTTGCGTGAGATGACCTAGGAACCCACACCCATTTACATCAAACAGCATAAAAAAGACCACCCTCTCCACCCTCTAACATATCTTTCCTAAGCACTAGAACGGCCCCATAACTCTGGCGTGCTCGCGATAGCGGCATAAATTATCATACCTTCACTACTTCACGTTAAAACTGAGCACTGTAAAAGTATCATCGCATTTGATTAAGTTATATTATTTCGTCTAAAATTACGGCCATTTTCCACAGGCAGTCATTTCCTACGAGTGCGCAACTACGACGCATGTGGACGATGTACACTCGCAACCTAGTCCCTCATAATCAGCACCAGAGTTCCCATTGATTGAAAGTAAAATTCAGATATGTGCCCGTGAAATAGAGGAAAAACGAGCGCTGATAAGAATGGACATAACTTATATCAATAGACTGCCTCTGACACACGAAAACATGGGATTCAAATATGGCGCAATCCGGTATATCACACGCCAAAGTATCATGGGTATCATGACAAGAAACATAACGCCTGACTTGAACCGAGTTAGTCTTACCCATGGTACTCGTGGTCTTATCGAAGTGAGAAATCACAGCTTGACAGGGTGAGACCTTAATATTGCCCATATCACCCAACTACTGACCAATTCTTAAAACTAAATATTGCCAGGGGCCACTACTTAAAACCACTGAATGATAACCCGACTGGATAAGAATTCTCTATCTTAAATAACTATGAGACGGATACAAAATGCAGAGAAACATGCCGGTACCTGCTGATAAGTAAATAATCTTCATATGGTTCCCACTTGCACACATTCCTAGAATATCATAGACGAAGTCGTTCCCTTGGTATACACAGTTCACAACGTAATATGTGATCATATCTAATGTTTTTCAACTTATTGAGACGGGAGGAGTAAGGAAAAAGTACCGACTTAAATTTTCATCGTCGACTACTGAAGTTCACCGCTTAGAAAGTCTGTGGTCGACACCAGTCGTCACATGACAAGTGACTGCTAATTTAAACAAATGGGCGAATAGGATTTTTCGCATGTTATGCGCCGTTGCTTCCAACTAACATAAGTATTTCACCAGAAGCAAAAAATTTATTGAATCCCTTATTCCACTTTAGCATAGCTACTCTGGCATATTTTTATCGTCATATCCGTAATGGTATATTCATGAGCAGAGTAGAAATCGGAAAAGTTACGATGAGAATGCTCACGGGAACTAACATTTTTATTTTTTTTCTACTTTTAAGGAAAGCTTGCATATATTCGGGATCCTAGCCATCAACATTCTCCCAGGTATAAAGTGGACACAATACCGTGGTACTAAACAGTACTGGTCATAATATCATAAAATTAAATCGTTCAGCCCAAAACATCAGTCATTGAGTCCTAAAACTTTTTAACATTCCAGCTTCTGGGTATTTAATTTTTGAAAAGAGGTAGTGGAAAAAAATGTTCTGCTCAAAATTATTTTTACCCTACTTAAACAATTCTTTCAAATAAATTAAGTGTTATGAGATGAAATGTACAAATCCGTAATTACTCCGATTTTATTCATATCACGACCTTTGAATCAATCCACGGGAGTTAATTCAAGAGTACTACGCCAATTGATACTCAGTACACAACACTCATTTACCCTGCATTCCCCAATTCCAAATGACAGCAAACTACATTGATTTCACATGCTTGCTGCCTTCATATCTGTTGCTTACATTGGAAGTAAGAATGGTCAAAACCATACAAATTGTAAAATTTTAGGGCTTGAGATCCTCAATGAGAAACAACTGAGTATTAATGGAACACACATGATAGACAGTATACAATAATGAATGCTATAAGGCATAAGACTTGCTACCGTAATGGATTGAAGGTCTATGCCATTATGAAATTTCTTTACTTCACAGCATAGTATAGAAAAATGTCGCCGTAACTATTCATACCCAAAGCAGTCCCACAAGTAGCTGTAAATTATGCTTGATCTAGCTGTAACAAATTTTGATTTAGTACACCTAATTTACTGGTCTAAATAGCTTTTGTTAGCCTTGTTTTTACCACAAATGGAAAAATAATTGGCAACACTATATTACCATATTGGTAAAGTTATTATACATCAAATAATTGATCAGTCACGGAAGTTAAGCATCACTGGACTCAGGTCAACTTTGGAGGAGTGATCCTCCAATTCATCTGCAAGCTGTTTCCCCTGGCAGACATAGTGCGCAATATGACCTCAGGCATCAAGGCATGTAACGAATATCACCACTACTACTAATATATCACATACTTGGAAATGAAACACTCTACAGAGTTTGGAGTCAACTGTTACTAAATAGTTACCGGGGGAAAAAATGATGGATTCTAGAAATTAACATTTTAAAAATGATGAACAAGAGCAAATTATTTACATGAACCCTAATTTTGAAAGCAGAAAGAGGTAGACACCCTTGCATGTAACTGTGGTAGTGTAAGGATTTTTTTATGCATAGGTCAAATTTAGGTAGAATAATTTTCAAGTAGGTTGCCAGCAACAGATATTCAGTAGCATGTATAAAGATGCTGAAAACTAAATTAATAAAAGAGACAGAAACATATTATTCACAGAAATATATTCATTAATGAAAAGTTATTTCCATATATTGTGAGGGATATTGATGACATCCTAGTGTTCATGCAGATTCAGGTATTTTCATCAAATTAAGTATTCCAAGCCATTTAGGTCATTACAGGTTCCAATACAAAGACTCAGAAAAGATAATCCTGAACCCACAAGCACTCAAGATAAAACTGCCGACCAGCGGTAAGTAGAGCAGTCCTCTCCTTTGTACAGGTATCCAAGAAAATGATACTGCCACAGGAATGACGGGATGGCCATGCCACACTCGATGTCTTGACATTTTCTAAACTCACCACTTATGCTCTCACTTTATAAATGGCAAAAATTAAGTTTAAAAATCACATTCACACGCATTCACACACTGGGTAATTTTTTAAATTAATCCCTGATTATATGCACCACCACTCATTTTGAAATCCGTCCTATGAAGCAGAAACAAATCTGTCAATCTACTCCAACCCTGTATTCACTTCCAAAGTCCGTGCACATTTCGTTGTTCTCTGTTTATAACACACTTTCAAGGTGGTAGGCCAATGTACAGCAACAAACATTCTTCACTACACACTCAATGCACGGATCAAATATATCAACCTTCTTACAATCTACTAAAACTTATCACAGGTTGAAATTGTGCACACTTCTAATTAATAGATGACAAAGCAAAGCAAGATAAACATTTGGATACAGCACAGAATCACAAGATAATTGCTGCCTTGAAAGCACCTTTCGGTCACCTTAGACTCTGCTTTGCTGTACTTCAAAATGGCTTGGAATGCAGAAGAAAGGTACAAGCGAAAGGTAACAAAAAAGAAGGAATTACATGGAATGAAGATTTTTGAAGAGATTAGTTTTTCCATTGACAAAAAATCTGCCAAAAATGATCAAATACAGTCAGCAAATGTCTTACAGAAAGATACATTTGAAGTTCTGAAAATTATATAAATGGCCTGTATACAATAGTTTTAAATAGATGGTTAAACAAAAGGACGAACATATTAATGCCTATAAAATATTAATGCCATAGCCAATAGAATAAAAGGTCAGTAAAGCCGTTTTACATGGCAAATTGAGTACTCAATTATAGTTATGGGATCGGTGAAAACAGAGATAAGACAGATTTTAAATATTACTTTCGCAGAAATATGATTTACATCACTAATTACAAAGACAGATAATAACTGAGCCCCTTAATAACAAAGCTCATTTAAGCGGCTTTCTTCCTCAGGGAATACAATCATACAATGCACTTGGTACACAAACTCATTCTAATACATTTCATATCATACATGAACAAAGATATATTATAGGAAGTTTTCTTCCAATAACTGGAATGCAATAAATACACTGAATTTACAACCTTTTTGCATTTGCAATATTTATCCTTTCCATAAAATTATTTCTCACATAAAAGAAAGGAATAAAAGGTAACGCAGTTGTATGTAAAGTAAATAATTGTAATAAAAATAATAATTTGGAAAATAAACTAAATTGATTCTTTTCAGTCCACAGAATATAATACAACTCAATCCATGACTTCACGTAATTATACACGCAATTATATATCAAATGAGTTTCACTCTAGATAGACTTAATAATCACACATGGTTATTGACTCATCAAATCAAAGGATTTGAAACTGGCTTCAAAAAAAAAGGTTATGAATCATAACAAGAAAAATGTTGTGCATTTAGAAGTACATGTGCAGCTGTCATCAATCTTTTGCAGCAAATGCAAAAAGAGGAAATGCAAAACACACTATCACAATTTCAATACAGGACTTTTCTGATCTTTCTAAAACAGTTACAAACTTTCCAAATGCCTAAACATTAAATTCATCAATTTCCTCAACATCAGTTAGTAGATAAGACAAAATATATTGCATAAAGAGTATGAATGTTTCATAATAATTTGATATTTTTAAAATTCTTAAAGTTTTAATGATAAATGCTCATCTCCAACAAATGGACATTTTTATAGGATTCATTATAAAGTCAAACATCACCTAGGTTTGTTGTTAGATTCAACCCTCATGCCATTTCCACAGGTGTCTCTCATTACTATGAAACACATTAATTTCCATCACCATGTGAGCATCTTTGGTATTAATTTTTATCTTTTACAATAGTTACTGGTGCTAAATTAACCACTCACGATCACTAGGTAACATGTGTCCTGCACATGAAAACCATGAATCCATCCATATTTACACCGCATCAGAATGCTTTGACTAAGTGCGACTGCTCTGGTAAAGTTCTGAATTTTTTATCCTTTTCTCAAATCCAAGAACTCCATCATTGAATTACGTAAGTATATCACCTAATTCAGGAATTTTATCCACTTAACAACATGATGAAACTGAGCACTGTCCTGATAATCAATGAGGTAATTTTTGTGGAATTTAAGAAGACTCTTTGGTAACAAAACAATGACCATTTCTTGAGCTAGCCAGAATGCAAATTGCTTAAATTTGAAACCTTGAAGTGCCACCAAATCTCATTAACAACATACTCCACTCATTGAAAAGAACCAACTAAAGAAACCTCAATGATATCAGGTAAACTGTTATATTCCTGGGTAGTAACATGGAAAAGTGTCACTAGTACCAGCCTAACAGAGACATTTTAAACACAGGACTCAGCAATAAACCAGTACAAATATGAGGATTAAAATCTGTAGAAATAGTCAATTAAATTAGGACAAAAGCTATTTTGATTATGTGGGACTACAGTATACCATTTCTGGATAATCAATCATTTCTAATTTAAGAAGGCTTTGTGATTCAGTCTTGACGCTGCTGGCAATTACTTCCAACTATTCCTCAAATGTACATAAGGGACAGTAAACAAACATTTGTGATATTCAAATATGTACTAAATGGAAAACTAATGTCACATCATGAAATACTTACATAAAAATGATATTACAAAAGAGCCTCCACAACAAGAAGCAGGTTTGCTCAGTGAGGCCAATGCAAAATGCACACATTCACCATCTATGTTGCAAAGACAGTGAACACCATTTTTGCTTACAAAATGCATCCAAGACACAGCAAAACAAATTTTTGCTGCCACCTTGTGCTTTCATTGAGAATTCTTACGTTTGGCATTAACTACAGTCTTTCGAACTGCACCTAAAAAATCCCCCTGATTGAACGGCTTCGGTAAAAATTGGACATTTGGATTTTTAATCCCCATAGTAATACGGGTTGGGCTAGATGACAAATATCTCATCCTGATGTGAGAGCATAAAGTCAGTGAAGGCATTGATCGGACCAATGGCTGACAGTGAGAGCTGATCAGATTGAGACCACACCAAGTTTGGTCCAAATACAACAGCCAGGTTTGAAGAAGTCATCTTATTGAGGTCACTTCGGTCCATAACCTAATAAATAGAGATCAAATTAATAATACCACAAATAAATTTGTAATCAGTATCTGGAGGCAATACACATAGGAATGGTAAGAGTGCAATTAAACTTTAATTTGACAAGCTCCACTGAACTCTCCTGAATAAATGTTGCATCCAAACCAATAGCAACCTCTTCTTTGAGTCTTTTTCATTTGCTGATTTCTACTACTTCATGAACTTAGTCCAATATGACAGAGTTTCATATAATTAAAAATGCGAGTCAGTTGACCCTCGCTTTACAAATTGTTCACATTACGACTTGTTTGCTAGAAGAACTACTCAGTGAAGATGGTCAGTCATTGTCATTATGGTCCAAAACTCTTGTTTTTGGATTTCCATAGTAGTAATTTCTTAGGCATATAATTAGGAATAATAATGGCTCCTTTTAGAAACCATCAAGAATTGAAATTAAAAATCTTTTCACCGATGCCACTGACATACCATGGGATCTCAAAATACATGGTGCAGTATTTGAGATATAGTATGAAGGAATAACTAATGCATACAATCATAAGATAATCCCGCTCTTAGCTGTGGCCAAAATTATGGCTCTTTGTCAGTTTTTGCTGATCTATATATACACTGATAGAGTGGGCCACAAGTGTGTCAATAACAATTGATTTCAACTGCGTAAAATAATGGGCAATTGATCACCATTCTACGCCATTGTCTGCTATGCCGTTCAGTACCCAAAAGATCACTGCGCAAGCAGTAATGCTGCCTATGGGTGGCTTTTCCCCATGCTCTTACATACCCCTTTGGTTTCTCAATGTGACGATCTGTTTGTAATATGTTCTTCCCCTCCAAAACTTCCACTCGTGTATATAGAAATATTTGTCAATAAATGAGGGCAACTTTGCATGGTGAGGTCAGCGGCCAACATAACTCTGTAAATGCTAGTAACGAATGCCTATCTTAAGCACCCATACTGATTGCTCCTCTCCACTAACCATGGATTATGAAAATTAATTCTTTTAAAGTTCTTTGTAACACGAGTTTACATATCCATGTACAATTTTAGCTATATATATGTTTTCTAAACTGAGTTGAAAGTTCACCAGCACCATGGCCACAAACTTTATAGCACTTGCATAGGGAACTACAAAGGAATAGTTATTTGAAGATACTTATTGATAAAAAAACATTTTTTAAGAACATTATCACAAGTAACAACTAATACTTGTATAACTATGTTGTCAAAGGCTGCAAAATTTAGTAGAAATAAAAGGAAACATCTTTTTGCAATTACTATAAAGGTTTAAAAATATGAAGGGCCAATTTTTCAGTCCTTCTCACTTAGTAGTATTAATTGGCTACTGAATTTCTTTCATTACCCTAGTTAGCTTCTGATCTTGAATTCCATACTGCCAAATTTTACCTTTATGCATCGTCTTTCTGGTTAATACCTCAAGGGAATAACTTCGAAATTTACCTACTACTAAATTATATTATTTTTTTGTAGCACAAAGCAATAATGCCCTCTAATCACAAGCACAAGGAGTATCTTATTACAATAACACCTACAGACTCAATGTACGGTAATATTCCTAAGTAATTATTAAAGAATGATAAACACTTACTGAAAAGTAAATGGCAGTTATACTGTTTGTTTTACAGGCAAAACCAAATTTAAATAGGCATGAAAATACCTTTGAAAGGAACTGCATTATATATTTCAAAACAATGTAGTTATCCTCTGGAAGCTTGTCTAGAATAATCACCTTCACCATCTGCGACCTCTCTTCTTTGGACAAACCTTAAAAAAAAAAAAAAAAAAAATGAGAGGCAAATGGAACATTAAGTTTAGGTAAATGAATTAGAAGGCTGACACAAAATAACTAGTAGACCATCTACCACAAAAAGTTAATAAAACTTCACAATTTGTTCATTTTCTCTGACCTGGGTTCATAGATTTCAATACCCATTATCAAGGTAATGGTAATCTTGAGAGCTCTACTTAATATAGACTATTAACAGGAGTTAGGAAGGATGGGAGACAAGTAGGTTACAATAAGAGAAAAGATAAGGGGAGAACATAGAGTTTAGGTAAATGAGGGCATACTTTGTACACAGGGCAACCTAGACTTGCAATCAATTCTTCAGTGGCTGAAACAAAGAAGTGTTGATGTAGGGGAGATTTTATTTTGAAATTTGCTACATATTCAATGTGACTGAATCCTATCCATAAAATAGGCTTTGATGCAATATTTTCCCTACTGTTAAGGGGATAGCCATAAAGCTTCATGAATTGTAATTGAAATGTCAAAAAATATTAAGTAGGTAATATAACATTAGCTCACACCAGGATTCATTCCAAGTTCACCACAGTCACTTTAATGACTATTTTACAATCACCATAAGGTCTTCTCTAATTAATGACAATTTCTACTATAGCAACTAGCTACTATAGCTAATAGCAACATATACTAGCAAAATACTACAAACAATGAAAAAAGGATTTTATGACACAACCCAAGAATTGGACAAGGTGTTGGACTCTAAATAGATCCTGGGGGGCTATGCTCGAATTTGGATTCGTATACGAATAGGCGATTTCATACGAGTCACGTGGTACCAACTCGTACGGCGCGGACGGATTTGGTATGCTCGAAATGTGGGGGCGGGCGATTCGAAGGGTTTTGTTGCTAGTACGCTCGCGACCGCTCGAGTTCGTATACTTTCGGAGGATATTGTTGATAAGATGGCGGCGGCGATGTTCCGTTTGCTGTTATTAAACAACGCTGAAGAGGAAATGGAAGCGGAAAAGCCCCAAAGGTTACTTCGGGAGCGCATTTCGACTTTTCATTTGGAGGAGAGGAAGTTCGTAAATTTGTTCGAAAGACCTAGTTGGCGATCTAATAAGGGAACTGAGCCCTTTCCTCCGAGCACCAACACGATCGTCAGCTTTGACAATCAAAACTAAGGTAAATGTAGTGAGTTAGAACAACTGTTATCATTTCAGTTATTATTCAACGTTTGCATTGTCCACATCACAAGCATTTTAACGCATGTAACCTCCGCGAAGTAACGAGCGTAACTTAACTGACATAAAAAATAATTACAGCGGTTAGCAGGTACCCGTGTTTACATCACAAACTTTGCAAATTACATGCGTAGCAAGCTTGTTATGTGAGCAAGGCATTTCTTATTTATTACCTAGACCTGCATTGAAATATAAAATCATAACAATTTATCAATATAATAATATAAGTTGTGGGAAAGTGTTTCATTAAGATGGTGTTTTTTTAACTTCTTAAGTGAAATATTATCTATCTTGTGACGTGTATATTTCTTTGCTATTGTCTTGAGACCACTGCTTACTTATTGTATTTTTAAAATTTTGATAAATATTCAACTTTTTTCAGCATACTGGTTAATCTACTGTTACTCTGTGGATATATGGATTAAGGACAGTGTTGTATGATGACATCATATCTTGAAGAACTGACAACTTTTTGTAGAATTTTATTGAATGCAATTCAGTGATTGTATATGGTTATGTTACCAGAATTTTCCTCTTGTTTCATTTTGAAATTATTTCTTCATTAATTAAATATCAAATTTATTTTACCATTGATGTTGTTTAGTGTCCAATTATTTGTATGGGTTCAAATACATTTATTCTTATGTATCCAAGGTGATCTTTTAATGTAAGGAGTATGGCAGCAACTGGTTAAAAACCCTTTCAAGTTGTGTGTGACTTTAAGATGTTATTTGTAATTCTTTAATTTAGCATGATATTTAGCTTTGATTGATTTCGGCGCTCTGAATCAGTTCTCACTGTGTTCTTCTTAATTACCAAAGCACTTTTTGCTAGCAAAGAATTTGCTTCGCCAAAAGGGACCATAGTTAAGTTTCTGAGGTTATTGGAACCGCCGCGAACAGCTAGCTAGCTAAGAATTATATTCGCCATTATTAATTATAGTAGCCATTGTCAAATTCCCGCCGGGATTATTGAAACCGCGTCGAAGAAAGGCTGTGATTGGTTTAGGTATCACATGCGGATTCGTACACCATTGTTGCCACATTTTCTATAAGTAGATTGATTCCACTCGCACGGTCGAACCCGCACACGCCTCGAGCATACCAAATTCCCATACGAACTCTCCCCATACGTATTAACCATACGAAACGGAATTGTTACGTATGCGAGCTCATATAGTTTCGAGCATAGCCCCCCTGCTGACCCATCCAACAAGAAGGGAGGGGCAGCCATTTAGCAGGATGACACATCAAACTAAAGGGGATAGCATTTATAAACTATCAATGGAAATAGCATTTGAAAATATTAAACCTATAAAACTGTGAATTTCAGTAGAAAGATCTAAGGCTTCCCAAGCGTATGTTGTTAAAGGTTACTCAGGCTTTCCACCTTGAGTCTTCTCTAATTAATGACAATTACTACTACAGCAACAAGCTACCATAGCTAATAGCAACATATACTAGCAAAATAATACAAACAATGAAAAAAGGATTTTATGCAAAAAAGTCTGTGGAAAGCCTGAGTAACCTGAGAGACTTTCAGTACTGTGGTTGAACAGTATCCTCTATATAAGTTCTAATTTGTTGACAATATTGGCCACAATGGAGGAAGTAACATAATTTATCCAAGGAGAATATATAAAAAAGATAACTTAAATTGTTGCAAATAACTTCATGAAAAGTGACTCCATTCCCATAATTTTTTCTCATCGTTCCACAAGTTATGCTGATATTTCAGTAACATTAATTTTGAAAAGTCTACTACTTGCTGCACTAAAACACGACAGAATGGAGAACTTGCCAATTTTTTAAAGAAAACATAGGTAATAGAGGACAATGAATCTTGTCTAATGCAAAAAATCCATGACCTAGGTAATGCTTAGTTCCCAAGATTTAAATTCTCAAAGTTGTCAAAATTCCAAAGATGCGAAAAACGGGCGAATAAGGGGACATGGTCAAATCGGTCAGGTCTCATGCCACTCCTGTCAGTCCAAGACCACAGCAGTGGCAGACCCGGTGTCTTTCTCAGGGACTTTGAGCGGTGTCACCAGGGAACTTAGGGCAGGAGCACTATGCCTAGAACATTGAGTAATCAATGGGTACAAGTACGCAAACATCAATGCTGCATTCATCGATGGAAATTCTGCTTCCAAATTAACGGAACCGAAGCAAAATTTAACTATTTCCCTGATGATTTGCATCTGCACGTGTTGGTAACATAACTTACAACCATTTTACCATGTTGTCAAGCATTAAGGTCTTCCAGGCTTCAACCCCATTGGTTGATTGTGCCAGGAAAACACTCCATGATCCAATGATCCACGTTTCGTTTACATAAAATACACTATTTTAGTTGACGCTCTTCATAAACCTCTGCTTTTTCACACCCTGGGAGTCTGTTATCAAATCTCTCCTGTCAGAAAATTCTTCACGGCGAGTGAGCAGTTGATAAAATATCAGCATTCAAGTATAATTGCCGGGAAATTCAAAGTGAATACATTGCTTGGGGATAAAAATTTACATCTGTGTGCTTTGTAAACATTCTTCAAAAAGACCCGCAGTCAATCGGAGCTCTCTCTCTTCCCCTTAGAGTACCTTCGAATTTCAAAATGTGAAGATGTTCAGCCAACGACTCACCTTCCGCCCACTAAGTTTAAATTTAGGTGAAGTATAGAATCCCAGTTTGCTACTAGAAATACTCTCTTTGAAGGATTAGTTGAAGATCCAAATAATAGTTATAAAGTTAAAAATGATGCAGTTAGGGTTGTACATGTTCGGAATTGGGAATCTTACGTTGTTTCTGAAACATATTGAGCCAAAAAAAAAATTATGCAGAAGCGCCTCGATTCTGTACTACACTCAAGATCTATGCACCCAATGTGATTACCCATGCCACCACTGCATAAACTTACAATACAAGTGTAAGGCCTTAGTTAATTATGCACGAGCAGATGTGTAAACAGTCACCATTAAAATTGCATAGTATTTACACCAAAAATTGCACCAATGCATGAACTCATGGACATTAAATAGTCTATTATAATACGGATAATTTGTCCATGCATCTATCAACATACATACTTGCAGGGACATGCATCGTGTGAACACGTCTTAATGCAAAGTACTGAAGAGGAAATGATGGTTTCAGACCTCACTCGGTGGGATTCCTTGATATCAGGGATAGAAGGATTAACTTTGCAATTCCACATTGTAAAAGATTTATTTACGACCAGTTTCGCCGCAGTGCAGCATCATCAGGTGACGTCATCATCAGAATCCTTCAAATCAGGTGATGATGCTGCACTGCGGCGAAACCGGTCGTAAATAAATCTTTTACAATGTGGAATTGCAAAGTTAATCCTTCTATCCCTGATACTGAAGAGGAGCGAGATTCTAGAGTTACAATTTTCACATGAGCCCAGGCCTATGGGAGAAAAATCAGTGACCCTTTAACTACACCTCTCTCCAGTTGCAAAAAAATTAAATCATTGGCATCCACAACGTAGGTCTCGCGATGTCTCCTAATTAGACCCTTTGTTGATCACAAGGCTAGACTCACAATTTTTTGCTGTTACTTTATGTTCCTGGAATATTTCGCACTTCACTGTGCATACAATTATCAAAATTTGCTATCGCATGTGTCTAATTGCACTATTGATGAAACCTTTGCTCATAGAACTTCAATAAAGTTTTAGAATCGAACTTTTCAAAAAGATCACATGTCTAAGAATATCAAAATACTGCAAGAGAAATTGCACACAATTAATGAATTCATTTATCGTGTAAATCACAGTAAATACGTAACAAAGTGATTTAACAGTTTGTATTTCGTACTATGTGTACATGCTGCATCTCATTAAAAGTACTCCATCATCACTGGAGCATCGAATTTAGGCAGATTATCTGACTTGGCACAAACTCCCATGCAGATGAAACACTTCTCAATTGTTAAACTATTGCACACCAAAATACATATGTACTTACTGAAACTCAGACGCAATATTTCGACAAAATATCATGAGGCTAAAGATACATGAACGATAAGGGAACAGTGACACTTGCCGAACTATTCGCCGCTATCTCGTATGTCTTGTATGGTAGATGGCAGGTAAGACGCCAAGCATGTAACTTCCAAAATGGCATGCAAAAAGCTGCGTTTGAAACGACATCATCTTTTCAATTCACTGTAGTTCAATAATTATGGGTCGCTCAGATGAAAGGAAAGGATATCAAAGGAACATTTTTGGTTACCTATATGATACATGAGTGAAAATAGCTGTAAAAAAAACCTTGCAAGTTCTCCATTTTGGTAGGGTCATTGACCGACCACCAACTAACAGTAAGGCTCTCAGGCTACAAAACCAAGTTGCAGTTTGATCCAACTAGATGTTGCTATGCCCTACTACATGTAACCTTTAAAATAGTAATTACAGAATAAATGTATGATTACGGGTAAAATGCTCTCACTGCTGAGCCTTAATTTCAACTACTACCACAGAATGCAAAAAATTTCATCAGCATTGCATGAAAAATATAACAATTACACATACCTAAATCCATAAACAAATACACCTAAACCACACCCAAATACCATGCCAATCCACAAAAACCATATCTAAATACCTAAAAAGATTAATTACTCTACTTTTATTGGTAAATTACAAAAAATAATGTTGAACTAAGAAACAATAAGTTATAAAGAGAGAAATTTTATAATTATATAAATTTTTGCAAATTGTAGTAAAATGTAACCTTTAAATACAACCATACACATTAGCAGCGTTATTTAGGAGAACTGAAATTATGTCCACTGATGAGACCTTTAGAACAAGAATATTCATAACTATGAACAAGCATTTTCATGAGATGTGGCCAAAAATATTTCATGCAAGAGACTACTCTATGGTCATTCAATTTGGAATTTTAAGATTGAGGAAATAATGTTCACAAGCTTTAGATCTTTTTGAGGAAATACAAAATACAAGCACTATATTGATTACTAAAGAAAAACATCTACTTCCTACAGATATTATCTCTTTTTATATTATCTATCACACAAGGTAACATTTTAAACCTAATTCATAATGAAGCAATCTGTAGGTTGTCTCATACTTACTCAGAAATTGAGTAATCTCATCATAGAGATCAAAGGTCATAATGGGCTCCTCCAACTCTCTGAGAAAAGTTTTGAGAAGCACAGCAGCTAAATGCACAACATCACCTCCACCATGAGGACTAGCAGCAATCCTTTTAGCCTCAGCATCGAAATTCAGCATCTCACCTCTATTCACTCTGCCCTGGACTTCTTTCACCAGTGAAACATTAGCAGAGCGGCGAAAGAGACCTTCTGTCTCCAAGGCTGTACAAAAAAATTAAAAATTCAAGATTTATATTAAAATATACAAAAAAAATAACATGAATTGCAAAACACCTTAATCTTTGTAAATCAGTACTAAGTCAAAAGAGGCAATAAGAGAAATACACTATTAACAAATCTTTTTAGAGTGAAATAACAAATACTCTGGATCACTGACTGCTGAGCAATCAGTAAAACAGTTATGAAGAAGGGCTCAGGAAATCCCTTCACAACTGTTTTTTTCAACCACCACCTCATCCTTATTATAATTATAACTATCACAATAAGATTACATATTTTTTGTGAAAATTAAAAACCTTGAGAGTCAATATCGTCAGTAACTGTTTTATACATTAGTAAATATACCAAATTTGCAAATAAAAAAATTGTGATACAGTGAAACCTCACTTTTATCTCCCAGAATTCGCGTTATTCCTTCTTTTAAAACATTTCCTTGAGGCCCCAAAACAATTTTTGTATTCTTATAATGCAATCCTATCAAAAAATTAAAACTATCAATTCTTGAAATATCCTGCGATTCATGACAACTGCCAAGAAGCAACATGGCAGCCGGAACACTGAATGTGGACCCACTGTGGACAACTGACCCAGAGGTTAAAACTGATGTAAAGAGAATGCCAGGGCCAATTGTAATGAAACAAACATCCACACATAGCATATATTATTTTCTGACAGATAGTTACAATTAAAATGTTGCTATTGCAGTCAAAATTCTGTTACTGGCATGACAATGAAAAATGAGAGCATTTTATGAGCCTCTAGCATAAATTCCAAAAATTGCCAGATTACTGCATAGTTAATTTTTGTTCAGTTGCCACCAGAATTTAATTCAACATTGTCTCAACCTTTTTAAGCAATTCCCGAAAGTTTCGATTTTGTAACTTTATTTCTTATAGTGCTGTTGTTAATTTTGTGGAACAACTTAATTCCTGTTCATACCATTTGTAGAGACCTGACCGTAACACCATGGCCATCATCTTGAATTCTTCACTACAATCCCAGTACATCTGGTAACATTAAGCCAATGGATTAATTGATAGCGATTTCTATTTATATCACATTTTCACAAGGATTGTGCTCGCGTTTTGTCGAGTGTTCTTTGCAAATCCACAGTGTACTGAAAGTTCTTCAAGTTGGAATTTCTTAAAAGAAAAAGCACCCTACAGAGCTTTAAGATTAGGTACTAATAACTTCAAAGCATCATGAGGCTGGATAGACCATTTCAAAGTTCAGTTTAGTAGTCTAAAACAACATCCGTGGAGAATGTACATAATAGCATATATCCTGAAACAGTTTCCCACTGGTGGTGTCCTAACTTTGCATAGTCATGTTGATGGCTTGCCAACTGACCAAGCAAGTTAATATCTCATCAACTTGCAAGTATCGTAAAATACTGGAGATTCTATTTCTAGACATGACTTCCTTACTAAGAGGTAACAAAGGTTTTTCTTTCCACTAACTGAGTTAAGGCCTCTCTTTTGCTCTTGACCCCCCTGCCATATAAAACAATGATGAATGCATCCATCTCTTCCACAGTCAGCACAAATGAATCGTTTCCATTTTGCCAGAGTGCTTAGGCAATAGCCCACTTTCAAGGTATTTTATGCTTTAGGTAAGTGTAAAGAGATAATAGCACACAATAACTCCTGTTTTGGCCCATCAATACACAATTACAGATATAACACAGCACCTAGATCAGAAGCTCCACAGCATTAGAAATGACAATACAGGGATAATCAAACCAGAGATATATCATTAAATAATTAAAATGAAGTAGAAAATTTTAGGTCAGGTATTAAGCCAAATTGTAAGTCTAAAACTTTCTAAAGCATACTTAAAACCAAAGGCATACTTAAAACAATAGACACGCAAAGTAAATAATCTCCGTTAGCAGAGGAAATCAAAAATACTACCTCAGGGATTCAAGTAAAATTTTGAAAATGGGGTGAAAAATTAAATTAAGGTCAGCAGTGCCCATGCTTATCTTAAGTATACAATAAAAGAATTTAAATTACTAAATGTTTATTTCCTGCGATGAAAAATGTGAATGTGAGAGAAAAGAAAAAATCATAAGCAGTCAAAAAGACTACCTAGGGCATTCTAGCATTAAGACCCAAATTTTGTGAAATATGGGAGGAATCCCAAGTAATTCATTTTGAAAATGGCACACACTTCTAAATTGCTCCGCAACTCAATGTAATGCACCCCTTGAGCTAGCCACAAATTTAAGTAGCAATACAACTCATTGAAATGCATCGTTATCGCTGAAGAAGGCATGACTGCATTATTATCCAATGCCTATACCATCACACCCAGGTTTTAGATGAGATTATGAATAAAAATATTTTGGTTCTCACCATCAGGTTGGCTAAGATATTCCACACACTGCCGAACGATTGGAGGTATTACCTCCCCATCATTATGATCCTTAATGAATTGCAAAGATACTCCAAATTGCTGTGTTTCCAAAGGTGGGGTTTTCGGAGGTCCTTTCGTTACCAGTGGAGAATCACATGAAACTGAGCTACCCTTGTTAGAATCCCTGTCCCCACCAAAATTAGGTGCATTCTTTCCCAGTTTTGCCATCAACATTTCATCATGCCTGCAGATGGAAATGAAAATTTTTTAAAACATCACCAATCAAATTCACAAAATTCAAAAAAAATGCATATACATGGGGAGCACTGCAAAAATAAAAACTCACTCAAGAACAGGCTGAGGAATGCAAATCTGATCCAAATGAAGATGCTGTTTTAGCTCATGTAAATAGTTCACATACATGACCTTCCGTCCAAATTTAGCACTAAAGAAAGAAATTAAAAGTAGTTATACATCCTGACAGTACATTTATAGAGAATATCAACAAATTCCACAGTTTCAGTCTTTACTTTAAGAAAAACTATGTTAAAATTAGACTTAATGACAATTTGGAAATGTTCAAATTTAGCTTTACGTAATTGAAAATCACCAGTTTCATCACAAATGAGAAACTTAACCAACATTTCCATCAAATACATATTTAATAAACTTTTTACTTCCAGCATATAATCAGTAATCATACTATTAACATAAGCTTCAAATTTCCTCAAGGAGGAGATGAATAGACTTCATCTGAAGGAAGTATGATTTTAGAGATAATATGGCATTTGTAATGTTATAAAATCAATGAGCAAGAAAAAATTTAATAGAGTAAACATGTAATACATTAAGGACAATATTTCTCAAATTTCCAATGCTAAAAATTGGTAAATTAGATGATATCACACCACAAGAGACATGGCAATACTTATTGCTGAGTCAGAAACTGTACAGTAGACTCTCATTAACCATGATTGGATTAACCAAGAAGCCAACAAACAAGGCTATCTTGAGAAACAACGTAATTTGGAATGGGAGAATACAGGCCCTCTAAGATGATTCACAAAATCCAATTGTACCTGCATAGTTTCATGAGGCCCATGTGTAATGAAGTTACCTATGTATTAACATATTACACCATATCTACATGCCCCACACGTAAAAGAATTTAATGACCACATATGAAATATTTGGGAGACCAGAAGGTGGCCATTGAAAATGATAAATAAAAAAACACTCTCATAGTTTCACCAATTACATTTGCATAATGATAGGCATTACAAATGTATGCATTTTTTGTGTAATGGATATTAAAGATCTTGGAACTCTTACTTCTAGTAACTTAATATTCCTTCATCATTAGGAGTGGATAATCCTTTTGGTTGACGTAAATTAGAAAGATAAAACTGATACACAATCATGCCAAAACAGAAGAGAGATGTTCTTTAGATAAAACAAAACTAGAAGCAATTGAAAATCTTGACAAGGGAGTGATGGTGAAGATGTCAATGAAGAGTATATAGCTGGATATCAACTGTCTCTGATATTTTGAAAAACAAAAATAAGTTGATTAAATTTGCTGGAGTTTCTGATAGCAAATATGGCATGCCTAACCCAAAAACTATATATTCATTAACCTATGATGGTTTAGACAAAGCAATGGTTTTAAGGTTTAACACATTCACAGCAAACGCTAAATTTGCCGTTTTTTCCTCGTAAGCGTCAATGTTCATAAAAATGATGTTGTTCGTATAGTGTTTTTTATTAATGAACAAGACTTTGTTGTGGTTGAAAATGATGAATCCCACTAAATCCGAGAAAATTGAAAGGCCAATATCGAGTGATTAATGGATTCTCCTTGGGGGTATGCAACCACTGCTCACTCTTTGAATTTCTTATGTTCGTCTAAAATATCTTCAGAATACACTCATCGGTGATATTTTTTAGAGGGGGGAGTAAATAAAATATTCACTGGATTCTAGTGAGAACAGAATGTGAATGTAGCCATGAATTTGATTTTTCGGAAAAAAATAAAATATTTCATTATAGCTTTTATCAACTGCTTTGGATTTTCTTCCATAGCCTTCACTAAACCCTTCCTCTGATGCAATTCCCTGCTTTGGTTTTACAGCTTAAGCAGCAATATGAAGCGGGAGGACAGTTGGGTCTTTTCTACGAATGGAAAAGTCTGGATATCAGAGGGCGGTCGTGAAAACGATATTCTACGCATCCGCCGGGGAATCCTTCACCCTTGTGATGTAGGCGCCGGATGGCCCAGCCGCAGGGACCCCTGGCAAACAATGGCTTACTCTCTCTTATGCCTTCACAGGTGGGATTTCTTGGGATTTCCTTTTCTAGAGGTTGGTGACCAGCCTCTTGGCACGTGTCCCACCCATTGCAAAGGCGAGGGCCTACCAACCGAAGGTCGCTCATGAGAGGAGTGGTCATAGCCTAGATGGAACATTTGAATCTATATTTTCCTTTCTCGTTGAGTGAGAACCCCAGCTTCTGGAATATTTTCATCTGCGTAAACACTTCGACGATGCTTTCAATTTTATAGCTGGGAGGCCGTGTTCAGTTACAGTTACATAATAAAAATATTTTACTGGTATTAGCCGTGGGTGGGCAAGCCTTTAGATCTTCAACTTTGTGCTACTCAGAAAAATAGCTTCTTCGGAATTCTTTTGATGGTTTCCGACTCTGCAGTTGTGGGTGCCTAGTCCATTCCTACCAGTCTCTACCAATAGCTCTATAGCAATTTTCTAATCTCCTCTTCATTGGACAATTTGTTTCTCCCCCTACCACCAACTCACCAAATATAACTCTCGAAAATTTTGGACGATTCTCAGTCTTGGCTGAAACAAGAGTGACCTACAAGATACATGAGTTTGTCATGTTTTTCTTCTTGGAAAGTGATTTTTTTTATTGAAGTGGCAGAATGTCATTAGAAGACGGAAGATTCAGATGCATCACTCTTTAGCTCCTCTGACTCTGATGATTTGTATATCCCGTCGGATATCAAAGATGAAAGTGACTCTCCATATTCAGAAGAGGAAAGGTGAGAAGATACATCATTGAAAGAGGAAGAGCGTGTTACATCTTCATCAAGTTGGGGTGCATGGGGAGCCTGCACAAATCGTGCCCGAAAATTTACCTCTTATGGTGATGCTGGTTTAGGTGTACAATTGGACCTTTCAGATCCGGTGAGTGTTTACAAACATTTCCTGAACAATGAAGTGCAAAATCTAATAGTTGAAGAGCCTAATAGATAAGCAAGGCAGGTTATGGAATCGAAAGTTATTAGCCAATGATCCAGAACGCAGAAGTGGAAAGACAGTTCCCAGTTCGAAATACGCAATTTCAGGAAAGGATCATAAATTTTGACATTGGTAAAGGATCATAAATATGGAATCAAGCGTTATAAGTTGCACACTCCTGAGTCCTAAACACATAATCTCCCAGTTTACGCAGGTAAAAGTGAAACGCCTGAGCTGAGGGAGAATGTTGGGCTGAGTCACCAAGTTGTGCTGCGGTTGACCAAAGGACTTTTAGATACAGGCAGGACATTGTGCATAGATAATTTTTATACCAGTGTTGGATGCTGAAGAACCTCTGGGAAGGAAAATGTATGTTTGTGGCACACTCTGATCGCATCGGCAAGGTAACCCACAAGATGTTCGCCAAAAAAACCGAAATAGGGAGAACAGGTAATTGATTGCCTTTTGAAGGACGATTTAGACAGCAGCAAGGCCACTGGTGAAAGTGCTCCACCTTCGAAGAGGAAAAGGCCCACACATACCCTAACCAAATATGAAAGTATTAGGCATTAGATATAGATACTGTTTGGCTGCAAATAGTATACGACTAGCGGCGTGTTTCAATATATTATCCATGAAGGGGAACCTCCAACCCATATGCTCACATTAAGGTCCATATTTGTGTTGAAAACCAATGCCATTTCATACGATGTATGTATGAAATTAGACAATGAGAAGAGTAATCCTATGAGAGTATAGTGCATGCAATTGATTGGTGAGGAAACTGGTTCATTATTGGAGTGTTAAGCAAGGAAAATATACGCTTGTAAAACAAAAATATGAGCAGCAGGGCATAAAACTAAAAAATTCAATGCCTTACAATTTAGTGATGTGGTAATGCGTAATGAGTAGGGAGTAATCCTATGAGAAATGGCACACAAATAAAACACTGTGGGCCACATTTGTGTTCCGTTTAGGATGGCATAATATACTAGTAAGTTTCAGTAGCTGCACATTATTGTCCTCAAAAATCTCACATGGTCATTTGTAACAAATTGTTGCAGGGTTAGTATTAAATAGCATGCGAAAAGAAGCCAGCATGACTGGGCCACATCTACGCGACTGTGTCACATTTTTCTGTCAACATTATTATATTATATATTATTTACATAATATTTACACATTATTATATTCAAATTATTGGATATTTTATATCAACTTTGTCACAATGTATGTTTGATGCTCAAAATATTTCACAATTTTTTAATGACTTTGGGTTTTGTTCCACTAATAACTATAAATATGCTCCATAGTGAAAACACCTAAATAAATGCTAGATATTTGTCTAAATTTATTGTTTGTAAAAATACTTTACAAAAAGTTAAAATTTTAGGCAGTAAAAAAAATTGAATTTGAGCCACCGGTGTGGCCCACGTCGTGTAACAAAATTTTACGCGCCCACTGAAGGTTTAATCTACAGTCTATTATTTTACTTACTAACTTCCTTCACGTAAAAACATCGCCATGTCATCAATAAAACATCTTTGTGGGCGAAAACAGAAGTTGAATTCCTCCCTCATTGGCGTATGAGGATAGAATATCCCTTTCTTCTTATGGCGGGTGCTACCACCGGTGGGTCAGGAGGCTTGGAAACCCATGACCCACCAGTGGGTCATGCCACCGTGAACGTGTTAACCAAATGACAGCTGATGAAACTCTGGTTTCAAGAGTAATTTGAGCAGCAATAGCAAAGTATTTTTCAAAAGTGTGAAATTGACAGGGGCCCTTAATACATCCTCTGAGTGGTTGATACAATTGTAGCAAAGACATTTAATTCTCCAGATGCCGTCAGTTGAAGTTAAAAAACTTAGCTGTGATGGGCAATGAGCAGAGAAATTTAAAACTTTCAGTATTTCATTGAGAAAGGATTATCACCAGAGTAATTATATATTGATGATGAAACTGGTTCAAGATTGGAGTGTTGAGCAAGGAAAATGTACCCTTAGAAACAAAAATATGAGCAGCAGGGTATAAAACTAAAAAATTCAATGCCTTACAATTTAGTGATGTGGTAATGCTTCCCGGTCTCATTTTTGAAAGTGTCAATTATTGCAACTACCAAAACACCAATGAGCTCCCAGCCTATACAATGCCCGTAACCATCCAATTTACTACATTTTCAAATCCGAAGGTGGAAAAATATATGTAAGGTCTTTACCTCCAATTATGACAGCATTGGTACAGCCTATGATAACTCTACATCAATGAAATTTACTTCTTATGATTATGAACAAAAAATGCAATGATTAACTGTACTTTTGGAAAAAATCTTACTCTATTACATCCTATCCATAAAATTGCAGCTGCTTATAAATTTGTAGAAAGGTCAACCATAAAAAATCAAGGAAAAAACTTTTTCTGTGCAAAGATAAACAATTTCTTGTTTTAGGGACTGCTTAGATGAAATATTACCTGAAGTATGTGGTGCCAAATTTACAAGGCATAGGTGGGTGTGCAGATGTAGACAGGTGAACTGTGAGAATGGCTTAACGCTGCCCAAAATGTGCCAACAGTGGTTGATGATTAGGATTAGGAGGATGACAGCTTAGAGCATAGGATTAGACATGGCACTGCTCAAACTCACACTTAGGTCAGTATTCATAGATGTTATAAATAATCAATGATTGGTGAATCTACGATTATTTGTCAATTATTGAATATTTGATTAATGTATTCATAGACAGTAAACAATCTCCAATTCATGAATCTCTAATTATTTAGGATAATCTGTAATTGGTGAATTACAGATTGGATGTTTGTTTATTTTTGGGTGGTAAGAGAAATTGAAGTGGCAACACATTTTGTGGGTACTGTTAAAATTTTATTCAAGTTGAGTATATGATTTTATTGATTGCAAATCAAAAAAAAAAATAAAAAATGGATTGGCAATGTTTCTTTGATAAAAATGAATTAGCCGTGTCTACATTAGAATTATTTCTTTAACATTAATGAAGGCGTTACTAGGGAAAAATCAACAAACCATAATCTCGTATTTCGGCAAGTGTTGATGATGTAGCACATGCTTTTCTGAACACCGTTGGCTGCGAAACAGATCCCTACATATGCACGTAAAACACCAAAGAAGACAAAGAGTAGCAGCATTTATAACTGATCATTACTGATAAAGAAAATTTGAATGGAGTAATTAGTAGCAATTGATGATAGGTTACGGGTAAAACATTCCTGGAAATTTTGGCCGATGTTAAATTCAGCATGGAGATTTTGTACAATATTGCCTGATTAAAAACTGCTGTGATATATTTTTAAAAAATTTTAATATGATTTCAACAGTTCAATATTGATGCCTAAGCATAAAATCTCAAAGCAATGAGCCACAGTAGCACAAGAGGAACTGTCAGTCCTCGTGGAAAGTGTCAATATATGAACATCAGTTCTAGGAAGAATATACTCGATCACTATGGGTTCTGAGAATCGGTATCCTCAATTAAACTCTTCGTCTGTCAACTCTCACGTCTAGTGTTACAGCAAGCTAGATCACAGATTTTAAACAGAGATTGACTTATATCCCAAGTGGTCCATCACCAGACCCCCGTGCCAGTACCAGACATTTGCCATTAAAGATTCAAACTGGAGTACGAATTTTGTGGAAAGTGTCACAAGAAAAAAAGCGAGGCGAAGTCCTATGATAGGCTATGTAACTCGGAGGAAATATTTCTTTCTGCTCATGAATATGAAGAAGGAAAAAAAACTGGAAGTTCTCAGGCTCGAGCTAACTACCATACCCTTACGAATCTGCCGCGCTAACCACTACACCAGCTGATCCAATAGCGATAATTACAGTCATAAGTAAAGTGGCTTTGAGGATGATTGAGACAAGCGATGTGAGGATCCGGACCAACCTAGCGAGAGTAAATTTTTCCAGCGTTTTTGTAAGGGTGGATATGGCCAATTATAAATTGATTAATTGCAATAAAACTAGGACACGTTTGACGAAGTCCAAGGCGAATTAGCATTGCCTTTGACCTTGTGCACGACAAAGAAAATACGGCATTCAAATTGGCAAGTCAGGGTATGTAGTCTCCCATCGTGAGTAATAATTCAGTGGATTTGTTGGATCCCTAATGCGTGTTTTTCGCAGCCTTTAGTGATACGCTTGTATAACGTCATAGGCAATCACATACACCAATATATCCTAACAAAATTCCATTGCACGAAAATCCTAATAAATTCAAGGTAATAGACTGGCATATTGAGAATTCTATGCCTTAAGCACCATATAAAATTGTACAGTTTGAACGTAAAGACACGAATTTGTCGTAAACAACCACAGAACTACCGGCGTACAGCGATGAAAAACTCTAATAAATTACGGTCGAGAACTTAATTCAAGAATCGATGATTATTTAGCCATATAGTTAGAGTTTGCTTGACTATGAATACTAGAACAATAAACAATGATTATTTGACAACTATGAACACATATTAATCAGAGATTGATGAATCATTGATTCTTTAATGACTATGAATAGAAAACAGTAATTAATTAGAGATATAATGATATATTGGAACGAATCCGTAATTATTGAGGACTATCATTACTGGCCTGAGGCTCTACTATCCTACTTGGCATAACAGCCTGACAGCACCCTAGCTGAGAAACTTATGATAAGAAATATCAACAGCACCATTCAGAAAAAACTGAATGAATTGAAAGCTGGGCCATTAGATATTAGGTGTCGAATTCAAAAGAGAGATCCTAAGTCCAACCTCAATAATACCCTCTATCGAATATATATAGGAAAATCCATTTCCTTGAATACCATATAGAAAACCCAGGGAAATACATGTTTGTGAATTTTTCTCATGTCTGATGCTCAATAATAACCCTTGAATTGGTCAGCTCCTCAAGTAGAATGTTCACAGCTTGGTAACACTAAGTTAACAAGTAAACTGGGTTGAGATAAAGCTTGTCCTTAATTGATAACAAAATACAGTTGAATCTCATTATTACAAACCATGTTCACACAAAATTTTCAATTTTACCAAGCAAATCGTAGGTCCTGATCAAAGGGGTATGTGAATGTATAGTAAAAAAAGAGATGTAAAAAATTTTTCCGAAATTAGAAAATTACGAACCTAATTCCCAGATCCCATAGAAACAAAAAATTCCTTATAACAAATTTTGATACACAAACAACAGCATTCATGCAGGCATCCATAATGCTGCAAAATTAATCATGAAGCTTTGCCACACATAATGTGCCCAAGAACTACAATGTAAACAATGGATACTTCGCATAAGCCATTTAGCCGGGTTGAGGGTATAGAACTCCCAGTTGGTTAGTAAACTTTGGAGAGATTCAGGATGCAAGAGAGGTCAAGGAGGAATGAAAGGGAAGAAAAGAAAGATGAGGGTGTTTCTTTTTCACAATAACCCGTCCAACATCTCATGCTTCTAGTGTCCTTCTGAAGGTCGCAAACCCAATGGGTGGTGTTGCTCAATCTACCTGGCTAATCCTCCCTCCCTGTCCAACTTACTGCCTGGTCCTTGGCTCCCCACCCACTCCTTTTTCCAATCCTTAGCTCCCAACTCCCTTGTCCATTTGACTGTGCTGTGGGTGAGCTGGTGAGATAGTCTAATGTATTACATTCAACAGGCCCACAGGTGAGAAGAAAAATTGCCATTCTGCAATGTGCATTTCCTGGTACCTACATTTTTTTAGTGCTATGTGAATTAACCAGGATTTATAGTTATCCAGGATAATCAAGAACCTACTGCATTGATAATAGTACACATAAATTAAGGCTATAAACACAACTGTAAATTTATTTTGACCTTATCAACTTATCCCCACCATCCTATTGATATCAAACAAAAAAGTTGCCTAGATTTTGGGGTCTTTATCCATCAAAAATAGTTGACCTACTAAGTCAGGATAACAATCTCACTCACCTCTTCATTACAATAAAAAGTAATATACAACAGCAAAATTATAATGCAATCATTAAACTCTGGAAAAATATTGGTATTAGAGTAAAAGGATTTGCACTGACTAATAGCTTATTCTCTTTATAGTATACTTAATAATTTCTGGTGAGTCAAAATAAAATCTTTCCAAAATAGAAAAATGAGAGCTAAGTGTCAAATCTGCATGACAATGGCATAAATACAAGGACTTCTTCCTTGAATTGAATACTTCAGTATGTGGCATGAAATTATGTAGCAGCATTATGACTTCACAATTGAAGGTTGACTTCTTTGATGCTCAAATATCTTCTCACTCACCTTATAACAGCCCTGAAAATTTGCCAAACAACTCTGATGAAGTTGGTAGGATGAACAAGGTAGAGGGCTTTTAAATTCTTCTTATATCTCCTATCAAATGCTCTGTAAGCTTGCCAGAGCCAAGATAATGGAGGTTTGTTTCGGCTTGTGAGGCCATAATGAAAGTAGACAAGACTGTAATCCTCTTCCACATACTTATCCAAAGTATACATCAGGTACCTGAAATATCAAAAGATAGGCAAAATTAGCTAACTCTCTCTGAGCACTTAAACTTCAGTTTATTTGAAATCAATACATAGTGACTATCCATGAGGAAGTGTTCATAAAAGAATAGAAGAGGCTACTCAAGGAATGTCCAAAAATACACCAAATATCAAAGTTGATATCAGACGGGCCAAAAAACTATGTAAATTTAATAATGTTTAGGAGGGCCAACTGCAATAACTGACATCATTATTCACAAAGACAGCAAAGAGATAAAAAGGCATATAATAGTATAACCAGACGAAGCTCTGGATGAACAAAAAGACAAGAAAACAACGAAGTAGTGAAAGAGTGAGTTTTAATGGAGATGATGTGTCACTGAACTAAAAAACTGGTGGAGATGAACATTTTGGAGTTGAAGTGCTAATTTCACAATGTTTTACTATAATGCTATTCACTCTTAACTTTTAGGAGGATCTTCCATTCAGTGGCTGCTATAGCTGAAACAATGCCACAACCACACACTACAACCAGCCAGACGTATATGTATTGACTGCAAGACTCTTCATTCAATGAACAGGAGAGCAGCCTGGAGATTAACATTATAGTAGCATCTACAGAAGAACTTAAAACCATGACTGTCACAGTTTTTTAAAGAGATGATTTTGGGCCTTAAGTTCTAAGTCTCTCAGTATAGTTGATACATACTTAAGAGGATAAGGTGAAAAGTTCTCGGCCTGACATAGAGATGGCGCTCCGATCAGCAAAGCATTCGTTTCGTGCGTGGGTGCACGTCTCAGTAGTTCGTATGACAAGTTTCAACCTGTTCTCTCAAGTAGTTTGTTTACACAAATTTGTACAGTAGACGTCTTGCGAGTTTTTCATTAAAATGGATAAACTTGAATATCGTGCGGTCATAAAATTCTTCGTTCTGGATGGAATAACCCCTAAGGAAATTCATCTGAAGTTGACAAAAGTTTACGGGGACTCTGCTCCTTCCATGTCAACCGTTAAAAAGTGGGCAGATGAATTTAAACGTGGTGGCAAATCCCTTGAAGATGACCCACGAGAAGGACGGCCAAAAACCGCAACCACATCGGAAACCATCGAAAAAGTGCATGATATCGTGCTGGACGATACGCAAGTGAAGGTGAGTGAGATAGCTGAAGCTATGGGGATATCGGAAGAAAGGAAGTGGAACATCTTGCACAAAGAATTAGGGATGCGAAAGCTCTGCACAAGATGGGTGCCGCATTTGCTGAATGCCAATCAAAAGCAACTGTGCAAACGATTTTTGCTGCAATTTTTGGACCAATTCAATAGAGATCCGACCAATTTTGTGCGGCAATTTGTCACCATGGATGAGACATGGGTCCACCACTACACGCCAGAAACGAAACAGCAGTCCACGCAGTGGGTGGAAGCCGGTGGTTCAGTGTCAAATAAAGCGAAGTCGATCACATCTGCGGGAAAGGTCATGGCCAGCGTGTGTTGTGATGTGAAAGGGATCCTGTTAATTGATTACCTTGCAAAAGACAGAACAATTACGGGCGAATATTACTCCAACCTTCTCGACCAGCTGGATGCCAAAATTCGCATGAAGAGGCCTGGCTTGAAGAAGAAAAAAGTCATCTTTCACCAGGACAACGCACCTGCGCACAAGAGTGCGTTGGCAATGGGAAAACTGCTGGATTTGGGGTATGACTTGCTCGGTCATCCCCCCTATTCTCCTGATTTAGTACCCACAGACTTCCATCTGTTCCCAAACTTGAAGAAATTTGTTTCTGGGAAGCGCTTCGCATCCAATGAAGAAGCTGAGAGGACTGTAGACGAATATTTTCACAACCAACCAGATTCTCACTTCCGGGAAGGAATACTGATGTTGGAGAAATGCTGGACCAAGGGCATTGAAGTCAAGGGAGATTATGTAGAAAAACAAAATCATTTTTAACAAAGTCAAAGGTCTTTCATTGTCAGGCCGAAAACGTTTCCCCTTACCGTCGTAGGAAAAAATCATGCGTAAAGAAGACAAAATATTTGATGCCAAGATCTTGAAAAGTTTACAGACACAAAGTTTTTTAAAATAAACAAATTTTTACAGAGAAGAAATGGTAATAGAAGTATAGATGTCTTTGAGACAATTAAGGTGAAAGAAATAAAAAGGTGATGACATCAGTATCAAATATGAAGGAGGTAATGATTTCAATCCAAGTATTTGAGTGAGGCCTCATACTACATACATATATAACTGCACCACTTCACAAAAAAATCATTGCATTGAGTTGGATTTAGACGTGCGTCTGCAAGTATCCCTCACAAAACGTGAATTCATTTAAAAAAATAAAGCTATAATATGACAAGCTTATTGTAAATGTATAAACACGGCCCAGCCACATTTTCTGATTCAACACAATCACTGACAATTATAATTTATTGTATGGTAAACTCCAATTTCCATTCTCTGGTTTTGAATATAGTAGAACCAGTATTTAACATGTAAATGACTCAGAGTTATCTTCATTGAACAATTTAAACATAAAATTCAAACAGTCAACAGGGACAGTCATAACATTGTAAGCACTGATTTCAAACCCGGTAAAATAAACTCCATGGGATGCAGAGATAGGTAAATTATGGTTATTTTCATTTGAGGTAAATTAATGTGTTAAATTACAGTAATTTTCTAACCATGAGAGTTCAGTACAGAAGAATAGCACATGTTACTCCTGACAGGATAAGCATTTCTCATTACAAGACTGGCATGAAGGACTAGTATTAGGGTAATGGATATGTCTTTCCTGAGAATATGAAAATTGCCATGTTATCAGGAGCCATGAATGAGTGACACTAAATCCAAAACAAAGGATAGTCTATGAGAATTAGCATTTTTCACGTTGGTTTACATTTCCAAATGAATGATACACCTTAGACAATTGAAATTTGAAACACTAAACTTCACCAACCTCAAAAATCTGGCATGATCCATTTCCTTATTGCTGGGTAACCGGCAAGCAGACACAACAATCACCTTCCTTCCATATGTATCATCGCCAACAACCTCAACCATCTCATGTTTAGCCAGATCCTCAAAGTTCTCTTCCTCCTCAATAACTCCCACTCGTACACCACCTCTGCCAATGCCAGCCCCCATGGCACCCCCCTTGCCACCAATACCACTTACTACACTCCCGTCAACAGCGTTCAAGCCCAGGGAGACTCCACCACTGCCTGGAACAACAACTGGTGGAGCATTGCCAAGTTCTTCTTCAAAATTTTCCTCAATGGTGCCATCGGACACAGGAGACTCAAGGTAATCCAAAGACTCTTCTTGGGGCACTAAATCTGTATCCACAACAGCCAAGTGACAAAATTAGAGACAAAACTTTAGATGATATGACTATAGACAAGAGGAACGAATTATGAGATGAAAGTTATTTTCACATGTCACCACTGAGCCAAAAAAGCAAAATTATGCTTCAAAGCATGAGATCATGATTTTATTTTAATGGCATTGTCTATTGATAGGCATTCAACAAAACATGCACCCATTCCCTCCTTATGAACCTCATCTCTGAGGCATTTAGCCATGCATATGCACACATACACACAGGCAATCATTCATAGATACTGTAATAAAACATCATGGAATTCCACAAATTAAAATTGAATATTTTTCCTTTTTTTAACCAAGGAAAATCTCATATCATTTATTTCATGCAATACTACTAGTCTTGCAACAGCTAATTCTAGGGAAAATCAGTTCTGGATAAAATAGATTCTATTACAGAGATTGAATGAGATGCTTTAAGAATGGCTTCCTGCAAATAGAAAACAGCCCCCACCAGATGAATATTAAAATTTTTACTTCCCAACTACAGTAAAATGTTTTCTATTTACAAATTTTTACCTATGAAGCCAGCCAACTACCAATAATTTTGACAATGAACATGTTCAGCAAAGGGTTACAACTCAACTTGTAGAATGTTGACTGAAATGGTTGATAACCCTCTGAACAGAACCTTCAGCAGAAGAGTAAACAATTTTTTAAAAATAATTACAGATTCAACTGTAGGAATGTTTAAACATAATCAAAAACTGTGTAGCTTAGGCTGGCATTTTCCATAAACCCAGTAATCAATTTGCCGATTACCAAGTGGTTTTGAGTTTACCATAAGTAAATTTTCCATGAAACCTTCAGTGCTTCAGAGTATGGCTGGCAATATCCAAGTTACATCTTCTCATAATGCACGTTAAGCGTGATTCATTAGAAAATATTGATCAACAATATAATGATTCTTCTGTCATACTTTAAGTGGTAAGGGCCAAGATAAGGCACTTAGCAGTTAGAACATAATTCTTCGATTCCAAATTCTGATACCATAATAGGTAATACACAACTAATTAAGATTATAAAAAGTCAATAAATATTAACTAAAATGTATTCAGCGAAACATATTCCCATGTAATTTCAAATATTACAATTTTAGTTCATCTTCATCAAAATAACTTAGGACCATGAATAATCACTGTTTCCATATAATAGTTAATGAGGATACCACAGGACCGGCTTTCACTGAGCCTATTTATGTGAGTACTCAACAATGAAATGTAACCTGTGAATAGATTGTTCCAGAAATTCAGCTGCAAATAGCTAGCCAAAAAGACAAGATCATTAGGAAGACAAATGAGGAGTATAACTGCTGACACACCCAAACAGAAGAATTTAGGAATGAATCAGTCACACTTGCTCATGAATGAAACTCACCTTAGGAACATCACTGAAAAATTTTCAATCCTGTGAAGAAAAATCAACTACATGATAATGGAGAACACTCAGAGTAAAAACTGATTGAAACTTCAGATTCTGATTCCACACTGCATAATTCTAACTAGCCACAAGGGGCCTCAGGGCAAGGATACAAAGTAAGTAAGTGACGGAGGATTTAAGCATATCGACTACTGATGTCAATTCAACGTCAGATTAGAATAACATGTTTTACAAAAAGACAATAAAGATTCGAAAATTTAATCAAAATGTTAGTAAATTAAGAGATAAAAATCATACACAGTAAAGAATGTGAATATGCATAAAAAAGAAGACAAAATTTTTAAAAAATTTCCAACAACTAATAAAATTTTCCTTTCTGATACAAGTAATACATACTTAAAAGGAACTATTTTAATCCAAAGTCAGGGTGACAGTGGTCACACATTAACCTCAAGTGAATGTAATATAACTTTTATTAAAGTAGGGTCAGTCAGTATTATCTGCAGCAAAGAGTATTTGTTTAACCTTCTCTTGTAAGGCAAAACTATCTAAGTGGGGAAAACAAAAAGAGACTCACAGGGGAAGTGAGCAACAATCAAGAAAGCTCTGAAAAAGGAACTGAATTAATATTTGTAATACTACTTTCAACCAATCCTCTCACATTATATTCATTATTCCCTTCTCTAGCTCCTCAAATGCTCTACCTTCCTTATAGCTGGATTATAATCCAGTACATTTAAGTATTACCCAGCATATTTCATGCATACCAATGCCCATGCAGGTGTTTTAACTAAGAGTTAGCAACTACTTGAGACTAAATGATGAATGAATATATGTGTAGGAGAGTTATAGTCGGACCCTGAAATTGTGAAGTTAAGAAAGGGACAATCCATGATTAATTACTCAATGGGTAGAATACCAGATGATGATAATGGTCATGACAGCAACTACTAAACTCTTTCTCCAGCAAAACTCAACTGTTTTTGTTAAGGGTTCATTTATTGCTCATTACTCACACTTCCACAGCTCACTATTCTGAGGATCCCATGCCAAGACTTCACCTACATCTATTTACTAGCTCACTAGCTGCCACAAAAGCATATAGAAAGAGGATTTTAAGACACCATCCATTAAATGATGGACATAGGAAAAATGACTTGATTGAGGACAGCAATCATTATCATGGTGTGCTATTGTGGATTTAGAGTCCTGATCTACTCTTGTTGGAGGTAAGAATAGAGGGTGAGCTAAGAGCATTATTGAATCTATGTAAATGGTGCACAAGACAAAAGATTATCTACTTGGTAATGAATTTCACTAACTTTGATGATTTTATCTATCTAACAGATTCATTGAGGGAATAAGATAATACCCTCTGTATCAACAAGAAAAAAATGAGTTGCGAATTTTTTAAGTGGCCAAGTGAGTAACTTTTTGCATATTTAGTGGTTTCTGACTTGGTCCTGCTAACTTGTTTCATTTCTACACTCCTTAAGGAACTTTTTCAAGTATAAAATGCATGGAATTCTTTGTTGTTTTTCTGAGCAGATAAAAAGTCTTTGTGCTGGGTCCTAATGTCTCCTTGAGTTCTTGAATGTGTACCAATGAAAAGGCCTTATGGAAAGAGAAAACTTGTCAAATTATGCACCTGAGGTCCATTTGCCATGCAATTTTACAATGCAACATGGCAAATGTATTTCCACATGATAAGCTCTTAAGCTACTGTAATACTGGGGTATTGAACTTCATAGTCAACATTTTATTGACTCCTTTAATTGATGTGATTCTTCCATAAGAAGTACATGACAAAATAAATTATAAAACTAATTTAGAAATCCCATTCAAGAAATTCAATTATAAAAAATGGGTTGGACATCCACTGACTCAATTTGATGAAACTTGGAAAGTTTCAACTTTCTGCAAGATTTATAAACCACATCTAATGTTATTCCGATTAATATCACTGGATAGATACCCACTCGAACTTCCAAAAAATTCTTATTTTCTTAGGTTACCTCTTGATAGGCTCTTCATCACTGCAGACGTTATGATGGTAGATTCCTCTACCATTTATCAGATATATTTTACGAAATTATAAACAAAACTAAGCAAAAACCCTTAAGCCAGAGAATATCTATCAAGGCATGAATTTTTTTCAAAGACTTCTTTTATGCATTCATCTCAAACTCAGGTTCCTTTTTAAATTTAATGGATCGAGCTCATTCACTATGGGGTGGTTACTGGTATCTAATTTTGCAATTGAAGGATTTACCAATTTCAATCATCGAAGGATCACAAAAAGGTCACACTTTATTCGAAAATTAGGTTTCAGTCTTATTAATTTTTAGCCAAACCCTGGAAAAATTGATTAAAGCTGAAATCAAAAGATTAAAAGGTACAATAGTGTCCAAATAATTGGGCAATCATATATTTACCTTTATAAGTTGAATTCTCATCTATATAATACAAATTTTAATACATATTCCACATGTTTAAAATGAAAGGTGGACACCATTCATATTCCTGAATAATTACCTCATAAGAGGAGTTTTTGCATGTCATTCATAGACATCTCTCATTATATATCTGACGCTGACAACTGTGATTGAGTGGTGAAGTCATTGGAGATTAGAGCAAACAAAAGCTATGTTAATTCATTTAATCTCAAGATTCTCATGTTCATGCCCTCATATACACATTCTCATCAGTGACATCTATAGATTAAAGTAAACAAAACTGCATAATACCCATTTGGTTTTTATGAAATTCAATGGTGTTTTAACACTTATCCTTATGGCACATGAAGTATATTTCACAATTATAGGAACATATATGTACAGATTCACTTAAACTCGATACGACAGATCTCTTCTTACTATGATTGCTGTTAGCAAGTATCAAGATATGTATCACGTAGAATTCGATAATTAGAAAAAAATTTCAATTGTAATTTTGTCTACTGAGCCAGACACTCTAGAGCTTTAATTTAGGTAAAAAAAATTAAAGTATAATTCTTGCATGATTTCCATTAAACCCACCATGGTGAGTTCCCAAACATAAACAGATGCACTTAATTGACATGTGGTCCAAGAATTTCTTTTTTACTTACTTAAAAAATTATGAAAATGTGCAGTGGAAGATAACCTTCTCAGCAACCATAAGCTCCATCCTCAGTAACAAAAATTAATTTAGTGGATATTAGTACAGCTGTATCTTATTCCAACTACACTTTCACTTTCAGGAAATCTGGGCTTAAAGGTGCACAAAAGACTTCCTTCTCCATCAGCATTAGTTTTCATGTCATGGATACCATTTCAAACCTGCTACAGTTGCTGGACTTCTGTCTTCATCTACATAACAGAATATCTCTTGGGGGAAGTTAATATTTCAGGAAATTGGCCTTTTACATGGTCCAGGTTTTTTTGCAGTTTTGAAGCCTTTTTGTAGTTTCCAAATAATTCAGAAGAGGAGATATTCAGTACTCCAACCTCACCAATAGAGACTAAGGAGTGAACATAGGTGCTTAAGAAGGGATTACACAATTAGAGGGGATTGCTGGTCCCAGTGGCGATGGGGTGAAGTCCTCGCCAGCTAATCCAAGGTGGAATCCCAACTGGATGGAATCATCACCACTTAGGGCATATGTGTTTGTGTTTGTATGTTGTTGTTGTTATTCACCCAATATAAATAGGCCAAATGTGCTGTATTTGGGATAGTAAAGAAAAAATAAAAATAAATAAAAATTTCCTGATGGGCCAATTTTCTATACACTAAAATGCCATGGTTCAAAATTTTTCTGTTGCTTATGATTTTTTTCTTCAAATATTTACTGGCAGATTGGATAATTCCTCCCACACCCTACATTGCTCAGGAACGGAATTAAAGCTGTAATTACTTATAAAGAACTGAACATCATTATTACCCAAACGAAATAATTATACTGTTTCAACGTTGTTGGTAAGACTACATATGACAATGTACAAAAGGCAGCATTGTGAGGTGCAAGTGCTTCAGTTCTCTTCGCGACTTTGTACAGTGGACACAGTGTGTGCTGTTTTTTTGCGACTGACCTTTATACTGCAGTCACATCTACATACTAACCTGTGAGCTGCCGCATGCGCATGTGGCAGGGAGTGTTCAGAGGCCAGCCGTGTAAAGGATGAGGTTTTGAGAGGTGGAATTGTGAAGTGTATTGTGGGTGTGTACATCAATAAACGAAACAATTTTGTACTACAGGCAAAGTTGGAGTGGGTGGCAAGTACTTCAGTTATCTTTTAGACTTAATACACTGACCATGGTGTAGTTTTCATCATAAATTTGACCAGCAAACAAATATTGCACCAACAACATGTCGTATTATTGACATTATTTGATTGCATTGGGTTGTATACACAAGTACCTAGGTATTTTTCACCCAATTTTTTTTTCATTAGGTTGAGTGGCTTTAATATGCACATTTTATATGTTTGACTGAAGATGGTGAATTTTAGCTAAATGTTGCAATAGAGCTAAGAAGTCTCTCACCATGCATGACATAAATGATTTCTTCGCTGTCATGACAATGGGCATTGCTGACTAAACTTGGAAAAGAACAGATTGGAAATATTTCACCACCATTTTCCTTCCCCAAGTTTAGTTCACCAACCAAACCTCCAGGAATAACATTTGAAGTTTAGAAGAGCAATTGCACCATACTGCATCACCATCAACGCAGCAGGAGAATTTCTAACGTTCAACATGTAGGCAGCTTCTGAGCTAACATCAAAGTTTTAAATATTTTGTTACAGATGATAAAACCATATCAGTATTTCCACCATAGATATGTTAACCTGGTTTAGAATTGCAGCCAAAAAAATGGCAGAATTTGAGTGAAATTCAACAGCACTAGAGTTAGAAAAAAATACATCTTGAGTAGAGATTTTCCTCACTTTCACTTGTCTTGGCATTGTAGCCCAATACTACAATAATGACTTATTGACTCTCATTCTGTATTAATTATTCAAGAGCAACCACTTAATTAGTCACCATTCCCATTCTCTACTTGCAAAAACTAACACATACAAAAACTATATCCCTTGACGTGCCATGTAACGGTGGCGGCAGGGTAAAGACCTCCCTTATAACCTGAGGGTCGCAGGTTCCAATCCAGCCTGGGTAGATCATTCAATGCCCAGGACATGGAGGACATGGTCATGGTCGTCTAATGACTTAATTGTAAGAGAGGACTCTACAGTCCTAAATTCGCTTGAAAGACAAGTTATGATTATGATTATTGTCGACATTATCACAAATCAATGCTGCTTGAGCATTTCATACCCCAATTCTGCCACCACTAATAGCCCTGTTATATGCCTACCTTTTCCTTGCTCTGGAAATCGTGGCTGAGCAAGGATTTCAGGTGAAGACAGCTTCATACGCCTTTTCTTCTCCACTGCCTGAAATCCACCTAATTGCATTACCATCACCATACCCACATTACACAAATGATAAGGGAAGTTAGTTTTTTCCCTCCCCAGCCATATTTTAACACCAATACTAAAAGATCAGCCCATTAAAGTCAATGCCTTCACAGATACGAACTTATAATGTTTATGGCTCATATCCCAACTCATGCCTACACTTATTTGTTATGAGTGACCCAAGCAGGAACAATTATTATCATCTCAGTGTGGTAAGAATATGAGTCCTATCACCACATAAAGGTTGCAATACATATGGAGAAAAGTACTCCATAAAACGTATTCACCTCTTATTGTATACTCCTGGCATATTACTAGTAGACCAATAATCGGTAATTATGGCTAAGAATTACTAATATCCATCAGAACAGATAATATAAAAATTTTACTTCACAATTGCATTCCATTTACACTACATCAGTGGGAGACAATATTTTGTGATAGTCTATCCATAATTTCAGATTAATATCCCATTCATCTCACTGAATGATGACTTATTACGATTTGCTAGCTTTTCTTCATTAAATATTTCCAAACAAAGCTAGCTCAATAGAAGTTGACATGTAGCAATAATCCAATTATCCTAACTATCTTTGAAGCGCCCAAAATGTTGCTGCTATTTTATTTGATTGCATTGCGATAAAACATTAGTATATTACCCATCTGAGGTGGGTCCTCAGCCATTGCAACAATGACTCAATTGAACGGAATCATTGCTTTTACATATCCCCAATTTCATGAAACATAAAAATAGGTATTACTGCCGACACATAACTTTTGAAACTTAATTAAAATTAGTTGAAATGCAGTAAGCCTCCAATGGAATATTAAAATATGCAGCGCAGGAGTGCAGCTAAAAACTGTTAAGCCTCCTAAGACTGAAAACTTGTCTTAAAGGTCATGCAAAGACTAAGAACTCGGTCCACATTCATATCGCCTAGATAATTCTTAGGGGTACGCAAATCTGACAGATAATGCACATTTATGAGCAAAATTTGACTCACACAACGGAAAAACAAGACACTAATGTCATTACTGAAACACATACACACACACACATACATACAGATACACAACCATGCCAATGAGTAGTATTGCAGGCTGCTAATATGAAATAAAAATGTTAAAGGCAACTGAAATATGTAAGGAAGTAAGCCATTCAAAACAACAGAAACCCTACATCCTTTAAAAATTGGAGTGGAACAACGCCACTCTTACCAGTGTTTACTGTCGCTTGCTGAAGCTCTGTATCATCGAATTCCAAGTTAGGTTCGTAATCATGGTAGTCGGATAAACTTGGATATGGATCTTCATGATCTATTTGCGATGCTATACAAGAAACATGGAAAAGTTTATTAATCAGCTATAATATTCTGATATTTTTAATTGCATTGGTTCCTTTGGAGGTAAATTGCTAAAAGCTTGAGTCAAAATAGGAAACGTCATGAGCATAATATTCGTCATGACATTCACGGCTATGATTTTACTAATGTAATACTTCGTCGAAAAACGTATAATGAAAAAGACAATTAGATGGCAAAGGACATGACAGAGAGAAATGACAATACTTTATGAAAAGCGACGAACAACGCAATACAGAAAGCAAATGACATTCTTATTCGAAGGAGAATTAATGGATCTCCAAAGCGATTACCTGCGTCTATTTTAATGCTAGACAGCACAAACGATAACACGAAACTAAAAACAAATACAATGAAAGAAGTATCACATACACTTCTCATACATTACCTGTCAGGGTCCTATTGGGGCTAAATTTGGTGTGATAATCCGCTTCCATGATAATAACTCGCGCGCTTACTCCAACAAAAAACCATTATCACAACAATAAATATATTTCATCTCCAACGCATCGCACTTATCGCAACAACATACACGGTACTCCCCCCTTTGATCGAACTAGCAAAAATATAACTGACCCATATCTAAAGAGGAAATGACGTATCTAAAAACAGATGAAAACATACGATCCGCCAAATTCGAAACCAGTCTCCCATTCATCCAGTGAGCCGTGAGTAATAAGGGAAAAGTACTTTTATGAAGAGAGACCGCGCTACACAATGTTTAAGACACAGCTTTAAAAAACTCCAATATGGATGGCTCAAAGTTTTCCGGGACCGAGAGTTATCGCTCTTCTACTGCGACCAAGAAGAAAACTCCCATTTTGTCTACAATAAGCAGAATTTAAGGGATGAGGCTTATTGTTGGTATCACATTTCTCGCTCTTCTCGACAAATGAGGTTCTCATTCATTCCACCGTGTAACTCAATGGTTCGCCTGTGTTGGATCATTCTGGCAAATTCAATCCTTTTGAGGCAGAGCTGTGTTATGGGAATCATTTCCCCTTACCCTAAGTTTTTTGTCAAATCAACCGTTCATAGTTCCCTTATGGAGAGGAATCGCACAGGAATACTTATCGTCCATTTGGGATCCAAGTTGGTAGGACGCGGGATCTTTTCCTCGAATAGGCAAAGGTAATCTTAACCCTTGTCTTAGAGCCAATCCCACTCATGGTATTCTTCTGTGGTCCAATTTTTGTTTACCCACTAGGTTAATTAAAAAAGCACTTCGTACCTACTAAGGTAATATAGGCTTACATAATTTCTCATCTTTGGCTGTCTTTACAATTTTTTTCAACGAAAAGAACTCTATCCCTATTAATACCATGGTTCTTGAAAAAAAGGACACTAAGAAAAAAATTGGAAGCCTTTCTTTCTTGGAGAAGAACTAGAAATACCATTTTCTTGAAAGTAAATAATGTAGTTTTGTAGGTATTCCATAGGGTGTTAACCACATGGTCATGTTGCCATGGTATTTGCTCTCTAAAGCACATATTTGACGTTGTAGCATCTGATACTTTTCCGGCAAACTTCATACAGAAATTCTTCTTGGGTCCTCCACCAGAATTAAATTTTCATGATGGCCTTTGGTTCCATGTCGCCTTGGTCATCACCCTGAAGATGATGACAGAGTCAGATGTTGAAACATCAGCCAGTAAGGAAAATTTAATCCGGTTGAGAGCCCGAGAATTCTAGAAAATTTTAAGCAGATTTTTGGCAATGTTTATTCACATGCATTGAAAAAATCTGTGATGTGTCAACAAGAGCATTTGTGGCATGATGGTGAATACCTACTATTTTTGCTGAGTTGTTTGCCAAGGATGCACTAAAAGTAACCTGAGTAAGATGGGTTAAAATGTGGTAACATGAGGCCACATGACCTACTCCCCACACCACAACCATTATTTACCACAACAAAAATAATTATAGCATGAAAATGAAGTGTAACAGGAGAGAGAAATTATTTCCTATGCGGTAACAACATTCTACAATAACATTTTCTGAGTTAAGGTGAGAAAAGTGAGGAAATCACCATAACACAAGCATTCTCAATTAACACCTGAAAGAAATTTCAGGAACCCATGAACTCAAGGATCAGGGAACTGTCAACATTCCAGAATCAATGACAGAATTTATAAGAGTGCTGGAGGTGCTCTCTAAGTAAAAATGACAAAGTCCTTAATTTCTTCTCTTCATCAAATTATCCATCAAATTCTCTTTGTCAAATTATTTAATTGCTTAAAATTACTGTTAGTTTCACACAAAAGATGGGTATCGAGAACTTCCGCCAAGTAAAGCCTCAAGCAATTAATGACTGCTATTTCCCTTTTCTCCACTTACACCTTCACACAGGGCAAAACATTCAACAGCTATTGTGCAGGCATCAAACACCTTGTCCAGAATGTGCTTGCTGGGTTTCCTGCCCTGAATTTCACTCTTATTTTTCTTCCTCTTCTAGCAGGGTTCTGACCTCATGTAACAACTGCCCTGCCATTTCCACTTACATTCTGACAATATGTGTGACTCACAAAAATTGTGGCAGAGCATGATATTCAGCTAATTTTATCTTTCACCCAAAATGGCCTAAAATTGTGAAACTTAAACCACTTGGCAGATTCTCAGGATATTTGACAAAAATTCGTATTATATTGAGCCCCAAATACAATTTTTCTGACCCTAAGATCATTGAAATTAGAAAAAAGATTTTGACGATCACGCCTACTCATAATGGATGTCTGATGCTGAGGGCAATACTGCTTGCAACAAGGTCATCACAAGTATTTACAATTCTTTGCTAATACTCAATAACTGCAGCATATTATGAAGCCATCTCTCACTCAATCCTGAGGAAATGTTTGTTACTTCAAATTCTTGGTGAAAAATGTATGATTTTGCTGAGATGTTTCTCATATACTTCAGCAAAGTTTGTGCATATCTGCTTCCAATGACATTGCTTTTAGAGTTGACAACTCTCAGAAATAGAGGACATGTAGTCATGGGCGTAGCTAGGGGGGTCCCTGGGGGGGCCCGGCCCCCCCCAGAAGGCTCGTGGCCCCCCCCAGAAAAATTTGACAAATCTAAATTGTGGTGGCCACGCTTCACACAGCGCTGGCAACCGCGCGCCAGCGGCCGAGCCACAGCACGGCGGTGCGGTCCCTTTGGTTCTATATTTTGGCCGAAGGTAAGCTACAATTTACACTGAAGCAGCCGGGGCAGCACTGCGAAGTTTGAAAATGTGCGCCGCGGACAGGCACTGCTGCTTTGTTCGTCTGCTTCGTCTGGCTCCAGCGGTGTAGCTGAGGTGCTCGGCACTCGTTTCAGAAGAGTTACTATATTACCCTACGTAGGACCTCTAGTCTCTGCCCGGCAGCGCGCTTGCCTGGCTGTTTCTTCCCCCCTCCCTTGCCACCTCACCTCACCATTCCACCCGCCGCGCCGGCTCGCCCGCCTCAACAAGCATCGACAGGATTGTTGTTGGTTTACATTGACAGACAAGCCGCGCGTCGTACGTCGCGCTGTGCTGGAGTGCTGGCGCCAGTTGGCCAGTTTTTCTTCAACCACTGTGGTGAGTGTGGTGTTAAAAGTGTGGTTCCCGCGGCGCTCCCAGTGACAGCAAACCGGTGCATCTTGCGGATTACGTGATAACGCGCGGAGTGAAAAGGTAAGTTTCCAAATGAAATGACGCCGGTGTCTTGTGACAGGGAATCGGGATGACGTGAGGGCTTCATCCTGCAGATAAGGTTCTTTATTTCTCTCGAAGCAATTTAGTCAAGTCACAAAACACCAACTATGATATATGATGCTGCCGTTGCTATTTGCCTCCTGTCTTCACTTGCAGACTGAGCAAACATCGCGCCTCGACGGCGCCGTAATCATTTTTCTTAGGATAAAAACGTTGTAACTCCCTTCACGATTGAGATAAAGATATGATTTAAGCACTAAAAACAACTTTATACTTTTATTCACATTTCATATGCAGCATTAATGGACCTACAATGTAAACTACGTAAGTTAGCAGGCGGCTACTTTTTACCTTGCAAAAATTCAATGTTTTGTCCTTAAGATATTTACATCAGTATAACAACATTTTAGCTCAATTAACCACAAAAAACATGAGCACTGTTACGAAGAAAATGGTATGAGGAACCTTTATGTAAAAGTTTTAATCCAGCACGAGGAACGGTTTGCCGACAATCGAGTGAAAAAAAGTGAAAAGAACCGCGTTTGTAGGGGAAGTTTATGGAAATATTTTTTATAAACTTTATCGAAAAACTATTGACACCATTAAATGAAACGTCTTTATGCATTATGGCACATTTTTATTCAGTGCATAGTGCAATATTAATTTTTATGCTGCATTTGATAACAGCGCACGCCCGCCCTTATGGAGATTAACATGGGAAACGAATCTCCATAAGAGTCCATACTGTCAACTAAATGTGGAAAGCACTATAGTGTTGTGCAGTTGATTATGTTTCGCGCAATCTTGTGATTTTTCCCTTCTATTTTGTTTTTCTTTAGGTGCAAGATGAAGAAAGTTTCAGATATTCGATCATTTTTCAAGAAAACTCTCTCTCCCCCTCCAAAAATTGATCAACGTCAAGATGATGATCCTCCCAGAGACGACCGCACATTCCCCTCCTCTGCACCGTCAACGTCTGAAACTTCAACGAAAGCCGCAGATGAAAAAATGGAAGTAATCGAGGAAAGAGCATCTGAACCGACAGATCTTGGTACTTTGGAAACTGGACCGAAACAACTGAAAATTAATTTCCCGAAAACACTATTTGGTGACAGAAACCGATCATTTTCCGACGCTTACTATGAAAAACACCAGTGGTTGGAGTACAGTGTGGAAAAAGATCGAGCATACTGCTTTGTGTGTAGACTTTTCTTTACCGGGGTTGTGCGAGACCAAAACGAAAAGTTTATTAAAACGGGGTTTTGCAAATGGAAAAAATTAAAAGATGCGATCGAAAAACACGAAAAATCAGGATCTCATTTGGATTGTCATCAAAAGTATCTGGGGTACCAAATGGCTAACGCATCTGGTACTGTACACGCGAGAGTCGTAAATCAGAGTAAAGAAGAGATTGAAGAGAAAAAACGTTACTTGACAGAAGTAGCTGATATTATTTCCTATCTCAGTTGTCAAGGCATGCCACTGAGAGGACATGATGAGAGCTCTGAATCTCAGAATAGAGGAAACTTTGTTGAATTGTGTAAGCTTTTTGCGAAGTATGATGACTTTTTTGCCAAACATTTTGAGCAGTGCCTTAACTACTGCAGCCCAACGGTTCAGAACGAAATAATAGAAGTTGCAGGCGGTCTAACTCTTCAAGAAATTGTAAAGGAAGTGCGGGAGTGTGGGTTTTATTCATTGATGGTTGATGAAGCCAAATGTTACAAAGAAGAACAGTTGTCAGTAGTTTTGAGGTACGTAAGAGGATTGGAGCCCATCGAAAGGTTTCTCGGTTTCTTAAATTGTTCCACAGCAAGAGATTCCGAGTCGCTAAGCCAAATGATTCAAGATTTTTTAACTAAATACAGCTTGGACGATATACCAATGATTGGACAATCATACGATGGTGCCAGCGTAATGTCAGGAAAGAACGCAGGTCTCCACGTGAAAATGAAAGAGTTACACCCACAGGCAATTTATATCCACTGCTTAGCTCACAAAGTAAATTTGGCCGTTGTCTATTCCTGCAACGATATCCAGTCAGCTTACATTTTCTTCAATACTCTTGAAGCCCTCCATATGCACTATTCACAACCTGGTAATCATGCCATCTTAGCAGAGATCCAAAAGAAGCTAGGCATTAAGGGTGGGAAAGAAATGGGGAGCTTCAGTAGTACAAGATGGTGCTGCCGTTACACAAATTGTAACGTTGTAAAAAATAACTTCAACGCAATCAAGGAAGCCCTTGAGGAGGAAATCAACGCTGCACGAGATGGGGGTATGGTGGAGGCCATCGGTTTGTTGAGATCTATCGTACAACCTGAATTCGTTGTTAATCTTTTCGTAATCCATTCAGTTTTATCGGTGACCAACGTGCTGAGTAAGTATTTGCAAGGCCCAGATGCGACGCTCGGGAGAGCAAGTTCAGTTATTGCCAGCATTCAAACTACTTTGGCAGAGAGCAGAAATAATTTTGATGGTTTATGGGCCGAGATAGTAGAATTTGCGAACAATAACGACATTTTGCTAGAGCCTGTGTCTGTCTCAAAGAAAAGAAGGCAGCAGCCGCCCGCAAAAATGAGCGATTACTATGTTGAAACTACCGTAGGAAAAAGCCAGCTGACCGATCTACCATCTGACACCAACCCCAACACTCGAGATTACTGGAAAATCAATGTGTACAACAGGGTTTTGGATAACGTTATTTCACATTTTCAGCACAGGTTTGAGTCCGTTCCCCTGGCAAAGGCAGCGGATGCCTTTACTCAGTTGAACTTGACTGAAGCTGAAGATTTCATTAATAATTACAAAGAAATTTTGAATATTGATGCCCATTCCTTAAATGCCGAGGCTACAGTATTGAGAAATATATTAAAAAACAAGGAACTAGAGGTCAAACTTAAAAATGTCAGAGCAGAAATAAATGAAGATATCATGCCGAATGTTTACAGACTTCTCCAAGTAGCAATCGGCCTGCCCGTCAGCTCGGGTGGATGTGAAAGAAGTTTTTCAGTCATGCGAAGAATCAAGTCATGGATTCGGTCTACAACCGGTCAATCAAGATTTTCAAATCTATCCTTTCTTCACATCGAAAAAAAACTTGTTAAAGAAAGGGTTCCCAGCACTACCATCATTGAACATTTTTGTCAAAAAAACAGAAAATTCCTTTAAACCAAATATTTTGTTTCTTTTCTTTGTTTTCACTTTAAATTAATATTGAAGTTGTATTTAATTTATTAGCAGATAACCATCCCAAAATTTACTATGATCCCTCTGAAAATGTATAAATCCTCGTTGAAAATAAAAGCTATTTTATTTTCCAACTCGGTGTGATCATTTTCTAGCCTACAACAATCCCTTTCAGTATTTTACAAAAATGTCATCAGCAATTAGGCTTAATTTCAGTTCTGAGAAGGTTCAATTTCAAACATTTCTGGGGGAGAAGCACCCTCTCTTGAAGTGGGGGTACCCCCCGGAAGGTAGGTGGTCCCATGGCCCCCCCCAGCCAAATTCCCTGGCTACGCCCATGCATGTAGTCACTGTTGAAACACTACTTGATATACCAACAATGATAGCAGGGAGCCAAAGAAAGCCCAATGAGACTTTTGCAAAAATTTCATTGAGAAGAGGTTTAACTTTCATACATGGGCCCTTGTGGAGAACACACATTAAGACGATTTGTATTTATAGAAGTTTGTTGTCAGGAAGTAATTTTACATTAACTATATATGCTCAGACTGATACATAACTTGGTATCAAAGATACTTTTACAATGTGGAGGCTCATTGTACAGAGATTTTACTGTGTTTAAAACAATGTGATCTATCTACCAGGATGCTGGCCACATATTTTTGAATTCATGGGGTAGTCCTGTTTATTGGGCTAAACCTCACATTACAAGTGCATCGCATTCAAGCTGGTAAACAAAAAAATGTCAGTCAGCCATTCCTAAGCATCACACTTGCCTAAATACATAACTTTATAATTGAAGGCTAAATGAAATATATCAAGAATCTATCTCAGCTTAACATAACTGAAGCTACATTCATCAATAATCTTGAGCATTAAAAGATGATATTAAGAGTAACAATTGGAATGGGTAAAAATCAAGGAGCTATAATAAATTCATTACTTTCATAAAAATGTAGGGACCATACAAAGGGGCTGAGACAACAGACATTTTCATCTGGAAAAGAACTTAAAATAATTCAACTTTCAGATGGGTAAGACGATGAATATATATTATGGATTCGGATGTTTGGCATTGTTGCCTAGGCTACGTGTTGCCTATATTTCCACTTTTAGTTCACCTAGTCCTAGGCGTCACTTCGATTAGTCTTATCTGTTGTTATTGTAAATAGACGTAGTTAATTGTTGCTAACGTGAGACTATGGTGAATATTCAATAACGATCGAGGAGATATGAATTAATTGATGCTTAGAATATATCTTGCCATTTTTATCTAAAATTTACTTTTTAAAAGCTAGAGAGGAAATATCTATTACAGGAAATCAGTACGAGATTAATGAAACGTTCATCATGTGCCGACTACGTTGTTTGCCAGAATCCGATTATAATTGGAATGCATTAACCCTGTTTAGCCTAAATAAAGAATTTAGAATGACTTATTTGAACAGAACTTGTTTCGTACCAGGCTGAAAAACAGGGTATGCATCTACGAGGATCCAAAATAGGAGACTTGGATTGAAAAATAAGAAACTGTTCAAGGCGGCGGTAAGTGAATTCCTTTTTACCTACACTGCAATGATGGCCATAGGGAATACTCATGAAGTCACCTTGCATTATTATTAAATTTCCATATAGCGATGTTCACGAAGTGCTAAGAAGTTAATTGTGCATTTGTGTAATTAAATTTGGAGAGGTTAAATATATCTGTAGACCGGACGATATTAAAGAAGTGTATAATTACGTCCCGCGTGTAGTACTACATTTTTTATCCACAACATTATGATTACTTGTAATTAAAAACCAATGTATATTCATGGCAAAACCGGTAAGACGTGTTTATTTACAACCTGTCGACTGTATTTACATTTGAACTTCCATCTTTCATAACTAGGCGGCACCACTTTTCAAAAAGTTGTTTGTTTACGGAATTCTAGACAACAGTTTTTGGCAACGAGATCCCAATCCATAATATATGTTCATGGGTAAGACTAATACCACCAAACATTTAGAGGCTTATCAAAATTTATTATGAATTTAATATAATTTGGCTAACTAGCCAAGCCGGAGAATCTGAGCTTTTAAGTATACTTTAATGATAACTTTTAACCGTGCACAAGGTCCTAATCTGTTGTTAAGACCAGGTGATAGAAAGATATATTAAATTCTTCTGTAAAACAGTATAAAAGCTTTTAATTCACTTAGGCAAAATGTACACCAAGTAGGTAAGACATTGTCTCAAGCATATGAATAACACACATTCTGTGATAGTGACAAAAACTTCACTTCATGAAGGCAGGGGCATTTAAAGGCATGTTTCTATCTCATCAATGCTGCACATAGTGATCTTTTGTGGGCAATGCATGACATAAAAGTAAAATAGAAAAACAATATTCTCTGCAAAAAGGCATAACTCCACATAGAGCAATTTAAAAAATAGAAATTAAATTTATGAACACATTATACAACTGTACAAAAAATAAGGGAGAGTTTTTAACAAAGAGAAATGTTCCACACACTAACAATCAAACACTCTCAATATTCAAAACAAAAAATACAGAGTTAGTTTAACTATATATACGTATTTTATAACCTAATAAAAAATAAATTAACAGACAAAGTGTTTTCCCTCTCCCATACGTACAAATTTTGAGGCAATAAAACCATACATGATTGAAGAACCTCAATCCATGAAATAAACATTGCATGGCAGCATCTCAAGCACAGAGCAAAACTTGCAAAAGAAAAATGCAGTTGATTTCATAAAATTCTCGGTTCCATGAATACCAAGTGCAGTATCACTTCAATTAAAATACAAATATACAAAAAGCACCCTCATTATAATCAATTATCATCCAAAAACTACCGTAGTTATTTCATTGTTCCCTACAATAAATTAAATTTCATCAATGCTAGCAGAATTAACAGTCAATTCACTAAAAAAAAGTCTCTGTAAAATACTTAATTTTTCATCACTGATGAATGGATAAGGGTACATTGGAATCTTCAAATTTTTATACAACTCTATATTAAATTTTGGCAAAATTTTAGAGGCAAAACCAAAGTATATTGCTTGAAATGAACTTCCATTACTCCCAAGGTAGCAACTATCAAATTTACCCTACAATGACTTGAAATGCATTCATCCAAGGCACACTACTAGTAGCCCACCTAAAATAATCAGTTTGAGTCAATCTTGAGAAAGTAATACTTTAAACACCATTCAAGACATCCTGGAGACCTCAAATCAGTCATGCGTCACAGGTAATATTTATTTACTTTTTGTTAAAAAAAATAAGACCCTGTCAAAGACACACTTCTCCATAATCTAGTTTCTTCTTCATTATTTTAACATGAACATTTTGTGAAATAGATTAAACAAGCCTATAAAATTAATTTACATCTGTTGAAAGAAATTCAGAAAATCTAATTTTTCACAGCTTTGCAAAAGTAAGTTGCAATTTTCTTTAAAACAAAATCATGAAACATAGGTCCACTGTAATTACACTGAATTCAAATCAAATAATGACTTGAGATGCACTTAAAATATATTTGATGAATATATCAATGACATTTGCAATTTTAAATAAAATTTTGAAAGCAACAAGGTAACATTTCAGGATTACTGCAACAGAAGAGACCAGAACAGGAAAAGATGCTACTGTACGACTCCACTCCAGATTATGGGCTGTAAAGCATTTTTATCTGGCAGTATTTCTGCCATAAAATAACCTATACTTCAAAGTCTCTGAATATTCAACAAGAATGAAGCACAATTCATTACAATATTTACCCAAAAATTTCAAAGCATGTCATCCAGCACACCTGACAATACAGAGATACTAATTCTGCCCACAAGAAATTATCCTGGCTGAGAAATACACATAATTACAAACCTGAAGGAGGTCAAATTTCCAGTACTTATACTAATTAACACCTGTAATGACTTAATTGGATCGGAAAAGATAACCATCATGAATATTACTACTATCAACAAATTACAAATAAATTGATTACAAATAATTTCATTTAATAACTGAAATAAACTTTCCATAGTTCTACTACCTATTTAATTTTTTCAGCCAAGACAATGCTCATAATCTCATATATTTATTCCACTGAAGAGAGAAATTAAGTCTTTATTAATATAGAACAATTGATTTTACTATTGATGATTACATTTTAAGTCTTTTTTCCACAAGGGCATAATTATAAAATAACAAATTCTATCCATAAAAACACCCTATGAGTCACTTTATAGGCTTCCCCATTAAAATAAATACTCATGTAAAAAAATTTTCTTTTACACCCACCAAGACACAGCCAATTTAAAATAATTTTCAGCACAAGGTCGAACATGACTACTTGCAGGCTTCCATATAATTCAAATGGAATTGATAGAAAAACTTCACATGCCGGGAGAAGTAATCTCACACATTTTAGAATGTATGACTTTGACTGTGGTTATTCCTTTGATCAAATGAGCTTAGTTTCAGACATGTGATTCCTTCCGGATTGGACTTAGGCGCAGACCCTTGGCCAGCATCCGCGATCTTAAGTCTCTATCTTCTTCCCGATACCTACAGCAGGAATAAGAGTGAAATAAAGGATATAAAAAATAAATCGTAACACACACAAGAAAATCTTGAAATATGATTTCATACAAATCTCATGGATTACAGAGTTAAAATACCAAAAATAATAACCTGTTTTAGCATGTTCAATTTTATCAAAGTTATAATCTACTCAGTAGCGTATCCAAATAGGGGGCAGAGGGGGCGAATGTGTTCTGGCGCCCCTAAGTCTGTGAATGTTTCCACTCCAAAGTTGTCATTCGTCCTAAAGTCCTCAGTCGGAGCTACATCATTCAGAGGAAGAAAGGGATGAGAGGTAAGCTTTAGCCCCGCCTTCTGGCTGCTAGGTATCAACGAAGTAAGCAAACACTACTAACTGCCACACGTCACGGCTGATTGACTAACAATGATTGAAATTGCGCCGATTTCGCGCCAGTCATGAGTTCAGTGGTATCAGCGTGGTGTAGCGCCCATGTCTAGTTGGAACTGGCTCCGTGCATTGGTAAGTTAGAAATGTCAACATTGAGTCACTCAGTCTGGCTACTCAAAAATTCACATTTCCAAAGAACGCCAATTTTCATTGAGTGTACGTTATATTATGTACGGAGTTCCAGTTGAATGTTGAACGTCCAGGCAATTCTCAGAGCTGCAGAGACTGACTAGTGAGAATTAGCTATATGGTCTACAGCATTGTATCGAGAGCTAAATAAATAACTTAGTATATTACGTTGTCAATTTTTATATTTTGTAAAAACCCATCCGCCTATTGCATCACCAAAATTTGTAAAGTTTAGTAAACTGGTTAATTTATGAGTCGGTGCCCCTTGAAAATTTTCTGCCCCCCTTAGACCCAAAACCTGACTACGCCACTGAATCTACTCCAAAAATCCATACTTAAGTGACTCATATAATACAGTAATAAGACCAAGTAAGCATTGGTTCATACATTCTATTTCACAGACTCAGTGACATAATGACTAGTAATAGAGCATTGGAAATTTAGAATAAGTCTTTGGCCATCATGGCAGATGATGTCATGATAGAAACTAGGCCTAACTACCCCAGAAAAAAAGTTCAAGGCTGAACTAAAAAAATATCTTGTAAATAAATGTTATTACAGTGTACATGAGTTTTATAACAAAGTTTAGTTGTTGTTTTTGTATTATCATTGTATTTTGTATTGTTCTATCTCAATTGTTTTTTGTCATCAATTTTGAGTGCAGTGTATCTTGTATATTGATGGAAACATGTAATTCTTTGTTCAATAACTTTGACGTGTCTTATATCTATGCATTGATCTCTTTGACATGTGATCTTTAGACAAATAAAATTATTATTATTATTATTATTATTATTACTACAAACAGTCAATGGTATCATTCATTCAATGTATCATTCTCCACGACCTCCATATTAATATTCAATCCATCCAAAATATCTAGTCATTTAGAGCCATAAATATAGCATATCCTAACCTGACAGTGATAAGGAAAATAAATTAAATCACACTCCATTTGTCATCAAGCAATTAATAATTGGAATGAAATGATATTCCCTACCAAGCTCATATTTTCAGCAGATGATATACAAGACACCACAGATAGAGCTATGAGAAGGATTTTTTTGGAAATGGGCGCTCTTTTTCCTATGACTGCATGGTGAAGAGATGGTACCTTGTGGCAAGGTTGACTACTAAGGTCTACCGTTGAAACTACCTATATTTTAGAAACAAATGCCTACCTGAAGTACCCATGGTAGTTGCTCCTTCATACTCACCATGGATTAGCAAAATTAAATTCTTATTCTCTTTATTTCAGTTAACACTTGAGTTTTTAAGTGCAATTTTAGCCTTATACACATTTTCTAAACTGAGTGGGAACTTTGCCACCACCAAAAATGTAGAATTTAAAGCATTTGCAAATGGAACTATCAGATAATAGTTATTTTAGGACTCTTTATTGTATACACATTTTTTAAAGAATACCTTCACAAAGAGTAAAGACTTTCCTGCGAGCTTTTTTACTCAGTGAATGAATTTTTAATACTATTGACTTGTGACTTGTGTCATTCTTTAAATTCTTGCTCTGTAACTCTGTTGTATGATATGATTAGTACAATTTAACGTGCCTTATATCATGCAATTTTATTGTAAAGGATTCTAGAGGCAAATAAATATTATTACTATTATTATTATGGTTACTGTAGTAACATTCCCCTCTGAGTCCTCAGCAAGCATCGGGTTTCATTGCCGTCATAATGGCTGAGGACTCCGGAGGGGTTTGGCAGTTATTGCAGCCACGTCCGACGCCCATCGGATTGGTGGCTATGCTGCGGTTGGGTCGTGCGTATGGAGTAGACGGAGGGACCCAAGTATAACGGCCTTCTGCATGCGAGCTGCAAGTGACTCCGCCTGTGCCACGCAGGACGGAATGCAATTGATGCTCTCCAGCAGCGAGCCCTTAATTCCACCAAGCACGCCTATGATAAGGACTACCAGTTTAACAGATTGTCCTGGGTACATTTGCCGAAGCTCAAAAAACAGGTCTTGATATTTCGTCCGTTTCTCCACCTCCTTTGCATCCATGTTCATTTCAGCCGGGGCCGAAAACCCTATCCTGAACAAGGAGCGTGAGAGGTGGTATAGGAGAACGATATCAGGCTTGGTCGCCTCCAACTGGTGGTAGAAAATGAGTGATTCCACCAGATGGTGCATTTATCGTTCTCCACGACGGACTCAATATCTCCAGGGGCATATGACAGCACAGGAGTATTTTCGATGCCAAAATGGTGTCGCAGATGAAAGTATAACACCTACAGGGCCGCAATGTGCCTAGCATTGTACGCTGACTAGGCGTAATAGCTACAGCCGGAGAGAAGGTGGCTCAAAGTCTCCGGCTGGGCTCGGCACGCCCTGCATCTCGTTTCCACAACCTCCATCTTGAATATAATGCGGCGGTACATGAGTGTGTTTATGACACCACCCTGGCATGCGAGGACGAAACCCTCGGTCTCCTACTTTAGACCAGCGGAGCGGAGGAAGGCAAACGTCAGCTCCTTTAATAGCCCATGCTTCTCCATGTTTCGATAGAAACATCCATGCATGGGCTTCTCGGTATGTGCCTCGAGCAAGGCGTTCTGCTCTGCCTTTCAATTTCGAACTTAAGGACGTCTTCCTTCAACAACAAGAGGGACTTGCCGTCGTCGCTGTCTGATTTCGGGTCAAAGTCCATACCGGTTTCGTCCGCTGCCCTCTTGTCCACCTGGAAGAGAAACGCCCCTACTCCCGCACCTTTGTGATCTCTTACGAGACTGAGCAGGGGGTCTCTGCTTTTGAGCACTCGGCATGCTATTCCAAGGACAACTCTGTTGTGGAGACACTCCAGGCTCAACAGACCTCTAACACCTACACTGCGACGGAGATACAGTCTGGCGACGGAAGATTTCGGATGAAGACTTCTATTGATGGTCATCATTTTCCTCGTCCCCCTGTCGAGGTTCTGCAACTCGTTGACGTTCCATTTCATGCATCTGAAGGTGTACAGCAGTGAGGGAACCGCGAACATGTTAGTGGCAAGAACCTTGTTCTTGCCAGACAGCTCAGAACACCAGATTTTCCTGAGAGTCTGTCTGTACTTGGCAGTGAGTCTCTCCTTCACTGCTGCAACCTCCAGCATTCGGCTTTGGGGGATGCTGAGATATTCATAGCTGTCATCACCCACGAGGTGGCAAATGACGCTCCCATCAACGAGGTGCACATCTTCCTTGTTCTCCGAAAATCTTCCTCTCGTCAGGTGGATGGATGCAAACTTGTCCAATCCGAACTCCACCCCTATAGCCTCACTGTACTCCAGTACGGTGTCCAGGTCCATGCAAAGGCCTTTTGTGTTGGAAGCATACAGCTTCAGGTCATCCATTTAAAATAAATGTGTGACCTTATGCTTCCTGTCACCTGGCACACTGCACATGTATCCTTTCCCTTGTTGCAGCCTTAGTGAGAGAGGTAAGAGGGAAATGCAGAACAGCAAGGGGCTCAAGTTATCGCCTTGGAAAACGCCATGGTGGTATGATACCAACTCTGTTGAGATGGACCGCTTGCCTGTGGTCAGGACGAAGCGTGTTCTCCAGAGTAGTATCAGGCGTTGGATGCAGGACCTTACCTCTGGGTGGACTTTCATCAACTTCAACATGGCTACAATAAGATCATGTGAAGTGGTGTCAAACACCTTTCTGTACTCCACCCAGGCCATTGATAGGTTGCGCTTACGCTGGATGGCATCCTGGCTTATGCATCTATCAATGAGCAGGTTGTCCTTACATCACGCGATTCCACGCTTTGAGCCCCTTTGCTCGTACCCCTCCTCCCACACCGGATGGACCTGGTGGTGGATATGGTCGCTCAAGATGGAGGTAAATGCCTTGTATACAATGTTGAGGCAGGTTATAAGGCAGTAGTTCTTAGGATTGGACAAGACTCCCTTCTTAGGTAATAGAACCGTGCGTCCCTCAGTCAGCCACGGTGGAATTTTTTCTCTACCCGAGAGAAAGGACGTAAAGATTCTGGCGAGATATTGGAGGGTGGAAGTGAACTCTTCCACCAGAAGTTCTTTTTGCCAGAGAAGGCTTTCTTCACGTCACTCACTGTGACTGAGAGAGGTCCACCCACTTCATGTAGGTGGCAGTCGCAAAAACTTTTAAAGAGGCTTATGGCCGGAGTGTCACCATTAAATGGCTTTGACGTTTCATAGATATCCTTCCAGAAACATTCCACCTCTTGGACGGGTGGCGGAGATTCGATGACAGACTGAGGTGGTCGAAAGAGACAGGGCAGGTGAAGGAGGAAGGTTGAGTTCTCCCTCATGGCCGTACTCTTCTTCAGGAGCTTTTTCCGGGCCATGGTTAGTGCCCGAACTCTATCAACCGCGTGCTGCTTAGCGGTGAGCAGCACGTTCTTGTTCAGTGTGTGATGGTGAAATCTGAGACTGCGCGCTATGCGCCGGACTTTGGGTGTGAAAGCCCGCCCAGATGTGATGTACTCCATCACACACTGAATCCCCAAATCCTGTCGTCTCGCCAGCGTGAACTTGGCCTCAAATTGTTCAAGCCGTTTTGCCGCTTTGTCCTCCCAAGAGGTGGGCATTTGGGAGTTGGCCATTATTTTGGCAGCAGCGTAGACCATGCAGTTGACCGTCCATAGGTCCGACGTCCCCGTAAGGATTTCGTCATGAGAGCCATTCAACCTAGTCAGGAGATTGCTCCGCAGGGAGGTCTTACGATGGATATCTCTCTGCCTGGCATGTCCTACATCGTAAGTGATTTCATTTAACAACCGCCTTTGGAGTTCAGAGTCGGCCTGATATACTTCCTCCCTACTTGTCGGCGGTACCGACGGTGCAGTGGCTGCCAAAACAGCCTCTGAAGAGACTGCTTGTGTCGGGTAGGGTGGTCTGGCCGGAGGTGTATTCCTCTGAACATGTGGTTGTTGGGGAGTTTCCTTTTTATGCAGGTGGTTGGCATAGTCGCGCAGATTATGCTGCGACAGGTGGTTATGTTCAGGATGCATCTCACACCACAAAAAGTGGGGTGGTTAGCCCCACACACAGACATCCACCATTGGCCGGCAGAGCCGTTGCCAGGTACGCCAGGAGGAGGCTGGTGGTCCGCTTTCATACCCTGTATTATTATTATTATTATTATAAAGAATGACTATAACTCATTTAAAAAGTTGCCAAAGACCTGAACAGTTACAGGAAACAAAAATAAATACTTTTTAAAATTTATTAAAAAGGTTCAAAAATATTAAACTCAAAAATACTAACTGCTGATATTTTGGCCCCACTGACTTAATAATAGAGAGCTTCTACCGTGTATTTAACCTACAATGAAAAAAATTACATCTGCTATCAATTCAAGCTATGGGGTACTGAAAATGAAATGAGCAAATATTTTACCATTTTTTACCATTTACAGGTTACCTGAGAGTTCGGCTTAAAATTACTTACTTATTAAAATTACTGAGCCAAAATCTGTACTTTATTTTGAACTAAATATGATGTTTCTGAGTTGATTCCTCACACTATCAAAAAATTGCTTATGCTGAGAAAAAAGCTTTTAAGATTACTAAGTATAGAAAAAAGAACCAATTCATAAGTTATTAGCGAATATTAAAAAAAATCAAAAGGCCTGCTAGGGCTCAAAGAGTGAAACCATTGCATAAGCATAAAATCATGCTTTCTCTATGGAAAATTCATAAGTCGAATATAGTGGTTTATCAGTATTTTCAGCAGTTACATGTTTACTATTAAGGAAAATCCACAAAATCTAGTAACTAGAAAAATCACAATGTTTACTATTGAATTGCTGACAACTGAAAAAAGGTTACACACTGTTAGTAAAATAATCAACAAACAAACAAGTTAACTCACAATTACCGATGCATTAAACTAAACAAAGAACTATTTCACACACTTGTGACTGTTTGATAGTGAGAGGTGTTCAAGAGGTTTACCACAAGAAAATAAATATTCTGCAAATAAGAATTAAAAAGTATTGGGCAACTGGCAATCACCTATTAAGCAGTAAATTACAATGGTGAATATTTAAAGATACATCTAGTGAAAGGATGTACCACATATGTGATAATAATATTTGTAAAAATAATATAAATCCATTACTAGTTATTTAAACTTTTCAATGTTAAAAGTCACAAATTTAAATTCTGTCTCCTATGAATCCATATTTGATAAACCCAAAAGAACACCATAGCAAAACTATATGAGGTGCAATTAAAACTACAGCAACTAAAAGATGTGCTTACCTATTCTACCAGGACTATTATGCTTGATTTCAATCCAGATATCATGCAATGTTTGTTGAGCAGGGTTCACAGGGATGAGGATATGAGAGGGCCAGGAATGGTCAGAGAGGGCAAGTGTTTCAAGCAAATAAGAAGCCAAAGCCAACATGCACTAGGACTTCCATTACACAATGTAAGACAACAAGAGCACAAAGGACAAACATTAATCACTTCGCATTTTAACAGACTATGGCAGACAAATAGCCTGGCAAATCAGAATTCATAGACACTGATAGAATCATTGAGCATTTTTGGTAATTCCTCAAGAAGCCCAAGACAGTAAAATACACGTTGAACAGCACAAATCTACTTTATTTACAAACATCAAATTATCAGGATTAAAAAATGAGACTTCAAAAAAAATGCTTTAAAATATGAAATTTTTTGAAAATTCAAAACAAAATTGCCTTGAAAATTTAGTGTCCACACATTTCAATAAACATGCAAACTAAATAAAGTTACAAACTAAAAAAAATCATGCAAAACCCAAGAAGGAAAAATTTGGCACCAACAACAATTTATTTTTTACAACCAGTCATTAACTTCAGCACAAGTATACCTATCACTCACTACATTTATAGTGGTAATTAAATGTTACATATTAATCTTTAAACCAAAGCTAGTCACACTAGTTTGCTTGCTATAACACCTGAATAGCAATACAAGTCATTACTAATCAAGAGGAAGACTGAATGACACAATTCCTATTTAGAGTTCATGATTGAAGCAGTTAAAAGCTAACAAGCAGGTTGTCAGACAAAGTCGCCTATAATATTGGCTCATGAGTTATGAGATCCTAGAAGAGTGAAGTCCAATTACGTGTAGCATAGATGACAATCAAACAGTATCGGAAATTTTACCCTTAGGGGGTTTTAATTTAAGAGTAATAAATGCATCATAAAATCCGTGGCTATGAACGAATTGACTTGATTCACCTTGGAAATCCTTCTCAACAGAACAATCTGTCAAAACAAAAAGTTTGTTTTCTCTCTAGTAGGCTGTGCTAGGAAGTAAGGGTAATTAATCAAGAACCAAGAGACAGATTTTTTTCTTGTTACTTAGCAGTGCTTCCAATAAATGATCTCATAATTGTGAAGAAATATTGAGCATTCCCTCATCTTTCTTGATGGCTGACAGTTTCAGAGATGTTTAAAATTAACTAAGCAAATTAAGTTGCTTACTTTACATACAACTACTTATCCAAAGCATGCACATAGTTGTCCACATTGTAAAAACTGTTGAGATTGATAAGATGTACAAAGCTGATAACTATTAAGAAAGATGAGATGTACTAGGTAGACTAAGATTGCAGGGGAGACCATTAATATTTGTCAATGGGTGGCTAAAGTGACAGACTTGCCCACCAGCAATCTTATTTTTAAAATTTATATTCTGGAATGACAAGCAAGTTTCAATGCCTGGGCATTATCTCCAGGTAAAAACTACTGTATCTGATAATGATGCACTTACTACTGATCATCAATAAAATAATTATAATATTTGAAGGTACAAAAGTCATTTCAATCTCAGATGATATGATAAAGCTGGTCATACTTCGACAACATTTTTCTAGGAAGGCATTCTCAAGTTAATTATTACTCAAACATTACGCCTCTTTGGGAGAGAATATGGTGAAGAATAGAGGTGGCCGGCAAACAAGCCATAAGTTGCAGAAAGACCAATTTTCAGAAAAAATGAGACATTATAAACATAAACATGTCATAACAATGCAAAGAAATCCCCAAGGAAGTGTCATTGATCAACTCTAGGCCGTATATTGCAGTATTCCACAACTTGTTCATTTTGCATGGTGAGTGTCAAGATGTTTCCTCAAACAAGAAAGACCAAGGGAGGCTCAATTGCTGAAGTGTAGAAGAATCTCTGTAAATGGGATATTCACAGGGAAAATTAAAATTACATAGCAGCGTCCAGTTAATGCAAATCAAGTATTATAAATGGAAGTGTACAAAAAATAAATAAAGTGCTAAACATATCAAAGGTGAGCAATTTCCGAATAACCCTATCTCCAGCAAACTAACCATTACTTCAATACAGGAAATTTTGAGCAGATTAAGAGATGATTCACAAAAAACAAAAAGACATATATGTATCAGGAAGACAATGGTCAATCATGTCTCGATAGAATAACCAAAAATTTCATCTTACTTTTTACACATGTTTTCTCAAAGGCCAACATGGACTAGATAATTTTGACTCATAAATACCTCCATAGTTATATACAGTTCTCTCTAATTAGCAATCACATACATTCCCTAGCAAAAATAATGAAAGCATAGCTACTACATTATACTGCTATACTATATACTTATACTATGCTTAGAGAAGTATTATTACTCGATAGTTATACCCAGACAGCTTTCCGATTTAACCCATTTATGTCTTTCATCCATGCTAAGTCCATTTGATTTTGAGTTGACTAGTAGCCACAATCATTGTTAGGTTTTACATATATACAATGATGCAATTAAGTTAATAATTGTCCATCTCAAATGAACCACACCATTAACTTTTGTCCTTAGCTACCCCCTAGTTATTCCAAGATGAGAGTAAACATAACCTGACACATCTAACAAACAAAACCAATACTTTCATGCATTATTAGCCTAGGTATACTAACTATTCTGGTAATTTGAGCAACTAGACAAATAAAAAAACATGGATGGTAAATGATGGGCAGCCCCTCTCCTTTTTGAAAACTTACACTTTTACAGGATGGATAACTTATTTATTTCCATCCCAACAAATAGATATTTAAATTACTCATACAAGTCTTTATACATCAGTTTCACTTAGGCTAATTTCAGTCACTAATAAACTTTTCCATTGGATGATATCAGCAAGAAATAATTCCTATCTCACATAGTTTCAAATATGAAGAGGAATAACTCCATTTATCCCAGAATACTTATGACCTCTCTCCACTGAACTCATCTCTTAGATAGATAATTTACTCTAGTATAAGGAGTACAGGATATAAGGTTAGATGGAAGAGAGTTATTAAATTGTAAATGGGATAACAATATAACAGCAATAAAATAATAAATATACATCCCTTAGAGACAAATAGGAGCTAGATGAATATATATCTGTAAAAATGTTGAAAGGTTAGAGATAAGTCTTTACCAGATAGCAGTAATATGGAGCACGACTCTTAAAATTAGGATGAATAATCCCATTGCATTCTCACTAACAAAAAATTTACATTGATCATAATTATCAGATTCCAAGCTTAACTTGCAGGGATTCTAAAATCAAATATGTAGTAGAAAGCAGGGATCATAAGTGTAGAGTTACTGATTGTTATGGTCCTTGGGCAAATAAAAATATTATTATTATTAGTAACTGGAAACCATGCTAAAATTCCAACTCAGCTAAAAACTACCATAAAGGGAGTTGAATACTCTCTCGCAATTTTACTCAACCCTAGTTGTTACATGTATGTCTTTACAAAAGAAGAGTGAATGTATTTATCATGACATCTATATCATATAAAACATATATGAATATCTTTAGAAAATTAGTAGATTGCATATCCTCATCAGCCATGAAGCAGCTTCCCCAAGTCATAAATATGGATATGGATTTAGCTCTTAGAACAAAATTGTTAAAACTCATTACAGAGACATAAAAATACCCCACTTTCAGTCAAATTCCGTATGAAACCATGAGCTGTAGCCAAAATGTTGACCATTAATCTATTAACAGATATTCAAAAGTTGAACATACTCCTTACAAAAATAATACCTGAATGACTATAATGGGAATAATACCATCTGTAGTCAAGACTCCATGCAAAAAATGAATAATTGAAAATATTAGTAATCACGAATAGAAAGAATAGACAGCTATGTACGAAAATAACCAGAGGATAAGGAGGAGGGAAAGGAAGGCAGAGAGGGAGGAAGCAAAGGAGAGTTCAACAGTTGTCATGGATGTCTCCCTTAATGCTCTTCGTCTTTTGATGTAATAGTCAACAGTCTGGAGTTCCCTTACATTCCCTTCCTTTCTCAGTCCCATAGTCGCCACAATGCTCCGGAAATGCTGTAGGTCAGCATCGATAGCTACAGCTGTCTCCTTCCAGTTGTTGTCTCCACTTGCCTCATACATGGAGTAGAGTCTGAGCAGGAGTTGGGAGGGCATAACTTTACTGTCAAGTGTCAGTGGGATGGGATAGCCAAAGGTATTTAAAGTCTCTCTTGAGGGGGAAAAGGATTTGTGCGAACACGTGAAAGCAGGTAGAGGAGTTTGTGAGAGGAAGGGATCCTTGATTGATGGAGGTGCTTCAGAGTGGTGCATGGATTTGGACTCACAAAGGAATGATTTCAACTGGAAGAGGGACAGGCTCAGTGATCTCATGCCATTTTTGCGTAAGTGCTCCCCATCACTGATGGAATTTGCAGGGAAGCCAGGGTGTTGGCATAGTGTGATCAATTTGCCAATGGTATCAGAATCAAGGTGAGTGTGTCGGGTATCATGAGGTCTGAAGGAGGAGTGTAGGAGAAGAAGGAGGCGGAGAAGGAAACGGGAGGTCATGGAAGCATCGACGCCGCACCTTTGCCGGTCCTCCTCAAGTAAAGCGATGAGTGAGTCTCTGCGCTCCACTATCTCCAGCATTTCACCCAGTATTTCTCCCTCCCGTGCAACATCAGACTTTGATTTGGTGGAATCTGTCAAAAGATTAAGGAGACACAACATAGCAATTAGCTCTATCAAAATATAATCATTAAACACTAATACATATTAAGGCAGGGAGCTTTAGGAAGTCAAAACAAACACATTTGCTCTTCTTGTCCAAGTTTAATCTGGGGGAAATGTGCAGTTTCCTGAGTCATTTTGATAACTTAACCATGAAAAATTCTATCAGAAGACTTCACAAGTTGCTCATAAAGTAGTGACTGTAGGTTGCAAGAATGGCAAGGAAGGCACAATAAACTTATATGCATAACATTGCACTGAGGGCAAAATGTATTCACATTACATTTGTATACATTAAATCAGCAGCTCAAAGTAAGTCACCACACAAACATTGCTTAAGATGCTTGATGATACATAAGTTGATGAGAGTATGGCTGATGAGAAGATGGCAGGAGGCAGTAGAGTGAGTAGGTTAAGATGGAACCAGGTGAAGAATATAAGAAAAAAAGAAAGTTCTTTGAATACTGGCTTTCATAGTAGCTTCAATGCTTGCCTACATTGAAGTCTCCAATTACTACAAAATTGTTATAAGTGGCATTAAGTGTATGAAGAACATACTCAAAGTTGTCTAAAAAGCTACATTTTGGTGGGTGATGGATTGAACACAACAAGAGTTTAGACGAACTATGTCCACTCACTTCCATAATAATGAATTCAGTTTTCGATGAGTATTTAGCGTGCAATATTTGCATGATGTTCCCCTGTAGACACTGATACATATAAATGCCTGCACTACCTCCATTTTTACCAAGTCTGTACACTCAGAATAGATTATACTCAGGCAGTTTTACCATTACATCAGGTATTTCAGGTTTTAACTAGATTTCCGAAAGACATATCATATCATATAAATTAGAGGAAAAATGGTGACTTAATTCATCTAAATGGAAAATAAGTGATTGGCAGATCACATGACAAATGTTCACTGTATTATTTGGCGAAAATGTAGTCCGAGGAGTAGTACCCGTCTCATCCTATTTCTCAAAAACATTTTAACTTCAAATAATAATGCAGTCACCACCATCAAATTTTCTGACATTTTTCCACCCCAAACCCACAGGTATTTCATTGTATTTTCAAATTTAAGTTGTCTGACTTTGGCATAACATTTCCTGTTTAGGGGAGGAAGAGATTCATTTAGGTAAACATGGCAACTATAGATATCACCCAAATCTATTTCTGTAGTGGTGAGTTCATGTGTGCATCTGCAGGCATTCACAAGACTGAACACATGGGAGGGTCATAGAAATGACACAACTATTGGGGTCGGTCTAGATTCGCCATCTCGATTAAGGCATTATTTAATTTAACACCATGAAATTAACATGAAAGAAACAAAATATACTCAATACAAAGACAGCATATCCACATGAGATCTTCTATCAATGAGGGTATGAACAAAAAGCAAGAGAATTCCAAATAAATGTAAAAAACCAAATCAATTAAATGATTTACCTTGAGAGGTGATGAAATTTCAGTTTACCAATTGAAATTTTAATCAAATAACTTATTTTCATTATTTTCCAGTCAATACAATGCACCAATGCACAGTGATTTTTCAAGTTAGATCATATAGGAAAAAATATAAAATCAAAATGCCCCAATCTTAACTGATAAGGAAAAAATGGGATTATTAACTTCTAAAAATAACTGCATACCAAATGCATACCAAAATAAAGGAAACCATATGCTAATTAAAGGTTGTAGGAAGCTGGCCTTTACCATCTTGGGCAAGTCTATCTCGGAGATCAGCTTGTAGTCGGGCATGCCGGTCCTCCAGGGATAATTCCTCAGCTCTAACCAAAAGTTCTCTCTCACAACGGCGAAGTTCACTTCGTTCTCGCATGAGCTCAAACCATTCTTGGAGCAATTTGGCTTCCTCCTCACCATCATCATCGTCATCATCATCATCTTCTTCATCATCTTCATGATCACCATCTGCAATATCCTCTGAGCCCAAAGGTATTTTAGCTGAAATAAAAAACAATATTTTATATAAAGTCCATGTTGTACATATAATTAGCTCTATCTTATCCAATAGTGCTCTAAACTTGAGTATTTCAAGTGTTAGATCATATTTTAGCTGGACCCCTTAACCTTTATCTTACAAGGTTTTTCGCCGGCCGTATACCTAGACTACCGAGGTTTTTTAAATTTTCAGCCGCTAAAACATAGTGTTTTAGAAACAAATTAATTACAAAAAAAGTATTTGTAGTATCACAATAATATAAAAAAGCTTTTATAGAGTTTTTATAGGGCTATAATATGACATCATTTACTTGGCATATTCAGTATTCCAATATTTTAAATCAAAGTTTACTTTAAGTACAGTTTATATACAAGAATTGTATTATTTTCGAGGGTAGAGGCTTTTTTTTAACCAAATAATGAGCAATTCCTCCATAAAAATTGGCCTACACAGTGCCATTAGTTCAATTTTAAAGTTGTTCATATAATTATATCGTGCATCGCCTTAAAAATATTGGAAAACATCGAAAGTACGTAGACTGCTTTTCTCCGGAATTCTCAGATTTTCTGATCCAACTTCTCTGAAAGAAAGAATTTTTTATCATAATAATTACACGTATCTTGCCTAATGATGTACTTCATTTGGATTAATTTATTAATTTTCCATGTGCTGTGCTTATTTTTTTCCTTTTAGTCATAATTTTACTGGTTATTCAATGAAATTCAGTTCAAATTTTTTTTGGTATCGATTTTATTCCTGTGTTCCGGAGGTCTAACAAAATTTCAGCATAGAAAAAAATGTTTGTACCTACATTATGGATAATAATCCTACACGCACTAACCAAACAGTAAATGCAACAGAAATTGATTGTTTTTAAACACTGATGGACCCCTTTCAGCTCACTTTCCCGGTATGTTACAAATGCATCATCGATGAAAAACCGCAGTCGGAGTTGTGTGCTGAGTGGTGCTGTAGTAGGTTATCCTTTCTATTTCGGCACGATGTCTCAAAAAGGAAATGTTAGGGTGAAGGGAAAATATCTTGATAAAGAAGGGGAAGAGATAGGTGGAGGATAGGAGTGGAAGGTAGGAGTAATTGAGAGAGATATGAAGAAGTGAGACGGAGAGAGATGGAGGCCCAAGTTACTGCTGAGGGTTGATGATAAAACCTGATACGCATGAGAGAGAATATATTTTTCATACTTCCGACACGAAAACATGAGTGCACCTAGCATACGGAAAATTACGGCAATTCAAAACTGATAAAAATAGCAACTTTTGCAATAAAATTACCCGTGATATTTTTGAGAAATTATGTAAATTTGGTAAATACCTGGATCTTTCCCTTCCAGCTGAATATCACCGTAGTGATGTCAGGCTGCTAAGCTTTTTCTATATTGACAATTGTGTGATAGATCCTGAAACAGGGGTCTACACACAGCCCAACTTCACATTCCTGGCACTATAGCCGCACTTGTGTCTGCTTGCCTTTCTCAGTGCACACCTTACACCTACGTCTCCCACTTTTTTCCAGCCAGTGAACATCATGTCTAGCTTGTAGTCTCAAGATAACAGCATGTTTAGAAGTTGGACGACCTACATTTGATGATTGCAGAGACAAGATATCTTCCGAAGCACAAATTATTAGGTCCCTCAAGAGTTGCTCACGGAAGTGATTTAGTGAAATCTTTCCACCAACGGAACGCAGAAGGATTGAGGCATTCAAAACAGACATGTCGACCAGATGGTAAAAAGAGTTTTTTTGTCCATTTCCAAGTTTTTCTTCCGATCGTGTAGCTATTTATCATCTGGTCACCTTTGTCCTTGAAGCCCATGTTTTTATTATAGCTTAGAATAATGGCCAATTTTAGCGGATTGTTGACATCATCCGTGAAAACTCCTTCAGAGGGAGCTTTGTGCATATTAGTCAAGATGAAGACCTCTCTTTTATCTTTCCAGCATACTAAGCATAACACCCCTTTCACTCTCACCTTGAGCTACCCTCTCTTCATTTTCAAATATTTCGGACCCCAGTGTGGTGGCATCCCCTTCCTATTTTCTTTCACTGTCCCACAAGCATTGAACCCTTTCCGGTGAAGTTCCTCAAACAGACCTGGAGATGTAAAATAATTGTCCATAAATATCTTGTGCCCTTTGTTCTCTAACTTCTTTACTAGGTTGATCACTGTGCCGTGAGTTGCTGACCTGTTACTCGTTTGAGCCTTCATCTGCTTGCCTAGATACACATCCATGTCGTAAGTATACCCAGACGAGTCAGAGAGTTTGTAAATTTTAATCCCAAATCTTTTACGTTTCTTGGGAATATACTGACGAAAAATGACTCATCCGTTGAATGACACAACAATCACCTCGTCTACAGCAATTTCTTCTGATGGATTGTAGTACCTCGAAAATGACTCCCTCGGATGTTCAAAAAGCACTCTTACTTTCCATAAGCGATCGTAATCTTCATCACTTTGGTCGGGTGCATCTTTGTTGACAGAAAAATGTAAAAATCTTAAAATGTGCATGTAACGGTCTTGAGTCATGTGTTTCCTGTAGAAAGGAGCATCATATAGTTCATCAGTGGACCAGTAATCCCTAAGCGCATCCCGATAACCATGTCCCATCAAAATTGTCAAAGTGAGAAACTTGAAGATATCAGGGATTGAAATATCCGAAACTCTCTTAGATGTCTCCGAACTCTGAAGGAACGGATCATAATATTTATTTGACTCAGTTACTAAGAGGTCAATAACTTCGTTTCCAAAAAATAACTTGAAAAAATCAAGGGGACTATTCTCCATCGTGAGTGGTGCTTGATTTTCATCTAATCCACACTGTGGTCCGGTAAACGCGGTACTCTTGGCTTGAAATTTCGCGAAGGTAAACACCAGGAGGGCTCACCATCCGTGCCACTGTCTTCATCACTACTGCTCTGTCTGAATTTCTATATCTTCCTCTGCTTCGGAGCCCGAACTCAAAGCACTTCCCTCTCAATTTCTTCTTCGCTCACTAATGTTTTACTTCCAGAAGCCATACTGCAGGATCAATGATAAAAGTAATAAATTCGTCACAAAATTACTTAAGCGACTGCACACAACACTCTCCAAAGATCACAGTTTCAGGAGTGACTGTCTCACAAAGCCGCTCCGTGATGATGAAAATGTTAGCCACAGCAGATTGGCGGGTAGGAAGGACTTAGAAGGGTATGTATGATGAAAGGATCGCCAGCTAAGTAAGATATTATTCCACATCATGATATCTTGACTAATGCTGACATAAAGATTTCCTTGCCTCCTCACTACCGAGATAAGGAAACCTGAACAATGAGGATGAATCATTTAGGGGATGGATGGTCAGGCAGAACCTAATACCATGTGGTGAAAAGGAAAAAAAAACCTCTCCTGGAAGTAAAAGGATTTAGTTTCCTCCTCTCACAGCGGGTAAATAAACCTAGAGGAAGGCATAGCATCATTTAGGCGTAAGATGATGGAAAGAAATCTCACTATTTTTATAAGACCAAGAAAATATTTTCACAATAGGAAGAACTTCCACATTTTGAATTCTTCTGTTATAGAAACATAACTTTGTGCAGTCTATAATTTCATTTGTACTGAGGAAACAATTCGGTTCTCTCCCCATACATCAATCAAACCCGGGTGACAGGAGTTGAATCGTTCATGTTATAATAAGTCATACAACACCTAATACCCTATGATATCCACAGAAAAAATTCAGATGAAAGAAGGATCTATTCCTAGTCGAATGCTTCATCAAAAATATGATTCCCGGCCATTTGACCGTCCCAGTGGCCTTGAGAGTGAAAGAAGGACGCAGTGTGCCAAATGAACACGCTCGGTAGTCTAGGGATTTTTTTTGTGCCGGAGAGACACGCTCGGCAGATAAAGGTTAAACAACATTACTGTTTTCTAGTACTCTTAGATTGCTGCAAGTTTGAAAACTTTCAGCCCCTGGTGTTTGAACAGTTTTCTTCTTATTTGTGCATTGATATGCCAAACAAAAAGACAAAATATCACAAATAACTTTAATGCAATATTTAACAGAACAAAAGTCAGCATTAAATTAATATATGTGCTAGACAACTTTTTGGGCCAACCCATCGACAGGTGCTGCCCCCAGACAGTAGCGTTCTTTTTTTTTTGGATTGATGTGCCATTCATAAAAACAAAATATCACAAGTAGCTTTAAATGCAATATTTAACAGAACAAAATTCCGCATTAACATTAATATGTGTACTAGACAACTTTTTGGGCCGACCCACCAAGAGGTGCTCCCCTTAGACAGAAGTGAGGCAAAGTCGGATGATATTAAGGAAGAGACACATACAGTTCGCCAATAGGCTGTTGAGTCAGTTGTAACACAGAGCAAATAAAGTGTGAGTAAAATAGTGCTGGCAAGAGTGTGTTATATACCCTCCCTATCCAACTTGACAAGAGAGAGAGAGTCTCTCACACATATGCATAACAACAATTTCCAAAACTGGTGCACTCCAGACTACAGCAGAAATATAACTGGTGATTCAGAACTCACCACACAGCAAGAGACACTTTATCATATCATTTTTAGAGATTATTTTAAATAATCAAACTTAACGTTATTTACTATTTAGGTTGAAGAGCTTATAAATTTCAAAGTATAGGCACCTTATACACCGGGAAATAAAATGTGATAAAGGTACTGGGCATTTAAGTCAATAAAAAGGGTACACAAATTAGTGCTAAAACCAACAAAGAGGTCAAAACAAAGGGCATAGATTCTTTAGGAAACATTGGTGGCAACTTCCAGAAAATGAGGCTCAAGAAGATTTAGTTCAACAATTAATAATTAAGGACACATAAAGTCAAAAGCAAAATATATCAGAGCATCTGACCACTTAAGGACAGAATTATGACAATCAGCACTATTTTTCTTGGAAAATGTATTACTTTACAGAACTAAATTTCATCCATTTCCCCCAATGCTATCTAAAAGCAGGTAAAATAAACAGAGATTCTTCACCATTTATGAAAGATAATTATTTCAAGGAGGTGAAATATTTACCCAATGGACCACCTTTATCCTCCCCCCTTAGTGCCTTCTCCACACTAACACCCCTCTTCTCCAGCAGACGCTGCTTCACTTCGAGCTCTTCCAACTGTCTCTGAATCTCTTGTGCCATACGCAACCTACAATTCAAAAGAGCATTGGAAACATTAATGTCTATTGACACAATCACAAACCAAGGGTGTAACAGTATATATAGAACAGAAGTACATGCTAATTAAAAATTTTTAAAAGTTGACAAGAAACCAAACAATTTTAAAGGAATAAATGCTACCAATTTTATGCCCATCAACAATACCTAATGCTGGATTTTTAGAAGTAGTAAAATTCCTTCAAACTTTACTTTCTGAAATATACATTTAAGAAGCTGATAAATATATTAACTTCAGTCCTCACCCAATGTTCACAGCTAAATCACCAAATTTGGTAAATATTTGTTAGAAAATTCACCACTGCCCATAGAAAAGTTAAGAATGTATAAAAAAGGATAACTTCTAATTACTTTTACTTCATCAAAAAGCCTCAGGTTTAATACAAAGGGGCACAATAATATGACCAAGTAGTACCATTCTCACACCTTTCCAGGATATTTTCTTTAAGGATGAAAAATAAATTTCATAAAAAAATTACATTAACAATCAATTTCCCAGCAATATTGGATATTAACCTCTAACATTACAGACAAGGGTTGAAAATGAGATCCTATATAATTATGCAAATTAATTAAAGGCCTTCAATAAATAAGAATTCAATAGCCATTCTAAAAGGACTGTAACATAATGCATGACACAAGTTGCCAGTCGACATCATCCAAGATGAAGATGGCTCCCCTTTCAGCACGAATAAGCATGCAGGGGTTGTAAAGGGGAATATGGAATCAGCTGACCAGACTGCAGTATGTTCCATTCTAGCAGTGCACAATGCCTTGGATGTATGTCAGTAATCTGCACAAATGTATCCTAATCAAAAGATTTTACATGCGATGGAGTGAATTTAGATTTTGAGGGTGTTTGTAATTGTTTTCATTAGCCTGTTGAGAGATCTGTTTCATGAAATCAGGGGGATTGGACGGTGCCATCTTCACACTTTATGAAGGTCATTTCAAGTCAAATGATCCAATAAAATTAAAACTGGTTACATGACCATTTTTGAAAAAATCCATTTTTTGCACACACACATCTATGTGTATCCCCAGTTAATTACGATGACTTAAAAAATTTTATCCCTCCTCATATTATCTCAGCAACCATTTTTCCAAGATGGCAATTATGAATTTTTGATAATGTTGATATTTACTTCAGTCTTAATATCTCAAGAACTAACAATGACAAGAGGACATATACTGAAAACATACTAATTTAAATGTAATGGAAAACATTCCCTTACTTTTCTTTTTCCCTTTAAATTTCTTCAATTCTGAAAAACAATTGAAATCAACATTTTTTTCCACTTTAAACGAACTATTTTTTACTTAAAAAACTATATGAAGATGATAAGTCTCAAATTTGAGTATTAATGTACAAAAAGTAATAATGCATATGAATAATCTTAATTAATGCTATACATGTGGAACAAATACTCTCTTTTCTAAAAGCTAACTACAATATCTTTGCACTCAGAATCAATCATAAAAAGACTTCACTAAGATTAACTAAGATCAAGACATTGATATTTGGACTTTAACTAAAAAAAGTAAAAGAACACTCAAATCTCAGACTTAACTCTCGTCTTCAAGTGTCAAAACCAGTTTTTTATGAAAAAATGTTTGTTTCAAGTTCCATTTCAACAATGAAGAAATGCAAATGAAAAAAGAAAATTTGAGGAAACTATTTCCAGGACATTTAAAATAGAATTTTTTCAGCATCTCTCTCCTGTCATTGATAGTCCTTGAAATATTAAGGATGGAATAAACATAACATTATCAAAAATTGGCATGTGCCATCTTGGAAAAATGGTTTTTGACATAAAATGATGATGAATTAAATTTTTTAAATCATCACAGCAAGCTGTCAACACCTGAGGGTATACATGTGCAAAAAATCACCTTTTACAAAATTGGTCAAGCAACCATCATTATATTGGAATAACCCCTGAGCAACCTCTGAATAAATTACAAGTGTGCCAAATTTTTACAGGCCCATATCTTAACTTCATAGCATTATTTGAGAGGCTGAAATTTAAATACCAAGAAAAATGAAAAATAAGCGACAAACTATGGACCCTGCCAATACATATTCAATGTAAATCTTGACATTTGTGGTTGAAAGAGCAAGAACATATATTTAAAATCTTACACAGCAGTTCATAACAACGTGATATTCACCAGTATTATTCTGTCCATGAGTAAACACACTTAATGATAATAGTCACCTTTGGAGTTGAGCTTGGCGAGCCTTCCGCCTTGCCTGGCGTGTTTGCTTCCCTCCCAACAGAGGGAGAGCTGAGGCACTACTCTCCATTGATGAGCCTCCAGATGTTTCATGACTTGGTGTTGAGACAGCTGTTCCAACAGATTGGCGTTCAACCTTTTCACCTTCCGAGAAACTTTCCTCTGAAATAAAGAAAATAAACAATTAGTATGATTTTACACAAATATCCATTACAGAACATGAATATATTGTTACATCTGATAATATAGGAGCCTTGAATATAAAACTAAAGTCAACTTATCAGAGGAGCGAGATACATTATTTTTTGCTATTTCTAATTCAAACAGATTGTTCTCTTCTACTGAATTTCTGCGTAAAACAATTTTTACATACCATGAATTTTGAAGGGTAAGCTGATTCAAGTATAAGTCAAAGCTGAACATATTGACTGATACCCTCACATGAGTATAAATGGAATTAAGAAAAAATGTACTCTGTAAGTTTTGAGATTAAAATTATAAAAGGTGCCTGAATGCATGCTGAAACAAAGACCAATGAATATTGAAAAAAAGAAAGACAAACTTCCCATAAATTTATCATTAAGGTTTATGCTACAACATAATCAGCTATGCTGTTGTCTAAAAAATTCTTTGAGGTAATGGTGTTACTGTGTGATGAGGCAGTTGTGTCATCGTCATTTTGACATTGACATTGACAGTGGGTATCATTATAATTTTAACTATTGACATGGTCAGTATTCAAGGATTTGATCATATCTCATCAAATCCATGAATTTGAGATTCGATCAAATTTGAATATGGTTGTGCGGATGGCATATGTGCTACATTGCTGTAAACTCTTCGTCATCCACAATTAATGCTTTCGAAATTTCACCATGGAATCTATTATTTCAATGCCGTTGTACTTCCAAGGTATGGTTATTGCGGTGAACATTCATTACATCATAAAATATGCACATCAGTGGAGATTTTTATAACTATTAGTCCCATCAAGTTTCATTTATAAATCACCACATGGCACATGCAAAACATCACTTTCCTAACCTTCTGGAGCATTATGTATGCCCACGTGTGCATCACAGGCCATTATGTCTGCTGTTTTTATCATTTGTTCAACTGATAGACTGAAATTATTTCTTGTTATTGTTGAAAAGGAAGTTTTGAATTGTAGAAAATATACACACAGCATGAAATTCATCATAAAACATTGCTTATATCATGCCACGAAATTTTCTGAAAACAGTTTTAGTCGCTCCATCGGGCCGTGGTTTAGTCCCACAAATGTACGGAAAATTTAGCTGGTCATTTTTAAGATTTGATTAAGAAGTCATTAGGTTCTAAACACCCAAAAAATATATACATATGGGTGAAATTAAAATGCACTAAGATATGGAAATAGATAATCATGAGACCAAATGTTGAAAGGAAAGAGAGGTGGTTCTTCCCATACCACGATAAGGTCATTATATTCGAAATACGGATAAACATAAAATGGAGTCAGGGTTTAAAACTTTGTCGCACCAAACATGTCGTGCTGAATTCCGATACTATATCCCATGATGAAGTCTCCTCGGGTTATCAGTCAGGTCAGGATGACCATAACTGCCATTAGGATGGCCATTACTACCAGCAGTAACCTTCAAGGTTATGGCTCAACAAGGCAGATGGCCATTACTGCCGGCAGTAATGGCCATCCTAACCCGGATGATTACGCGAGAAGACTTCATCAGTAATGTTTGCCAGGAAAAAACATAATCCTTCACTATATCCTGCGGTTGTGTCTCCAAAGCCACTAACGCAATATGGTAATGCGTACCAAAATTTTTAATTTTAGCAAGAAAAACAGCAAAAACTTGCAATTTTGCCAATTAAAACAAGGGAAGGTTTTGAAACACCTTATGGGAAAATAACTAAGAATGTACAAAAATACGTAAAAAATTCAGTTTTGTTCATCTAACCATCTTTCTCGACTCCTCACTGAGAAAGAAATAGACTTCAATGTGAAGCAAATTTCTATTGTTCTATATTTTTTTAAAAGTTAAATAATTAGATTTTAGATCGAGGGAAAACCTTGAACAATTCATGGGTTTGTAAATTTACAAGAAATAGTAAAAACGGATCTGAATTTGTTTTTAAATATTTTATTACTTATTTATGTTATTGTAATGCAAGGAGTTGGGAAATATTTAAGGGGAAAGCAGGATTTGGATTTGATAAATTGTGGATCTGACCTGACTATTTTTCACCATGATTAACTTCAACTTTTGCACATGTAATATTGACAGCACCAAAGTTGGTAACACAAATGGTCAATGGTGAGACATGCGGCGTATGCTTACAGGATAAGATACCACAATAAAATAAAGAGTACAATAGCAATGAAGTGGACTTTTGAGTTTGATCAGTTGGAGTTATCCTAACATCTGATAACTTATTGCACTCCTGCAGGAAAAGGTGGCCAGTGTCCGATAGCTGAGGGAGTGAGAAGGGTATGTTTTCTCAGATCCCTCACCACTTGCCCAGAGCGAGGGCTTTAGCCTTCGAGGACACTATTGCCCTCCTATAAGGCTGCCCTTATGTAAGCATTCAGATATTTCCGCAGCGTTATTGCCAGAAGATGTTTTCTTGGAATGAAAATAAGATAGCATGGAGAGGTCAAAGTTTGAGCTACTAGATTGCATGTGGGTTTTACCACCTTACACCAAAAGAAAGAGGTAATGAATCACTAGTTCACTGCCTATAAACATTGTAGGTGATGATGGGATGAATGATTGAAAAACACATGGGAAATGACAGATTTCAGTCGCAACCAAAGTTGACTAACCTGAAAGCTTGGCTGTAAGAATTCTTAGCATTGCATGCTATCATTTCCACTCAAAATAATTTTTATAAGAGTAATTTAAAAACTAAAAAAAGATGATCCAACCCACTGAAAACACACTTATCTATTGTAGTAGAAAACTTAGCATGCCTTAATAGAAAAACACTGGCATTATTAATTTATCAGTTTTAGTCATCAAATAAGTAATTAAACATCTAAGTACAACAGCAAATGTGAGAGGAAATGGGAAAGATTAGGCAAGAAATATCAATACTATGAAAATCAAGAATATCTGGATACACTTCAATGTCTACAATAAAGTCATCCATTAAAAATTATTTACAAACCTGTAGCTCTTGGAGCAATCCTCTCACCAATGCCCTGAGACAAATGCAATGAAGGACATGGTGGGAGAGCAGAAAGGGGAGATAATGCATGCTCAGAAGATGTCAATCTCTGAGGATCTCCTTTGTTTTCATTCTCTAAGCTGCCACTGCGGAACATGAGATCTTTCTCACTGCTACTAGCCAGGCCTCTCTCGCTCAGTGACATTTTTTTATCTTTCTCCTGAGATGAAAAAGATAATATCCATATTAAACCATTGCACATGAGTAACTGACATCAAGTGGTCAAGAGGGTGGATGTCCTTTAATATTTGAAGGACCACTCTGATAACAAGAAATGGTCCATGAAGGCATTCCATTATTTACTTCAAAGATTAGGTAATTTTTTACCAACTTTTTTAGGCAAACTGTATCAATATCCAAATCATATGTTAATGTTATTGCATTGTGGTTAAAGAACGAAAATGATTAAAATTGAGAGTAAAATATTTCACTTCATATCTGTTCTCCTATTCCACAGTCTCTGAAATTAAATTAAGTGACCCATTATCAAACTTAAGGTCAAACTGATAAAAGTTTAATACTCCATCTCAGTTTCCAGATGTTGGTGATTATTTAACTTTAAAAATTTAGGATATTCAACCCATTGTATTGAATTTGGAATGATATTTTTCATTAATTAAAAGAATCTAAAGATCACAGTTTTAGTCAGTGGTTAACATGTGCATACTGCACACATGCATTTGCAACTGCAAAGGGAAAAACTTAATGTTACCATCATGAGGTAAATTCCCTTTAATGGATTAACATTCACACTAATACATGCTAGTCAATCTACGTTGGTGACATTCATTGGGTTGTTAAAAAACATTAGTGTTAAAAAGAAAAATAGAATTTGATGGTTAAAAAGGCTAATTTTCCTTAAAAGTTGTATGGGAAAAACTTCAGTTGTAACTTCATGTAGGTCGGTATATTATTAGCATAAAAGAAGCATCATCACAAATGCATTCAGTATTTTAAAATCATATTTGAAAAATAAAAGAGCCTAGTTACATATGAAATATTACTAGTTACCAAATTGAATAATCATAGTATTCCTACCAAATCACTTAAAATTATGAAACTAATCTAAAAAACAAATTTCTCACTAAATTTAAAGTAAGAATTCAGAAATTACAGTCATGCGTACATTTCTAAGAGAGGAATTAAATTAACAGCTATATCAATCATTACCAGCAATCTCAATCAGTTATACCTACTGTCAAATAAAATAGATACTGTGGCAAAAGACAGTTTATTTTTTTATGTGAAGACTCTATTCTTTTTTTACCAAAGATTTCCAGTAGGTACTTATGATTTTTCAACCTCCATCATATAAGGGGAGAGGAGAGATAATGGCATGGAAGAGAAAACAGAACATAAAGGCTGATTGGCATCATCAGTTGGCATCATACTGTTACTTTATTAAGTCCTTACAAGAGTTCATTGAATTACAGACACACACCAAAGGGTATCTCCACTGAGTAAACCAGCCTTAAAAAAGCTTTATCTTGTAGTAGTAAAAAGGAGAAATTAGGTATTAGATAATGGGAAGCCAGCAGTCTTTCCTGTCATTTTTACTACTGATAGACATGCATATACGGCTATATCATTCTATAAATGCACCAAAATTAGACACCCACATAGCAAAACCTAAAATATGGAAACACTGAATGAATAACAGAGAAGAGCTAAAGGTTAAGGACTAATTAGCAGATTCCACAGCATTAATATAAGAAGTATGTCAAACAAATAATAAAATTACCAATTATGATACATTTAGTAGGGAATGCTGAAACATAAGTCTTCCACATATTGTTTTTACAGTGCAGGGAAAGAATAACAAGCAACAACTTAACCGCAAAACTTTTCTAGCAGCATTTCAAGAGTGATAATTAGGGAAAAACAATAATAATATAAATGAACTGTCTAAAAATAATGTTCATCAGGGCAATTTGCGTAGAACTACAAGTTAAGTCATCATGGCACATCATGACACACATCAATTTAGATGGATGACAGAGGGTTAAAATTAATTGAAAGAAAAATCATATTTTCTAAAAAGATAATGATTAAAGAATATAGTAAATTTTACTATGCCATTCTCAGTGTGATGTGATATGATCCACCCAATAATTTTCGTTCCTGCAACTTTCATATGCAGCACACATGTCACTACCTATTACAAAGCTAAATCTTAAATTGATCCAAAGCTTTGAAAGAATAATTTAAACTAGAATTATATTTATGGCTATCTTAAATTCATTTTTTATACTTCCCGCCTCTCCGCAATGATAGAAGTTTATGACAGGCAGTGCATAATGTGGTAATTGATGTCACCCAAATCATAATTTTATTCAAGGCATTACTTTTAAACTAAAAATAAACTTGGTTAGAGTTTGTATCTCAAGATATCCACCCATTCTCTCAGAAAAAATTACATGTGCCCAGAAGTTATGGCTCATCCAATTAAATTACCTCCATCACTAAAAATCAGGTCACCAACCAACTCAAGGAGAGGGTTTCACTGAATGAGCAACTCTCTCTTGAGTTTTTAAATCAGGCAACAGTCTTCACTTTTCCTTTCACTATTTAAAAACAACAGGCTTCAAAATTTAAGACTTGATCCAAATAAGACATCAAAAATACTGCATGCATTTTGTATCATGTATTAAGTTATTGTCATAATTGTGTATATAATATCATTCCACCTCAATTAAGCAAATGATTGTCCCTATGGTCTCAGATTTTGCTCAAACTCAATGTTTGCGTAGCATGAGACCTAAAATGAAGTAAACTGAAACAATTTTGGGAAAAAAATTTATTTGCATGATTTAAGTGTAATTAAATTTTTTCACATTTTTGTAAAAAATGCAAGTCCTGAATCGTGTTTTTCCTTATATCTCGGCTCCTATTCATCATAGAGGAACGGCATGCACCTCATTCTAAAGCTTAATATTTTGCAAATATAGTGATACCGTTTAAAATTGATATCATTGGATTTCCTATTTTTCCTATTTTATATTTAAATTTTAAACTTTAAAAAATTTGTATTTTATATTTAAATTTTAAACTTTAAAAAATTTGTAATTAACTTTTCTCAAATACTCTATCTCAGAATTGGCCAAAACTTTCATTTCATAATCTATACATTCCATACTAGATTTTTCTTAAACAAATATTCAATGGCAATTCATAAACACGCTCAAAATATTTTTTTAAACATTTGCATTTTTCTCATGCCTGCCTCCGCCAGCTCAGTTTTTGAGTTGGCAAGTAGCAGACATGAAATACGAGCAAAGGTGTATGCAGATAGCTCCAACTCATTGAATTAAGCATTACAAACAATATAACGATTAACTATTTGTTTAAATTTGTGATTTTTATTGCTAAATAACTGCTATCACACATTTAGCATATATTCAAAGCTAGGGCTCTATCGAGGGATTTGATTATGTTTAGCTTATTTTCATTTATTAAATTGTAAGTCATACAATGGTGCCCTTCACACACTAAAAGATGTCCCTCAACTAAATAAAAACATTGAAATATGTATATATTTATGAAAATATTTTATTACGATATTTATGAAAGAAAAAGAATGTTTTTTTAAAACTGCCTCCGCAGGCTCAGCCCTTGATTAAGCATATTTTATGTCCTTTTTCAACAGAACTACCTCAACAAATGCAGTAGTTGAATTTGAGTGGATCATATCACGAAAGACAACTAGATGGCATCCGTTAATTTTCACAGTTCCTTGCAATGTGTTACCAAAGAGATGTCTAGCATTGTCATTATGAGTTCCACATTTGTTAATTAATATTAAAGAATAGCTAACAAGAGGTAAATGGTGAATGCTGTAAAATTATGCAAACAGAGAGAGAAAAGGAACCTAAACGCTACATTAGTACAACATACGCAAAACAATGACAAAAAGGAAAACTCCAAAAACAAATTTAGAGTTGGGAAGTTTGAAAAAAATATAAAGGAGCACTTGCTTACATCATAACCGTCACTGTCAGACTCGAACTCTGAGCTGGAGGATTTACCCAACTGCAATAAAAAAAATTGGGGCAACGGAATTCAACGTAAAGCTAACTGATCTCAAGAGCGCTTAGGAATACAATTAGAGAGAATCACTGACCTATATTGTGAATGTAGCAAAGTTTTTTTTTCTTAAATCACTTTAAAGTTTCAAATTAATCTCTAAGAAACTGTAATTATTGAATATTGGTTTCTTTTTAACAGACCTAGCAAGAATGCTAAGCATGTGGGGATTAATTAAAGGGTATCAATTGTATTTTTCATTGGCAATCAAAAAATATTTTCCTCAGCAATATGAAGAGACTTAGTTTAGAAGTGAATAAATAATTACACTTAATACACATATATTTTCCAAGAAGTTAAAACACCACCAAAATGAAAGGATATCTTATACTAGAGCATGGTTTTATACTGTCTAGTTATCATCAACAGTAAAGGGCTGTAGCCTTTTTGTTGACATATGATAATTGAAGAGTTTAGGTTTTCTTTTATTTTCCTCCTGACCATTGATAAAATTTACATGAGAATTATGCATATATATTTTAACTTTAGTTTTCATTCTGAGCAAATATTTAACCATGGATAATGAACCAGGCCGACATGAATTAAACATTTGAAGGCAAGAGATGTTGATTTCCTTACTACGAGAATGGGAAGAATAAGCACAAAGATAAGGGACTTAGTACTCCCGCAGGGTGACAACTAATTGCTGCAGAAAAGACATGTACCTAGGTTAGCCATAGTTTGGGATGGAGGTCTCTGAGGAGCAGTAGTCACACAAGTTTTCCTCAGTTAGAAAGTTACAAAAAGTGGAGCAAATTTTGCATATCCGTCTGGTCATATTCCTCACAATGAGTGTAAAATCGTGTTCACATAACACAGGTACTCACGTTAATATGTGGCTGGGAATATGCACAAACAAAAACTCCAAATTAGAGTAAATGTTACTTTATGGCCACATGTTCGCACATTTACAAACTTTTTATACGTTTACACAAAGGAATTCAAATGCAAATTTGTTCACACATTTACAAGTACCAGTACACGCATTGTGTAAACACTGCTTAATAAGTTACGATCATGAATTTAGATGAATACTGATTGGCAAATACCACGAGTATATAATAATAATAATGAAAATATATAAAAATATAGCACATTGTGGATATGAAAATGGTGTAAATCTCTGAATACTCCACAAATTTATGGAGCATATTTACTTCTGTTAATCATTAGACATTAATTTTAGTCAGAAAATGTTTTGGAGAAATGGAATAAACAATTACCTGATGAACGAAATTTTATAATAGGCATTAGATTATTTCATAAGAATATGTGTGAAAGCCTTGGAAAATGCCACTGACACCAAGGCACTGACACAAAGGCCAAAACTACAGCACTGACCAGATTATCAATCTCTTTCCATAGGCCTCTACTAATGGAGAGACTATGCCTCCATTAGCATGGATAATCAATGCTCTACTGAGTATGTGACCCTTATTCATTAGTAGGTTATCTGACCACCATGAGTTATATTAAGCCTCAAACAGGCAAAATTTAACACAATAACTGTACACTGCCTTAACCAAACTATATACACCCATAAAATTAAAAATATGTTTCTATGTATGTACAAAAGATTAATGCTCTTTCTAAGAATACAAATTATCATTTTCTTTTTTTATGTAGTACATATTCATAAAGGGAATGATTCAAAGTTGATAACTTAGGCATTATAAGTCCATGTGTAAAAGAGATTGCACAAATAGAATATGCGTTCACTCATGCATATATAGATCTCATGTAGAGTTCCAGCCCTAACTTCTCAGCAAACTAAACAAAATCAGTTATTTCTTTAGATAAGTGTAGCATAACTCAGCACTACTACATTCACAGTTTTCCTGTTTAAGAACATGTTCCATTCTAGTAACACCATCAAAGTACCAGGAAATATTTTTCTTTTCCACAGCTCACAGCATATTAAAAATATAAAACTGAAAAGTGTCATTTTTAAACAATGCCATTTTTAGATTTCACTCAATTTAGAGAATAAAATATTTAATAATCCCATAACTAAGAGATTAAAAAAAAACAAAATACACATAGGGATTCCTAAGGATTTTTTAGCATATGCAGGAAAGCCTTTCCCACATATATTCCATAAATGTGAAAAAAATCCATGATAGACCATCAATGATAAAAAATGCTATAAAAAGTACTCAAGAGCAATAAAAATTTATACCCCATGTGCTTCTTCACTTAGGCACACTCTGTAACTATAGCTGATGAGAATACATAGTTTCCAGATATACTTTGAGGAACAAACATGACAAAGAAAAGGCAAAATTCTGCCATTTTATTGGTAGGCTTCCCCTGAGTGAAAAAATTATCATGTAATCATCTGATTACTTAGAGATAAAGCATCCTTAAAAGGATTGTAGCCAGGTGAAATGCTGAAAATATTAGCAATGTTACTATTTTTATATTATTGTTCAATAGTTGTAAAAATTCCTTGGAAATTTTTCTCAGAAACTAATACATCCACTAAATTACACCCATTCCACGAATAAAACAAAAAAATTAACAAGTCACTCGAGGGATCCTTTATAAAGAGTGAAATAATTCTACAAACCATATCCCTAATCATCATGAAAATAAAAATTTCATAAATATGATGAAAACATAAGACCAAATGACAAACATAAGACCACCCACATTTTCAGCCCTAAAAAAAGGAAACGACAAAAGGATGGCCACAGATATATATATAAATGTATTCCAATATATTGCACTCATCTCTATTTTTAGGCCAAGATAAAGAGCATAACTAAAAGAAAACAAATATCAACAAGCAACGGGCAACCTACCTTATATCCCTTGGAGCGGGGATGTAAACGGGGAAAGCGAGGGAACTTGTCACTCCCTCCCTTCTCCTTGCTGTCTTTTCCAATCGAGTGTGTTGGACTGGCCACAGAGGAGGTTGGAGAGGGAGAAGTAAGAAGGGCAGCTGGTGGAGGGGAGGAAGGCGTGGAAGAGGAGGCCGTTGTCGAAGCAGACGACCCTGACCCCTTCTTCCCTCCAAAGAAGTCGGAGACTGCCTGTATAATACTCTTCCTCCTCTCCCTATCCTTGCTCCCCTTCTTCCCATCCTTTCTTAGAGTCACTTTCTCACCTTCTTTCACATCCACTTCAAGTTTCGAGGATTCAACCATACCCTCATGCCTGGAGGGGGATGTGGGAGGAGATGCTGAATGAGCTCTGGGTATGACATCAACCACCTCTCTACCTAAACTATGCAACACCACATCAATGCCCCTCTCTTCTGTTAACCCCTCTGACTTTGACTTAGTCCCTTCTGATTCACCCGTATTAATTAAATGGGACCTAGTCTCATCAAAGTTTTTCATGTCTTTATTGTCCACATCTCCTGACATTGGCTTATCTGTACTTGGAGTTTCTTTCCGTCTAACAGGCCTAACAGGAACATCAGGCACACCCTCCCTGGTACCTGCAGAGGTTCCCACTGGAGTTCTGAAGAGGGCTCTTCGAATGTCTGGCATTGAGAAGGCATCTGGGTTAGTGAGAGGAGTATCAGGAAGAATACCACCACCCAGGCCCATGGTGGAGGAGGACAAGGTTCGAGAGGTAGGTGAATGGACTGAGAGGGGACGAATCTTCCCACCGGTGGCCTGACCAACTGAGGTTCTGGTCATTTCCAAAGGGGTGGAAAACACTTCATCTGAGCTGCTTTCCATGTCCACTGAGAGTGGTTCTTGAGAGTGCAGACTATGACGTCTCTGCGTGGTCCTTGCCCTCAAATTCGAGATGCATGGAGGAGGGACATGAGGGTTCATCGAGAGGGATCGTGTTGGGGTAACATGGGAAACAGGCTTACTCTCTGTCTTTTCAGGGGTTTCAGATTGATGCTGGTCTGCTGATGATACATCTGGGGAGGTGGGCACAGGAGTAGCTTCTTTTGTACCAGATGCTGAGAGGGATGGTGGAGAAGTGGGATTATCGGAACTTCCCACACTAGCACGTGGACTTCTTCCTCGACGCCTTTCCCCCCCAACACTGCTTGAACTCCTACGGCAGCCACCCTCACTACTTCCCAAGCGAGAAATAACCATTTCTCTAATGAGATCTTTCTGCTTGCTGCGTTCTCGGGAAAGTTCCTCTAGTTTTCTGGAGGTGGATGGAGAATTGACAAAGGGCCTAATGATAGTAGGATTGCACACAGGTAAAGGTTTCACTTCAGAGGACACAGATTTTGAAGGTGACTCAGGCTTGCTAGAGGATGGGGAGAGGAATGGGTTTTCAGCACTTTCTATAAGCTTATGCTGTGGAGAAGACTGAGGAGACAATCCAGATGGGGAGGTTTCTGGTAAAGACACACTGTGAGGCACCTTTCCTTCACAAACAACACTCTTTTCAAGAGGACTTTCAGGTGAAGATTCCTTAGGCACTAAAACTCTCTGATCTTCTCTTTCAAGGTCCAAAGCATCAACCCTTCCAATTTCTGTTCTACTGCTCTTCTGCTGTTTGCGAGATTTGCGAATGTCTATTGAGTCTCTAGCATTACTGAATGGGGAGACACGACCTTTGAGACGCCTGACGTGGCCTTGGTACTCAACATCTTGCTCCTCATCCCTTGCTGGTCTTACCTCAGCAAGGCCTCCAAGCCGATCATCCTCCTCTCCTTCCTCACCATCAGCCAAGAGTGAAGGCTGACTTTCTATTACTGTAGTCACCGCATCACTTGGAGTTGTGGTGTCATCCTGAGCTGGACTGAAGCCATCCTCTTCCTCTTCAGCCAAACCAATTGCAATGCAGTTCACAGCCTCAACAGTTCTACTCCTTCTCACTCCACTAACAGTGTCACTACTGCTGTCCTCTTCATCATCCTCATCCTCTGCAACAGGAGTCACCTCACCTTCATCTTCCACATCAGCTGGAGTGGGATTTCCTTCCATCAGCTGAGTGTATCCCTTCTTTCGGCGACGCCTCTTCTGACATTCCTCTCGCTCCTCATCAGGACTGCTACCTTCTGTGCCAACATCCATGAACTCAATGTCTTCAGGGCAGTAGGGGTTAGTGGGGACCTGAGGAAGGGATGGAGGAGGAGCTGATGGCAGAGGTGGTGGAGCTACAGTTGTAGGCTCCCTCGTGAAGTCATCTTCCAGTTCAGCCTTCTTCGCTCCAACTGTAGCAGTCCATTTCCCACTGTCAACATTTTTCTTGTGTATCCTACTCCCACGTTTACCTCGCACCTTTTCCCTCTTCCTTCGATCACAGGTATTCACATAAATAGGATTCACACACATCTCCAAGTCAAGGTCCTCCCCAACACTATTAGCTGCATCTGTATCACGGGCCCAATCTGAGGACAATTCCTCTGTTTCTGTAGGAGTGGGCACTTCCTCATCCTCTAAAACCATAGAGAGATCCTCATGCTTTTTCAAAGGCAAAAGACCAAAATCCCTCTTTGAGTCTGGTTTACCAACATCTTTCTCCTCACTCACCTTTTTCACTGAATCAATACAAATTTCCTCCTGAGATTTCAAACTACCTAAATGTTGACTATTACTTAAAACTAATTCAGCCTCTTTCTCACTGACCTTGTCAGTTTCACTGGAAAACACTATTATCACATCTTTTTCAGCCTCAGAAATGAGGCTTTCCTTTGGTTCCTCCATCTTCACCTCTTGGCTACCTTCCAAAACCTGAGAATTATCCACTGAGTCTTGGCCATTTTCAAGAGACAACTTACCAGAAACAGCCTCCTGCACATTCATCCCTCTGGGAATACCTACTAAATCTACTACTTCAACTTCATCCACTGGAGTTTCTTCTACAACCACTACAGGGGGCACTGGTAAAACTTTCTCCACCACCTCAGCTTCATCAACATCTTTTTCGTCATAGTAATCATCTTGCAGACTATCATCTGACGAGCTGTCTTCTTCATCTTCATCATCTTCACAAGAATCTTGTGCATGAACTTTGTTCCAATTCACTTCAGGAACTTCAATTGATGTTTCATGAGCTGGACTTCTTGGCCTCCAGTCCACCCATTCACCTTGGCTATCTACTGGCTCTTCTTCATTCTGTACAGTTTCTATGATAACTTTTTTAACTTCAACTGGCTTAATGGTAGTGCAGGCATCATTTGGAGAGCTTACACTTGGATTTTCCACAGTCCTCTTTATTTCAAGGGAATTTTCATTAACAGTTTCTTTCTCTTCTTTACCCTTCACCTCTTTGTCAACCAACAATTCAGATTTGATCTCACTTTTTTCAATCTCACCAACTATTTTTGGAGGCATAGGTTTATCACGGTTAGTATCACTGCTCACAACTTCTGAGGGTTTTACCGCCTCATTGTTGTCTTTTAATGCAGCATGGAGAGGTAAATCATGAGCCCCTTCGTTACACAGTCCATTCACAAGCTTCCCACTGGAAGATGGAGTAACATTCATTTCACTTTTACTCACTATAACAATATCCTCTGGTTGACGGGGTGTTAGAACTACAGAACTTTTCCGCTCACCACTTCCCTCTTTTCCTACAGTTGTATCTTTGACTTCATTACTCCGGGAACTTAGGGCACTGATTGGGGGTGTCTTGGCAGCATAATCAGACAGAAACCTCTTACGAATGCTATCAATGTCCTTTTGTAGAGTTAGAGGTGAAGAGTGAGTGAGATGCTGCTGTTGAGCATCTGATGTTGAGCTAGACTTTTGAAGGAAAGTCTGCATAGCTGCTGATGGCTCAGGGGCAGGGTTCAACAGTTTTTGGTGCTCAGAGATTGCATCAGCAAGGCAGCGCAACTTGGAATCGAGGGCAGGGGCTGGAGGAACAGCAGGAGAGCCAAGGATGGAGCGCCGTGCAGTGTTTGTGACAGCTGGTGGTGAGGGACCACTACTTCCACCCAGGAGGTAACGCTTCTTTAGCTCAAGGGAAACTTTGGAGGCAATACCCTCAGTTGAATGGGTGCGACTAAGGGGAATCAAACGGGGAGAAGGTCTCGGCTGTGACTGGTTTGCAGGAGACCCTTCCTTCTGCTTGTTGGAGTCCAAGGCATCAAGTCTGACATCACCATTAACACCCCCACACAGAAGACTTTCATCAATCACAATGGTTGGAATCTCATGCTGGAGAAAGTTTCCCCTGTTACGGTCATCATCAAACTCTGAATCGGTAGAAATCTCAGTAGCAGAGTTCTCCTCCTCCTCTTCCTCATCATCATCATCATCATCATCTGAATCAGTCTCTGATGTGGAGTAGTCTTCTGAATTAACCTGTAAATGTTAGAAGGACAAACTTGATTATTGAAAATAATTGATTACGATGATATTTACATTCAATTCAGAAAAAAAACTATATACACAGGAAAGGATTCAGCTAATTTTTCCATTCCCAAAAAATCATAAAAAGGCTACACTTCAAAGAATACCATTAAGGTTTTCATAACTAAAGATCATTTATCCTTTACGATATACCTTTAGCTGCAGTACAAAGACATGAATTTGAACCTATTTCTACTTGACCAATTCAGATTAGAAATAAATATACTCACATAATAGTGAAAAAAATTGTTTCAAGGAATTAGATCTGCTAAATCCAAATTCTACAGGCAAATGACAAGTTAAACAGAATGGCCACATAATCAGAATTAGAATTCAGGCACTCTAAAGGTTCAAAATCCTGACTTTCTGCTCAGAAGCCAAATGATTTGAGATTTAAAATTTCACTGGAGGAGCACAAAATATGAGTGCACTATTTGCATACCATTAAAGTAAGGAAGCTCGATATAATGAGTAGTATTTATGAAAAAAAGCTCACAGTGATGAGTCATTGCTGGGGCATCAATATTAAGCTAATGATAAGCACATAGAATTGACTGAAATAAGCAAGACCAGCAAGTTCTTTATATGGCTGGCATTTGATATTGTTAATGGTTTCAAGCCTATTAAAAGCAATATATAGCTTTACAAAACATGAACTATAAATTTAGTATTTCTTCCACCATGAAGGTAATTCCTAACATAAGTCAAATGTTTGAGAGATAGTTTACAAAAGAAGTAAAACAATTCTTGATAGATCTTTAAAATGTATTTACAGACATTCTGATATTGACTAAGCATTGAAATTAGTAATAAAAAAGTTCAAGAGTTATGGCATTTTCCAGATTCATAAGTTTCCCCTGATATTGATTCATTATTTACTAAGTAACTGTGAAAAAATTAGTGTATTTAACAAATTCAATGGATTTGGCAATATCTCAGAAAAGAAATTTTCACATCAACTATACAAAGAAATTGTTGTAGAGCTAAACAAAATAGTACATATATTTTAACCAGCACACAAAACTCTCAAGACACATCAATGTTCATGTCATCTAAAACACACGTAAAGGAATTAAATGAGTTAAAATATCACTATCAACAATTTCTATCAGTGATGTGCAAAACCTATTTGCATACAATAAATGCCAAACTTGCACATTAATGATAAGAGGGAACTGGGTGATTTAATTCAATTTATTCGGTGAGTGGTCATTTAAAGAGCTCAATTTACTAAGAAAATGTTTGCCGTTAAGGGTACATGTTATATAGAGCTTCCAGGGTATCATGGAAATTTCTTATGCAAGCTTTTAATTGCTTAAGAGATTGGCATGATTTATGGATAAGAACCACATTATGTAATTCAACCAATTAGATTTTTTCTGAGAATCAGTATGCATGAATCCTAGCCAATGTCACCAGGATAAAACACAAATAGAATCACATGGCTCTGATACAACTATTACGGGTATATTGAAAAAAATCAATGAAAACTGATAAATCTACAATGGATGTGTTCAAGCCTGGGAAACAGAGAGTGATACATAGGTGGACTTCTAAGAAAAGAGGGCAAAATATAATGAGTGATTAATATAAGAAATAGTACTTGAGCAAAAGACTTCACACATTAGGATGACTAATTCCACAATACCCAACGTAAGAAAATTCCAGTGGTTGTTGTGAAATTTCAGCAAGATAAAATAATCATTAAGCTATTCTTTAACTCTGGATTCCCGTACGAAATTTAATGATATTTTTTCATTGCTGGATGATTTGCGGGGTCTGCTTGAATAAAACCCCATTACTGATCCTCCTGACCACACAAATTACTACTTCATTTGTACTTCAGCATTATAAAATGAGACAACATGTTGCAAGTATAATTGTGCTATGTACCTCAAACGTGAAATTTTCACTTGAATGTGATCAATCATTGTAAAACCCAGCACATGCAACACGACTTGCATATTCACCTCACATACTTTGAATTGCATGCATTGAAAAGCAACATAAAGAAATGAATTCAGTGGAAAATCACTAAGCAGAAAACTACTTCTCTACCATCAACCACATAAAAATTAGTCAAATACAAACTTTAAAGTGATTTGTTCAAATGATCACATAAAATTCACAACCTCACTTTGCTACAGCTAAAAGTCTACTTTATGTTTATAAAAAAATGATCTTGTTCACAAAAGACAACAGCCATTTACTTCATGTTAGCTGGTGGTGTAGTAAAGCCATTTTGCTGTTATACAGAGGAAAATTTAAAAATGTCTTTTGAGATAGGATGAAAAACACAAGAGAATGAAGGCACATAAAATCATGTTAAAATTAAGATTTTTCAGATGTGAATGGCAATGCAGATTATTAATTTAGTAACAAATGGCAAAAGTGACTGACACATGTGATTTCACACAAAATATTAAACTTTTTTACCTTAAAAAATCTGGTCTTTTCAATCTGGATGATAAAACTTCTACACTTCACTCTCCAGATTTCTCTCTTGAACTTACCAATTAACAGATACAAAATGATACCCTTGCATAGATTATAGGTAAATCATTACTAGAGAAACCATTGCCACCAGAAAGCTAACAAGAAGTAGTGACACCTTTAAATAAGCATTAATTACTTAAAACAAAGTAGATGTTACACACTGGTATGATGCAATATCTACATTTCAATTAAAAAAACATTTGAACAATAGAAAAAATATCCTATTAGGATGGTATTATGACACTCAGGCTGTTTCATGTTTATGACACCAATAAAACTCAAAAAAATCAGAGGCTCTGAGCATGCCATGGCAACTGAGTTAACACCCAAAACAAATCTTACAACATAATCTCAATGAACGTTTAAGGCAGAAGTAGATGACATTTCTAAAAATGTACCTGTTATCCAACCAGTTTTATGTTTCTTTAAAAATAATGACATCATAATATACCCTCTGGCCCCTTTAAATTACTTTCACCAATTAAACACGATTATTCATAATTGAAATGAATTACTTTTCACATACGATTTCTCCAATCACTTTTCACTTAAACAGTTTATTATCTCAATTGTATGATGTGTCTGCCATACAATATCATCAAATGTTACCAATCACTTTCTTTTGATGATGCCATTAGTCAGAAAAATGCATCATGTTATAAGAAAAAAACTGTAGCACTATAAAAACTATACAGCACGAAGTGTTTCATTTCAATTATGAATAATAATTGCAAAAGCTGCTACAAAGTCAAGCCAAAAACAGTAAAGTTAAAATAAATGAATGCCTCAGAAACTTTCAAAGGTAGGTGATTTTTAAACACACAAGTGTAAATTACATTTATATATATTTATAAATAATTAATTCATGTTCCACAAGTAGGTAATGCTTGAATATGCAGTCAACCTTGAAATAATCACTCCAACAAAAGTAGAAGCTCAGGGTAAAAAATTCAGCAAATCTTCTAAAGGTATATTCACAGCTGTCTACATTTTAATGATGCTTAACAAAATAAAATCTGGGAAAATGTCTGCAGTATAGATAAAATCTTCATTAATAACAATGACCAAGACATAAGACTAAATAAAATAAATTACTTTAATAAAGAAATCAATGAGTCATTCCAAGATCACATTATAACTAACCATGACAATTTATTTTAGATGTTTTAGAACAGAGGAGACAGTGGTATAATTCACAAATGAAATATATTAAATAACATTTAAATTCTCTTATACACAACATAAATAAATTCATTTAACTGGATCAAGTCTCTGGAGTCAAAGTGCTCATGGCTTCCACTTATTACACATGAGATTTCACTAAATAAAAAAAATTGGTTCATAGAAGGCTGAAAATAAGCGATGAACAAAACCAGAGCTGAACATAATGTAAAGGAAAATGAAAAACACTTGAATGAAATACAATTTCTATAATTACCAAGATCATAGCCATGAAATATCAAAATTAAGAGATTGAACATCTCTCTTTAGTACTACGGCTGCTACCACTACTACTTTTATGATGATAAGAGGGAATACTACTGAGGCTTGAAGGTATAGATGAGATTCTTGGAGTTATAGATGAGATTCTTGGAGTTATAGATGATGAGGTTGTGGGGATGTAGGAACTTCTTAAGTGGGATGTTGTAGATGGGATATATGAACTTCTAGTGGTTGTAGGGACATAGGAACTCCTGGTGGATGATGGAATATAAGAACTTCTAGTTGATGTAGGTATATAGGTACTTCTAGTGGTGGTGGGAACAAAAGAAGACTTCCTATGCTTTTCAAGTAACTGGACAGCAGAGAGCCTTCTCTCAGGAAGAAAGGAATATTTTGGTGTTTCATCCAGAGAATACATCCTCTCTTTGAACACAGCCCTCTTGGGTCTATCACTAACAGAAGCTTCATTTGACTTTGAAACCTCATCCACCTTGGACGCATCACTTTTGGAGGCCTGTTTATGAGACAGCAAGTCAGCCTTGTCTATAGCAGTAGTATCACCAGTCTCTTTAAATAAGGGCACTTTGGTTCCTGAGGGATCACTTTTAGACTCCATCACTAAAGACTTAGCACTATCTTCATTTTGGACGAGTTGCTTTATGTCTGAGCTGGTTTTAGGGTTGTGATCATCCAGTTCCGTGAATTTTGATGCATCACTATTTGAAGCCTGTTTCTGAGACACCAAGTCAGCTTTGCTTGTAGCAGTAGTTTCAGCTGTCTCTTTAGATAGGGGCACTTTGGCTCCTGAGGGATCATTTTTAGACTCCATCACTAAATACTCCGCAATTTCTCCATTTGGGATTTGCTGCTTTATGTCTGAGCTGGTTATAGGGGTGCGATGATCCAGTTCTGTGGATTTTGACATGTTACTTTTTGAGACCTGTTTCTGAGAGACAAAGTCAGCCTTGCTTGTAGCAGTAGTCTCACCTGTATCTTTACATAAGGGTACTTTGGTTTCTGAGGGATCATTTTTAGACTTCATCACTAAAGACTTAGCACTTTCTTCATTAGGGATGAGCTGCTTTATATCTGAGCTGGTTTTAGGGGTGCGATCATCCAGTTTTGTGAATTTTGATGCATCACTTTTTGAGGTCTGTTTCTGAGACACCAACTCAACTTTGCTTGCAGAAGTAGTTTCACCTGTCTCTTTAGATAGGGGCACTTTGGTTCCTGAGGGATCAGTTTTAGACTCCATCACTAAAGACTTAGCACTTTCTTCATTTTGGATGAGCTGCCTTACGTCTGAGCTGGTTTTAGGGGTGTGATCATACAGTTTTTTGAATTTTGACCTTGGGATAATCTTGGGAGGCAGACTCAAATCTAAGATCTCAACCTCAGAGACATCAACTTTTGAGTCACTATCATTAGAAATTAATTCTACTTTGCTCTGATGCATTTCACTAGTTTTCTTTGCTTCAAGCACCTCTGTGGCTGGGTATGTAGACAATGTCACCAAAGAAGTGTCACCATTAGTGATCTGAGTTTCCTGAATTACATCAGCTTTGATTTGTGGATCATGGTCATTGAACCCTTTAAGATTAGACACTGGGATGACCTTGGGTGTTACGCTAGAGTCTAAAGCCTCATCCACCTTAGCAGTGACAGTGTTTGTGACTGGATTTGTAGAACTGATGTCCGATTTCCTCTCAGAAATAATCACACACGGTTCTTTTGATTTAGGCATGTCTAGGGCTGGAAGTGTAGGGGTTGATACTGAAGTATTACTCTTTTTACGCAGAACTTTTGTAATCACATCTGATTTGATTTGAGGGGCAGAATCGTTACTTTCTTTGAAATTTGTACCTGGCACAGTTTTGCCTTTTGTCACCTTTGAGGATAGAGCAATTTTACCATTTACACCCTTGCTTGAAGAGATCAAGTCTGAACTAAATTCTGAAACAGCAGCCTTGGGGATGAGATCTGGACTTTTGTTGGTAGACAAGATCACCTCAGAATCATGACTAGGCAAAGTTATAAGAGTATCATTTTGTGGCTTGCTCATTTCACTCTCACTTGGTATCCCTAAGGACATATGTCTCTCAGTTGATGTAGATACTGGTGGGGAATTGAAAAATTCACTCTTTAAAATAGCAACACTCTTTCGAGACTTGCCTTGCAAATCACTTTTACTGTCAGAAAGGCTTTTAACTACAGATAATGAATTTACTAGGTTGAGGTTCCTGTCCTGCTCACTAGCACCACTTAAAGGTCCAAAATCAGCTGAAATTACTTTAATGCTAGAATTACCATTGAGGTCACAACATACAGGGGTATCTAATGGACAAATGCTTTTCAAATTCACCTCCGTGTCAGATCCCTGATCACCTCCACTGCCATGCCCACTCCTTGGGGGACGCTGAGGGACTTTCAGGTGGAATTCTTGCTTTCGTAGTTCTCTCGCCTTTGCTTCTTCTTCCCCTTCTTCCTCATCTTCATCTCCTTCTGTAGCTGTCTCACTGTCTTCTTCATCCTCATCTGCCAATCAAAATGTTTGCAGAAAAACATGTAGGAAAAACACTGATCAGCCAAAACAAATAAATATACAAATGTATACAAGCTTGATATCCAATAATTTCATTTCTATGAGATGTTTTCATCAATTCCAGTAGTTTGGGATTTCCTGCATTGAGCAATTAGATAGATTATTGATACAAGTATTTATTGAGTAGATTACACAATGAGATAGATGTATTTTTGCAAGGAGTGCATAAAAAACAAAATTAATAGCAGTGACCAAGGCATACAGATGTTTTTCTATAATGCATTTTTTTCACAACTTAAGTCTAAAATAAATTCAGTTGCACACTCCTCGCAAAGTTTCCATTAATACATATTAATCTAATACTGATGGCACAGAATGATTTATGCCCATAAGGATTTTTGCCCAATATGTCCCTTACTTTCTGATATAAATACGTTTGAATGCTCGCCCCTTAATTTTGTTCGAATGACTCTCAAGTATGCCTACCTGGCATTTTGAGTGGATAAAATTGCATAAGGATGCCAGAAAGAGTGAAGATTTCTCAACTTGGAAAATTATTCTACTTCTTTAACAGTAACCTTAGTCCTTAGGTAAAACAAAAGTATTCAGGTTTCAACAGCAGCATCTTCACTTGCCAACCTTCCCAGATCGAGTGTTTAGAAATAAATGCAGGTCTGAATGATTTTTCTTGCTGCAGCCTTAAGGAGGTTGGTCAAAAAACTAAAGTCCATGTCATTTTTTTCATATTCGCAGGAATTATAGAATAAAAGGCCCTCTGTCGATTGTCTTAATTAGAAATACATCTTTCCATCCTGGTTTTTCCAGTAGTCGCATTTGAAAATAGCTATATTTACATTACGTAGTACAGTAGGAGCGGACCCTTGGTACATAAAATATAGATTTAGTGTGTTGAAACACAGGTCTTTACTACAAAAAACAGATGACATAAACAAGGATTTAACAAATTGATTAGTGCAAAAATGACGGTAAGTTACCGACTTAGTTTTTGGCAAATTAAATGATTATTATCGAAATTTTATCCAAGACACAGTAGTCAGCTGGGGTCGGTCATACATGTGGCAATGTTGGAAGTGAACTTACACATACCGCAGGAATTCAAATACAGAGGCATGTTTCAGAAGCTGTAAATTGTTTGTTTGAAAATATATTACCAACTCGATCAAGTGACAAAAATCGGTCAAAAAACGAAGGGCTTCATATAACCCGAACAGGCCCGGTAAATATTCCTAAAACATTTTGTTGTCACATTATTATAGTTAACATCACTTATAATGACTAGGGATAGACGGATCCAGGATTTTTTTCGGATCCAGATCCAGACCGGATCCTTGATTTCAGGTGTCGTATCCGTGGATATTTTCGGATCCAAGTGCATGTTTAATTGCATACTATAAAAAGAAGTTATTAAAGTAATCAAGTTTCTTTTGGGTACATACAATGAAAGTAATGATATTTCGATTATGTTTTACACATTTTAATAGGCTCTGAGCAATTTACATAGTTGCAAAAACAAAAGGATTACTAAAAACACCAATTTCTATTATTGTGAACCCTTATGGTTGTGTAAAAACCCATTTCTGTCAAACTCATTTTGATTTTTTAAATGCTTTCAAGTTATTTTTTAAGAACACCAATACCTTAATACGTTTGGGATCTAAGCAGTTACGCTTACTATCCGCTGCAAAATTCCGTCACTCGAGTTTGGAGACTAATATCCTAAAGACGGCTCAATCCATTTGAAAATAAAGTAAGTACACCAAATCAAAGCTTGTTTATTTCTGCTTTTAGTGATGGTATACAAAACTTTTTAACGTTTACATTGATTTAAGTAAGTGCTTAAAAACAGAATTTTAGCGAATTTTTCCGGGTACCGGATGGATGCATCGCATATACGGCTTCGTAATAACAACACCGATCAAAATATCGAAATTTCTTTTACAAATATTGTTGCAAATATCTTTCTTAACAATCATACGAAGTTTCATATTATGTAGTGCATTAGTATTTTAGCTATTGATGAATTTGCAAGACTGCATTATTTTCCGTTCTGCGCATCCCTGAAAACCGCCATTTGGACCTTCTTCAAGCTATCGAGTTCATCATCATGAATCAACTTATAAAATCTTAAACAAATTCATAGGTTAATCTATATCAATTAATATTTATTTTGGAAAAAGAATGTGCTGAACTGCCAGGCGCATGCCCGGAAGAGAAAGGGAGAGGCGCACGCTGTTGCCGTTCTACCATTACCGATTAAATTACCCATCAGCCTCAGTAATTTCATTCAACACGCTCCCTGTGAACCTACTTCTAATAGTATGTGATTTGGCCATAGAGATGGCATTCATAGTCTTACACGGCCACGGTCGTTCGATATCTCGATTCTTCGCCTCTTCGAGACGTTTTCCACATTCTGGAATTCTGTTGCCTAACGCCCGAGAGATCTTTGAAACAAACCGTTGCATGGGTAGGACAAGCTACGTAGTGCATTGGCGCATGCAAAGAGAGAATCGGAACTCTTTTTACTCCCTCTTGTAGGATGCTTCATGCCCTAAGCATTAATTTAAAATTTCGGATCCAAATCCGATTTTTTTCAGTGAATTTGGATCCGATTTCATTATCTGGTGAAACGTAATATCCGCGGATATTTGGATCCGACGTATCCGATCTGACCATCCCTATAAATGACTGATAAATGCGGCACTAACAGCTTTAATGAATGCTTGTTATCATAAATATTTCTGAATAATAAAAACTAGTTGTTTTTAAATCCTAATGTGTACCTTTGTGATTTTGAATTCATGTCTGTTCATCGTCATAGGCAGAAGTAGGCATATATACTTTTATTATGACCTTAGGTAACACTCCTATTCTTAATACCATTAGCCCAACATCTATATAAATTATTTCTATTTTCTTTTTTCTATATCATTTCTCACAATTTTGAGCTCTAGCATCTGAATGGTCGATCTGATCGAAATTCTGACATTCAATTTTTTGTAGGCAACAAAACACTCGTTCAAATGTTCAATTTTTATCTTTTTTGGTGGAAAAATATTTTTAAAGCGAGTGACGATGATGTAAACAAAATTTTTAAAAGCTGTGAGCGAAAAAACTATGAAAAAAGAAGAAAAATATATTCCACCCCAGAGAATGGAACCTCACACCTTCCCTTTCTCAAATCGCTACCTTACCTCTTGTCCACTGCTCAGTTGGACAGAGTAGTAGCAATTAAAATATACAAAAACAATGTATAAAGTGCATTATAGTACTGATCTCCACAATAACACCATTCAGTGATCAATTTAGTCCTGAAAAGGACTATAATGTATTATGAGAACTTCTAAAATGAACTTATTCAATGTATTTGAGGTAGGAAAGCACTTCAGTACATGCACAACAAACACCAGTCACTAAGGACATCAACGAAGTTCAGTACAGCGTCGCCAAAGTTTTTAGAAATAAATTAACCTTGAAATAAATGTAAATGTAGGGTTTACTTGAGAAAATATTGTAATATGACAATCACATGAATTTTTAGATATTTCCGGTGATATATATTGTCGAAATGTTTCAGAAATCTAATTACTTATTTAGGCATAATCGCTGCATGACTCCATTCTCGGCATTCAATTAAAAAATCTGTTTGTAGACAGATCTTCCTAATATTAATTTTTAATGCGATTTTTCAGCTTTCCTCTAAATTAGACATATCAAAAATCAAAGCAATAATCTTTCAAAGGCTCATGTACATAACTAAAACAATCGGTTTGCCGCTAGAATTATGACTCACTCAGTTGCAAACCAACCTCCTTAATACAAGAACAGCATCAATAGCTATAGATTTTTTGCCTAGATGAAGGCTCAGTTTTGGCTCTAAAAGGATTGGGTATCCATTTTCCAGAACCAAGCCTTTGCTACATTCCCCAGACACACCAAAAATGGGAATTTTCACTATTTTTTATTAAATAACAAAACCACTTCTTAGGAAAATAATTCAATTTACAGCAAAAAATTACTTGTCCTCTATGGGGGAAAAATATTGCAAGACAGTAAAGTTGTTGCTGGGGAAGAGGGAAACATCTGAAAATAGCTTTTTAGACCAGATATAGAGCCCCATTGATGACTTAAGAATTGATCAGGAATAAAGTGAACAGCCATTGCATTAATTTCTGCTAGTAAAAAAAAGTATCCCTAAAATTTTACAATAGCAAGCAAATGCAAGGCATGTAGACAAAATTATAATCCTATCAGGCAAAGGAAACACAAAAGTACATTAGCATCCATGTTCAAACTCACCTTCATCCTCATAATCATCTGATTCCCCAGATTCATAGCTATCACTGGACTCTTCATCATCCCCTTTGTTACTCTTTCCATTGCGAGTTTCACCTCCAGTAGTCTTGGAATCGCCACCTCTACCTGCATCTTCCACTACATCCTTAGAGTACCTACGCTTCCATTTCTCGGCAATGAGACGTGTATGCTCAATGGTCATCATGGGTTCCTCCATGGCCTCAACAAACACCTCATCCTCATCATTGTCTCTCTCCTTTTCCCCTTTCTTAGAGTGTCTCCTCCTCTCCATAGCCTCTTCTCCAAGGTCAGCTATTCCTCCAACCTCCACATTCTCCTCTGCTTCATCATTGCTGATTCAAATAAAAAAAAATAGTGTAATACAGCAATATTCATAACATGAAAGAAGCAAGGAATCACATATATTTATTGGGTCTTATTATTTCTATTCAAATCGATTTACATTAGAATATGTACACATAGTTTAGAAGTCTTCAGCAAGTAACATGCTTTTGGATATGCCAATGGAATAACACCCTCATTGTGTGTCCAATAAAGCTGTCAGAATAATTCAAGTGGTTTCTCATACACAGGCTAAAAAAATTAGCATTTATTCACAGAGGAATACAGGCATAATGATACACAAGAAACCATTTTAAATGCTGCAAAATGGAACTTGAAATTAGGGATGGAATTCGATGCCTGTCAGTCCTTCGATACCACTATAAACTTGGTGGTATCGGAAGTATCAAGCATAGACTTGATTCCACACTACTTTTAATTCGATACCTAAGCAAACATTAAATGAGAAAATAAAGTAAAACTTAGAAATGGATTTATTGAAATAACTTTTACAAACCACAAAAAATACAAACTCAAGACCCGGGTTTCAACGCGTTTGCATCATCTTCAGGTAAAAGTTATTTCAATAAATCCATTTTGCAATGAATTACCACAAAGTTACCAGAGAGAGTGTTTCATTCTAAAGTAAAACTTAGACTTTGCCTGCCATAATCTTACATTTCCTATTATTTTATACTTATTTACACCATGGTCAATTTGAAAATAATTTTCATTTCCTTTATTTCAAACTTATATGAATTTTACACTTATATTTTCATGAAGTTGGTCCCTTTGCAGGCTGAGAATAGAAGTTTCATAGTAACATCATAAAAAGCCAAGCTCTGAGCTGTTATATTTTACAGATTGTGGCCAAAACAAACCGATTATGGTTGGATGTGTTCATCCAACATCTGAATCTTCTGAATGGTCGTTCAGTACAGCTGGAATTATTGCCGAGAAAAGAAGAAGAAGACTGAATCCAAACAAGGTCTGAATGTCGGTTTTTGCAGATAAAAACTTGGATATAAGCAGAAGTGATTGAGTGACAAAGATAGACCTTGCCTACAGCCATATTAAAAGTATACTGTGAATGAGAAATTTATGGACTACATATAAAGAAAACAATAATTTTTGTTTTTTTAAAATATAAATTTGTATTTTAATAGCTTTTATTTAACTCCACTTGTGTGTCAGGGTCTTGTGTGTCAGGGTCAAATTTTGTAATCAATTTTTAACTACCTTCCTGACTAGCTAGAGATCTGCAATTTTGCACATAGGTTCATTTCTGGTGACAATACAATATTCAGTCATAAAAAAGTACAAAATAGAGTGAATATTAAAGAAATATGTTTTTAATCGCTTTTTATATCCTGTAGTGTATGCAATATTGTAAACTTGTGTGTCAACCCAAAGATTTTTTGTTAAATAAAAGCTATTTTAAAAAAAGTATTTTTTTACACATTCATTATCATTATTATTAGGAGAATGCTAAACAGACAGGCAACATAAGAAATTATGAAGTTAACCCAGGTGTAGAAGAGGAAAGGACCATATGGACCACAATACAGAAAAGAAGAATCACATGGATTGGACACATTCTGACGCACAATGGGTTTGTGAAGAACATAATTGATAAAGGTAAAATAGAGGGAAAAGTCCCCAGAGGAAGACTTAGGAATAAGTTCATAGACCAAATATAGAGGAACGTACATACGAAGGGCTACAAGGAGGTAAGGGACTTAGCATTACATAGGGAAGAGTGGAGGGCTGCAGTCATCCAATTCTAGGATTAAATGACCAATGAACACCCAGAAAGGGATCTTTTCATTCTTTCTCACAAACCTGAAGCTAGATGAGTCATCATCATCATCTGAAGCATCCTCAGCAGCTGATGCACCAAAGTTTCGGTTGATCCATTCATCTTCATCCATTTGAGGTGGCTCCTCAACAGATGATACCTTCTTTAATGTACCTCCCTCCCCGAGGACAGATTCGTTTCCTCCTTCAGTTCCACCGGAGCCCGAATGTCGAGCATCAGGAGTTGCCACAGGAATGCTGATGTTCTCAAATTCAATCCGCTCAGGTGTCGTTCCCCTGTCAGCCAGATCAACCTCCTCCTCAGGGATGTAGGGTGGAGTAAGGAAGGGCACTGGGTCGACCACTGGAGGTGGCCGTATCCTGGGAGTTCCATACTTGCTGCCACTTCCCTTGCTCCTTCTCTTACCCTAGTTATCCACAACATCAGGAAAAGTCAAGGAAAGATTGCATTTTCTTTCATTATTAACCAACCTCAAACAAATATCTCATAAAGAAGTACCAAAAGTGGAAATATTGTGCTGCAATTCCATGTAAACCATCCAAATGTATTCATACAGTAACACTATGGAAGTGTCACAGGGCATCTATCTACGGACAATTGCTAATATAGAATTCATCCAAAAATCAATCAGTTGTAAAAGTAACCATTCAAAATAACTAAAATTTAGGAACCATATCATTGATACATTAACCCATTTCCACCCAGAAAAATTTTTGTTTGCGATTTTGACAAATTTTTGGAAATATGCAATATGCATGATGTCACCTATAGCACTTATGCAAATTATTTTGGTGATTGTGACCTTGAACGACACATTGTTGACAAGTTGATTGCGATAAGTTTGCAGCTCCTCCTACAAGCATCATAAACTCAGCACATCAGCGTGTAGCCATATGGCTACGGTGGGCAGAAATGGGTTAATGCCCATTGGCAACTTGAGTAGCAAGAAATTTTCAACATTTTCAAAAATTCACTCCTCCTACAATATGTGCCGCAACTTCTCCATCCATTTGTTCCTAGGTTCTCTTGCCTTCCCTTTGTCAAAAAGTGTCCGAATTTTACTCTGAGGAGCATTACCTAAGAGGGAAATCTGTAATGGGTGGTCATGGAGCTTGACATTGACATGTTCACTCATACTTTTTGTGATAGATTCTGCATATTTCATAGTGATATTTTGGCATATGCATACGTAACGCTTGATAAATACTAAATTTTAAAATATCTTGCTTCTACTACATTGAATTTGAATAATTTACATGCCATGGAACTTTGCTGACAACTAAAGTAAAGACAACTAAAAAAAAAACAAAGAAATAAAATTCTGCCGCATTGTACACACAAACCTAACTACAGTAGCAACTCGATAATACGAAGCACGAAAATACGAAGTTTCAATTTTACGAGGGTGTAGCCGTCCCCGCGATTGATATAATTTTGCATTTAAAATGGCTTATTTCTAATTTTGAAACAGATGACTCAATTGGGGGAGTGGCTCAACAATATAGCATTGTAATGTACTAGCTGTGCCCCGAATGAGTTACAAGGCCTTTTTATGGGTTCAAAATCGGTCCTTAAAAGAATTTGAGACGTATATCCGTTGCAAAATTCTGTCACCCGAGTTTGAAGACTAATATCCCAAAGACGGCTCAATCCATTTTAAAATAAAGTAAGTACACCAATTCAAAGCTTGTTCATTTCTGCATTTTGAGATGGTATTCATAACTTTTTACTGTTTACATTGATTTCAGTGAGTGCTTAAAAACAGAATTTTAGCGCATTTTTCCGGGTACCGGATGGATGCATCGCATATACGGCTTCATAGTAACAACACGGACCAAAATATCAAAATTTCCTTCACAAATATTGTAGCAAAGATCTTTCTTAACAATCATACGAAGTTTCATATTATTTAGTGTATTATTATTTTAGTTATTGATGCAATTGCAAGACAGCATCATTTTCCGTTCCTCGCATCCCTGAGAACCACCATTTGGATCTTCTTCAAGCTATCGAGTTCATCATCATGAATCCACTTAAATGAATTTGGTGGTTAATCAATATCGATTAACATATATTTTGGAAAAAGAGCACACTGAACTGCCAGGAGCATGCCCGGAAGAGAAAGGGAGAGGCTGTTGCCCAGTCAGAGGGTTGTCTGTAAGACGTGCGAGGAATTGCCTACTGCAAGCATTTACCGGCGGGGGAAAACTACTTCGCTCGTAGTAACATACTGTAGTAAACGACAAAGATTGCTGTACTCACCAAGGTGTAACCAAAGGCATTTTTTCACCTCTTTCCATCAACTTTGTCAACACATTTCTCAGCTTCTCGACGAAAGAAACAAATAGCGCTTAAAACCATCCTCAACTCCATCTCAGAAAATTGGGCACGAAGAGACATAGCGACCGTATGTTTCCACACAGATCTAAAATGACACTGATGACCATTCTTAAAAATGACTGCCACAATTTACCGAGTCCTAATGACTCATGCACAGTGATAGGACAACTGGTTTTCCCCTGGTTACTGGTATAGGAAATAGCGACGCATATATGAAAATCGAGCGCAAGTATTGTATAAAAATGCAAACAAAGAAATCACTGCACCAAATTTTATTCCACGTACAAATAAATTACGTACTTTTTAACACAAATTATGTCTTACTGATATGATTCTGATTGACGTGACTGAGCAACTCGTAAACGATCTGCTTCTTTGCTTGCTTGTTGTTCCTTGCTTGTTTGAGAAGCTCACGTGCCAAAACTCATTTGTTGAAGCAACTCATGCTCTTTCAGTGTAATGGTTTAAATAACTCAGAAACCTTTGCGGGCGTGCGCACAACTACTCACAAAAGTTTCATCACAATCTGATGAATGGTATTGGAACGCATAGAAGTCGAACAAACAAACATTTTTATTTATCAGATAAGCCCCGGGATGAACCGCTAAGACACTTCAACCCGATGAAGCCGTCTTCCGGGAAATATCATCCTATGAAGTATAGTTCTTTGCATTAGTAAGCCAGAAAACTGAAATCTTAGAATAAAATCCCCAAAGAAGCATTGTCTTTAATTTAATTCCAAGACGTTGTTGGGGTAACTTCATGAAATTTTACTAGAACCAACTTTCATCCATTAATTACTACGGTGAATTCATTGAGTAACCAGGCGTTGATGCATTACATTTGCTATATCATCACTGCTATCCCTGATTTCCAAGAAATAAATAACCAATTGAATTGTGTTCCATTGCGATGTTGATGAATTGTTCCATTGTGATGGCATGAGTAACTTCGAGTCCTTGGGACTTTAATATGCGCATATGACACAACATGGGTTTAAATTGGATCCTGATGTGCTCTCTGTATTTCAAAATCACCGGACGTTTAGAAAAATCTAACTACGGAAATACTACTCTGCGAAAAGTTATTGTCGTTATCAGGATTTTACCACAGAAAGCAGTTAGGTTTCAGCCTCAGCTGCGGTAGATTTTTTCCTTGACCCCTACCCCTTCCAAAGTAAATTTTACAAAGTTACGCTTCAAAAAGTTAGTCTTATATCGTTTTTGTGTTCAATGCTCCACAGAAAAGTCAAACATAGAAGACTTAAGTCACAGTGGGGAAAGAAAATAACTAAATAATGGAATGGAGAACGCTGGATCTGGAATATCTCCGCAATGCTAATTTAGGACGAAGTTTATCATTCATACTATTGTGAATTAAAAGTTCCGAAAATTGAGGAGTGATTCGGATATCACTTTTAAAAACGAGGTATTTCATTAGCTTCTATGTTTTAGCTTACCGAAGTAGGCATATGAGGACGCCATTGGATAAAATGGCATTCAGCGTAATACCTACGACGCGAAGAGGTTATTTGTAGAAGAATAAATAAATATTCGTTTACTTTATTTCCTGGATTAATGTTTTGCCAAATAAACTATAAACATGAATCATCGAAGTGAAAAGGAACTTGGTCATGAGTTAATGTTTCTTACTCGAACTTCAATGAGCTTGGAACGAAATAATATTTCTCCCCCATTGCGTATATCCAGTAGGTGACGAAGAAGAATCCACAAATAGTGACCTGAGAAGGATTTTTAAATGGACTGAGTCCTTTTCTCTTCCACCTATAATTGAGCGATAATGAAAGGGTGATTGGAAGCATGGTTGGGCCAGCTACCATCATCACTGCATAGATGTTAGAAACATCGATAAGAATTGGATTGGTGAAGCGCCGTCATTGCAAGCAAAGGCATGTCCTGGGCGGCAGTTGACGTGTTAGAACTTTCTCCACGAACTGTGATCTGAGGTTCTATTTTCTTCGGTATCATTCACCACGACCTCCACATAAATATTCCATCCATCCAAAAAATATCGCCATTTAGAACCGGAAACTTAAGTATACTCCGAGATGATTAAGATATGGAAAAATGTCCGGATCACGCCCAAATTGTCGTCATTCGATTAGTAATTGGAACAAAATAATATTTCTTCTCAATTTTGTATATCCAGCAGGTAACAAGAAAGAAACCACAAGCAATGACCTGTGAAGGATTGTTTTTAACTGGAATGCATCTTTTGCTCATTTAATCTGTGATTGAGCGAAAGAAAGGGTGATTGGAAGCGCAGTTGGGCCAGCTACTGTCTTAACTGCGTAGATTTTAGAAACATCACCCATACCAGTTGCACGTCCTGATTAGCCGTAGA